>JARKIB010000043.1:0-637161 GCA_029378385.1 Mycena metata | reverse complement strand
ATGCCCTTACCTAACGGGGCTAACTGGGGCAAGTGCGTTGGCGTCCAGCTTCACTTGACACAGCGCGCACTTGGGCTCCTCAATGGCATCGCCCAGGCCCGCCAAACGCACTAGCTCGTTCAGGTATTCTTGCTGAACTTCCTTGAATTCCAGCATGGGGTTATCCTAGGTAGTCCTTGTTAAAACAGCGGTGGGCTCGTCTCATTCGTAAGACCTACTGAGCTGAGATATGACTTCCTCTTGCGCGCGTTGCCGCTGCCGGAAATACCATCCATGGTGGCTCGAAGCTCTTCAGCGATCTCGTCGTCACCGTCCGCCGCAACAGGGATCCATTCTGCCAGAGAGTCGTTCAATTTGTTCGGGCGAAGGCAAAGACGGCGTCGTTTGTAAGTGATATTCCGAAGTGTTTCTGCCTGTCTCTCACCATCATCTGAGATGAAGATACCGCGATCCCCAGTGACAGTGGACTGGTGCGACATTTCCCCATCGATGCGGAAAGAGTTGTCAATGAAGCGCGCCGTGCGATAGGTGAACGTTCCCGCCTCCGGTTCGTCGTCTGACATGGTGGAAGGTCGGAGAAAAAGCAGTTAATCACAATAGATAGCCGCCTCAGGGATGAATGATGCGGGCGCCGGGCCCGCATGATGTCCAGACTCAGTGCCCCATTGAAGAAATTGGTGGTTTGACGCAAATCGTAAACAAGCGCCGGACCTGATGTCTGACGCAATTCGAGTTACATAACAAACGCACGCGCCTAATGCGCGTCTATCTGCTACAATACTCATTTTTAACGACGCTGCGGACGCGGCGCGTACCTCTGCTCATCTTCGGGTCTCAGGATGGGAACGTCGAGCAAATTGCTGAAGAAATAATCCCCGCTCGATACCAACCCATGTCCTCAATCTGCCGCCACCACCCCAGCGCCCCGCGTTCGAAACCGCCGCAGCCACAATACTTGACCATAATCTTGTGAAGGCCGTTCTCTGCGATGACCATCAACACTGCCACTGGCTCCATGGGCCACACGCAGGGACGTCTGTTGTGCCCAAAGTGGTACTCCATGCCTAGCTCCGCCAGCGACGCCGCCCGCCATCCTCCATCCAACTCCCACTCCTGTGCCCGGTTGTGTCAGCAAAATCCGCCCACGCTCACTTCAAGATGAACAAAGCCCACCCGAGTAATATGCAAGGGACGCATCTCGTGCTCCGCCTTACAGCAATCCGCGCAGAACAGTCTCGGGCCGCAGTCCAGACACATGACTGTCCCCACCGGTAGCATGGTGTAGGGCCCGGCCAGTATAGTGTTGCAGGCGCCGCACAACTTGGTCATTGACGACATCAGGTCTGCAATAGTCCGAAACGGCCCCCATTTGCGTGCAGCATTGTCCCACTCCTGAACGGTTTGTCAAGACGAAAATTGAAGACAACTAATAACAGGCCCATACCTGTAACGCATGCACTCCCTCAGGGCTACCCCAAATAAGGTGAGACTGCGAACAGCACATTTCGCATTGAATGCTGAGGACGCAGGTGTGGCAGCGGAACGCGCGAGTCCCGGCATGCGCCTGCGGCCCCAGCGTATTCTGGCAGATGTCGCAATGAGTGGCATTGTCGTCCGCAGTGTCGATTTCGGTCAGCGTCCGTGGTTGATTTTCACCCAGCGTAGCTGGTTGATTTTCGTCCCCGCCAGTGTCTGTTGCGCTGCTGATTTCACCCAGGATAGCGCGTTTGTTACCGTTAGGGCCAATGTAAAACCAAGACTGCACGTCGCTGCTCGCCACCACGGTGTCGGATTCCTCGCCGTTGAGGTCCTGCAAATCGGGCATCCCTGAATCTGACTCCGAGTCCATCTGAGCAAGGCAAAGGACGCCGAAGGGGGGAAACAACGCACAAAGACTCGAGTGGAATGAGAGGCGTTGGCTGGGTAGGGTGGACTCGAGGGACTTTCACCGGGATTAATGAAGGTACGTCAGCCTACATCCCTTTGACTTGTTTAACGTTTAACGGCTGTTCGCAGCCCAACAAAAAATCTTACCATCTGCATCCGTTTCTAGACATCGGCCGCAGCCCCTTGTGGCCTAATCTCTCATCAATGTTCGTTCGGACGCTTTCACAAATTCACGTTGCGACCGCGTAAGTAAAGCCCGAAAATCCGGGCCCTCGCTTGTCTCCGTTGGAAACTGAAACCGCTTACTTACTATCCGTTGTTTTGGCCACACTCAGCCGTCCCTCTCTATTCTATTTATTCATTTCTTTGCCTTCACACCGTTTTGCAATGTGCCTCCGCTCCGCATCCACGGTACCAATTTTTTCCTCCGCGTCAAGCTCCACAGGAGATGTTGATCAATATGCACTTCTCCGATCTTTGCCTTTTCGGGTGAAACTTCCTGACAATTTCCTTTGATTCAAACCTGCCAGCTAGACGCCGCCTTTGCTGTCCACTTTTGCTGAATGCTTTCGGCGGACTTGCCTGAACTTTCCGCCACTTAATTGACGGTTTTTGTTTTCTCTTTTGCCTCCGTCCATCTTCCTCCGTGTTTGTGAAATTCCCTGCTGATCCACGCATATAGATTCTCACGCGCGGATTAGCTCCGTAAAGTTATGTCACTCACCATACGCACTTAAGCAAAATTTGCCTTTTACGGACTTCCAGGTCGTGTCACACCATTCTATTCAACGAACTATATAACAACGCCAAACTATTGTTTACACGACGTAAGTGCAAAAGGGCCCCAAGAAACCACCGATTGAGACGCATTGTGAGTGCCCGACATCTTTTAAATTTTTTCAACCGCTGATCACTACCGTTTCCGGCGAAACCTCCCGAGCTTCTGACAACTCGGATACACGGGTATATATTTGTATTGGTATGTATCTTTACTCACATGCGGATCAACCCCGTCAAGTTCCATCACTCACCATACGCACTTAAGCGAAATTTGCCTTTTACGGACTTCCAGGTCGCGTCCACACCATTTTATTTCAAGACCACAGAAATACCATTTGAGCTGAACGTACGTGCAAAGCGGGGGTAGGCTACAAGGAAACCAGCTATTGACGCACATTACCATGCATCGTGAGTACCCAACGTGTTTCGAATTTCACAACTTGGCTCGCACGATTTCCTGAATATTATGTGAATCAGTGACGGACCTCGAGCTCAGGGTGGCGAGACTAACCTGATCGCTCGCATGGAACGCATGTGGGCATTTCCCCTGGACCGTGATAGATGGACACCAAGCACAGGCGCGATCATACGATATGGTCAAGAGGTCGGCCGTGGCGCTGTCCACCAGCTTAGGATAATTCAAGAAGGCAGGGTCCGGGGCTTTGCCGCACTGTAAGTCGGCGTCCCACAACTTGGGCGGCTCTTTGTGGAGTTGGCGCGCGGGGGCGGCAGAACGTCTTGGCAAACGATAGAACCCGTCGATGGATAAGACCGGGATGCCCGCGCTGTGCGTGCAATGATCAGTAACGGGATGTTACCGCAACTTGTTCCACTCACATGGGTCTCCTGAATTCCTCATCCAGAATCACATCAGGAAGGTCGTCCTCTTTGTCGGATTCCGCCATGGAGACGAGCACGGGCATGTTGGAATCGTCAGCCTCGGCCGCCGATGCGGCGGCGCTTTCCCCGCCGTCGACCAACTGCGAGATGGGAGGGAACGGTGGCGTCCAGAGTATCAACGCGCGACCTGTAAAGTGTAAATCCTCGGCATCATCAGTTTACGCGGCGCTCACAGTTATTCGCATTTTCAGCCTGCATAGCCGACATGTTTAGTGCCAGGGAAGCTCGTAACGTGAAATGATCGCTGTTAGTCCCCTTTATATCATTTGGGTACCCGAGCTGATTGGTACTGTGCAAAATCAGTTTTGTTGCCGGTAGACCTGGATATATTTAATTATTTTGGGTCTTTTCAAACGCCGGATTCAGAGGCGCTTGCAGCCAAAACACTCTCACCTTCGAGTTTTTCCCTATGACCCACCTTCCGCTCCCACCGAGCCCTTTCTTCCTTGGGCCTCGCAGCAAGTCGACCACCCTCGCGCTCGACATCGCGGAGGTGTTAGCTCAGGACTTCTATGCCACTGCGCTCAAAAAAAAATTAGTGGAAAACGACGACGACCAGGCCGTCTCTCTCTCTCATCAATCCGCCTCGCCCTCAGATATTAGCATGGACGACGACACTGCTTCCAATCTGAGTATGGATAGCAGCTCGGAGATCAGCGCGTCGGATTCAGACTCCGGGCTTTCAATGTCTGACGCATCTGACGCGCCGACCTCACCTGTGGATTCCGACGATGATTACCGTCCTTCGAAAAAAGGCTCGCTCGCCGTCACCCGCAGCTACGCGTTGCGTGCCAGAAACGATAGCGCGGCATTGCCAGACCACCTCTCGACGGCGCTACCGGTGTCAGCAGAAGCGCAGTCCCCAATGCTGCTTACCGATCCCATTTCGCCCAAGAGGAAGGCTCTCGACATCGAGCTACACCCATTTCCCGACGTCTTCACTCGCCTTGTTAAAATTTGACTTTATGCAAAGAAATGAGTAAATTTGCCCGTGTCTCAATGAAAACCATCACTAACCCGCGAATTACACCAGCGAGACCGCGCTGTTCGTCGATGAGCAAGACCGAGTTGGGGCGCTGTACATCGGCTGGCCGGTCCCCAACTTACTCTGGCAACAAACGGTGATCAAAGCAGGCGACACTATGTTGGACGCCTTGAAATGCCTCCGCATCAGCGACGAGGGCGGTCCACCAGCTACTCCACCAGAGATGATTGAGTCCGGCGTTCAGTGCCACGGGCTATATGGAAACGTGAGTGAACATTTTTTCGAGAAGACATCGCTGAATACTCACCTCCCGTCAGCGACCCCAAAATGTGTCTGGACTTCCTATCACCATGGTCCACGTAGCACTCGCCGGGTTGCGCGACTCCCCTGCCATCCAGGCAATTGCATCGTTCCAAAACGGTTAGTTCTTCCTCCATCCCTCACGCTCCTCTGACAGCCCGATCACCTAGCGATGCTTCGTCGGGTCGCGCCTCGCGCATGGGAGACGGCCCGGCTCGATATAGAACGCGTACTCAAACACGATACTAGGCTGCGCCTCCCGTTCCACTTACCGTATGCACGGGGCATGCGCGAGGCGACGGCATTCGCTCACGTCGAGTATCGTTTCGTGACGGACGGCTTCCCTCGGCGAGAAAGGGCAGCGCAGTCCTCGGGGATGACGATGCTCACTGCCCTCGGGGACTACGACCCGAACGAGGGCGAACTGATACTGTGGGAGGATCAGAAGGTCATTAATTTTCCGAGCGGCTCTAGCTTCATGTTGCCCAAGTGGATGCATTACTCTTTCACGGCGGTCGAGGCGCCCGGTCCCCAGATGATTATGGTGCAGTCCTGCGACGAGGCTGTGTCCCAGTTTGTCGCCAACGACTTCTCGTGTATTAACTTCGAGGAGGGCACAGAGATTGACCAGGACCTGCTGATGCAACTCGCACAAGCAGCGGCAGCAAAGTACTCGACGTGCACAGAGATATTCGGGTGAAGGAGTATGATATTGCGAAAATTCAGCATCACTCTAGTCAGTAGAGTTTGAATGCCATCTTGTTGGAGTTGTGGTCGCTTGAGGCTTGACGTAAATGTGTGACATCCTGTGACACGCATCTCGACAATCCCAATTCCCTCCACGACCAGAAAACTCCCACTTTCGCTCGAATCTGATGTCGCAATCCACGGGGGTATATATAAGTAGCCGCTGGTCTTGTGAATTGCCGCTATCTCTTTCGCCTCACCCCAGAAAACCTCCCACTCTTGTAACCGTTTTACTTTGCCTGACCTGCCCTCGACTCACCAGAGCATCCTCAGACCAATACAATATGATGAGGCCCCTGGCGGGGGCCACGCCCCGCCCCGTCCACCCCCCAAGAAGCAGAAACCTCTCGGGGCGACCGCTGACAATCCCTTGCTCGTCAACGAGAACGGTGAATTTGTCGCCAAATTGGGTAAGGACCGCTGGTGTCCCTGTATCTGCCGCGGTGCCTCATTTTTTCTTCCCTACAGGCTCTAGCCCCTCCAAAATGTTGAGTCCCCGCAAGGCGTCCACGTCGAGTAAGTCCAGATTGGTTTTTTGCGCGTTAGCGGTGATAGCTGAACGGTGAGTAGGTGCGCCGCCTCCCTCTCCTCCCATGCACCTCCCACAATCTCAGGCGCTCTCCCGGAGGTGAGTTCTCAGGTATTTCTCCATTGTCCCCATCCAATTGTTCGACCTAGGCGGTATCATCTACCCAGGAATTATGGGCGGGCCCCCATTGCTCATTAAATCGACCGCACCCCTTCGTTCTGTCCTCCCGACTCGCACGACCACCACCACAAGGGCTGCCCGTGCTGCTGCCACCGCTGGACCCTCTCAACAAGCTAGTCGCCGTCGGTCTGCCCCGCGTTCCCCACGACCTGTAGATCGCACGAGGGTGCGGGCCCCCACCATTCCCCTTCACATTATTCAGAGGCGCGGTCCTTCTCAACGCCATGGCATTTCGCGCCGTTCGTGCGGACCTCTGATTGACCGCCGACCTTTACGTCACGGAAACTCGCCCCGCCGCTGACGTTGACCCCGGGGTACGACCATCAAACCATTCGCTCACCACGTCTGCGCAATCTGCCTTGGCCCGAAGTCCCATCTTGTCACGTATGTACCCCCCCCCCCCCCCCCGATCGCTGCGTGTATAGGCATTAATCTTCGATGTAGTACCCCTTGTGGACGTACCTATTGTTATGTATGCATCCGCAATCGCTCGAGTCCAGCTGGCACTGCCCGTCATGCCGTCGATTGATCACCTCCGCCCCAGTCCACAACTACGATCTCCAGACCGCCATTGCGCACGACCACCCCCGCTGGGTTGACCAAAGTCAAGTCTCGTTCAGCTGGGGCGGTCTCGAATGGCCTCTCGAGGGCCCCACCGTCCTTGCTTCCCGATAGCCCCTGATAGTGTCAGTCGCTCAGTCTTGTGCTTACACGTCCCGAGTACTCGTCGTGTTACAGCTCCATAGCACGTGTAGTCTTCAGTAGATAGCGTTTCTCAAATAAAAGGCATATTTCTGACCAACTGCGCGACACAGTTTTGATGACTTGACTTGTGAGTGCATTGTAAATGAGACGACGGCAAGCGTTTGGTAGGCCGAAAAAGGCAATTCCCTCTGCGCGCATCAACATCGACTTCGTTTCCACGGCCTCTCAGAGGCCAGCGCTGTCCCTCAGAATTTGGGAATGAGATTATGTATTGTATCTACATGGTATGCCAAGTTTTGGTGTTTTTCATCGAAATCTTAATTGACCTGTAGCATGACCATTGCTGTACCGAATATTGTGTTTATTTTTCTCCAATGCATTAATTGCGTGCTAGAGTGCTCATGAATAATTTCGCGAATTTAGCCTGGCTGAAAGGCCTCTTCTCACTATTCGATTGCGAACTCGTGGCTAGAAGTTCCGCTTCAGCCCGATCTAGAAACTCTATTGATACCTTCCTCCTCTGACCCCGACTTTTTGGTTCCTCTATGTCTTGAGGCCGACGGCCGCTGGCTCCCGAAACCAAGGCGGCAAGTCAGCAAGAGTTTCTTCACCGATACGCAGCACAGTAATGGTTCTCTTGCCGTCTATCCACTGACTCGTTGACCTGGCTAGAAATCGTGAACGCCTGCGTCTGGCGGCCACGGGGGTGCATGCAACTGTAAGGGCTTGGCTATACACTGCTGCTGTCAAGCTCCAGTGTCTCTCTAGGCCGTGCAATTCAAGCCTCCCACAGTTTACGCGCTTTTCAATTCCGAAATCGTTGTCTCACAAGGTCTTATCCGCAACACCCGCCTGCGCGCCCGGGTTGCCGATGCAAAGTATCGCGAGAGGTGCTTGGCTATCTGGGACTCTATCTATGCCACTGACCTCCCACTCAAATTGCTTTCTTAGCCATCGCAAGCAGATTCACACCGCCGATAAATTACGCCGCGCAAAGTACACCCACATTTTGTCATTCACTTCATTTTGAATCTAACATTACATTTGTATGTAAGACATTGTTTAGAGGAGCACGGCGCCGAAACGCTCGACGAGCACCTGCAGCACGCACACTTGCAAGAACCCAGAAACGGCACGAAGGTCGTCCACCAACACCCCGACCGACGCCCACCTACTCGGAACTGGCGAACTCTTCGTCGCATGAGACTGGAGGAGGAGTCGAACCCGCCTACGGAGAACCAGCGGCGGTGTCGCGCTCTTCGTCGCATTGGACTCGAAGAGGATAACAGCGACGACTCCGACGAAGATCTCCCCGAAGGTGTATGCGGATGCAACCTCTCTGAATGCCAACGGCCTCACCGCAACGAGACTGTGAAGCGCAAGGAGTGGAAGTTATTTCACTTGAAGTACGACAACGATGGGAATGTGCGGAGGAGTGGGAGTTGCTTCATGGGAAAGAGGGTGACGAGGGTAACTTAAGCAGTGAATGAACATCATTTGCACACAAGAACTTTTGCAAGTGTCTGAGCGTTGGGGGTTGGAATGAATCAGATAAAAAGGTGGGACAAGCGCGTATATCGTGTATATAGATACAAGAGTGGTCGACGGCAAGGGCAACGCAAAGATATACTTAATATGTACCGCGAATCCAGCGTCCACCCGGCGTCCGTCAAGTCGCTCAAATCATTCTCCAGCCGCGTGCTGCTGACGTTCCAGGGCCTTACGGAGTGCGTGGAGTCCTAGGTCTTCGGGAGATAAATTCCGATATTTGCTGCAGTCGACAAGTCAACAGATGCGGACGAAGGGAAGAGAGAGCGGACATGCATAGGCCGGCCGCAGAGAGCAGCGAATTATTCCTCTTGGGCCCGTTGACTGTACGTTTTGAGACACGTTTAAATTGCGAGTGGACCAAGAACTGACGCTGCAAGGTACCGCGCGCTTGCGTCTCGAGCGCGTGCTTTGAAGGCTTCTTGCTCCTCAAGAGGGAGTTCTTTCATGCGAGAGCGAAACCTATTCCAAGGTCAGAGGATGAGTTCAGCTGAACAAAGGGAAAGGCACATAACTCACCTGGCCATACACGCCCTCGTTTTGGCTCGTTGGTGCTCCTTCTTGGATAGCCTGAGACGAGGACAGGTCAGCCAGCCAGACGAGAGTGTAACAACAGACAATGAGACGCACATAAGTTGATACTGGGTGAGAACTGGGGAAGGGTTGGTGGTTTCAGCGGAGAACGACATGAAAGGAGAATAAAAGCTGGTCGCCGGTGCCGGTGAGTGACGCCGTAGTGAGCCGCAGTGATGGATGGAATCAAGGAAGAATAGGAGGCCATTAACGCGCACAGAAAGAGAGCAGTCAATAAAACGAGGGAAAAGGAAATCAGAGCAGATGTTGGCGGCTTATGGAAAGGTGAAGGGGCGTCGGTGGCTGTGTTGCATCGAGGATCAAATATCTAATATCTTCGACTTCGGTTTGCGACTCGGACGGTGGAACAGGAACACATGGAATTGGCAATAATTGGTAGATGTATTTAGGTGTACGATGGGTAGATTTTACGAATATTCCCAGCCGCGAGAGCTTCCTGGAAAAGACGAATCGCCACTTCTTTACTCTCACAGGATTCAAACGCAGGGCTACGCAAGCCCAGCGTGTTTAAACTACATTCGAGACTACTTTTGTGTTAGCACCAACACAGAAAAACACAAGCGAAGAGCATACCTAGAGGCGTAGACACCCAGCGTAATTCCGGCATACACAACATACCAGAGGGAGCTGCGGGTGGCATGGAGGGCGTTGACGGGGTCCGAAAATCCCACGGGAGAGGGAGGCCGTGCGATGGAGGCCGAGGGTGAGCCGTCGGGGCTGACAACGCGGGTCCACCCGCGTACTTGAGCATACTCAAATGCGGCTTGAGCTTGCAAGAGTGTCTCGTAGCCTTGATATAGGCTGTTGGGGACGCCTGAGACAAGGCCTATGACCTCTGCATTCCTACAGAATTTTGAGCTGTGAATGGAGCGACGGATGAAAAGAGGAGGTACCATTCAGGGAAGGCGCCGATGCGCCAACCGCTAAAGACGGCATAGCCTCGCTTTTTCTTACGCGACTTGCGTTTGGGCTCGAGGCGGAGGGGCGAGGCTCCGGAAACGCCTTGCGTTGCGGTGGCAGCTTCCGCCCTGGACCAAGATTGTATTGCAAAAGGTGAATCAACGAAAGGCGATAGAGATACCAGCTGGATGTGAGGGCGGATGTGGTGGGCGTGTGGTAACTGTAGCGAGCTCTGGGCGAGGGGGTTACTGAGCTTGGCAGAGGGCGGTTGGGAGTGCGAGGAAGCTGGGGCGGGTCGACAGGGGTGAGATGGAAGTCGTTGAGGTCGGTGAGTACAGCCAGAATTTCAGCCTCCTCAACAGCGTCTTCGTACGAGGGAAGCCCAGGTGGAGGAGCAGGGGGAGGCATGGAGATCGGCCCACAAACAAGCCCACAGACTCTGAGAAACGGAATGCATGCGATTGATGTTGATATCGGGAAGAAGTTAGCGTGCGAAGATTACAGCCCAAATGGAGCAATGGATCCGCGGAACGAGATCAAGTAATTTTCACGGCGATAATTGCCTTTTTGAGACTTTGGTGCGAACAGGGACGATGGATTTAAATTGCTACGCGACCGCAAGGCTAATTACGAGACACAAAAACACACGGTGAGATTTACGCGACGATGGCCAGGGCGCCAGACGCGAGGGCCGCGTTGAAGTGATCGAGGGCGTCCGTCTGGTTGCTGAACTTCTCGCTGAGGGCGGTCGAATAGCCCGAGACGGCATGCAGGGAGATGGCAGAGTTCTGGGTGAGACCAATGTAGCTGCCGCGGGTAATGGCAAACCATTTGCCGCCGTTGTCGGGCACGGCAGAGAGGGCGACGGGCGGGACGACACCATAAAGGAAGCCTGCGGCCCAGGGAGCAGAGAAGCGAACGGATGAAGCCTGCGCCGGCGCATGCACGACGGTCACTTGAGGCCGGGCGACGGGGGCCGGGCGACGGGGGCCTGGGCGACAGGGGCCTGAGCTAGCGGGGAGTGAGTCGGGGGAAGGAAGGAAAAGGGACAGAGGGAGAATGTACCATGGCCAGTCGTTGCAGGGAGCAACACGTCGATGGCCACCTTGAACAGGTCGTGGGCGTTCTCAACAGCCTCCGCGGCATCTTCGAAATTATCCATCGCATCGGGGACTAAAAGGAATTACTCTGCTGAAACGCTGAAGAAAGACAGTTATGCTTACGGTCGGCCATTTGGGTGCTCATGATGGTGTTCGCGCGGGCGGAAAGTGTATCGAAGGCGTCGCCCAGGGCGACGAACACGGTATGCACTGTGTAGGGCGATGAGGAAAGCAGACAAAGGGGGGAGGAAGAGACGTACCGGACTGGAGCGGGGGAATTGTTTTGAGACATCGGGGAGTGTAAAAGTTGAGGGGTTGTGTGAGTGGAAAGGAAGAAACGCAAAGGAAGATCAGGCGGATTGGGGCCTTTTAAAGGTTAGTTTCAAGCTCAGTTGTTGGCAACAAGCACAATGCACCAGCTGGACAAAACCGCGCCATTGGTTTGGGCAAGGGCGGCCGATATTCCGAGACGGAGACCATCTATCAGTGACCTAACTCAAACCTAACTCCCCCCACCTTGGTTTTCATTGCGCGAAGTTTGGCGAGCCTTAAACGTTGAGTGAGTGGGACATATTGCTTTGCGCAGTTAAGAGGTTTCAAACGCAAAGTACTGATCTGCGCGCCACAGAAAAAATGGGGAAAAAGTCAGGAAAACGCAAACGGATCGCCAAGAAGGACCGTAAAAACTTACGACTGTGGGTGGAGGGTAAACGAGAAGAAGTCTTGAAGCCGCACATCCCAGCCTACACTGACGCCCTTGAACGTGGATGGCGGTACGAGCGCGAATATCTACAAAATATCTGCAGCGAGTTCCATGCGCGGTTCAATTGGCGTTTGGAGGACTTTGAAGAGCCGGATGTGTTGCCGAACTACGACCTAGTTGCACCACCACCAGCCGAGCCAGTGGACGACGACGAAAAGAAAGAGAAATGCAAGCGCATTGACCTGCTAAATGAGGTGAGTGACGAACGCACACGTGACCGTGACTTACACTGCCTCCTGCCCTTTCAGCGAATCCGCCGCTGGTTTAAGTACCGCGCTCGACGTCTCCGGAAACAGTTAACTCAAGGAGGCGACCCTCTGAAGGACCCATGGGCTGTGTTAATGAGTCAACTCTCGGGACTGAAGCCTCCGCCGAAGGCTAGGCAAGCATATGAGCAATATATGCGGGAACGTTACGAGGACGACGTCGCACCAATAGTGGCTGAGCGGTGGCTAGCGCAGTCGTCAGCGGGAAGCAATGTCCAGACCGCTCGCAAGCCGACTGCTCCCTTTTGCGCACAAATTGCACGGGAACTCTTCGCGGCGCTCCCCGAAGTCGTACGCAACGAATATGCCATGCACGCCAAGGAGGAGGCAGCCACAGCACGCGCCGCATACATTAAGGAGCCCCCGTCGAAGACGCCGGAGGCAAGGCAAAAGTAAGTGCTCGCCAATCTACTGCGAGAAGTAATGCTAATGTGAAGCAGGTGCATCGACGCAGTGGGGCAGTTCCTGGGACCAATTCAGAAGGGAATCCTCGAATACACGGGCCTGCATACGGTGGTAATTATGGGCAGCCCGATTCCGCGCTACGGAGGCGAACTCAGACCGGTATAGTGCGTTGATAAATTTGTATGGCGGGGTGACGCTGACTTGTTTCCTCAGCTGTGCGTATGGACGGAGTTGCGCGGGTGCAAAAGCGCATATGCCAGAATGGGCGGGCGACCGGTGGGACAAGCAGGTTAGCAGTCTTATGACTGAGTACCTTCAAACCGCGTTTAGTGAGTATCTATCGCCACAGAGTGGGACTGAGCTAATGTCAGCAAAAAGCGCCGGAGGAGATCCAGGAGGCGGCGCTTGTGGACCCGCTCGAGGGCGCAAAATACACGATGGACGGGAAAGGCGGCTTCGGCACTGGGTCTGACTCTGGGTCTGATTCGGGGTCCGATTCCGATTCGGACTCGGACTCAGACTCGGACTCAGACTCCAATGCCGACTCAGACGACGAGTCTGAGACGGAGGCGCCGCCCAAGAAAAAGGCCAAAACAAGCCGCCCGAAAGCCGCGTCCTCCTCGAAGACGAAATCTAGCACGCAAGAGCGGGCAGCGGAGGGGGTCGCATCGTCCTCAAAAGTGGCGGGGGGCAAGCGCAAGGCGGGGGGCAAGGGAAAGGTGAGGAGGCCCCTGCACACGCTGCCGATCCAAGAGATTATTGCGAGGACGATCACGGGGAAGGAGGTGACGGTGGATTTGATGGCACCAGAGGGGCTGAGCTACGACCAAAATCGTACCTGGAACATGGCTCGCAACTCCGCGCTTCTCAGCGCTCTCCGGATCACACAGGACGTCGAAGACCTGTTCGCTACCCCATCCACCGTGTCAGGCTCACAGAAGAGAAAGGCGGCAGAGGTGGAGAGCGGGCCACGCAAGTCTCAGCGGCTAAATCCCGATTCTGGTGCCCCGGCTCCCGCAACCACCACTCCTCGCCCGCCTGCATCGCCCCCGACGTCTGCAGCGAATCCTTCGGCAGATTTGACGCCCGCTGCAGACACGACGAGCGGCCCCGGGAGTACGGGTGCGTCCACGAGCGCCGCATCCGGCGCAAATGCCACTATGGCGTCGACCACAACGCCGACAACGCCCACTGCCCTCCCAGACACGACGTCGACGCCGACAACGCCCATTGTTCCCCCAGACACGACGAGCGGTCCCGGGAGTACAGTTGTGTCCACGAGCGCCGCACTCGGCGCGAATGCTACTACGGCATCGACCACAACACTGACAACGCCCACTGCCCCCCCAGCCACGACGCCGACGCCGATAACGCCCATTGTCCCCCAGACACAACGAGCGGCCCCGGGAGTACGGGTTTGTCCACAAGCACCGCACTCGGCGCGAATGCCACTACGGCATCGACCACAACGCCGACAACGCCCACCGCCTCCCCAGACACGATGCCGACACCGACAACGCCCATTGTCCCCCCAGACACGACGAGTGGCCCCGGGAGTACGGGTGTGTCCACGAGCGCCGCACTCAGCACAAATGCCGCTACGGCGTCGACTACACCGCCACAGGACACGGGGGGCACCGGCGGGACAGCACGCCCTTTGGACGCTCTCGCTCCGTCTGCATCCCCTGACGCGAATGCCGCGACACGAAAGAGAAAGAGCGGAAAGGGAAAAAATAAAAAGAATGCGGTGGCGGGGGTGTCAGAGGTGGGAACGTCGACGGAGGTGAACGCGGGCACGATAGCGTCGATGACGGGGGCGTCCGGTGTAGCGGTCGTCATGCCATCGAACGCCCCAGCCTGGCTGAGGGGCTGCGTCGGGGTGCTGCAAACGGAAGATCTAGGCTGCCACTTCACAGCCCTCGTTGCGGCACTGGTGAAGCTAGAGTCGGCGTATGGTTTCGACGACACCAAGTACGGCGCGGCCATTCCAGCGGAACATCGACCCACCGAGGTTACCCAGTGGATCAGGGGTGGCCGCGACCGTACCAAGAAAGTCCCCAAGATTGGGAATCTGGTGAAATACGTCAAGGTTTGGCAGACGTGGTGGAATTCGCTGCAACCGGAGTGGCGGAGACGCGATGGGGAAGGAAACTTGATGGCTGGTGGGGAGGTGGGGTATGGCGCGGCGGACGCGTGGGGCGTTCTGGATACGGGAGGACCCAACGGCTGGCTGAGCGTTGTGGCCTCGCTGTATTTCTGGGGTGTCTGCTCCGGCCAAAGTGTGGAAATGAAGGGGCGTTGGGACGCGGCGGTGCAAGACGTTATGTGGATGCTGGAGGGACTCACGGCTGCGTTTTGAAAGGGTATATCTTGTTTACGTTCTTCTTACTGGTTCATGGTCTTGAAACGCTGTCGTACGATATTTTACTTTAAGTATATGCATAATCTTGAGCTTCAATTCGACTAGTTTTATGCATTTATGTGTTGAATGTCTAGCTTCAATTGAGTCTGAATGTACTTAATGACGGAAGCTGGATGTATGTCTTGAATGGGCTGTATTAATTGAAGCTGAGTTGCTAAATTCAAACCGAGATGGTGGATGTCGCAATTGCGGGGCGGCGGTGCGGAGAGGAGAGCCGGTAACGAAAGCAATTCGAGAATATGAGGATGTCTGATTCTTTGTTTGGGAGAAAGAAACAGGGGGAAGGAGAGTTTCAGCGCAGTAACGTGCAAGAAGGACCGAGAACGTGAGAGTCCAGATTTAGGATAATGCTAATATTGATGCCGGCGCAGGAAGGCGGGAAGGGTGCGAGCGCGAGCAGGACCGCGGCACGCCGAGAGGAGGGCGAGGAGGAGGGCAGGAAGGGGCGGGACCGCTACGGGCCGAGAGGCGCCTAGATCTACGAAGGCGGGTGAATGGGTATATGATTGGAATTTAATCTGGACCGTATTGGGTCGTACCGGAAGAAATAGCCGATATCGCGGGATCAAAAGGACGGTTTAGCGTGTGCTAGGAAAAGGCCCAAATAAAGCCTTTTTTTGTCCCAGAAAACCAAAAATTTCCGCCTGCGGCGCTAAGGAAACCACGCATGAACACAGCCAGCAGCTGGCTAGATACAGTGTAGGAGACAAAGCAGCGCCTGGCTAGGGCCATTGATTTTAGTCTATATATTACTGCTACGGCTCGGCATCGTTGCCCAGTACTTGTGTCCTCTAATGATGACATCAGAACGAACGACGTGGGTGATTATATCTTGGAGATTGATGAGGAGATCGGGGCCGTCGTCCTCGGATTGGAGATACGTGTCCGCATCCCAGACCTGCACGTTGAGAGAGGCACTGAAAAAGAGTCAGCTACGGTCTTGCCTGATACCGAAAATCTTGTACTTACAATTGAGCCCAAACAGTGCGGTCGAGGTTGGCACTGGTCGGGCGGAACCACTGCATAAAGCCAAACCGGTGCACGATGGATGAGCCGGGCTGTTCTATAGCGACGATGGACCTCAACTCGCCAACCCAAATCTGAGCGTCGACGGCAGAAGAGGATCGGACGGCGACCCAAGAGTTGTGGGGGCTGGAGGCGCGAGAAGAAGCCAGATAGCGGAAGTGTTTGACGACAACGTGATTAAAGAGAATCCCGTGTGGGTTAAGGACCAGGCTGTTGGGGGAGGGTGCAAGCTCAACAAAAGAATGGAGCTTGACGTTGGGAAGACGAAGTTGCAGATGGCGAAGGAGACAGAAATAAAGTTCGGCGGATAACTGGCTCCTTTCGGCTCTGGTACTAAGCTCGAAGTTGATACCACCTAGTGTGCGTTGAGTACGAGTGGACTATGAAGGGTGGCGAGGACATACCGTGTTCACGAGCCACATCGAGTTCACGCGCAAGGGCTTGGACCGTCCCGCGGTCGTTCGCAGTAGCACCGTACATTATTTTGACGGCGGAACGTAGCTCTGAACCCACTGGCTCGCGCGCGCCTTGATTAAGCTTGATGAAACTGTGTAAGTAGTAGCCTATGCAATGAAGGAGATCACTACTGACCAGTCGAGATTGCTGTACGGTTCGTTGAAACTCCCGGAAAAAAGACGCCTCGAGCTCCCCCCCCCCGCGTGATTGGGAGTTTTATAACTCTTCAAGACTTTGTTGAGGCGTTCAAATAGGAAAGTCCAGAACTCATGCAAGGGGCCATAGTTGCGCACACATCGGGCGGTGTGCGTAGCGTAATGGTGGTTGGGACGGATAACCTCGCGGCCGTAGAGCTGGGAATAATTAAAGACATGAAATCGGGGAAAACCTAACGACTTACGTCGACAAGGGCTGTGCAATATTCGCGGATTGATTGGTCGGACCTCACGAGGTCCACCTCCGTGATAACGTCAGCTACCAGAGTCTTCAGGGCAGAGGACAGCTTCAGGAAGTTTTTCGGGTCGTCGGGGTGTAGGTTTGAAGGGGTCGCATTGTCTCGCGCCTCATCCTCAGCAACAGTTGACTGCTTCTCCTGCTGCTGTCAAACGTTGCCGCAATCTCTCGCGCCCTGCGCTGAGCCAGCTCCTGCGGCGTCTCTTCAGGAATGTATTCCTGCCACAGTTGCGGAATCTGTAATCGGGATGGAAAGAAAAAGGATGAAAGGCGACGGATGCAGACACACTATTAATGGAGCGACAATTGTGGCAAAGGCAAGCCACTGGTCGGCGGTTAGTGAACCACCAGCTGGCTCTCCGATTAGGCTGGGGAGTTGCCCGAGGTGCGCGGTGAAACGGGCAAGATGCGCTGACAGTGAATTGAGGCTAGCTAAGCTAAAGTATGGGCTAGCTTGAACACTAACACACCACACCTACAACCTAACACACCACACCAATCCCCTTATGATTATAACACTAAGACTAGCGCATCTTCCTAGTGAGTTCGGGTCCCGAGTCGTAGTATGCGACTGCTGGTTTGATTCCCTAGTGCACTAGCAATGATTTATGGCCTCAACTATCCCAACAAACACTTCAATCTCTGAGCTAGCTCAACCGTTTGACCGAAACAAGTCTTTCCAAGAGATTGGAATGAACGGGTTGGGGTAAAAAGGGTTTTTACTAAGCGGACGTAGATTGCTACGTCATCCTAGGCGAGGTGATAAAGCGTCTTCTGAAAACTTCCAGTTACGGACTATGCTGCGCCAGCTATTCTCTCCTCTATGACGATCCCAGATCAACAGATATTTGGGTGCCGACTTAGAACCTTGAATCTAAGCTCTTTTCCTTAACACTTGGGCTTATACTGGACCTAGAGGGTTCACTCAAGCTTCGTTAATCGGCCAATGAATCGACCAAGGAGTTCTACCAAAGTGCTGTGCTGGTCGTAGTCCGTTTTACAGGAGGTGTTTCCTAGTCACCCAATGCGTAGCCCTTGCGAAGTCCACCACGAAGTCAACGACAACTCTCAAACTTTCTCTTTGTGCGCTCGGTCCCGATTTATACGTGGAGGTCGTTGCCGCTCACAAGCTCCCAACGTGAGTCTTTGCTTATTAGTTCACACAGTTCCTCGTGGATCCAACAACACTGATTCAATTTCTATAGACTTTACAAACGAAGAAGATACTTTATCTCCGCTAGCTAGGCCTGAGCACACCCTTATCGTCATGACGATGAGCGGGGCATGAACTGGTCTTTCAGCGGTATTTACATGTCCTTTTTATATTAGTTGAGAAAAAGAGATGAGGTAAAGTGAAATGAGTAAAAACTGGTCCGTGCAGCTCCGCTACGGCGAGCTAGCCGGCGCTATCGTGTGCTAGGCTTGCCAGACAGTCAGCTAGCTGACCAACTTGGGGGCCTAGGCTGGGTATATTGCCAATTCCGTACAGCTTTTACAGCTCCCGGCCTCTCTTGTATTTGCAAAGGACTCGGAAATACCATTCCCGCCATCGAATGCTCACCAATCCTCCGTCTCCGCACGGACTGAACATCTAGTCGTTCAGGCATTGTGCCATCTCTTCTGGAATGCATCTCTTTGATTTTGTTTGGTGCAGCTAGCTGCCTTCAAACGCGTCGCGTCGATCACCTGATCTATCACTCGGCATATTCTCATGCCGACAGTTTCTCCTAGCCATCGCTATCACCAGCTAGCCCGATAAACCCGAAGCTAGCGCCAAGTTATTTATGGAACATGGCCCCTAGCTCAGTGCTATTCCGCTAGCTGCACACTAGCTATTTGTATGTCTCTCCTCCTTACGCTAGCTGGTAACTCTTGTTATCCTGTGCTCTCTGGAAGTCGTTTATTGGCGCGCTAGCCCACACTATGAGGTACTAGACCATAGTAATCCTCCTTAATGCGTATACTCCCCTAGTGTAACACTGTTAACGCGCCTAGCACTAAGTTTGTACTACGGTCAGCAGCTGGAGCCCACTCTGACCCTCCTTTATATCACCAAACAGCGTCCAAATAAGAATATTGCACCTATTAGAAAGCTAGCTTGTTACAACTCGAAGCCTAGTATGCCTTGCATTTAACTAGCGCTAAAAATTGCAAAATGCAGCTAGATGTCGGTACATTGTTGTTGCGCCGTTTCAGCGGGAAGTTTTAACTGTCAAGCGGACATGAGTTTAAATGCACTTTGGGGTTTATTGTGAAACTTACTTTGGCGAGGAGAGCATGAAGGGTTCGAAGCTCTTTCGTCTTCCTGAGCACATTGAGCTATACCCAGATATGGTAGAAGTGTGTCTTCACGACACCTAAAAACGGGTTAGACAGTTTCAAGAGCACGGAAGTATATACGGTACCAAGAAATAAATTGTGCATAGGATCGACAACGATCATTTCACAAATATTGAAGTATGGAAGGCGCTGTAATTCGGACCAGCGAGTGGCGTGTTCCTTAACGAAGGCGTCGCGGGCAGACTTGGTGGTGCATTTGAGATATTCCTTTTGCAGTCGGCGATGCTCAGCATCTGTTCGTGCGCGAAAGCCTGACATGGAATGAGTAAGGAGATAATCACACAGATGGCCGTACTCACCGTTCTCTTGAAATGCCTCCGGGGACGACTTCATGGCCTGCGTGATCCAGCACATCGTGCAAAAGTTGGTGTGGCTGTGAGAGCCAAAGCCTCCAAGTTTGTGGGCGGCCAGCTTATCGCACACCACAGCAACCAAGGTGACGCGAACCAGACGCCCCTGCGGATATTTCGGAGTAGCTATGAGCACCCCATCCCTCCACAGACGAAGTAGCTCGTTGATGAGTGGGCGCAGGAAGCGTTGACACTGATCGGGATTCGCCTCCTTCGGTCCCGGCATAATTCTGGCCAAAAGAAGATTGGTGGTGCGATAGCTGAAGGTCCGTCAGCGCCATGAGAGACTTAAACACAAGATAACCAACCAAAGGTGTGCAGGCAAGTTAATGAGACTGTAAGACATCGGACACGACGTATGAGATGCTGCAATTTGACTGCGGAGGTACGAAAACCTGAAGAAATTTGGCATTGAATAAGTAAATGAAGGCAACGGCAATAAAGAGACTTTACCAGTCAACCCCCATCGTCACCCCGATGCGTAGCTCCCCCGCGGCCACCTCTTCCTCAGATGGAAAGAAGAACCGACTTCCAGCAGCGGTCGGTAGCTCTTGACAGATCTTGCCGTCAAAGATGTTCTTCCACACACCCGGGACCCGCGCTTTGGCTTTCCCCAGCGAATTTTCAATCTCGGTCTCGATACCCTCGGTGGAAAGTAGGGTTGCGAGCTGTTCTGCAAGTGACTTCGTCGGAAACTGGAGATAGGGCCGCGGATTTTCGGGTGCCGTGTTATTGCGCGCTTGGGATGAAGTAGGAGCTGTCGGAAACAAGGGATGGGAGCATTTGGTGCAGATCGCGTCACGGGGACTAGAGACCGGATAAACTTCGAGGCAGCTAGGGCAGACGGGGAGGATTTGGATCGAGAGCTCCGCGCCGAGATGGTGGATTATTGTCGGAAGTGTTGTGCGGATTGGGGGAGTAATGGGGGCACCGCCGGCCTGGAAGGCGAGGGCAAATATCGCTAGGAGGGCGTTGCAGGCGCGAAAGGGGAGATGGAACTGGGTGTGAAGCCAAAGGACGACAACGTGGATTAAATACACCACGGGATTGGGGTGAATTTTTCGCGCTGTTGGTAGGCGCGAGGCGGCCTGAGGTGCGACGTAGAAGGGGCCGGGGTCGTTTTTGTCAGCAGCGGGGGCAGGACCATCAGTGTTCTCCTCGTCGGCAGGAGCCGGCGAGTCGTTGGGAAGTTCCCAATCATCTACCGAAATTGGGAGAAAAAGCTCGCCGGACGCCTCAACCTGCAGCGAATGTGCAAGTCCCTCTGCTTCTGCTGATGCGGCAAAGGAAGGTGAGTCCGCTGCAGGCAGGTCGGACTGAGCGATGGGCTCTGTCATCTCCGTAATTGGTAGTAAGATAGGAGAGGCCGCAGCGGCAGCGTGCGCAAAGGTCGAAGGTAGCGTTGTGGATAGAAGGGGGAGTGTTATGGAGGTTGTGCTTCTGTCCCGT
The DNA here is from genome assembly GCA_029378385.1 of Mycena metata. Taxonomy (NCBI): domain Eukaryota; kingdom Fungi; phylum Basidiomycota; class Agaricomycetes; order Agaricales; family Mycenaceae; genus Mycena; species Mycena metata. The sequence goes on along the minus strand of JARKIB010000043.1, from coordinate 616,076 downwards.
AGAGTGCGGGCATTGTGTCGTTGTTTTTTGCTGTGCGAAACGAGTTCCCCTTCGCACTCAGGGCAGAGACAGAGGACGAGATTTCGCGAAGACTATGTTGGAATTAGTGTGTGAACACACAGAGGAAGCGCTAATACCCACCATTACACCAGGAATGTAGCGACGACGAGGGAGGAGGATGGGAGTCAAAAGTAAGGGGTGGAAGTGAAGCGACCGACACTTTGATGCATCGATCTCGCGACCCATGGACAAATTTCAAAATGACCCTGGCCAGATTTCATTGACTAATTGGCATTGCCTTGTCATGGAGATAAAGCATTACATTCAAACTTGAAACCGTAATAACAAGCACGTTGAATGGTACCTAACGAGTTCTATTGGTGCGTAAACAGAGCTGGCAAAGGTTCAAAGTTATACGCCGTAAAATAATCCTCCAGAGGACTATCCGGAAAGTCCTCGTCGTCACTCTCGGTATCGAGGCTCGTATTGAAGTCGGTGTCAAGATGGCGGATAGGAGAGACGTTGAAGAGGCGGCGCATCGAGAATGCATCCAGCAGGTACCGCCGATAAGGGGTATGATTGCTCGGGGCGGTAGGCTTGTGAGGAGTACTGGGGCCGAGCTGAAGGAACTCTGCCCAAGTTCCAACCTAGCGAGAATGAATAGTAGAAGCGTTGAAAACAAATGAGCACCTACCGAAATCGCCCATGCCCACTGAATCATCTCACTGGAGAGCTCTGGCTAAGAGAAGTTCAGCAGAAGTACAAAGCACCGCGAGGATAACACACCATTCCCAGATTCTCGGCCCACAGCACGAGGTTGACAAAGAGTCCGATGAAGCCTGCCCGGTCATGCTGGAATGAGACAGAAATGTAGTCCCAGCGTAACCACCCCGGAGCCGCGGCATCGTTACAGTCCCCGATGTAGGTGTCGAGCACGGCGATCGGGCTAGTGGTGACGTCCGAGGAGAGGCTGAGATCGAGAGAAATGAATGTGTAGATGGAGAGGGTGTGCTGCCGAGTTGCCTTTACATGCGCGTGAGGATGCAATGCCAGTACACAAAATAATAGGACATACCTTCGAGTACCGACGTGAAACCATGCAGAGGACATGTTCCTTTGCCAGAGGTTCAGCTGGTAACTTCCAGTGGGCGCTGTAGGCTTGAAGCAAAAGCCATTTCTTGACGAGGCTGCTGTCGAGCGTGGTACTGCAGAATCGCGATGAGTTCATCGTTGACACAGTCGGAAGAAGACCGACCGACTTAATATGTGTCGCACCAACCCGCCAGTCCAGAATCCAGAGGTGGGCAGAAACGAGAGGGCAGACGTGGACAGAGAGGAAAGGTAACAGCCACTGATGTGTCTCATATTTGGCGGTAGCCTCCACTGTCCGGAATGTTCGGACCAAGTTCGGACTTCACTAGTACTTGAGATTTCGACTACACAACGCTTCAAAAATTTCAAAAGGCAGAAAGTCGTATTCAAAGGTAAGTAAATTTGTGAGCTAGAACAATGCGGGCGCTATATTCTCCTTGTCTGCGTTGGCATCGCCCATCTTCCTGCGCTTTGGCACACGTCCGTCTTCCCCTTCCCGCCCACACTTGACAAGTAAAGTTGAACGTAGTTGATTTTAATTGAAATAAATCAGCGCTGGGAAGAATTTCAAGAAAAAATTATGAATACCTCTTGCTTATGCGTTGGCGAACTCGTTACACGCCGAACAAGTGAAGAAGAACGGATTTGCGGGGCGAGGTTTGTCGTGACCGCAAGGGGCGCAGGCTGCAAATGCAAGAATAAAGGAGTCAAAGAATGGTGCACCTGGATTTAGAAAACACACAGTTCGTCCTGCACGGCGAACAAGACGGCACCGGCATGCACCGTGTTCAAGCCTTGCAACAATAGCCGTGATTTCTGCAAGGTTGTGGAGTTCAGAGGCCGTCAGGGCTTCCTGGTCTCGACGAGTGATTCCCGTAACAATATCCTTGATTTTGGCCAGATGAGAGAGCTGTGAGTTCGTCAAAGGGTCGGGAGTGAGGGTGTCTGCCGAGGGATCCATAACGGGGAAGTAAAAGTCAGCAGCCACTTACTTTCAGGTCATTTTATATGAGCCCATGGGGTGCCAGATTATCTGGCATGTAGCGGACAGATTGAAACGCGGTCACGTGTGATGCACAAACAATTTGCTGCCGTTCGAATGTCATTGTGATTATTAACTGGCGCTGACACGCACCCAAATTTATTTCCTCTCTGTCCCGCATTCAACTTTACTTTTTTCCTCGCCAACTTCATCACATGATCAAGGAGTGGGTTAAAGGGTGTGTTAGGTTAGCTAGGCTGTCTAACAGACACTTTAACGCTTCTGACATCCAGGATCACCTTTTAATTACAACCCGTTCTGCTCCGCGGCCGGCGTCTCAAAAATTTCCCTATGTTCTGATTCACGGTCCCCGAGGGACACGGAAAACGAACATAGGCAATCTGTAGAGACACCGGACAATTATAAACTAAAAACGAGTCGAAGTACAACTTACATGTTGAATATCATGCCATTCAAGAGAGTGTTCCTTAATTCGTGCAGTAAGTGAAATCTCGTTGATGTTGTCCCGAAAAAAGCTTTTGAAGTGGAGCCGTATGAATTGGACATTGTATTGTGACAACTATTTAAGTCTTCTGGGTCTTCGCGCCGTTCACTTGATGTTTCTCAGCGGGAGTCCTCTTAGGCTCGTGGAGACGACAGTGCTTCCCCACATCACACTCGACATGAGTGCCAAGCTATCAACGGGTTTAAAGAAGGAAAGCCATTGGCGCTCCGGAACACATACCGAGACCTGTCGCGCGAAGTGGTACATACGCGCCGAAATGTGACCCTATACAAACATCAGTAAAAGCTCTTCCGCGGTCGAAACAAGAAGGCCCGCCCGCACCGATGAGATGGATACCGCAGGTATGTTCGACAAACCACAAGTCAAAGCGGCTGTAAACAATCTCGGCTCAACCAGGTAGTGCGATGTATTGGGTTGGATGATCCGAGTCCAGAGGGGCACGTCTCCATTGCTCGAGGATCCCTCAAAGCGCGCCAGACGGAGAAGAGGAGAGGGGGAACAACCCTTGGCGTCAATTATGAGTGAGAGGCAGTAGACATCGGGATCTTTGAATATGCCCTCGGGAACACCCTAAGCACAATTAGTATATTTGAAAGAAAGACGAAGGCGATGGGGGTACCTTGAGAACGGACATGAAAAGGACACAGAGCGCGTTTTTATCGTTCAGTGATCCCCAATCCGGCCGCGAAACCGAGTTCGGGGTTATACCATCCACCAGCCAATCGTTCAACGCACGGTCGCAGGAGAGAGCAGCCACGGGTGGTCATGACACTGGGGCGAGGGAGGATGACAGGAGAGTAAGGGCGGAACCTCGTTGTGGGTGTAGCAGCGCTAGAAGTGGTGGACTTCATTGGAATTGACTTGAAGATTCACCCACCCAGCAGCTGCTTTTGAGGACGCGCAGAAGCATTGGGAAAGAATGGGTGTCCCCTTGTTGAGGAATAGGATGCCAGGGGAGAAAACCACTCGAGGACAGAGACGTGGCCAGCTCAGCTGTCCATGCTGGGGGCAGAGGCGGCGAGATTAGCTGGCCACAGGCGGATTGATGATTGGATCAGCAGTCTGTCGACGGTGGGTGCCGGTTGATTGATCCACCTGCGGCTAGGTTGACCAGAGGCACGGACAGCTGGCACATATTTGCAATCCTCTCTCGCCCGCCATAGGGACGGTTTGCAGAAAACGCAGTGAATGCTCCTCGCCGCCCGACACCAGTGTTGGCATTGACGGGTCAAGAGTTTGACGCGTCTAACGAAACTGACGGGTGACGGCAGTCTGACGGTGTTTGACAGTGTTTGACGGCAATTTTGACGGTGGACCTACAACGTCTCCTGCAGTTCCCAGCACCCCCAGCGAATGTTCCTTGACCTCTTGGCAGCCTCTGGGAGCCATGTCAACACGTATAGACACAGACTGGTGCTGGCCGCACTTTGAGAAAGGCCCGGACAAGTACAAGAACGATAAAAGTCATTACGAGAGCCGATGTAAAGCCTGCATGGCGCATCGAGTAGAAGAGCTGAAAGGGCTGGATAAACAAGACATAGAGGAGGGGAATAGAAAGTACGTCAGAGACGAAGAAGCGCTCAACCAACAAGGTGTGTCAGTCACTACATCCTCTTCAAGTGGCGGCGGCTGAGTCCCAGCAGCTTTCCAGGATATTGTCACCATCTCGGGGAAAAAAGAAACCATGCTATCCCACCTATCCCGCTGTCAATTCGTCCACCCCAGTGTGCAGGCAATCGCAACCGGGGCTTCAAAGAAGGAAAATGGGAACCGTGTCGTCCGGATGTCCCAAAACCAGCACCTCGCACGCCAAGCTGTTCAAGCTGTTGTTCAGCCGCTGCCAAGTCTTCCGCAGCTCCCAGGAGGTCTCGCAGATCCCCGGATGACACTGAACATCCCACACGCCGCTCATGTCCCCGCCGGGCCCGCCCCTTCGTAAGCGGTGATGTGGGATCCACCTGGACAGCAAGAGTTTGCAGAGGACCTCTGCAAGTTATTTATTGCGTGTAATATAGCTTGGAACTCCTGCAAACAATCCACAGCTCCTCCTATTCTTCTCAAAATATCTACCTGCCGCAAAAATTCCAGATTGGTGTGTCCTTTCCGGGCAGGTACTAGACACCCTGGTTGGGCAAATTGAGACGGAGATGAAGGGGCAAGTGTCCGGAAAGCTCGGAATGGGGCAATGTGATGGATGGAAGACCGGTGCGCAAGCATCTATCGTGATGACAGTCGGCAACCGTTGAGGCGAAGGTCAGAAACTGATAACGTATCTTCTCTGTGCCGGGTATTAATTTTTTGATCAGCTTCACCTTATTGCTGCACACAACGTGTCGCCAGAGAGAAAGTCAGGCTGATAATCTATTGGAAATTGTCTTGGCGGATATCGAGTACTGCGAGACCGAGTTCGAGATTGTTTTTGTTGGTTATTGTACAGACAATGGCGGTGACGCGATGGGTATGCGCATGAGACTCAAAATTGTAAGGCCCAAATTCTTGGTCCCGCCGTGTTGGGGACATCAGGTAATGTTCTGAATCATTTAAAATCAAGTTCCGGTCTCATCGGGCGGGCGGCATACTATTTAGGTCAATCTCGTGGTCGTCAAAGTGCTCAAGTTAAAGGTTCCGTGCATGGCGGCAATCGAAGAGGGTACAGCTATAGCGAGATGGTTCACGAACCATAGCAGAGCACTCGGCCTCCTAAAAGAACAAGAAAAATTGACCGAACGATTCAAAGCCACGCATCGAATTCTCACCTTGATATTCCCCGTTATTTCCCATTGGGTTTATCATTTCCTTGCTGTCCGGCGGCTCCTTACTCTTTCTTCGGCGATTCACCCCCTGTATTTGGTTGATTACGACAACCTCATTAGGTGCGCTGGCACCAAGCGCGATGCAATGGACAGGGCCAAAGCTGTTTTGGCCCCAATTGACGATCCCCAATTTAAACAGGCGGTGGGGAACCAGGACCAGGACCAGGACCAGTGCGTGGCTTCTTGGAAGGCGAGGGCGCAGGCGACTTGGGAGGGTCGGGGGCCTCGGTCTTCACTGGTTTGGAAAACCAAGCGGGAAGTTTCTTGGGTGGCGGCGGCTCGCGGATGGAAACGTGGGGCAGAATGAAGTCGTCACGGACCATTTCAACGCCAGCGTGTTCCTACCAAAGATATTAGCAAGCGCAAGCCGAAGAAATAAAAAGCGGATGCACCAATTGAGCGGCGATGTCCGCTGGGATTTCCCACAACATGTCCTGGTAGTCGGGGATGCGCTCGACAGTCAGGTGCTTGTTGAGAAGATATTCGACCGTGGCGGTCAGCGAGGCGACATAGGCAGCCACGTCCCAAGGAAATTCGGTGTAGCGAGAGAAGAAGTCAGCCTAAACGAAAATCAGCTCGGAAAAATGTCAGGTCGGCGCGAAGACGTACCATAATGACATGGAGTGTATTGATGAAAGGCATGACGACTTGGGTCTCAGAGTTCTCGATGTGGTCAGCGTCGAAATAAAAGATGATGTTGGTACAGGCCTGGTTGGGCCAAAATGCAGACCAAGGCACGCGGGGATCGTCAGGGGCGACCCAAATGATGGAGTTGGGGTCGTCCTCGGGAACAGCGGCGGTGGTTTTTCGTTTGGGAGCCATCCAGGAGGCACAGAGGAAGCAAGGGAAGAGCAGAGAACAGTCGAGACAAGTAGAGTAAAGAGGGAGCACCAGGAGATGGTAGTGGGGGAGAGAAAGGGGGAATTAAAACTTCGCCCTGACTCGCCGCCTCTATAAGTGAGACGCTAAGCGAGAGACGCCAGGGCGTGTGAGCGAAGTCCAAAATAGCTCCGTGGGTGCGCAGCTGGAGGATCTCCAGGAAGGCGCAGCCCTGCAGTACCTGAAAGGTGAAGTCACGTGCATCAGGCTTCTTTGCGCAAAGTCACGTTCTCGAGCAGCCTCAAGCCAGAGTTAGTCTATAGCAGCCGAAGTTTAGAGCGCTAGACCGGCGCTTAAGCGGTTGGCGGTGTCTTGACGGACAAATTTGAGTGGACACTCAAAGAATCGTCTAGACGACAAAAAATTTGATTGAGTTCCTGAAAAGGAAGTGATCACACGTCTCGAAGCGGAAGCATTTATACGCCGTATACAAACGTGGATCTTGCCTAGTTTGGAAGTAACAAGTTGGACTGTGGGAAATATCAGTCAAAGTAACGATGTTGGGCAGGAATATTGACAAACTGTATGGGAATGCAAGAAAGACCTTATAAAATTAATTGAACGTTGCCTGGAAGATGCCATTCCGGTAGCTGCTAAAACTGGGAAGCAGGACGCTGACCACAACCGGGGACGGTTGAGATTTAGTAAAGAGGAGATGAAACGGCATGTCACTGAATACGCTGCCATCTGGCTATTATTTGCGCTTTTTAGCAATAGTCTGTCTAGACACTACTAAGTAATAATACAGCCGTCTAGACGGGTCAATACCTACTAGAAACTCTGTTCGGTGGTACAAAGGAGAGTCAGAGTGAGCTCCAGCTGCTGGCTGTAGTATTAGTACAGTGCTAGGCGCGGTTACAAGCATTACACTGTGCGAAGTACACATACCAAGGAGGTCTATACGGGGTCTAGTACCTCAGAATGTCAATTACCCTATCAAAGGAACCAACGACTGCACAGGGAAGCTATGGTCTTCACCAGCAAAGCAAGCAACATGATATAGGGTCTGTCTAGACGAGTCGGCGCACTAAGTTACAGGCATCTAGACGAGTATAGAACGACTCTATAGGTGGTCTAGACGGCAAAGTACCGCGTCTAGACGGTGCAAGGAGCTTAGGGATATTAGGAGGGGTCGCCCTAAAGCGCCCCTCTAGCTAGTCAGGTGACCAATGCAACGCGGTCAGCGTTGGGGCGCCACAAGCACAAACATGACGAAGGAGTTCTTGTTGAGATGTAGCCATGGGCAGACGTATATGTGTCTAGTCCGTGTGCTATCGGGGTATATGAGCGGATTGGTGAGCAGTCCGGCGTCGGGGGACGGGGCTTTGCAAATTACAAGGTTCGGGAGCTGTCTAGACGACCCGAACTGGCCATATACCCGAACTAGGCCCCCAAGATCGTCATCTATATGACTTTCTGGCAAGCCCAGAGTCAGCATAGACCCGGTTAGCCTTCCGAGGATGACCGCATGACCAGAACATCGGCCTGTTTTACTCATTTCTCTTTACCTCATCGCTTTCTCTCAGAATCATATATAAAGCCTCATAAAATACCGCAACAGACCAGTGTATGCCCCGCTCATCGTTACGACGATTCGGGTGTGCTCAGGCCACTTAGCGGAGATTAAAGTACCATCTCTCTCTGTGTAACAGTGGTCTATAAAATCGCAGTGTTGCTTGTTGGATCCAGAACATTTGTGTGAACTTATAAGCAAAGCTTCACATTGGGAGGTCGTGAGCGGCAACTGCCTCCACGTATAAATCAGGACCGCACGCACATTAGAAGGCTTGAGAACTGCACTAAGCGTCGCGAGTGGACTCTAGCAGGGCATCCGCATTGGGTGACCAGGAAACACCTCGCTAAAACCGACCACGCCTGGCACAGCACTTTGGGAGAACCCTGGGACAATCACCGGTCGTTTAGCTGTGTTGGAAAGTACTTTGAATTCCTTAATAAACTCAAGTGTACGGAAAAGATCTTGGATTCAAAGGAGTCCGAGTCTGCCACTAGTTCTCGAGAGGCTAGTTGTGCACCAGAGGCCGTCTAGACGAAGCAGCATAGCCCTTGAACGGGATTTTCAGTCCAAATCTACACCTCCTCGCCTAGGCACCTGTACTTTAGTACGATTCCTAGTAACAATCCTTTATATATAAACCTGTGCATCCTTCTCTGGAAGTCTTGTTTAGAAGCCAAGCAGCCAAGCCAACTAGTGTCTAGACGCTGCATTTTGAGACGTTTTGAACGCATAGAACAACTATACGTGCTCTAGACATCAGATCCGCAGTTGCATACTACGACTCAGGACCCGAACTCATCGAGGAAGACGAGCTAAGTCCCCCGTGAGACAGTTTAGATAGGATTGGGTTGGTGTGTGTGTGTTTTGTGTGTGGTGTGTTAGTTGTTCAGCCCACATTCAGAGCTTAGTTTAGCCCTTTCCGTAGTCAGCGCATCTTGCCCGTTTCACCGGACCCACTCTATATTTCTGGAAAGACATGGGCATCCCGAGTGTTCAAACCTGTCTCGGTCTCAGCATTCTTTAGTTCCTGCAGTCAGTTGAGTTTCAATAAAATTTTGTACATTTAGGGTTACTCTGGCAGCAGATTTAGATTTAGATTTGATGGTATTCAGATTTGATGCAGCTCTCATCAGGTCTCACGTGGTCGGATTCAAGTGCCAAAGTGCCAGCTCATCGCCCTCTTGGCACTGTCCCGCCCAAATCCCGCCACCGCCCGCCCTCCCTGGCATGTCTGCAATGAGACTCTAGGACATTTTTACGACAAGCCAACTGTACAAGAATATAAGGGATGCTTAATTATCAACATTTCATGAAACCCGCTCATTCGACTGCGACATCTTGCCTTTATAGAGGAGGCTTGTCGTCGCGACCTATGAGCAATGTTTGCGCCAGACGATGTCCGGCACTTTGATGAATTCCCTGATGTGTGATGCCACATACTTTATCACCGAAATCTGAATCCAAATCCAAATCTGCTGCCGGAGTAACTCTTAGTCACCATAGGAAGCTCAAATGGCACAGGTTTGGGATTCACAACCAAGTGTTTGGTGATATACACTGGGTTTCCATAGTGTATGTTTGTTTGTGGGGTGCCAACCAAAGTATTACAGCTGTGTCAAAAAATAGTCTGTGAGGGGAACCCCTATCTCATGCCAGTCCGGCCAGCCTCCCACCTCCCGCTGGCACTGTGTAGGTGATCAAGCTCAGGATCTCTGCCGATCATTCCAGTCATGTACATCTGTATAGTAGCTGCTTATACCTGCAGCTTAGCATGGGAATCTTCAGAGCTTCTTCTCTTTGGATCTCCCTCACTAGGACTCTTGAGTATTCTTGGGCCTCAAGGTTACTCTTATATTCGACAGTTCTTACGGCTCTCATACCTCTTTGAAATCAAAATCATTCCTTATCATCCCTTTGAACTGAAGTGGTGGGGCGCAAAGTGTCCCACTGTACTCTTGTACAATATAAGTAGTAATAAATGGGCTGTAAAGATTACCAAGCATCGGTCAATGTTTTTAACCATGCCCAAACTGCGATGAAATGTGGCCAGTTTCATCTTCAGACATTAACTCCTCTGAAACTTCCATCTGCATTGGTGCAAGTTCATCCATGAGGGAATTCCTTATTACTTCCCAACGGTTTTTTTCCATCAATTTATATCCTAAAGTGTCCTCTTCCATTCCAACAACAGTGTTCTTCGAAGTTTGCAGCTCCTGGTTGAGTAATGTTCCTACTTTTTTTATCAGTTGTCTTATTATTTCACTGCTCTGATTCTTCAAATTCTTTGCAAGTCCCCTGTTGTTCTCTGCTTCATATCTGATCTGTTCCTCTGCCTGCATAAGGGCAGCTGCAAGGCGTACCATGATGGTCTCCTTGAGGTGATGTGACGGATGGTAAATTCTATGGTCAATGTTGTGAGCAGAGAATACTACTGAAGTGGTCCTTTCTAGGAGGACAAGAGCATGGTTGTTGGAGAGACTGCTGATAGCTATGTGATCCCAGACATTCACCAAAGCCATGAAAACCATAGCAAGAGTTTTTTCATCTCTAAAAGCTCTGCTTCATCAGCATTTGCATTCCATACTCGCTGAAGAGTGTCCTGAACCATCTGGAAGTAGTTCTCAACATCCGGGGCCATTGATTTTGCCACAATCTCTGGAGCTGCAGGAGCCAGACAGGTAGATCTTGCCAAATGAACTCCTTCCACTTGGGTGTTTGAGAGAGCCTTTCGCCTAGAGAAAGATAAGATGGCACATCAGAAAACTGGGCCAAACTGGCCCATAGTGAATGCTTTTCCAGCAGCCGCCCCAACTCTTTATCCAGGAACCAAGAATATTGGTGGCATATGATGTTAGAGGTGAGGGATTTTGCTCCATTGTATGACCTCTCAAAGTCCGTGGATGACAATGTCAGGACTCGTAGGAGGGCCTTCAGGAATCCTACAGAAGGTTTTGGGGCCTGGTCTGTAGACAAAGCACGATCAAGCACATGGAGTGAACACCCAAGATGTAGTTCATCAGCAGGGGCAATGTGCTCAAAATGACTATAAAGCCATGAATAGTCATCACTGACTGTGGATAGGTTCTGGATGTCAAGGAATGGAAGAAGTCCGAGGGTATAAATTATTGCTGTTGGTGGGAGATCTGGGACAACACAAAATTTGTATGCAGCATCCATGAGGTCGATGGTTGTTTGTGAATACTTCCGAGTATTCAATGAATCAACAAGTGGATAGTATCCTTCTCCACGGGCTAACTTTGCAATTTTCCAAAGCATGATTGTCAAGTTATTGTGCTGTGGCTCTTTAGTTTCTGCAAGATATTTGACAAGATTCCGGAATAATTGTGTTGTAAGCTGGATGATATGAGGGCTTGAACAACATTCAGATTGGATTTAAGAATAAATGATAGACTTGTATACCTCTTGTCTACAACTGAGTGGTCGCAAGGTAGAGCCGGCAAGAAGAAAGTGTTGAGACAAAACAGAACCTCAGCAAAGGCTGCCTGGTCCTCCGCTCTTTTGCCCATAACATGTCGAATGAGATCAAACAATTGGTGTGTGGTGAACCCCTTTCCAGCCAAGGCCCTCAGAGTCCAGTGGGTTGGTGTGAAAGAATTCCGATATGGGGATGAGATATTGAAGGTCTGAAGGAGTGATTTGAGTTCTTGGTTGCCAGTTTGGAAGTGTGAGCTTATGTGGTGGTAATTCTGGGGGCTGTCCACCAGGTTCAGTAGTATAACTGCCTTGGCACAGAGACCAGCTCGTGTCTCCATATTAGCAGGGATCATGTCACCACTGCGGCAGGATTCTAAGGTATCAACCAATCATTGTTTTGATGGGCCAATGTTTAAGCTGAGTGGCCACCACTGTAAGTCAGGAACCAGAGCAGCAGCACTCTGGACCATCAGAGGATTGGTGGAGGTCTCCAGCACCCATACAACAACGGAGCACTCTGGTGATGGTGGCGGAATGTTGTTGAAAATGAAGGTTGATGACTGCAAGGATACACCGGAGGCAGGGCTGGAGCCAGAAGTAACGAATGCTGTCCATGTTTGGACAAGGAAGTGCTAGAGATTTACACACAATATTTCCACCTTATGCCAGTTTTTCTTTACAAAGTTACTCCTGCTGGGGAATCGACGCAGTGAGGGAAAGAATGATGTTGAGGGCCCACTGTTGATTGTGAGAGGAGGGGGAAGATCATGTGGGGACAAGGGAGGTGAAGGGACTGAGGGAGTTAACCGGTGGAGGGGAATGTGGTCCCAGATGTGATGGGCCCACCCTGGAAGGTGATGCCAGGCTGCTGGAAGGATAAATTTGGCCACAACTATGTTCAACAGGCGAGTAAGGGGTGTTTGGAATGGGGAGTCTGCTGACTTCATAGCAGAGACAACCATTGTAGTGTATAAGATACACCCCAAAGCTGTGAGGCCGAGAACAAGTGCAGTAATTACATGGTTTATTGTCCACAAATAGGTGGATAGTCCAATGGCAAAAAGCAAAAGGGCAAACTGGAGGAGAAGAGGAAACATTTGCATAGCAGGATCAAAGTTCCAGTGTTGCATCCCGTCAAATTTGTGCTGTCGTTCAAGCCCACGCTGTGCAATGGTTCCTCTCTCGCCCACTGAATCATAGTGCAGAAGCCATTGCTTCCCCAGGACAGCCAGCAGTGCAGCGAGGAGAGTGGAGAAGAGGATGAAATACAGGAAACCCTGCACAACCACAATTATGGTTGGTGGGGTGCTGAATGATGGGGTGCTTGATGTAGGTACACTTATGTTCTGGGCCAGGAGAGTGAGCAGAGCAAGTGTTGTTCCAGTCAGCTCTGAAGTGGGCTGAAGTTCAGGCTGTATCTGGATGATAAATGCTGAGCTGACAGCTGAAAAGAGACCGGCCTTGTTACACAATCAGTATCAGATTGAAATGTACATGGGTCACAAGCAAAAATCAAAGCAGTGTCTAAGTCGTTTCCATATTTCCGTTGAGTTTCCTTGTCGTACTCATCTGCCAAAGTTTTATAGGCAGTCCAGAATGCTGTCTTGTTGTCAGTCACTGGTGGATGCTGCTTGAGTCCCTCAACAGCGGTGATCAGTCTGTGCATGACTAGTGACCTTCCCTTTGGGGTTAGAAGACACTGATATTACTTCTCAAATGCACTTGAGAAACTGCAAAACAAACTCATAAGAATGAAGAAAAATAGAGAGAATAGTCTGTACGTAGTAGACTGCTGGTAAATTGCGGTGAATGAGATTGGGTGATGGCCAACCATTTCCGAGATATCCGGAGAACAAGAGTCGAAAGCAATGGGTTGATGACTACTATGCAGGAAAATTGGTGCCCGGGGCTCCCCAGGTACTTATCCAGGCGTACAACCACCCGAACCTCGAGACAATTAGTAACTGGCATGTCAGTATGGCGGATACCTTGAATTTGGTATACAACTCCCGTGATGACAAGAGTCGTACTCAGCAAGTTCAGGAATATATTCGCCAGAACAAAGGAAATTCAGAAAGGCAGCATTAGCACCCTGTGGCCAACTATCAGACCCAGATAGTTCCTCAGTATAGTAGAACAGTGACGGCTTATGCTCCAAAGTATCCCGCAATGCAACCTCCTCAGTATCAAATCCCGGAGTTTGTGGTCAATATGCAGATTCAGAACTCGAAAACCGAGGAAGAGTCGCTCAGTATGAAACAGATGATCCAGTTCGTGGCAGCTATGAAAGCAGTAGATGCCGCAGCCAAAATTTCTGCCGAACTGTTTGGCACCGCATCATCGGTCCGATGAGATTCGCTGGTTTTCATGCTTGCACTGCAAAAAAAATTCTAAAAACTACACAGGGCGTCTCGGACCATGCGAAAATTGGGGTGGCCCGTTCCTTACATTTGGAATACGGGTAGAGAATGAAATTGGCGCCTAAATTTAATCACCATCGGCTGAGGGGAGGTTGATATCCGGGATTTTTCGGCCGCCCACCTCTTGCACCCCCTGCTCACATTTACACTTATTGGGATTCACAACTGGATGAGAGAAGACCTGATAGTACATGGTGTGTACTGGCTTTCCTCGCGGAGCCAAGATGCACAGGTCTAAGGCAGGAGGTCCCCGTTCGATTCGGGGTCGGGTGATGCCTGGTTCACATGGTTTTTTGCTCCGTTGCAACTTATTGATTTTTTGCCCGACAGCTGGTGTATTTCTCTTTGCATTCACTCAGGTAGCTGGATGTCTTGTTCAACCTGGCTGATACCAGCAGTTGATGTGAGTTTAACCATATCTTGTGCAGACTTTTGGTAACACTCATTAAAGTTGAAATATGGTAGGAGAACACCTGATAGCACGTGGTGTGCACCTGCCTTCCTTTGTTACTCTTCCAAGGTCTGTAGGCAGGAGGTCCGCGTCCGATTCGGGGTCGCGTGATATTCCGTGGGACTTAAAAGTGTTTTCTAACTTACTTCCTGCACAAGAGCGCGAGGATTGGTAGACACCCCGTTCCCCGTCCAATCCCGACGGCGACCTGTGAATAATATTATAACTTACGCAGTTTCAAGTTGAAGTTTGAACGCCGTCGGCCTTTGACCGTTCATACAGTATTACTTTTTTCTCTGCTGCAAAAATGAGTATTTCACCCACCCCTGCGCACACTTACAATTATTGAGGTTCAAAACTGGGTAGGAGAACACCGGATAGCACATGGTGTGCACCTGCTTTCCTTAGGCTTCTTCCATTCCATTGAGATGTAGGCAGGAGGCCTCCGTTCGACTCGGGGTCGGGTGATTAGCAAACAGTGTTGCGATTTTTTTTTCCCTCATTCTAATCAGTTCCTCTCTTTGACATTGTTTTTCGAACAACCGAGTGTCTCAATGGTGACATTCATATTACTTTTCTTTCTGCAAAAAATGAGTTTTTCACTCAAACACTTATTGAGGTTCGAAACTGGATAAGAGAACACCTGATAGCACATGGTGTGCACCTGCCTTCCTTGGAGCTGTACTTCACCAATATATTGGCAGGAGGTCCCCGTTCGACTCGGGGTCGGGTGATTCCCAAATGACATCATGATTTTTCCCCCGTTCCAATCACTCTGTTTCTTTGCCCTCGTTTTCCGAACAACCGACCGTTCATATTCCTTTTTTTACTGCAAAAATGAGTATTTCACCCACCCCTGCACACACTCATCCTTATTGAGGTTCATATTTAAAACTGGATAAGAGAACAAACACCTGATAGCGCATGGTGTGCACCCGCCTTCCTTAAATGGGATTTAATGTATGTAGGCAGGAGGTCCCCGTTTGATTCGGGGTCAGGTACTGAGGTGTTCCTAATGTCATTTTTTCCCCAAGAAATTGCCCATTCTCTGGATTTGACATCCACAAGGACATCTAACTTATTTTCCTCAGGGTGGCTATATTTAGGGATTTGTAGATTCCTCAAACTAGAGTATTGTAAATTTGAGTCATGTTTCTCTCTTTGTTGTGTTCACCTGCATTACTTTTTATTGCCCCCTACCCATGGCCAGCCTCTACACAAGGCTGAGAACACCTGATAGCATATGGTGTGCACCTGCCTTTCTTGAGTGTTCCCTCAAGGTATGCAGGCAGGAGGCCCCCGTTCGATTCGGGGTCGGGTGATAGACTCTATCAATCACATTTTGTTCCTTTCTCCCGTCTGTAATTAAGTGGCTTCTCTTCCCGGAGTCCTGGGCACTGGCCTTTTTCTTTGGAACATCATACTGCAGTGGCTTGGGTAATTGAGATAACTTCACACCCACTTTTGCAGATTACTTTGTTACATATCCAGCTTCAAAACCAGTAGAAAAACACCTGATAGCACATGGTGTGCACCTGCCTTCCTTTATTGCTCTTCTATTCCATTGAGATGTAGGCAGGAGGTCCCCGTTCGACTCGGGGTCGGGTGGCTTGACCAGAGATTAGTTGGATTCTTTTTTCCGCATATTAAGTTGCCGATTGATCCATTTCAATTACATTAAAATTAAATTCCCCTGGTTCTGTAAATTACACGCAAGTGGCCATTCACCAACTTTTTTTTTTGCACACCCCTACACCTTTGAAACTGTGTATAGGAACACCCAATAGCACATGGTGTGCACCTGCCTTCCTTCACTGCTCTTCCACTTCGTTGAGATGTAGGCAGGAGGTCCCGTTCGACTCGGGGTTGGGTGATATTCCGTAGGACTCAAAAGTGTTTTTAACTTATTTCATGCACAGCGAGTAGTAGACACCCTGTTCCCCGTCCAATCCCGACGGTAGTCTGCGTCCCTGTGAATAGTCTTATAAATAATCTACCCAACTTCAAGTTGTCGTCAGCCTTCGACCGTTCATATTACCTTTTCTTTGCTGTAAAATCAGTTTTTGCTCACACTTATTGAGGTTCAGAGCTGGATGAGAGAAAACCTGATAGTACATGGTGTGCACCTGCCTTCGTTCAAGGGCGATAATTCGGTATATCGGTAGGAGGTCCCCGTTCGATTCGGGGTCGAGGGATGCGGTGTGATGATCTTCTTTTTAACTTGGTTCCTGCACAAGAACGCGAGCATTAGTAGATATGTATAGGAGACACCCTGTTCCCCGTCCAACCCCGAGCTGAATGCCTGTGAATGGTGTTATAATTTACCGAACTTCAACTTCAAGTTGAACTTAGTTTGAACGCCGTCGGGGTTATGGGTACTCCGACGGGGACCGCAGTACGATGGCCATGGTTGCCCGTCGGGATTCGGAATTCGGGAAGGGTGCCAGCGGTGATAGATGAGCGGGATGAGGTGGGATGAGTCTTCGCTTCGTCATGGTTGTAAGTTGTGCGGTCCAGGCTAAGTACAATTTCTTCAACCCAAAAAGAAGAAGAAAGAAATGCGTTTTTCGTCGCCTCGCATCTCGTTTGTGCACAAAATCAACGCGCCTTGGCCTCTTGGCGTTGACTGCTTGGCATTTAATTTGAAGCGCGTCGAGTTGAACCAAAAAGGCAACTGCCAACGGGCGGTGATGGTGCGTCACCCATCAATCAGTCCGGATTTAGATCTTGACAACCGCGCAACAGCGCCCGTGCGCGGCGTATCGATCCGCCCTGCCTTGAATTCTGTCTTCAACTCGTTCTCAACCATCTCGTTCAACCACGCCGAAAGCAACCGCAGAAGACGAGAAGTGAAGGAATACAGGAAGTAACGGCATAAAGAAGAAGGAAAGCAAGCAAAACCAGAGATGTCGTTCTTCAAGAAACTCGAAGGCCTGGTGGAGAAGCTGCCGGAGGGGTATCAGCATACCAGGGATGAGATTATCGGTGCGTTTTCTTTCCTCTTACTTTCCTTTCTCTCGCGCGAGTGAATCCCTCCCGCTTGCGCGTCATCGTGCGCGCCGATAGGAGGCTTTAGAGCGGTGTGGCGGGCGCATTCATTCTTTCATTCATTCTTTCACTCCAACAAGCTTTCTTTCCAGCGCGTACTGACGTTACCTCGTTTCTGTATAGGTCTTATTAACCCCAATCGTGAGTGGTCTCCCTCTCTTCTTTCTGTTGAGATAAGAACAGAGATGAGCTAACGCGCGCGCCCGACAGGCCGCCACGACGACCCCGAGGAAAAGCGCCAGGACGAGATCCGCGCAGAGATCAATGCGGGGCACCGCTTCGACAGCTTTGCGGCAGAGAGGAGCGAGAATTTCGTTAAATGGTGAGTCTTCGCGAGTTTGTCTTGGTGGGAAGGTGGGCGGGGGAGTCGAGACGGCTAATACGCGAGATGCACTCTCGTCACCTTCGACTGCATTACCCCGCATTACCCCGCGTCTTCATCTTTATCCCCACTTTGAAAATAATATTGCTCTCACGTACTGACCGCCGTCCGCAGGCACATCGACGGGCACGACTACATGTGGGCCCTCTCCGAGATGATCGACAATGCGCGCGAGGTTATATTCATCCAGGTTCGTCAGGGCCGTCTTGTGTACTTCTTCGTGCAGCTGTGTGTGCGGTTCCGCACCTCCCTCGCGCCGCGCATCGGGTCTGACGTGTTCGCCCTTGTTGCGCCAATATGAGCCGTGTCGTTGGCCGAGACTTGGGCTTCGAATGCGCATGGTGGCGTCGACCTCCAGTTTGGCCTTCGGGTGCTAGCGCTGGCGCTGGCGACTCCATGCGTGCGCCTTCATCGCGTCGCGCCTTGACGTCGGCTTCAGCTTTAACGTGCCAATGCGGGCGCTGACGTTGTGACGGCCTTGTGCACGCGTCGCGCCTTGGCGTTTTCATGCGCCTTGGCGTTTGTGTCGCCGGCGCTGGATTTGGTCTTTCGTCTTCAGCGCGTTCGGCTCGTCCCTTCTGCGTTTTCCCGCTCCTTGGTGACGACGACCCCTTGTCGTTCCCCCGCCGGCCGCGCGCGCGCCATCCTTCTTCCTTTCCCCACTCCTTCCCACCTTCTGCCCTCCTCCGTCTTCCTCCCTCCTTCTCTTTACCAACTTTGACGCTCACCAACATTTGCTTTCGTTTATAGGACTGGTGGCTCACCCCCGAGCTCTACCTCCGCCGCCCGCCCGCGTACCACCCCGAGTGGCGCCTCGACAGGCTGCTCAAGCGCAAGGCCGAGGAGGGGGTCAAGGTGAGCATTCTTGCCTGCGTTCTGCATTCTGCTAGGGGTTTTCCGTCTGCATCATTTATTTGTGATTCGATTGCGGTTTTCTTGTGATTTGTTTGCGGTTTCCTTGTGATTCGCCTGCGGACTCTGCGGGCTTCATGCTTGACCGCAGTGTGTCTTGGCGCGAGTGTCGGTGTGTGAGGTTTGGCGAGGAAGGAGCGATGTGTGGTGCACGCGGGCGAGCGAGCGAGCGATACCGTTGCGGAGCCGCCGCGCCTGGGATGCACGTTCGGGGATGTTCGCAGCGCGCGTTCGGGAGCGCAGCGGGAGCAGACTCGGAGCAGAGGGAGTGGGTGGACGATTTCACGCGTGGTTGCGTCCTTGGGCCGAGGCTTTCTTTTGGGCGGGAGTTGGGCCGTTCGGGGACGGGGGACGGGGGCGTTTATATCGTGCGGACGACAGTACGCTGCTGCGGCCACTTTGTAGCATGTGCCCACGTTCCCGCTCTGTGGGATTCGACGCGTTCGTCGGCGGCCGCGCTCTTTCTCTCTGCACCTTTTTTTTTTCCTGGCGGCGACCGATTTGGAGCGAGACGGGACGGTGCTGCTGTTTTCGTCCAGTGTCGTGATGGCTTTCGTTTCTTTGAGTTTGGCGGATCTTATGGACCGAGGCGTGTCGTGTCGGCATTGGTCCCCGAGACATAGAGTGGTCGCGTGCGTAGGCGCCGTTGTCGACGTCAAGAGGGACTGGGGCCTCGTCTTTATTTCCGTGTCGGGTGTCGCGTTTGGCCCGTGGTCGAGCGGTTTGCGGGCGACGTCGGGCTTGTAGGGCCGCCGACGGAGACGCGGGAGGCGACTCACATGCGCGGTGGACGTTTGTCATTCTTTCGCGACGTTTTCCTCGGCGCGGGCGGGGGGGCATATGCATCATTCTGTGTTTGCGAGAACGGCAGTCTGGCTTTGACACGGAGAAGTGGCTGTGGGTCATGGACCGCTACGTCCACTTTCATGCATTCCTTCCGCGTCCCTGCCGAGCTTGGATGGGGAAAGTACACTTTCCACAGGCGAGACGAGACGCGTCCGTGTTACATAGGGCGATGTGCTCGTGCTCGTGCTCACTCTTCCTCCTTCCTCCTTCCTCCTCCCTCTCCTTCCCTTCCACTCTCCGTTCCTCTTCCCTCTTCCCTTCTCATTAACGCTCCACCCCTCCCCACCCTCTCCTCCAGGTCCACGTAATCGTCTACAAAGAAGTCACCCAGACGATGAGCATGTCGTCCAAGCACACCAAGAGCGCGCTCGAGGCGCTCCACCCCAACGTTACGTGCTTAAGGCACCCGGACCATATTGGGGCAAAAGGTGCGTTTTGGGTTTGTTCTTCTGTGCGATGGGCGGGGGGAGGGGGAGGGGATGTAAAGTGGGGGAGGGGAGGGGAGTTGGGTGCAGAATGAGGGCGTTTCGGGCATCAGCGAGATGAGGGATGCTGGACGGGCACGAATATCTGGATGGGGATATTTGCCCGAGGTCGACGAGGGCCTCGTGTTGCTGCGCAGGCTGGAGCTGGGGATGTGGGCGAGCGTACGAGATGTTCGGGCGCGCCGCTGGGATGTAGGGCGCAGGTAGCCGGTGGGCGCGCTGGAGCTGCATTACTTGCGGCTTCTTGGGGTACATCGCGGGACGGGCTCGGTCGAAGTGTAAAGCCGTCTTGAAGGCGCGGAGGCGGTCGTTTGCGGGCTGCTCTCGCTCTTCTCTCTCCTTCTCCTTCCCCTTTCCATCTCATGTTCTAAATATTTTGCTGACCCATCTTCACTTCTCAGATACCGTCGAGTTCTGGTCGCACCACGAAAAGGTCGTCGTCGTGGACAACCACTACGCGTGCATCGGGGGGCTGGACCTGTGCTTTGGGCGGTGGGATACGCACACGCACCCGCTTGCGGATGTGCACCCGACGGATTTTAGTGAGTGTCCGATTTCCTTTTGGCGGGCCGTCGAAGGAAAACGAAAGGAGATACGGCCTGGAGCGCGGGGTTAGCGGGGTGAGGACAGACTGGGCGCGATACGTGTACTGTCTACGTCCCTCCTGTGGGCTCGGAGTACGCAGAGTATGCAGCATGCGCACCACCACGTCGTCTCCGTCTCTCCATCCCTTCGCCCTCTCGCTCTCTATATCGACAGGCGAATACTATACTAACCGCAACCCGCACAGGCCAAACCCTCTTCCCGGGCCAGGACTACAACAACGCGCGCGTTATGGACTTCCAGAACGTGTGGATGTATGCGAGCAATACGCTGAGTGGGCTGGAGAGTGCGAGGATGCCGTGGCATGATGTGAGTGGTTTTCCTCTTTCTTTTGTTTCGGTGGACGCGGCTCTGTTTCTCCGGGAGTAAATGACCAGGAGGGCGATGTCGCTTTGAAGAGGACAAGGCTCCAGGATTATAACGACGAACGCTAACGCACACCCCTACAGGTCCACATGACGCTCTCGGGCCCGGTCGTGCTCGACATCGTGCAGCACTTTGTGGAGCGCTGGAACGAGATCAAGAAGCGCAAGTATAGGACTAAGCCGTGAGTTTTTTGATTCTCTTGAACCCTTCGAGTTTGTTTCGTTGCCTTTTTCACCTTTCTTGACTCTCCACATCATTATTGTCGTTTGCGTTTCTTTCACCTGTTGATCTTCTTCACCTTCGTCTCCACGAATATACTGACCAATTGGCCCACAGCGAAATCGTCTGGCTTGCCCTCCCGCACGACGTTTCCGCCGCCCCCAACGAGGCTGTCGTCCGTGCGTCCCCTTTCCCTCCCCTTCTTCCCTAATCTACCTGCTCTTACTTCCATTCATCACAGGCCACCCGCACCGCGAGATGTGGCACCAACTCGGGCACCGCTACAAGCAGCGCTGGCTCGGGTACCCCGACGAGGAGGACGCCGAGGTGCGCGGACACCGGTATGCGCAGAAGCAGGCGCCGGGGATGCGGGTGCAGGTTGTGCGGAGCGTGAGCGACTGGTCGCATGGGGTGTTGACGGAACATAGTATTCAGAATGCTTGTGAGTGGTGGTTTTTTCCTGCGTCGACGGATGTGCAAGTGAACGGAACGATTGCTGATTATTCGTTTTTCATACAGACATCAAGCTCATCGAAGAGGCGGAGCACTTCATCTACATCGAGAACCAGTTCTTGTGCGTCAACCTTGTCGCGTTCATAGCATCGCTCCTGATGACAATCCTGCTACAGCATCTCGGCGACGTACGACAAGGACGTGGTGAAGAACCAGATTGCGCGGGCGCTGGTGGAGCGTATCGTTCGCGCCGCGCAGGCGGATCAGAAGTTCCAGGTCATCATCACCATCCCTGAGGTGCCTGCATTCTCGGGCAACATCAAGGACCAGGGCTCGCTCAAAACCATCATGGCGGCGCAGTACCGCACCATGAACCGCGGCGGGCACAGTATCTACGAAGAGATCCGCAAGGCGGGTTTCGAGCCGTACGCATTACTTCTTCCTCGACCCTGCATAGATTGTTGACAGCTCGCTCGACAGCCTCGACTACATCCGCTTCTACCACCTCCGCGCGTACGACCGCATCAACGCCCCGCTCTGTATGTCCTTTTTGCCCAGCGGCCAGGAGCTGTGCGCTGACCTGTTCTCAAGCGACCTACATTTCGCAGATCGAGGAGCAGAGCGGCATCAAGTACCACGAGGCGCAAGTCGCTCTGGCGCGCCAGTGGGTCGGGGAAGACGGCGGCGACCAGACGACGGTGACCGTCACCATCCCCGTCGAGACGACGGAGGGGATCGTCGTCTCGGACAAGACCCCGCTCAAGACGGAGACGGTGCCGATCCCCAAGAGCGAGACCGAGGCGCGGGAGTTGATTGAGAAGTTTGAGGCTGCCGCGAAGCGGGTGCGCGGGGACGAGGACGTTGCGGATAATGTGGCGCAGCATATGCTGAGCGACCGGACGAGCCTAGCTGAGGAGAAGTGGTTGGGCAGCGAGCAGGAGGAGTTGGATGCGTGCGTTTTCGTTCTTATTTGATGAGGGTAAGCTGACGCCCGCAACAGATACGTCTCCGAGTTGCTCTACATTCACACCAAGCTTATGATTGTGGACGACAGGCGTGTCATTGTGCGTGAATCTCCTGCTTGACCGTATTAGGCTCGATGCTGACGCCGCCGCAGATGGGCTCCGCCAATCTCAACGACCGTAGCCAGAAGGGTGATGGCGACTCGGAGATTGCGCTTGTCGTAGAGGACAATGACCTGATCGACTCGACGATGGACGGGAAGCCGTACCAGGTCGCGCGCTTTGCTGCGTCGCTCAGACGCAAGATCTTCCGCGGTATGTGCCTCCCCCGCCCTCGTCTTCGTTTCCACCTGCTGATTGATACTTTCTTAGAGCACCTGGGCCTCATCGCGCCGCAGATCGCCAACAAGCGCGACGAGACCGCCGACTCGTTCATGCGCTGCGCACCGACCCCCAACGAGGACGAGACGCACTTGGAGGAGGACAGGCTCGTCGCGGACCCGATCTCGGATTCGACGCTCGAGTTGTGGACCAGCACCGCGCGCCGGAACCGCGAGATCTTCACGGAGATCTTCAGGCCCGTGCCGACCAACTTGGTGCGCGACTGGAAGGCGTATGAGAACTACGTGCCCAAGGTCAAGACGGGGCACGTTGTGCCCGGCATTCCACTCGACCGCGTCAAGAAGCGCCTCTCGGAGGTGAAGGGCGCGCTTGTCGAGTGTCCTTTGGTATGTTTTCCGCCCTCGGCGCTGTGTGGAGGTGCTGATATTGTTGCGTACAGGACTTCCTCATCGATGAGACGGAGTTTGTGAAGGGTGCTGACTGGGAGGGGCTCAACCCTACGCTGCCTATCTACATCTAGACGGCGCGTCAAGACCACGAAACAAGAACAGAAGCAAAGAAAAGGCGAGGGAAAACCAAGACAGCCTGAATTGAATTGTAAAGTGTGCACGAATGAACACGAGATTTGTATTGTACGAACGATGAATGATTACTATTTGTTCTACTCGTTGTTAGAGCAAAAAGAAAATTCGGAGGAGCGTATTTGGCGAGGTTTGGCAGAGCCCCGCCCATCTTTGGTGCAGAGGCTTGTGCGCAACCACGATAATCTCACCGCTGGCGCTCTCTACCGGCAACGTTCATCGTGCTCCATTGTATCGCCCAGATTTTTCGACTCACCGCAAAATATCTGTCCCTCGGTTCGCTCTTTTTTGGCCCTCACTGGATGGATCCTTCTGTTTGCATTACAACTGGCGTTTTACTCCGGGTTCAGTCACATCGGCCGACGCGCTGCTCTACCAGAAGAAATGGCGTAACGACATTTGCGTCGTAGTTCGGCAGCCGGATCTGTTTATCTCCTGGCACCAGGAAATTGTAGGCGAGCAACCGCTGGTCCTAGAATCTAGATCTAAATCGAATGTGGAGCTTCGAAAGATGCAAGATACATTTGATTACCAGTCTCGGGCCTCCCTGGGCCCACGGATTACTGTTCTTCTCAGCCTCGCACTGTGCTTGTTCTGAGCCCGGAGTTTAGCTCGAGCTCGCAGACTGGTTACGTCGAACACGAGAGGCTAATTGACCCACTTTGGAATCTAAACGCGACCGTGAGCTCGGCTGAGAGGATTCTGGAGGGCCCAGGGACGATGGTGTATTTACTTAGTGCTTTGTACACCGGGAGAATTCCTGGAAACCGGCGTTCATGAGTTGGACCGTGCCGTGTAATGCTACCTACCTACCTACCTACCTACCTTGGGTAACCTTTCGACCCTGAATATTGGAAGGTGATGACTCCGAAATGAGCACTTTCTGTCAGAAACAACCAACCCACTGCGGATTAATAATGCCCACACGGACATGACCAAATGTAATCTAACGGTAAAAATCGACATATATCTCACGTCAATGGCCGTCGGAGGCCGCTCGCTACCGCTCTCTTTCCCCGCACAAACAGGTACCTGCCCACACCCTACCGCGACCCATTTGTCGCTCAGCGTACGGAGACGACCTGCTAGGACGGGAGAAAGGCGCGGACGACCTCGACTCCACGGCGTCAACGCAGCTGGTTCCATAAGCGCGACCTGAGCGCTACACCGAAGCAGTGGGCCACCTGCACCCCAACTATGGCACCCGTAGTAGTACCCGGCGTCGACGTTGCGCTCCTGTGAGTCGCTGTTTCACCGTAAATGCGGCTTCACTCAATCATCCATAGCACCGGTCCATTGGTTCGGCAATTAGCCCGGCCCTCGGGTGTTCGCGCTGACGAGACTCCCTAGGTCCTGGGATATATGTTTGGCTACTGTCTCTACGGAATTCTAATCGTTCAAGTGTGTGCGTGCTCAGCGGATTTCTTCCCCGCAGGAGTCAAACGTTGATTCAAACCGAGAGCAGATATATTCTCCCAACTCTTTCCCAAAGAGCGCACTGAAATCAAGGCCGTCGGTCAGCGCTCCCCGGCTCCCGTTCGCACAAATGATAACCCTAGCAAATGATGCAGTATACTCGATGTTTTTCCTCGAGACAGTCTTCACGCTGTTCACGACTATTTCCGCATGGAACCAATATGGTTCAGCGTGGGGAGACGTTGACACCATTTTCATCATCGATTGGGCCTGGGATCCGTTGCCTGCACTCAATGGTGTTTGTGGGTCAACCCTTGATCATAATCGTAGGCTTCTAATTTTTGCCAAAGTAGCGGGGATAGCACAAAGTTTCTATATCTACCGCATTTGGAGTCTAACAAGAACCGTCTGGCGACCCATTTTGATTGGATGTGTATGTTGTTTTCTTTGCATGCGGGTTGTGACTTGGCTTATTCGTGTAGGTCATGGTCACGCAAGTTGCGATTTCCTTTCACTACGGAATAGTTGTGCGTTTAACGACTTGGAGACGTTTTGAAACATTATCACCTTGTCCGTTTAGGTATCCCTGGAGGGACGTGGCGTCGACAAGCTCTTTGCGCTCTCTCCGGAAATTACGGTGAGTGGTCCAAGTCGTTTGTCTAGCTTTGGAGATTAAGGAAACATTTAATAAGGTCTGGTTGTCCCTTAGCGCTGTAGCTGACCTCTTGATCACGATTTCCCTGGTCCAAGTTGTGGGTCCCTCTTTGTCCCTTCGGCCGTCTCACTAAACCACCCTTCAGTTGGCTGACCGTAGAAAGGATGCCAATTTCGACCGGATTTCTGGCCTCCTTAACAAATTAATCCGATTCAGTGTGGAGACTGGGTCGGTCACCAGTGCCACAGCAATCGTTGAGCTTATTCTGTGGCTCACCTGCCGACAGTGGAACTTCCATTTCATTTTGTAAGTTACGCTTTGGTTTTCAACTTGAACCGACTCGATCCAGTGGCTATTTTCGATCAGCTTCCTCCTTCTGGGAAAATTGTAAGCAGAGTTCCTCGTTCCTTGTTTGGAATCTTAACAGATACAGGTATTCCAACATGCTTATTGGTACGCTCAATTCCAGAGGGATGCTCGGCAGCGGGCTATCCACCACGCTTGGGCCGCCAACCGTGAGCATGTTTTGGGCCGACATGGGCACTCCCACAGGCCAGAGATCTGGAATCTCAGATCGGACCGCGGGTATCTCGCGAATAACCCATGAAGACGTCGACCTTGCTCCTGACTGCGAGATCGTTGTACACATGAACGTGAGTCCATTTTCTTGCGTGACATAGCGTTGGAGCCTTTCGTTTATGTGTGCGTTCAGAATCTCAACCGGACGAGCTGCGATGAACGCATACACGACAAGCGGATATCGCTTGGGTCATAGTTGCTCAACCAATTGGTTCCGGTACTTCTTTCAATATACCAGGTTTTATGAAAGGAAACACCGAGTCGCACCATGACCTCCTGACGCGCCCTGACGGAATTCGAGCCATAACAGCAAAGGATGCTCGACGGAAAAATGGGATATATCCCCCACCGCAGTACCGCCGTACCGGTTCTTTAACTTTGTGAGTTGCAACGGGTGTCTTTCCTCGTCGATTAGTGAATGACGGTCGAAGTTTGCTGACAAGATCATCTCCTTCGGCGCTCAGCGTAAGTTTGTCCTTCTACTGCCACTTGATGCATCGTGGGATCATCTGGAAAACACCCCCTCACTATGTAGCGCTAGATAGGCTTCGGTAGGGCTGTAGAGTTATAGTCACCCCCCCCTTCTATCACACGCCCCGTAGATAGCCATTTCCTAGGTAGCGCAGTAGAGTTGTAGAGTTGTAGTTCGTATAGGCAGCCATAGGTCTCCATAGACTCGGGCTCAGCTTGATTCACCGGACATCTTTGATCCTTGATCGCGCTTCTACTGCTGAATATTATTCGGTTTTGATTCGGTTACTTCAAATCCAATCGAATCCACACGTTGGTTGGGCACGGAAAGTAAAGCACAGAATATATTTTGTTACAGTACATAAAGAATAAATATGGTAAGACGAAGAGGCTTGCCGGTCGATCCATCATCCGCGTGAAAGTTTGAGCGCCGAACGCAGCGAGAGGCAGGCCTGGAGTTTGCGGACTTGGGGACCTGAAGGCTTGAAGAAGATTCATGTTTGAGAAAGTGGACTTGAGTTGGGAGTTCCGTTCGGAGTGCTTGAATGGGCTCGACGTTGTGTGAAACTTGAAGTCCGCAAAATACAATCTTGAAAGGCAATCCAATCACTTGAGGCACAGAGAAACACGGTTGAGGCTTGGAAACGGCTTCTTAATGAACACGGAGGGCAGCTGGAGATGGCATGGGAAGCAGAAAGGCGAAGGTACATGGGGGGAAAGGAAGAGGGAAGACAGGAAGATCTTGATGAAGTCTCGCTATTTAAGTCGGGTCTGGTTGGCGGTGCAAATGCACATGGGAGATGATCGGGTATAGGACCAGAGAATCGCAGTAGAGGCGAGAGGACTATAGTAGACTTGCAAGTCTATGGAGATCGTCAATGTCTATCAGGATCTACGGCGGTAACATCAATCTATCAACACCTACCTAGAAACTCCCACCCTATCCGGCGGGCCGCCTCTCTATCACAGAAAATCGCGTTTCCAGATGATGTCTCTGGAGCGAAACGCCGTTTGTCTTACATCGCGGACTGCTGTGTTGATGTTCCACGACGAATGTGGGCAATGTTTCAGCCCACTGAATCAGTTGTATCATTCGAACAGCCAGCCATTGAATCAGATTCACTGCGTTCAGGCATGTCCTAAAACCGCGCTGAATAATGTGAGGTTCGGGAATCAAACCTAAACATCGGCATCGTCGGGACCACTCGCTCACAACGAAAGCCGCGTGGACCTAGTATTTTGCGGTTGAAAACTTGGGAGTGATGATTCACTGGTTTCCCGGCGCTGCCGAACGTGCCGATGGCCTACGTGATGAGCTGTTTTCAAGCCAATAGGCAGCGAAGGTTTTCTGAATGCGCCATGCTGCGAAAGACGTGATGATGTTCAGCAAATAAAATCCCCGGCATATGCGACACACTTGCAACGAGCCAGCTCTAATTCCACAATATATCCCTGTCCTGCCCGCTTCTGCATGCCGGTTTCAAGCGACCTCGGCCGGCCTAGGGTCGGCTCGGTTGCGCCGCAATTAAAGGTGTGAAAAGACAGGGGAGTAGTCAAGTGAATTAATGCATCTACCGAGACTCCGATAATATCGATCGGCGTCCATCTGGGAATCATGAACAGCTGGTGGAACAGCACACAGCGCAGAAATAAGCATTTCATCAACGATATCGGAAATTTCCTTTTCTAGGACAGGTCGTAAACGCGAATTCGAGAAGTTTTTCTTCTACGAAACCCCGCTATAGGGATAACGGGAATAGGGGTAACTCGATTTCCCCTTTAGGAACGAAAGTTTGAATGTTCAATGTTCAATGTTGACAAGAGTGTTCAGTTCAAAGGGTGATGTAAGAAGTATCCAGGCTGGAAGAGCTGTTGAGACCCGAAAATAAGTCTGCTGATAGGAGGAAATCATTCACGCGGCCCTGACTCGGCATGTAAGTCAGGTATTTTTCTGGCTATAGTGCAACACAGTCCGATACCATCAACGGAGCTAAAAAGGCTTCGGACGGACGGACACCCATAATTTATAGAGAGAGATGTCGGCCCGGTGTTGAACCGTTCAACTTGAACGCCGACAGTCGTCAAATTCTTCGGGCTGTGCAGATCATTGTGCTGTCCCGCCGGAGTCTCAACGCCCGCAATCGATGACGCCTGATCCCCGCCTTGAAGATACCAACAGCATTGAAGCCGCAGGTGGTTTAACCCTAGATCGCGGAAAAAACATTGAGTCCCAGCCCTCAAGACGGCACTATGCACTGATGTCGGCGGCGGATTCCAAACAGCGCTTCCAAATTCCCACGGTTGGACAGTTGTGGCGGTTATCCCGCTCTTCTGTTTCTTTTCCGTTTTCGATCGTGCGGGACCGGTCGCTTTCTATAATTACAAAGATTAACAGGAGTGAGCGCAGAAGAAACTCATCGAAACCCTAGATTCAGGTGAGTTTCCCTTGTTGCAACACAACAAGATCAACCTCCAAGATTTGTTGGGTTGTAATACAATCGCGGGGATCTTCTGATGCCTTTCTGTCATTGAAGTTTCTGACACTGGGTTTACAAAAACTCAATGATTTTTTGACCCTGAGGGTACGGAAGTTGATAATAACGGAGACAGGTCTCCATGGGGTCGAAATGCCGCGGAACACATTTGTATCCCACGTCGCGCGTGCTCACAGCTCCGGGCGCTCACATCTTGTCCTCACACATACACGCAAAGCCAGGACCTGGCTTCACGACGCCTTCTTGGCTCCATCTACCGCTTCGACCTCAGCGATACGTTCTAGGGAATGGCCCCCGTCGTGGTACCAGGCCTTAACATTCCCATGCTGTACGTATGTCCCAGTTGTCCGTAAGAAAAGCTTACTCACTGGTACATAGGACCGGTCCACTGGTCAGCAAATTGATTCTGACTCGGCCGCTACGCTGACGAACCCTTCAGGTCCTAGGCTACATGTTTGGCTACGGACTTTATGGGATGTTGGTCGTTCAAGTGTGTGCGTCCCTCCAAAACATCTTCCCCGCGAAGTCCGAGGATAATGTAAAATCATCAAGACTTATACTCCGAGCTCTTCCCGAGAGAGCGCTTTGGAATCAGAGCCGTCGGTGAGCACGCCAGACCTCTTTTCGCACGAACAGTAACCTCACGAAACGACGTAGTGTGGTCATTGTTTTTCCTCGAGACTATGTTCACCTTCATGACAACGATTTCTGCATGGAATCAGTATGGGATTGGCTGGGGAGACATCGACTCCATCCTCTTCGTGGATTGGTCCTGGGATCCGTTGCCGGCGTTGAATGGTACTAGTGAGCGAGCCCTTGCCTGCCAGGTCTTGACGACTTCTGAAAGAACAAAAAAGTCGCAGCGATCGCCCAGACTTTTTACATCTGGAGGATCTGGAGTCTGTCGAGAAGAGTTTGGCTGCCCATTTTAATTGGCTGTGTATGCGGTTTTTCTTTGGCACGTTGAACTCGGCTGATTTGAGTAGTCAATGCTCACGGGGGTTGTGATGGCGTTTTACTTCGGAATCAAGGTGGCTTCGCAGGGAGGGGGCATCGACATACTATTTGCGCTTTCTCCGGAGATTACGGTGAGTGGTCAGAAACCAAAAACAAGTCAAAAGGTTAGGAGGTTAACTTGAAGGAAACATTCTGAAAGGTCTGGTTGGCCGCGTCCGCCATTTGTGATGTCTTGATCACGATATCCCTGGTGCAAATTGTGAGCGACTCTCCGTCCTTTTAACCCCCTCATCAACTAGTTCTCTAGTTCATTGAGCGAAAAAAAGGGACGGATCTCCCCCGGACAGTCCGTAATCTGAATCAATTAATACGGTTCAGCGTGGAGACTGGGTCGGTCACCAGCGTCATGGCCATGATTGAGTTAATATTATGGCTCACCTCGGGCAAAAAGTGGAATATCCATTTCATTTTGTGAGTTGCATTTCGAGCACCCACGTCTATTAAGTTTTCCTAACGCTTGCATTCAATCAGTTTCCTCACGCTCGGGAAAACGTGAGCACGTCCATTTATATCGTCGTAGCAATCCTGACAAGGTCCAGATATTCCAACATGCTTATTGCGACACTGAACTCTCGAGCTCGGGTGTTTAAGGACAGGAACGGGGAGTCATCCGTGGAACCACTAACGATTAGCTTGTTCTGGCCCGACCTAGGCACTGGCAATACAACGACCGGAAGCTCCCGACGCACTCTCAATAATACCTCACGATACACCCACTCTGAGGTCGTTATTGATCCTGACCACGACATTGTTGCGATGGATGCAAGTTGTTTTCTGACGTTCACCGTGCAAAATCTAATTTGATGTTCAGGAATTTTATCCGAAGAGTAATCACGAGCAGAGGAGGGACGGCAAAGCGCAATATCTTGAGTCGTAGATAAATCCTGTATCCATTATCGCATGACCGGAGAATGATCCCAGCAACTGTGAAGGCCCGATGACAGCGAGACATGGTGAGACGAAGCGACCGAAGATAATTCAGGACGAGTCCGCCGGTGCATCAGCTGGGCCGTCTAAGAAGCTCGAGTCCACAATCCTATCCGAGTCGTTGATCAGGCTGAAGGAGACACGAGTCAACATGGCAATACTCACCGCACCTCCCAATTCTGCACCCCAGGTTGGATCGGCGAGCGGACAGATCCAATGAACCCGTCTTCAAAACGGCGGCGGACATTCTTCCTCGATATCAAAGTCCATATCAGACTAGGTAAGTAAATGTTAGGGCGGAAGTATTTCTTCGGAGTTTAGTACGGACGATGGTGTGCAAGCAAGTCTCATAGTCGTCGGTGAAATCGTCGTTCAGAAATGCGAACGCACAGGTGTTGTTGAACAGCGAAACGGCCAATCCGGAACGCGCTGGGATGGTGACCATCAGGGGCCGAATGAGGTCTGGGGTTCGGATAATCAGCCATGAGGGATCTCTTGGGACGGCTCAAAACAGCTCACTGTCGGTCACGACATCAACAAAGTCACCGCAGTCTCTCAGTGTTGGGAGGTTGTCCGAGGATTGGGCGCAGGTGAAGGTGCCTGGATGTTTGGAGTTATCCCGCTACCAGAGTTTGAAAGTACGTCGCTTACTTTCAAAAACGGCACTACTATCCATGATACCACATATATCAACCGGTTGGGTACTCTGGCGCTTTCTACGGTCCCCACCGCCATCAGCCTGACGACTGGGGCATGTGTAAAACGTCAAGGTCAAATTCGCGACCTCTCCCGTGACTGGGGGAGCTTGCAAGACGACAGGGTATATAGACTCGGAAACTACGGTCGCCACTTCATCTGGAAAACAGCCAGGGGCGTTGATAAAAGAGGTGTTGCTCCTGCGGCCAGACGAGTGAAGACGATGAAGTAAAATGTGAGTTTGGCCATTATCGAAGGTCAAACGTGTGGTTGGGGGCCGGGGATGTTTTTGATAGGCGAAATTGGAAGAAGGTTGCGATTCCGCCGACACACAGAAGTAGCCTTCTGTCTGCCAGTGAACAGCGCCCAACTGTCGCTGCTAGAGAGACGTGGAATCTGTCAGTTACCTTGCTGCGATCTGCCAGTTATCTTGCTTGTTCCTAGTGAAGCGTTCCAGTCCCTTTGCGTTCGAAATCCAGAGCGTTGGTGGTGAGATGAGTTTGTGACCCCTACGCGTGATATCACACGCACGTGGGGAGCCATCACGCGTTTGTCACAGTGATATCATCGTTCTCCGCAGCCGCGCCGCTCTGCGTCAGTGCTCCACTGGATACTTATACCGCACAGAGATCCGCGAGGATGTTAATATCTCTCCCCATTCCACCACCATGTCCAATTTCCTCCAATCAACCACAGACTTTGTGGGCAATACGGCCCGACAAGGCGCGCAAGGTGTTCAATCAGTTGGCGACACGGCCAAGCAGGGGGCTGAAGGCCTTGGGAAAGGTGTCAATTCGGGGGTTAACACTCTCACTGGCGCCTTCACTCCTGGGGGAAATAACCAGACGGACTCGAATGAGCAGTCCAATCCATCCAAACCTCCCGCCGATGCCTCTGATTCCACCACCAAACCAA
The DNA here is from genome assembly GCA_029378385.1 of Mycena metata. Lineage (NCBI taxonomy): Eukaryota > Fungi > Basidiomycota > Agaricomycetes > Agaricales > Mycenaceae > Mycena > Mycena metata. Next base: position 583,592 of record JARKIB010000043.1, on the reverse strand, counting down.
CAGACACCGGGGCGGACAAGGCGCCTGGATCCCAATCATCGGGTCCTCTATCAGGCATCGCTGGTGGTGTTTCCTCTGGCCTTCAAACTGGCGCCAACTTTGTCGGCGACGTGACCAAGACTGGTCTCTCCATTGGCGAAAATGTCGCCAAGACTGGCGCTGATATGACGGGAAATGTCGTCTTCAGCGCGGTTGGTCTGGCCGGGACAGCTATTGGCGGCGTTGTGAACGCTGCCGCCGAAACGAGCGGCAAGGTATTTGAACCTGTAGCTGCGGGGCTGAGGTCAATCGAGGGTCTCGAAGGCTTGGCGGACAACCTCGAGAAGGTACGCCGGGCCGTCTTCGTTGTCAAAAATCGCTCTGACCACCTCAGATTAATGGTCTTCCCGTGGCTGCTGTGAAACAGGTCGGGTCGTGGACCCTCAAAGCCATCAATATGAGCGGCAAGGTTGTCTATTATATTTGTCTCCAAATATCTTCACTAAGTTGTTCATTTACTGCTAGACCCCGACATTCTTCGACCGTGACGGCGACGGAATCGTTCAGGTCCAGGACACCATCGATGGCCTTATCGTCTTGGGACTTTCAGAGAAGTCCGCTACATACGGGGCATACGTTCTGCATGGAGTCTTCAGGTTTGCTTACTCTTCAACGTACTAAAACGACCCGCTGATACACAATATATTAAGCTACTCCACCTCAGATTCCTGGATCCCATCCAAGGACACGGCCCTGCCAATCCACACCGATAAACTGAACGATACGCGGTGGGGTAAGAACTGGGGCTCATTCGATCGTATTGAGTGGTGCAGCGATATGGACATCGAGACCTTCTTCGAGTAGGCCCCCTCCGCATTATGCTTCTTTAGATTTTAATCTGACTTCGCGCAGCACAGCCGACGAGAACACTCCAACGCTGGAAAAATGGAAGCAGACGCTGACGAAAGGGTACGAACCTCTCTCATTCCTTTCGCATTCCCTCGCTAATTTAACCTTTCGTAGCCGTCAGGGCTTCGGAGTTTTGCTTCTCATTTTGTGAGTTCGTCTCATCATCGTCGACTTCTCTATGACTAAATTCGCCTCGCAGCGAATGGGGTACCACATGGCCGTAAACATCACTCTCCCTCCTTACCCCCTCCCCGCCAATTCTGATGTTATCTTGCAGATGGCTCATGCCCGACCTCCCCGTCGCGGACCTCCCCTTCAAGGACGACATTGGCAAAGTCGTGCGAACGGTCATCCTGCCGACGATATTCAAGAACTGGCAGATCGCGCACGGGATCAAGCCCAACCAAGACAGCGAGCCTATTTCAAAGAAGGAGAACGATTTGGAGAGGGAGTCGAAGGACCCGGCCGATAAGTAAGGGCATTGTTTGGATGGGTGGTAAATGAAGCAAATGAATAATTGTATGCCTATTTCCCTGTATTCCTAGTGTACCGTACACAAACGATTTCGATACCGTATTACGCTGCTAGTAGTTAGTCAAGGTCTCAATAATGCTATGATCATGATGTTTACATTGTTTCCATGTTTTAGACTGAGCATCAGCACAGTATCCGATGTCTTCCGCCTGTTTTCAATAATTTACCTCCTCTTACTTCCTACGTCTCGAAATCTTCACTGCGCGCTTACGACGAAAATTCAACCAAAATTTGAACATCGCATCATTTTGTTTGACGTCGGCCATCACGCGGCTCGTAGCTGCGGACCCGAGTCTCACGGCTAACTCACGGCTCCTCCTTTCCTCTTTCGATGAATCTTGATTTTGACTACGGTGCTTATAGGCGTTCCCGATCCGCTTTCTTCGAAGCGGCCGCAGAAAGGTAGGTCTTCCCTGGCAAACCGCTCTCCTATAAGAAGTACACACATTCGCCAGCCTAAAGCGCGGAATGGAGCTCCTGAACCAGAAGAAACCACAACAGGCCATCCCATTCCTCCTCAAGGCCATGGACGACCCTGACGAGAACATGGACGATTGCAACTCCGCCTCTAAACTACTGCCTCGCGACTTGCTGATTCCCTACCTGAAGACTCTGGAAGTTAAAGGTGAGTTAAAGCACGAGATGAGAGTCGCGGCGATATCCTGAAGCGTACGAGGCCGAGAATATCTGATCGAAACTATGGGACCCACCTGTTTCGACCTTCCAGAGAGGGAGGAGGACTACAAGTACGGGGCTCCGCACTTTTGGGGACTCTACGAAACGCGACCGTACATGCGACTACTACACACGCTCATACGCGCATACATCAAGCAAAAAATGTGGAGCGAGGCCGTGTATGCATGTTACTGCTTTCTTGAATTCCTAATTCGCATTGAACTGACCCACACAGCTCGATCAACATTGAGACCCTACGCCTTTGCGAATCGGATAATATGGGTCAGCGTGAATGGATGGGCCCGCTTCTCCTGCACGTCGGGCGGCCCGCCGACGCGCTGTATTTCGTGCGGCGTTGGCTTGAGTCGGAGGATGAGCCCCGCTCGGAGGATAAACATCGCTCCAAGGGCACCCTCGACTTTGCGCCGCCGAAACTTACGCCGATGTCCGGGGCGCAGATAAAAGGCCTCGTGGAATACAGTTCCTTGCAGATGGTACATACCGCTGCCCTAGCCTCGTTCATCCTCGACGGTAATTCAGTACTTGCACGCCAATATCTGCACATCGCCGTCCAGCGCTTCCCTGGGATACTCATCAAGGTCATCGGCAAGTTCAAGGAGCGCGGTCCGTTCAATATGTTTGTGCTTCCTCTCAATCGCTCTTACCGTGGCCAGATGATGGCGATCGCCACCATGTACGCTCCTTCAACGGCTCAGAGGATGCGCGGGACCACCTCTGGCTGGCGCAAGACCTCTGGATGGAGGACGACGTGTGGAATTGGGTAAATAACGACCCGGTTGTAAAGGCTCACGTTCTGCGCCAGTGCAGTGATCCTACATGCCGGAAAAAGGAGGAACATGTCGCTCAGTGGCAGAAGTGTGCGGGTTGCAAGAAGGTGTCGTCTCGCGGTATCCATCCATTATGATTTTGGTTTTAATGCCTTGTGTGTTAGGAATGGTATTGCTCGCGAATGTGCCAGAAGGCCCATTGGCCGAAACACAAGGCGGCGTGCAAGAAAGAACAAGAGCACGCAGAGAGCATGAAATATTAGCAGACACGTTGTTCGCTTTCAATTTTATATTCTGTCGTTGCAGTTATGTTCTCCCACCTCTAGAGTGATCAAATTTATTCAACCACCGTTTCGCTCAAGGTTGTAAAGCTCAGACCCTGGTAAAAATTGTCGCGTCTTCTGTAAACCAAGTAAATTAACTCGCGTTGTGGAGGCTGTAAGAGGCGAGACTGATATAAATTTGATCGTTCGAATATGTGCACAGCGTGTATGTACCACTTCAACTGATGGTGTTTGCGCTTTAAAGCGCGGTCACGTGTTGGTCTAACATCCACTGCGCACTGCCACCTCCTATTAACCCCCCGAATCTTCACCCCAGTACTTAGATCTAGGCGTTGACTATTGCGCGGTGAGTGGTCGCAATCCCTTGAAGTTCTGCATAAACTTACCAAACAATGGCACCGTCATAAAGCTCCTCCACTTTGGTATAAAACCCGAGCAGAGCCAAAGCGTTCCCCTTCGGAGCAAGATTCTCCTTTGTCACGACGGCAGCAATCAAAGCAGTAGCGCTGTGCACAGGATAAATTTAACCACCGAGGGTGCAAAGCAGCCCCAACAAACCTTTCCGTCCACCACCATGTTCTACGACGACTCGGATTATTATTCCGCCACTACCCTCGACTCCAAGGCTGCGGATGACGACCATACACTGCAACTTTCAGACGCTCTCCTAGATTTGCTCGACCCCAGGAATACCGTCAAGATAGACGAGGACCTTCTCGTAAGTACACCACCTTAACTCTGCCACCCCGCACTGGTCTAAACCACCCTCTGTGTAGAATGAGATCCACAAATGGGCACCGTCTTATAATGACCTGTTGGGCTCACCGATATACTCTTCAGAGTACCCCCTCCAAGACGAGCCAATAACATTCGACGTGCCACTCAGTTTGGCGCGTCCTAATCCCTCCATTGCCTCCACACTCGACGCGTCCAGCACCACTCAGTCTGCCCGTGCGCGTAATCCACGGCCTGCGCTACACGTCAATGTCACATCCTGCCCATCAGAGCCCGCGCTATGCTCCGACGACGACTATGACTACGCTGCAGAGGACCGTGAGCTGCTTGAACAACCATCTGCCACCCAGCTTGCCCTATCGCCACCCCTTTCGGAGGTGCTCTCGCCCGCCAGTGCGAGAGACTTCGGCACTCCCTCGCCTACCTCGGAGGCTCCTTCTCCCACCGACAGCGCGGCGGAGGCGGAGGCACAGGCGAAGGCTGACACGCTCATCGAGACTGTAGCCGACTGGGTGACAGTGGCGCATACCGAGATTGAGGTCGAGTTTGCGGAGTCGGACGCCGATGCCGATGCTGAAGGTGAGATAGACGCGGGCAGTGAGGTGGACGACGCAGATGGAGAGAGCAAATCGGATTGCCAGCGACCGGTACCTCATTCCCCTGCAGACCCTGAAGTCCGGTTGATCATACCTCTACCCCTGCGCCGCCAACCTGCTGCTGTGTCTCCTATTCCTCGCCCCCCGCAAATTCTCTCGCCACACGAATACGAGTCCGATTCCGAAGAGGAGGCGGAGGCCTACGTCGAGTCCGAGCCAGAGTCCGACGATGAAGATGCCGACTATGGCGCGCGACCCCGTCCGCGTTCCGCCCCCGCTGCAAAACATCGGTGCGGTAACTCGCGCGAGGCCATCGCGGTGGCACCCACCAAGAATAAATCCAAGGGCCCCCAGATATTGGTCTCCGCCGACGACCCGCGCCCCAAATTCGTCCCGGACGCCGACGGACGGTACAAATGCCCCGTCGCCAACCGAGGCTGCCCCCATAGACTCCCCTCGGCGAGCGGAATGTCGCGGCACTACGATACTGCCCATCTGGGGGTGACGCAGCCCTGTCCCGCGTGTGGACTGTTGCTCGGGCCACGCAGGGATGTCATGAAAAGACATCTGCAAGACGCGTGTAAGGTGGATAAGGCGTTAGTGCAGCGGTGTTTGGCAGAATTTATTGCGCAGGGGAGGAGGAAGCCCACTAAGCCGGCCAGGGCGACTCGCAAGGGGGCTAAATCGGCGGGAAAGAGACGGTCCAAGGCTGGGAAATAACTGTCCGCTGGTCAGCGACGTCGTAGTCCATAGATGTATGTGTACCGTTTATTATTATTATACCATGCCTTGAATCCAAATATTTCTTCAAACCTGCTTGTTGCTGAGAGGAGGAACCTGCCAATGATAGTTAGTTGCTCGCCTCGACCGTTGAGACGCGCATCTAGCACACCTCTTCTTCGCGATCCAAGATGCAAAGTACAGAAGGAAACAAACTCCAATCGAACCGCCCATTAAAATTCCTGCGAGGTACGAAAAATAATTAGTGAAACGAGAACGAAGCGAAAGCGAGTGAATTGAGATGAGGAATTCGAAAATTATATATATGTGAGTCCAGAGGTACGCATGAGGGAATATAATTCGCCCAAGACCAGAAACTCGCCCTCCGCAACCGAACAGGGTAAAAGTCTTCGCAAGCGAGGCTCTCGAACCCATCTGACTCGGATGAACAGCGTTCCGAGCAGGGCCGCCCCATCATCTCCATACACGCGCACGCGCCTCGGAGCTCTACACCAGCCCAACTAGAGGATCATCGTCCATGTCCCTGCCGCTCAGAACAACCGCGCCCACGTCACCACGTCCAATTGGATAGACTTGCGCGACTGTCTGTGGAGAAGGACGGACGTCATCAGTAAAGGCTGAAGGTGGACCGCAAGGATGTAGAAAGAGAAGCATGGAGGGTGGACAGAAGACGCGGGACGCAAGACCGATTAGCTTCGCGTCGAACCTATGCGCCGGGTGGATGAGGAGGCGCGATACACGATCGACATACACAACGGATGCACAGCGGGAAAACGAAAACGAGCACCGCGGGGCGCATGGTCGATGCCGCGGGCACGATAGATACAGGGCCCGCTGAGGGAGGGGAAGGCGCGCCGTGTGAGAGGCGCTTTAGAACCGCAGTCCGCCACTCCCCCGCTAAGGAACAAGGCCATATGACATCGCCATCGGGGCTGCACCTCCGCCTCAGCGGCGCGCCTCGGGTGCCAGTCCACCCTGCCCACCATCTTCGTCGCGGGCACGCGTAATCCCGCACCAAAAGACCAAAACGATGATGGGCACTCGTTCTCCGAGTCCGTCCTCCTTGACGGGCACGAAGATTGCGCCCTGAGGTGCGCACTTGGTCCACGCTGACCACCGCGCGGGCGCCTGTCCTTAGGCGCACCCGCACCCGCACCCGCCTCCTCTGTAGCCCCAATCCCGCTCCATCGGCCCATCAGTTCCTCGTATTCCCGACTTCGCCTCGCTTTACGCGTATCTCAGGCATCCGCGTATACGGCACACTATCCTCCGGGTTCCCTCTCCCGGGAAACTGCGGTGAAAGCTCGACCATAATGCACGACAAGGCCCATCGCGGAGAAGGAAGTAGGAATCTAGCGCGATACGAAAAAATCGAATATGATGAACGGAATTCAAAACGCACCACGGTGCATGAAGTCGGCGGTCCATGGTCGGAATGTAAAGTTGGAGGTAGATCTACAGAAGAAGTTCGTTAATACTCATTCTCTGTCTCGCGAGGTCGAAGAAATAGAAACGAAGGGCGAGGAAGTGCGGTGCGAGAGCGAGCGTACAAGTCCAAGTAGTGCCTGTCCCGCGCAGACCGCATCGCATCGACGCCGAACGGGTAAGAGGTGAGGCGCAGTCCCTGCGCGGATAAAGTATAACGGAAAGAGGAACGGCGCGCAACACACGCATGCATAGGGTAGGGCCTCGACACCCACGAGTTTTCGCACAGGCGAGGTCGCTGGACACGACAAGAATCTTCCCACCGAAGGGGAAAGAAACTCCGCGCCGCCTTGCTCCGCGCCATCGAGTGAATACGTAGGCTCGAACCAGCAGCTCGCTCTACAACTTTTGATGACAGTCGATCAAAGCCGATAGCGGAGCGGCTGGAACAATCTAACCGGTGGCTAGTACGGTCGGAGTTTGCCGAGGATGATTGTTTTGACTTAGAAAATTTTCGCGTTTTCGAGAAGTTTCGAATTTTGAATTGGAAATCTGAGGAGACAGCTTTGTTCTAAATAAAATTATAAGACTCGTCATGCAGCGGTTTGCCCCTCTATGGGGTATTACCCGTACTACACTCGAAAAACCTCTCGAAAACAAGGGCCATGTGATTGCAATCGTCAGATTGTTTGATTGTTCACTGATCTCCCGTCTGTCGGCAATGGCGGCAGAGCGAAAGTTCATAGTAAAAAGCGGCTAGTGGGGTCCCAACTCACTTAAAGCCAAAAACCTCGCATGAGAGGTCTTGTAATTTTATTTAGAATAAAACTGTCTCCTCAGAATTTGGATTTAAAATTCAAGATTTTTCCAAAACGCGAAATTTTTCTAAGTCAAAACAATCATCCTCGGTAAACTCCGACCGTACTAAGCAACGGTTAGATTGTTCCAGTCGCTTTTCCGCCGGCCTATTGATCGACTGTCATCAATTCCCGCCGTCCAGAAAAGCGACTGCCTCGAGTCTAGTGAATACGCCGGGATGCGCCATTCCTGCCTGTCACAAGCTCTCTCCGAGCCACATCTGCGTCCAGACGTATACATGAAAAACGGCGAGGTAGAGGTCCGACATACAGTCCTCTTTGACGAAAGACGTGCAGTCAATCCAGGGTAACCACTGCCCGTTGCCCTCGTTCTCCTTCCTGAAGAAAGAGCAGCACCGAATAGCGCGATCTGGCCACCGTCCGACTCTCCTAGGCTCGATACCAGCCTCTCTAGTATATCTTGCGTGAAATCTGAAGACAGTCGTTCAGATCACGTATACTATAGAGGCTGGAGTTAACGAGTATAGCTGTCATAGAGCTGCCTCGGAGTTTGAAATTGTGGCACCATGGAAACACCAACATGTCGATCCATCAATTTTGGGCTGAAAAGCGCGAAAAAGAAAAGCTGAAAGCTCCTTCAATACCAGCCGCAAAATAGCTGAAAAAATTGAGGTCGCCTCGTATTGATCCAAATGTGAAGTCTCCGCGAAAACGGCTTCAGCGCAAGTCTTGACGAGGGGAGGGCATCACACATCAAAAATTTCAAACTCCGAGGCAGCTCTATGGCAGCTGTACTCGTAGATCCTAGCCTACGACTCTCCCCGCGTCGCCACTTCCCGATCCAAATCCAAAGGTGAGAAACAAAGGCGATTGCGTCCTGCCGCTGCTCTTCAGCGTCTTCAGCGGGGTGCCCCAGAGCTTGAGCGTTGATATTCCGCGGTCCAGGATGCATACGGCGTACGTTGTGCCAACGTTGGGCATTATAATAATTTCCAGCAAGATGATGACGGAGCATCAGTCACCATACCGGGCCGCAGTGGGCCGCGATCAATGTACCCCTATCTGCGATAAAAATCAAATTCGCTGACCCAGCTGCATGTTTCGGCAGCGTCAGCCAAACGGACAAGTTCGTCGAGTTCATGCTCCAGTGCACCTTCACTTGACGTTGCTGTAGAAGTTCAGCGCATTATATCTGACACTTCATATATTATACAGGCCTCCGCTTGAGGTGGGTAAGAAAAAACCTCTCAAAGGCCTTATCAAAGGGTCACTCTTCTTGAGGCTGTCCCTGTTTGTCCTGGGCCCTTCCGAAGTCATTTTAAACTCCGTTATCTGTCAAATGAGCTCCAATCTTCCTTCCATTGATCCCCTTCCCGCCCAAGCTTCGACTTCCACAGAAAGTCTTATTACATGCTATGGACTCCTGAGATCACTCTTACTTCTCGATTTCTGTTCGGAAGGAGCAGAACTCAAAAGAAATCCGTTGTTGGTCACTGTCTGCAATTTTCCTGTCATCATGTGCCCACTCGGCTCTGAACAGCAATGCGACAAATCCAGGAACCGGGAACAATTCTGGTATCAAGCAAAGTGCGGAGCACCCAGCCGCACTCTTTTTTTAGAAAAAACTCTCATGCCTCCCAAGATAGATTCCTCGTTCCCCGTCGCCCTCTTGCCAATATCAATCCAACCTCAGCCAAGTCGGTCGGCACAAGAAATCTTTACCGTTTGAAAATGCATGTGAAATCATGTCCCAGAAGACGGTGGGGCCCGCGAAGAGCTCGACCAGCCCCTCAGGCCTATATTGACCCAAAAGCAGATGTATCATGCAGTGAGCGGAAAGGCATCAATGTCTGTGACATTGACATAGCCTGAGGTACAGATAAGCAGCAGCCAATGAAAACAAAAACTCTCAGGGTACCTTTTGAGTATAAAGCCTTGATCATCCCAAGACTCTTCTCTCGCCTCTGCTGCAGCCTTCTCCAATCATGCCCCGCCATCTGAGAACTGAAGTTCGCTTGAAGAACATCTTGACATGTTTGACCATCATGGCCAACACTCTCGATGTTTTTGTGGACACAGTCAAGATGTCTGGTTTGGAGGCAATTTCAAGTACCATACAGTCCCTTTTGAAAGTAGCGGAGGTGTGTTTCATACTAGTGACCTAGTGTGGGACTCTAATTGCAGGGAGTTTCAGACCATTAAACAAAACAAGACCAACTGCACCGAATTGATGGAGCAAACTCACGAGCTCCTCAATGCAATAATCAGTGTCTATATCACATCTGATACGGGAAAAGATTTAGCCCCAGGAACACTCAGTCAGATTGCACAATTCACGCAGTACCTGTCCATCTATTCTTAAATTTCATAGCTCACTGGTGTATTTAGCACCCTGCACAAAATCCATACTTTTGTTGAAGCCCAACAAGGTGGTAGCAGAGTCAGAAGGTTTTTCCGTCAGGGGGAACTAGCTGGCCTGCTGAAGGATTGTAAGGCAGGGTTACAACGCGGATTTGATTTCTTCCAGGTGACTGCTTCACACCCAAGCTATTCATTCACTTGACATGACATGCAGATCAAATCTTCCGATATCATATTCACTGCGAGGGAAATGGAGGAACAGGCACAGATCAGACACCAAGAGCTACTTGGTATCATTGAGACTATGTCCAGTTCTGATTCAGCTTCCATAGTATGTAATCACAATCTTCAACAGCAGCAGTAATAACAGGTGTGCAGACCAGCAAGATCTATTCCAGCTCATCTGCAAGGTAATCCCAGATAACACTGGGTTTTGTATGCATGCTCAGAGTGACCATAGCTCCAACTCTATCTCAATTTTGCCCGTAGAGCCCCAAATCTTCCATGGGCGTGAATCAGAGGTTTCAATTGTTGTCAAACATTTTGGGCACAGCAATCCTCGGATAGCCATTTTAGGTGCTGGTGGCATGGGAAAGACCAGTTTGGCAAAGATGGTCCTACATCATGAGGACATTGTTACCAAGTACCAAGGAAATCGACTCTTTGTTGCTTGTGACACTGTATCTGGCAAAGTGGAACTTGCAGGTCTCATTGGGGTCCATCTCGGAATGAAACCTGAGGAAGACCTGACTCGGGCAGTTCTCGACAACTTTTCAGAGGGTCCACCCACTTTGTTGATTCTTGACAACCTCGAGACAGTGTGGGAGCCAGTTGAATCCCGCAAAGAGATTGAGGAATTTCTCTCCCTCCTTACGGATATAGGTGGTATTGCGTTGATAGTTTGTCCTTTCTTATGTGTTTCCCTTCCAATTCACTGATAAAGTTCAAGATTACAATGCGAGGGACAGAAAGACCCTCGAAAGTACAGTGGACACGCCCATTCTTACTCCCTCTGGAGCCCTTATCACAAAAAGCTGCCCAAAAGGTATTCCTTGACATTGCAGATGATAGACACTCTGTAGAGGAAGTGGACCAAGTCTTGAGGCTCACAGACAATGTACCACTTTCAATCAGCCTTCTTGCCCACATTGTTGATGCGGAAGGCTGCGCTGCAATCTTAGTGCGCTGGCACAAGGAGCAGACCTCAGTCATCTCGCAGGGCCATGATCAGCAATCCAATCTGGAATTATCAATTTCGCTTTCACTTGCAAGTCCCAGAATCACATCTGTGCCTCACTCCCAAGAACTCTTGAGTCTGCTGTCAATCCTCCCAGATGGGCTTTCAGATGTAGAACTGAAGCAAACCAACTTTGCAATTCAAAATATTCTTGATTGTAAAAGGGCCTTGCTCCGCACTGCCTTGGCCTACACTGATAACCATAAACGGCTGAAGGTTTTGGTACCAATCCGAGAATACATGAGAAAAAAATTCCCACCAACAGATGAAATGATCAGACCACTTCTCAAACACTTTCAAGAGCTCCTTGAACTGTTTATGGTGGATGGAGGAAAGCGATCAACAGCCTTTTGCATTGAACGTCTCACATCAAATTACACAAATATTCTGAATATCATCCAGAATGGGTTGAAACCGGGGCATTCTGATCTAGCAGATAGCATGGCTTCCACAGCTGATTTCAATCGATTCAGTGAACTCAGTGGAAAAGGGACAATAGTTCTGATAGATGAGGCAACAACCCTTCTGCCACAATCAGGAGATCATCGTGTAAAGGCATATTTTACGACCAGGCTATTTTATTCACGAAAATCTCGTTCCATCTCCAATGCGGAAACTCTGATTGCTCAGACTTTTGAGCACTTCAACCATTTTAGTGATCCTGATTTACAATGTATGTTCAATCACATTCCCTGTTTACCGGCAGTATAATAGGCACTGACAAATCCTCTCATAGCCCAGTTTTACACGGCTGTAGGACACTATTATTCACAGCGTGATTTTCACATGGCTGTAAAACACTGCCAAATGGCCCTCTCTTTGGCAAAGGCAAGCGGAGACAAGAAAGGACAGTCTAATGCTCTTTTTGGCCTTTCAATGATCCAACTGTTTAATGGTGACTATGTCGCTGGCCAATCTTATGCACAGGAGATACAGAGACTTGCAAATATCTCTGGGGATTTGCAAGCCGAGGCACAAGGACTATACAGTGAAGCCCTATGCTGCCAGGCTTTGGGTAATTATAAGGAATCCATCTTTCTAGCTGTGCGAGCCAGTGCCCTCTTAGAGCTGTGTGGTATGTCCACGGGGGACATGAAGTATGCCCTTATGAACTGCCAGGCAGAAGTTCACAGAGCCAAATCAGAGTATAGCCATGCCCACACCATCTATAAGCAACTCCTACAAGACTATCAAGGGGATCAGCTATATTATAAAGGTGCTACGCTGATGAATATTGCTGAAATTGAGGTCCTCATGGGAGTTTCATGCAATGTGATCCAAGAAAACATTGATGCAGCACAAGCTATCTTTGCAAAAATCGGAGAGAACAGGCTATCAACTGCTTGTGACAGTATTCAAGCTGACCTCAATCTCAGAGAAGGAGATATGTCATGCTTACTATTTTGTAAATACCTCAGGATTGGCTGGGGCAAAGATTCTGAGCTTGTGGCTTACTGCCTTGAAAAGCTTGGTGATCTCAATCGCTGGGCAAGGTCACGTCATGACCCTGCATGGAGCACAGTTTTCCTTGTGTATTCCCTCAAATCAAAAGAGAAGCTCGGAATCTACAGGGCACTGCAATTCATTGGGGATGTCCATCTCATGGAAAATGATGAAGTCACTGCTATCAACCTCCTTACCATCGCTTTGGAAGGATTTACATATATGGATGTTCACCGCAGCAGAGCGGACTGTATGATTCGACTCGGAGATATAGCCCAAAAGAATGGTAATGTGCTGAAGGCACTGGAAATGTGGGAGACTGCAAAGCCACTTTATGAGCACTCAGCACAGGCCAAACAACTTCAGGATATCGATCAGAGGATTGGTGGTGTCAGTGCGGATGTGAAAGAGCAGCACCGAAAGAACTTAACTGGCTTTGCCTTGGCTGAGCTCAATGTTCCTGTAGGGAAAGGAGAAAGAGTGGATGAGGTTTGGTCTGACATTGAAGAGGTTGCATTTGAGGAAGGTGGGACTATGCTCTGAGCTTTGGACTGTCTCAAGATATTTCTTTATCTTTGATGTGTTTTGTATTTTGTATGCCTACTATGCTTTAGACGGTGATGGTCCTCTGGAATCTTTTTACTTATCTATTTATCAATATGCGCACCAGACTGATTCAATTATCATTTTCTAATCTCAATTTCCTCGGTTCGCACATGGCTGTGACTACTGGCTGATGAGGATAATTTAATGAGAAAACCTGTTTTCTCAAGAAACCTATCCAAATATTTGGTGTGATTGGGAAGCCCGGTTTCCTTAGAAACCCCTTCTCGCTCTGCACGGCTGGCTTCTATGGTGGTCACACTTTGTACATATAGTATTCTAGACTTTCTGTCCCACCCCAAGGGAATCCTTGCAGTTCAATCGTGCTGGAAATTTTCCCAGAGGGTTTCTCATTAGAAAAATAAAAATAATCTCTGATGGACTGGGGTTTCTCAAGGAACCGGGTTAGAATAGTCTGCAACACTATAAAAGTTTTTGTAAAGAAATTTGAAATGGGGACTATTAAAGAGTAGTTGTCTTAAGTTCCTCAGAACTTCCTTTGCCAGTGAATAATAGCAATAGTGTGTGATGGCTCACATGTAATCATACTGATCGACGTGCCTGCGGGTGAAAAGGTGAGTGGGTAGGAGAAGTATGGGGACCAGAGGAACGAATATGCGGACATATTCCGGCCCTTAGTTGACGACTCCCAGGTCAAAACACGTTAACGATGACCTTCTGGCCGCCAGAGCTATCCAGAAAAAGGAATATACCCACTGATTTATGATGAGAAAAACATTTCCGCTGGCCTCCGCGCGGATTGTGCTCTTCACATTGCCGGGCTGCCCCAGAGCTTGAGCATTGAGATTCTGTGGTCCAGGATGATTCGAGCAAGAGGCAAGCAAGAGGTGATATCAGATCACCTGTCACATCCCGGGCCACCGGCACAGCGATCAATGAGTTATATGCCCGGACCCTGAACGTACATCGGTGTTCGGTGTACATCGGGTTTCGAATAACAATGAACATCACTGATGCAACCGTCGTTCGGCGATGTTCACTGTGATGCGACCGTTCCGTTTGGCGATTTTCATCGGCTACGCGGTGTCCGCCGTGGATCGCGCGATTTAAAATGATGTCCGATCACTCTCGGCAACATCCGCCGTACTTCAATGACTAGGTATGTGTTTTCCCCTCACATAGAGGCTGTTGACTAGGACTTTACAGTGTTTCCCTGCAACATTGCTTATCGTGTCTGAGTTGGAATAATTCAATGACAGAACTCAGAGATTGCATTTGGCTTGAATCCGGCTCGAGTTCGGTGAATTCCACCGAATTCCACCGGACCACCAGGAAAAATATGGACTAACAGCAGATTTTTCAATATTCACCACAATGTGCGAGCCTTATCTCTGTGGCAGAACCAAGACTCATTTTTTGTACTGTCGCAGCGGGGTGGGTCGATTTTCTCTCCCTCATTTCATCACGCCTTCGCTCGGATTCATCGCCGAATCATCGGAATTCAGCGTACATTTTTTTGATTTCCAAGGGTTTCCGGTAGGTGGTGGGATATACACTGGAATTCATTGGAATACAGTGGGAGTTCGGTGGGACTTCACTGAAATTCAGCGTATCTGACCGGCATTGCCGGTCCGGGCATATTACAGCGATCAATGTACCCCTATCTGCGTGAAGCTAAGTACTTATTGAAAAAAGAAAAAGAACTTTGAAATAAGGCTATACTTTACACATCCACAGTGATACACCCCACACCTTACCAGCAAGTAACAAATAAATGAACAACAACATGGTACACTCAGCAAGTCTCAAGCATGGGAGCCTTTGTATGGGTATTCCAAGGTGATCTTCAAACCTCAATTGTTACATTTGAATTTTCCTACTCATTCACGAAGCTGACAAAAAGTGGGGTGTAAGATGTTGTTTACGTCTTTGCTCAAGTCAGAGCTCGCTACATCTTGAATTCGAGTGCGGTCCGCATTGCAGCAATATCAGCAACTATTGAGTGCCATATACCTTTCCAACGCCTCATTTCCCGCACTTGCCCACCCATAGCGGCCAATGGGTCCTGTTGTAGCTCATGGTAAAGAATAGATCCCACTTTTGATATGAGATCCCCCATATCACCAATACTATTTTCAACACTGTTTCCCAGTTCCATGTTATTTCCTCCTTCCTGTCTCACCCGTTGTCCTGCTCGTGTAAGAGCAGCTGCAAGTTCCATCATTATGCTATCTTTCATCTCTTGAGAGGGATGACAGTTGACTTCATACTCGTTGATAGGGCAGAATGCCACTGCAACAGTCCTTTCCAGGAGGTCCAGAACACGTAGGAGGTGTGACCTGTGCCAATGTATGAGGCGTGACTTGGGCCATTGATGGCTGCCCGCAGGATTCACAGCATCAAACTGGTCCCAGACATCGGTAAATGCCATATAAATCATAGCAAGGGTCTTCAAGTTGCCAGTTCCAAATTTTTCTGCAGCCTTTTGGTCTGCATTCCACACTTGCTGCAGTGTGTTTACGAACATTTGACGGTAGACATCAGCATTCACCCTGCTACTACTACTCAACCTTGGCAGTTGGGCCAGCCATGTGGGTAGATCTTGGGAGATAAGTTGTTTCCACTCAGGTGTTCCGGAAAGTTTTTCACCGAGAGGAAGATATTCCTTCACATGGGAAAATCCTCCCAAGTTTGCCCATACTGATGGCTTTTGCAGAAGGGGCCCCAAATCATGATCCAAAAACCACGAATAATGCCAGCAGAGCACCTTGGATATCAGGGATCTTACATTGTACCATTCAGAGTCTGTGAGCTGAGCTGATGGTGCTAGGACTCGGAGAAGGGTCCTAAGGACATGTGGCTCAGGAGGCTTTGGAGTTGACTGAGCACTGAGAAGCACTCCAAGCAAGCGCTCCAGATGGCCGATATACCGTTTGTCAGACTGATCAATGTCCTCTAGAGTGTTGTAAAGCCATGAAAAGTCATCCTCAACTTTAGGCAGGGCCTGAATGTCAAGAAGTGGCACAAGCTCGAGTGTAGAGGCTATTGCCCAAGCTGGCACATGAGGTGCACGTGCAACACAAAATTTGTATACAGAATCCATGAAGTTGACAATCAATGGTGTGTATTCCACCTGGGCTGAGTAGGGCAGCTCATAGTAGTTTTTGCCACGGGCCAAATCTGCGAGGCTTATAATCAACATGCTCAGTTGTGGAGTTTCTATAGCATCTTTGATCAAGTTCCGGAATAAATGGGTTGTAAGTTGAATGATATAAGGACTTTGAATAATAGTCAGACCTGTGTAAGGACAAGGGACAGATTGGTATACCTTTTATCTGCAATTGAACGGTCACAAGGAAAAGTTGGCAAGAAGAATGTGTTGAGACAAAATAGGAGTTCCGCAAAGGCGGACTTGTTTTCGACGCTGGCTGCCCCATTCTCTATGATGGAGTCGATGAAACCGGACAAGTGATCCTTGGAAAGTTTGTATGCTGACAATGCCCTGAGAGTCAAGTGGGTTGGTGTGAAAGTCTCCCAATCCAAGGACATAATATCAAAGGTCTGAAGAAGTGAGTTGAGTTCATTGTCCTGACTCAGGTGTGGTTTTAGAAGGCGGTTATTTTCTGAGGCCCCTACCAAGTTTAATTGCACAATGGCCTTGGTACATACACTGGCTCGAAATTCCATATTTGTAGGGATATTGTCACCACTACAACACGAGTCAAAGATATCAGCCAATCTTTGCTTTGAGGGGGCAACATCTAAGTGAAGTGGCCACCACTGTAATTCAGGTACGAGGGCCGCAGCACTTTGGACCATGGTAGGATCAGTGGTTGTTTCCAGCACCCAGACAACGGCAGAGATTTCAGGTGATGGCTGCTGAATGTCTTCGAAAATAAGTGTGGATAGTAACACATCAGGCACCAGTGTGGGGGTATGGCCAGAAATAACGGCCCCTATACACAAAATCCGAATCTGTGCAAGGAAGTGCCCAAAATCTGCCAACATAGTTTTAATTCTCTTGATGAAATGACTCCTGCGGAGAAAACGACACAGTGAGGGAAAGAAGAGAAACGGCTGGCTCTCAATCATGTGAGAGAGGTCGGGGTCATGTCGATGTGATTGCACATCTGAAACATTGGTAGAAGTTGATGACTCAGAGGGTATTGGCTGAACAGGCATTAGATGGGATATATGGTCCAGGATGGCATTCCACCAGTTGCAGAGCCAGTTTAGTAGGCAGATCCATGATGTTGCAACAGTGAATTGAGCCAGGAGTAGACCCAAAAGATGTGTCAGAGGTGTCTGGAATGGTGAGTCCGCTGATCTCATAGCAGAGGCAACCATTGCACCATAACCAATGCACCCCAGCACTGTTAGGCTGAGGACAAGTCCTGCAATTGCCCGGTTTATTGTCCAGAGATAGGTTGAAAGTCCCACAGCGAAAAGCAAGAGGGCGAACTGCAGTAGAAGGGGGAATATTTGCATTGCAAGGTCAAATTTCCAGTGTTGCATTCCATCAAATTTGCGTTGTCGCTCAAGCCCACGCTCAGCAATTGTTCCTCGTTCCCCAACTGAGTCATACCGCAAAAGCCATTGCTTTCCCAGTACAGCTAGTAGTGCTGCAAGGAGGGTGGAGAAGAGGCTGAAATAGAGAAAACTCTGGGCCACCACAATTATGGTTGGTGGTGGATCGGATGTGGCCATACTAGCCATATTCTGGGCAAGGGAAGTTGGCTGAAGTTCGGGTTGTATCTGGATGATAAATGCCGAGCTGACAGCCGAAAATAAACCAGCCTCATAAGAAAGTCAGCAACAGACAGAGGAAGAATATAGTGTGACTAACAAAAATCAAAGATGTATCCAGGTCATTCCCATATTTTCGTTGAATCTCCTTGTCGTACTCGTCTGCTAATGTTTTGTAGGCTGTCCAAAATACTGTCTTGTTATCAGTGGATGGAGGGTCCGGCCTCATTTTTTCGACAATGCTGATTAGTCTGCGCCCCCTGATCAGCCACCGGACTGGCTTGAAATATTGATATTGGGAGAAACTAAGCTCACTTCTCAAGTGCGGTTGAGAAACTTCCGGAAAGATGTAAGAACACTGATGCAGAACAAAAAAATAATGATCCATACGTGGTGGACTGCTCGTTGATCGCGACAAGGAGCCTTACAAGCTATTGTCAGTGGATAGCTTACTTGGAAGTACCACCAGTACACATACCTGTCCGAGTGCTCGACACTGGATCTCGTGAATGTCTCAATGGCATCTGTGAATCTGACGGACACTTCAATCCAGCATCTACGTGGCGGAGATTGAAGGCACGTACTTTCGACTATCTCTGCGGGCTGTCTCCCGGGTCGAAGTCTGAATGTTGAGTGCGGTGGCTGGCGGCGGGGACGCAGCATCGGACTCCGACATGCTGGGAGTGAGAAGACCGCTCTACAGCCGGGAGTTTACCACGCCACTATTTATGACAGTGGGTGCACTTGATTGAGATGTCAAGGACTTGATTGAGACATGAAGTGGACGGGGGAGGCTAATTTTATCATTGTAAATTCATGTACGGTATCGAGAGCAGAAGCGGTCAACACAGCCGGAGGAGGTTTTCCTTCTTCTGAGAGGAAGAACTCTTCAACAAGCGAGGTACGAGCGTCACCTGTTGAAGCGTCTGGCTGCGAGAGACTAGAAGAACTCTGCTGTTGGCGTAAAGTCAAGGTGATCTAGGCCCAGTGCGGTATACAACCGCCGACGACAGGGATCATCGATGTCTGCTCCCACGCAATCACCGGCTTGCTTCAAGTTGCGAATTTTTCATTGCCCGGCTCGCCGCGGCGATGTCCGGATGCGGAACAGGAGACACTCGTGGTGCGCGGGCATCGAATCTCTGTCTTCCCTGAATCGAGCTCGCTCCCAGTCAAAGAAGGAAGGGAGTACACAAGCCTCCACCTCGACTCGGACAATCATCTACTGTACCATTTCATTCAATTCGTATGTCACGCGTCACAGAGGCCAAAATATACGATTTTTTTCGTACTTGTCACGGGTCACCGAGGGGATTTTCGAACTTACGAAACAAGTCACAAAATCGGCGAAAAATTCAAATTTCGCGCGTGCGGCGCATTTTTGCACTTTTGGTTCAAAAAACCACTCAAAAAGGTGAGTATTAACCAATGCAGGTTGAACTTACACTAAACTCCCCTGCCACCACCACATCTGCTCATTTCTTCCCCAGCTGGAAGCATTTCCGACTGCAAGGCCCGTGTAAAATATATGAACTTTTTTCAGTGTCACGGTCTGCTCGGCCCATATACGAAAACCCAAGTTCGAATTTTGCAGTCACAGGTCACAGCCAGGGAGAATTGAATGAAATGCTACAGTATTCTAAACGCGCTCCTCCGGTGGCGGACTGGGCGCTGCGATGTCCTCCAGAGCGCGCATCAGCTGTCGCACACTGCAAGTACTCGTTCCCATAAGCCGTTGCCCACGGCGGCGCATTTCCCCTACCCTCCCGAAAAATCCGCGACAGAGGCGCACCGACACTAGAAGGGCAGGGCGCAGCCCGCTGCTCCGCGGCTGGAGAACAGGGCCCATAACGCCTAAGCCTCCGTGGTCAGACAGCGACACCTCGCCCTGATTCCCGATACAGCCCGTATCGGCCGCGCACACGGAAAGATCCGAAGGTGCGCGCTCCTCCCATTCACGGACACACAAAAACGAAAGGGCCATGCATGAACAATCGGTACCGATGTAGGCAAGCGCCTACACGAGCGCCTACACCCCGCCCTTCACCAAACAAAGCTCAGCGTTGCCTCCTCCTGAAAACCGCGCGCGGCGCGCCTCACCGCAAAGCGGCGTAGGGAAGTCACACCGGCAATCACAAAATTTCGGGCAGCCCGAGCCGCAAATCAAAACTCAAAGTGTTGAGTTAACAATAGTTGGGCGTGAAATCTAAGCTGATTCTCTAAGTTTCGTAAAATAATTCATGCGCGCTGAAAGCCAAAGAAAAATCTTTGTATTCGACTCAACTGAAACGTTAATGGTACTCAAAGTTTCAGTTTACAAAAAAGGCGAGCCGAAATCATGTTGAAACTAGAGGTATCGACATACAAAAAGCTGGAGCTGAAACTAATATAAAATTTAGTGTCTCAGGTGTGCTTTCAGCAGTGCTGAAAGCAAAGTCGAAACTTTGCATTTCGAACGAGGTGAAATTCAACCAGATTCAATTTCACCTGGTTCGAAATGCAAAGTTTCGGCTTTGATTTCAGGTGAGGTGAAAGCACACCTGAAATGCTAGAATCTGTATTCGTTTCAGCTACATTGTTTTGCATGTTGATGCCTATGGTTTCGCAACACAATTTCAGCTTGCACTATTTGTAAACTGAAACTTTGAGTACCATTAAAGTTTCACTGAAGTTGAATACAAAGACTTTTCTTTGGCTTTCAGTGCGCACAAATTCTTTTACAAAACTCAGAGAATCAGCTTAGATTTCAGGCCCAACTATTGTCAATTCGACGCTTTGAATTTCGACTTGCGGCTCAGCTCATCCGAAATTTCGTGATTGCCGGTGTGAGTAGAAAATAATAGATGAAGGAGTACATACACAAAGGAGGGGATGCAGGGAACGTACCTCTGATCCAGGCCCCGGTGAGGGTGGAGATGCAGATCGCCGGGCGCTCTTGGTGAAGGTCATTCTGGCGATTGAGGCGGATCTGCAAGGGGGCACCGGCATTCAAACCGGCGACTAAGGGCTGGTTAGTAGTCTCTCGTAGACAGACAATACAACAAACTAACTCGTACCTCGTTATGATCCCGAATTGAACAGGCAGCCCTACTTCAAATTCAAGGTCCCAGCAAAATGCGCAGGCGCACACCACGTGCCGCGGGTGTTGGTTTATCTCTGCAGAGTGACGGATTTATATGAGCGAAAATCTGTCGAAATTGGAGCTTGACCTTTGCCGGTTGCGGCTTAGGCATGCTTCTGGACCACTGTCCCTCGAGTAATCACTTACAATAATGGCCCTGAATACCTCCCTCTGTCCGATTTTTATGGGGGTGGGGTCGATGCATTGCCAAGTATAACGCGCACAAAATAAAGTCTCAGCACAAGGACTTGAGGGCGCGGCGCGGTCCGTGGGGGCTTGATCTTGACCGGGACAGGACATCTGAGCGAGCATTCGGTGAGCGATTGCCAAGAAGAGGCGGTGTCCATGTGATGCAGCATGACAGAGAAAAAAGGCGCCAAGAAACCCGGGCTACACCAAACAGAAGAAGACGGACGACGGAGCTACTTGAAGCTAGAGGTGTGCACTGGTAAAGATTTTATCATTCGGAGTCATGGATGAGTCTCAGTCACGCGGAGGTTTCGCTTGAACATAGTACGACAGAGGTCACAGAGAAGACGAATGATTGAAGAGGTTTGAACGCGATTTGGATTTTCGATGGTGATGGTCTGGGAGAGAAACGAAAATAGGCGCCTCGGCTAACACTCGGCGCGAACGGCGCAGCCAGAGAACAGCGACAGAGGCCCCCGGTCACTCCCTTGTAGCCTGGTCGGCCATAGAGTAAATCAACGGCCAAGAATGGGCCTACCTTCGTAGGGTTTATAGAGTAAAACAAGGCTCAGACAAGGAAGCTCGGTCGGGCATAGAGTAAATCGCGCTTGGCGCGAGGATTTTTTTGTACAATAACGGTGCTGGAGGCCGGCGTTTTGACATTGGCAACGTCGTCTACAGGTTCACAAAATGGTTTGGAGAGCGCGGACGGTCACAAAAATGCCTGCGCCCCCGCAGGAGGGCAAAAATGGACCCCAGCGCAAAAAAATGGTATTTTCCGGGAGCCTGGTCGGAAATAGAGTAAATCAGCCTGCTGAGGGCGATTTTCATAGAGTAAATCAGCCAGATCGTGGATGGAAAATCCGACCAGGCTACAAGGGAGTGACCGGGGGCCTAGCGACAGACAAAGTCGGCTTACCTCTAGGCTCTTCCGCTCATCCACAACAACATTTCGACACGCGACGATGGGCCCCGTGGGCGCGCTTCTGGATAACTCGGGTTCTATACTACATCTCTGCTTTTCTAGACTGGACTCTGAAATCCACCCAGCTCACGAATAAGTCCAAGAGGGCGAGGGTGACAGCGCAAACTTGAAGACTGGTACTGCGCTATATGGAATCCTCCTGTTGTCCTCTTTGCTGAATCATTACGAAGCGAGTGAGGTACCCTCTGCCAGTGATATCGAGGTGTGGAGTCGGAGCGTGAAATCGGAAACCGAGTCTTAGTAGGTGTATTCTTTCTTCCATTCGGCTGTCTTGTTACCGACAGGAGCATCCACGGCGGCGATATCGGCCGGCGTTCTAACCTAACCCAGACCGCGATAGAGGGAAGCGTCGACGGAGGTGCTTGAGGGAAGGTTCCGGGTGGCGAGCCACGAGAATTTGGAGTGATCTGGCCGCTGGCGCCTGTGCCAAGAAGAAGACACTGGCTCAGAAAATACGACGAGAAGGTGTAATAAAATGGGCTCACCTGCACGCACAAACGACGTGGAACGCGTGAGCGCGTGTGTTAATCCATCGCCCCGTCGTGCATTTTCACCGCACAGCGATGGCGTCGGTCGTCGCCATTGACAAATTTGCACTTTCCTAAAAAGGAAATCAGCTGGGAAGAGCAGACGAGAACGAGAAAAGAACGTACGGCGGGAGAAAGTATTGCCGAGGCATTGAGTGTGGTGTGCGCGAGGTTGGGTCGCCCAGCTGATCGCAGAACGGTGCTATCACAAGGGGAAAGGGTGGAGGAAGGGATACATTGGGGATAAGGAGGGGCGCAGGGAGGAAATGGTGCAGGTGGGTGGGAGTAGGAAGCCCGCGCGGGAACACGCGGCGTGCATGCATAGACGAGGAGGCGGAGACGTATCGAATGACACGCCATGGACCGTACTCGACTGGCGCAGCAGCGCGCGGCAAGGACACCGCGACGACGATATTGAAGTCCTTGCGAAATTCAATATCGTCGTCGGCGCCGGATAACGCGGTCCGCCGTCGGTCTGGTTATCGACGGAGGAAGAGGGAAAGGGAAGAAGGGGGAAGAGGGAAGAGGGAATCAAAAGGAGAAGGGGAACACGAAAGAATGGAAACACGCACCAGATTGATGCCAATCGCAGGCTGGGGAGGGGACAGGACGTGGGATGGGGAGTGGACGTTGGAGGCTGAAGACGGCAGCGAGCGGGAGGGATTGAGCTTGGCGCGCTTGATATCGCAGGGCACGTGGTGGAGCGCAGCGGCGGGCGTAGGTGGGGCGGGACAGAACGGGCAGGGCGTGGTAGGGAGGCGGGTGGAAAGGGCAGGCGGTCGAATGGCGGCGGCGTCGCACAGAGATGATCGGGCGGGAGCGGGACGAGCGTGCCGGCAGACGGAAACGTAGCGGCGGGCGGGTGATGGTGGCGGGGCAACCGAAGGGGCAGAGGGTATGAGCTCGTCGGTGGTGGTGGCGTAGAAGAAGCAAGCAAGAAGGCAACGTGGTAATGGCGGGCCGGGGCGTGCGGGTGCCGGGAACAGCCGGGAGTCGCTTTGAGAGGTAGTTACCAGGTTGCTACCAACGTTGAAGCTGAAGCTTTGAAGATAGCTGTTCACAAACTCAGGTCGATAGTGGTGGAAGCAAGGTGGAAGGGAAGACGCAGCTGTTTGGCTGCATCTTCCGATTGTTTGGTGATTGCTTCCGTCCGGCCCTGAATCCTTATCCGGCGCTTATTCCCCTTGCTTCATACCACCACCGTGGCGGTAGCGCCAGTGCCGGCAACAATATCCTGGATATATCCTGTTCTTGGCTTCACGGTGGCTACAGTCTACTAGAGGGTGCTCTAGGGGCTTGGAAACCATCACTGTAATCTCGGGCCTCCGAATCTCGCTCGTCATTCTGAATTCAAGGTCTATCATTGGGGGAAGTCCACTTGCAAAGTAATCCGATTCTGGCCGATTCGAACCGAAAATTGGCCTCGCTGACGGCTTTGACTTCCCTTATTGGTGCACCGACTGCCCGAACTCGCAGTCCCAACGTCGACTTCCCCAGTGTGAATCTTTGCATTATCTGGGTCCCTACACGCGCCAGGGTCAGGGTAAGGGTCAGGGTCAGGGTCAGGGCCATGGTCACCCTGCTTGTTGCAGTTCTTCATCAGAGTACCCCGTCCTCATCGATTCATGCAGTTCGGATGGCATTCAACTGGCATTCATCAGTAGAAGCTCAAATCACGCGCGGTCTTTATGCAGGCGTTATACTCTGTGCAACCTCACATTCACCTTATTTTTCAGTGCCTTTAGTGTCGGCCCTTGCCCATCCAACACTTTTTACGCCTTCAACTTTCGGGATCGGAGTGCATTTCAATCTTCGCGTGGCTGTCGCGTGAGATTTTGGATATAGCTCGTGATCGCACGCGTGGACTTTGACGTGTGCGCGCGTACGAGAGCCCACGCGAGCTCACGCGCAAAGTGTAAGTTGTCCCCTGACTATAAGTATATAACCCTTGGGTACTGAGTTGCCTCGCTTACCTCTCGTCTTACGAGTATCCTGCCGTCATGCTATTCGTTCTTGCTACGCTCCTTCTGGTATTGACCGTCCGTTCATCGCCCGCGGCACGGAGCGCGTTGCCCGCATCCAAGCGAGGGTTGGACAGCAGTGTAACATACCAGGGTTTGGGACCACTTCCTTTTGGTGTATGTTTTTTTCTTACAATCATCTATGAACGGTCTTTACTGAGCCTCAATGTACAGACCATCGATTTCGATGCCCGTTCTCCTCAAGCGGAGAATGGCCAATGGTTCCACTACGTAGACGGTGGCCCGGGCGTCGGCGTCTCCCCAGGAACTCAGGTTGGCTGGAGATTGACTGACGAACCGGACTCGGAGATCGTCTTCTATATGACGGCGAACCCGGTCTTCTTCACTGCCGATTACACTGGGAGTGACGCCAATCGACCTAACCCAGTTGACGGCTTCGCCAACGTCGGAGCAGCCACGTTCCCTCCGCCGTCCAACGTTACCGCTCCCGCTCAGGCGGATGACATTTGGGTAAGTCGTTTGTATTAGGCGCACAAACTCGATCACTAACGACACCATTTGTGTTCTTGCATAGACAAACAGCACCGGGGCGACAGTCGTTCCATGGCATTACGGTTTGCAAATAGACAATGGGTGCGAAGACGGTAGACTTGTCATCGCCACGACTGTCGACGCCAATGGCATTGTGACGACTGCATATGGGGTTGACGGACTCGTTCTCGACCCCCTCAGTCTCCCTGTGAACGTTACCATTTATTTTCAAGATAGCCCTGACGACATGTCGACCCTCAGCTTCTTTGCTGCTACAGACGCGCTGACGTACAAGGTTGGGGCGGGGCCGAATCGTGAGTTGTTCTTTGTGTTGTTTTCATTGTATGGGTTCTCATGGAAGCTGAAGAACCAACGGTGCCTCCTGCGACTTTCGGGACCATCTTCTCTTGGTGCGACACCGATTAGACACTTGGTATCTGTGTACCTTAGACCATACCTGCGTACAAAAGAGAGGCAACCGGTTATTTGCATGGAGAGGGGTACCTGGGCGCTGCCGCTCTATTCGGAATGCTTTGTACACCCCGTTTCTTGAGGTCTCCGTAGGATGCCGGAATTTTCCATCGCTCGACCATCCGCAAATTGGTAAGTTAACGCGCAGGTAGGAATAAGATGGAATGCAGTGTTGCACTAATATTTCCGAACGCATGGCAAAGTAGGCTTCACTCTTTCAAACCATTCTGCCTCCAGCAGTGTAAGCGCTCCACAAATTTTCAGTATTCATTCCTGGAGGAGAGAATATCGACACCGCGGGGAAAGAAAAAGAAAGTCAACATGAGCGAAAGGCCCAACCTATGAGGTGCTCGTTCAATTCGAGGCTGGGCCCTAGGGCCTATGAAGGAGTCGCTTTTCTTTTTTTTTTTTTTTTGGCTTGAGGTATACCACAGATTCGACGGTAACCAGCAACCCAGACCAGAAGCTATGTGCGCCGGGGGCGTTGAGAATTTAATTTCCTTGACGGAAACCAGAACCGACAGAAGACTCTTGCGTAAAATCAAGTTATTCACCGGGTAAGAACAACCCAGTAGCGGTGGTCCGCACTCGCTCACAATATCTTGTGGATTCTCTAAGACATAATCTGCGAGGTGCTCGTTCGAATCGAGCCTGGGTCCTATGCTGGGAATGGATATTATTTTGCTAATTTTCTTTAGCCTCGCTGAGATGTACCATGCACGCGCAGAATTGGACGGCCGGCGGGCGCTGTGAATTTAATTCGCCTCACGAAAGAGAATACACTGCAGAGTAGGGAAATTGCATCAGCAAAGTCGTCAGGGTAATTAGGTTAGCCAGGAGGCAAGAAAGGCCCGGTAGCGGCGGTCCGCACTCGCTCACACTTTGAATTCTTGCGTGGCATTAACAACCTGCGAGTTGCTCGTTCGAATCGAGCCTGGGCCCTATGGTGAATGGAGTAGTTTTTTACCGCCGTCTTGTATTTCTTTCACCTAAGCACTGCTAGCAACACAGAGGGCGCAAGAGATATGGTCGGTCGTTGAGAATTTTCTTGAGGAACAACGATCGACAGAGTCCCGAGGGAAACCAAACAGAAACTCTTCCGTGCAATCGAGTTGACCAACAGGTAAGGAAGGCCCAGTCGGTGGTCCGCATTCGCTCACAATAGCCAAAGACACTGACATGTTGTGCGAGTTGCTCGTTCGAATCGAGCATGGGCCCTGGGTTAGTAACAAGAACCTTTTTTCATCCGTTGTCCGACTGGCGCAGATTTGCTCAATTGATGATGTCGGTAGAAGAGAGCGCCGGAAGAACAAGAGGAATTTCTTTGCATTACTCGAAGAACGCCGACATAGCCAGGGGCGAGGTAAACTCGGCAATGTCATCAGGTTGATGTTATCCACCAGGTAAGAACGACCTAGTAGCGGTGGTCCGCACTCGCGCACAATGGACGATAACCAGAACGAATTTGCGAGTCGCTCGTTCGAATCGGGCCTGGGTCCTGCATTGAATGAGAGTTGCGCGATTTTTTTCGTTGTTTTGGGAATTGGAGCAGGAGATGCGAGCTCCAAAGTGGAGGCAGCAAGCGGTTTCAGGGTATACAGCGAGCAGTCCTCAGTTTCAGGGTATAGCAACGCCAACGAGTACTACACGAGGCCGAGGCGATCTGAGTTCCATGTCGGCGGTACGGGACAAAAGACGCCAGGAAAGAGCCGATGATCCGCCGGATGACCGCGACGAGGCATTCTCCCGCGTCGGTAGAATTGCGTCGGGATACAGGTTCGAGCATAGCAACGACAACGAGTATAAAACGAGGCCGCGGGGATTCAGAGCGAATTAGTTTGCCGCCGGGCCAGGATAACGAAGGCTGGTAGCCGCCGGGATCCAGGAATACTCAAGGAATACTTACGGCGTCCGGCGTTTCAAACCCAAGAAGAGCCCAGAAATGAAGTCGAAGCAGGGAGAAATGAAAGGCACGTTTCAAGGCGTTAATTGATCGAACAGGCCAGCTGAACAATATCACAAAAAATTCAGGGAAGTTCAAGTAGAGGCTACCCCTCAAGTACAAGCCGTAGAACGAGACTTTCATGTGGAACGAAGCATCAAAAGTCAACAATTCCCACGGTTGCAATTGCCGGGTAAACTCGTAAAAAATGTTCCATCCTATGCCTGATTCTTCTCTGATATTCCTACTAACTCTGGTTGATGTTGAGTCGCAATGAGTCGGCAATATGCCCGAGATGCCTGAGTAATCGGTGATGTGCCCGAGTGCACTCCCAACAGTCATGTTACAATTTTAATGCTTTCCGCGTTCCACTGTCCAGCCTTCCAGGAGTGGATTCATTCGCCCCATTTTATTCTCGACGGATATTGCGAACTTGAAGGCCCCCGCGTGGGTGGCGTTGTCGTATGTCTTGCTTGGTGGGACTCGGGGCTAATCATCATTCGGGGCAAGTTTTAGTTGACGTCCTACCCCTCTAGTCTAATCCATCCTGAAAATGTTGAATTTCATCTGTCTACGAGCAATGTACGTTGAAGGATATCCAGCCGCAAATGCAATTGACAATGTTGTGCGTTCGGACCGGTGATCACCACATGGAGATAATGCCATAATCGATTGTCTCCAAGGGGAACTCGGGATTAAAATATCGGAAGGGGGGAGGGGGGGGGGGGGGGGGGTCTGGCCGAGGCTGAAAAAAACTTCTTACTATAACTTATGGGAGGGGAGAAAAGGGCTGGGAGAGGCATTATAGAGCTTCTGGGAGGTAAGAAACATCGAATTCTGCTTCCTATTTGCTTCACGACATGTCAAAACAATATTTCCACCCTAGTTTAACCAAAAGGTGTCTTGAAGTGGTCTTGGAGTGGGATTTGACAAAATTCTGGAGGTCTCCTTGAGGCCATAGCAGCATTTTGGATAGGTTCTAGGACCATGGCATGTATTTTGAACAATAAAATCAAGTGGTAGTCGGGCCTGAACTAGATCCACTAGGTGGGGGGAACTCCGGGGGGAGCGGCCCGGCGCCAGGGGTGGGAAACACCTTCCCGATGTGGGGGGGGGGGGGGGGGGGGGGGGGCTCCAGGACGGCCTGAAAAAAACTTATCGACCCCCCTTCCGACTTTCGAATCCCGAGTTCCCCTTGATTGTCTCTCTTCCCTCACGACCACATCGTCAGCTTCGCAGCTCCAACACAACCACCAACCTCCAACCCTACCGGGAACGCTCGACGGTCATGCGATATTGTGGCTACCTGGATCCTACCGGCTCCTTCCCATGATCAGCCATTAAAATTCTCGCATTTTAGTCCTTCATGGAAACCTACAACGTTTGGAAGCAGAACGTACCCTTCAGCCAGGTTGATCCGCGGGACATGAATACCAGTGAACGAATCTCCGAAAAAATGACAGATGGTTGACGCGAGGGTCGGGCTCGCGTTCGGCCATGCCCTACCATCGTCATGATGTCGGCGCTTCACTCTGAGCCTCCAGGTCTGTAGTTGACTTCTGCAGGCAAGTGTAGTGCGCCAGGGAGTCTAGCATGCCACTTGGTCACCATTGGACGCCTTCACCGACCAAGGGGCCTGCGCTCTCACGAACAAGAAAATGTCGATCAGTCTGGCAGAGCTATTTTTTATCATACTACCTTGTATGGTTCTGATTCAGTCCAGGAATAGAAAAGACCCGACGCCAGCGTTGTAACTTTACACAAGGGGTAAGGTCGTCTGCTTAAAAGTCAGCGTCGCTCGCCAACCACCTCAGTCGTTCGCTCTGACTGATGTTTTTTCCCCTACGGACCATCCTCCTCGTGTCCGCTATAGGCGGCGCGACCGCCTTCTTCGCTCCAGAGGTTCCGGTCGGCGCGTCGTACGACGTCGTATTTGTGGGTGGCGGCGCGGCAGCAAGTATCATTGCTGGGAGTCTCTCTGCCGCCGCGCCTGATCTCCATATCCTCGTTCTGGAAGGCGGTCCGACTACCCGAGGTATTTCAACTCCTCCCTGTCGCTTTCCAGCCTAACCCAAGGCCATGTAGAGAAACTAGAGCATATCCAACCGGCTCGGTACTTCTCTCATCTGGCGCCGTACAGCACGACGGAACAGTTTGTCGTCTCTAATCCAAGTGATGCTGTCGCTGGCAGAAACATCATCATTCCCGTTGGGAAGTGCGTAGGAGGAGGTAAGCGATTGCTTCTCTGTCAGCTAGACGCATATCCAAATCCTCCGACACAGGCTCCTCTGTAAATTTCATGCTGTACAATCGCGCATCCGCTTCCGACTATGACGACTGGGATACCGAGTTCAACAACACGGGATGGAGCTCCAAGACACTCATTCCTCTCTTGGAACAAGTGCGTAAAGCAAGCCCCAATTACACATACTGGGATTGACTGTCATTTTAGGCAGAAACCTACGAGGTCAACCCTAAAGCGCCAACACATGGCGCCAGCGGACCTCTCCATGTATCGTACGGTGGCGCAGGATTCCTGGAAATTGGACAACAATTCCTCGACATTGGTCCTCAGGTGGAGAAGAATAGGCCCGTTGGGGTAGACGGAAATGATTTCACAAACAAGTTCGGTTTCGCGTGGTATTGTCAATAAATTCTAACTCTCCTCAATAGATCCATCAATGTCTTTTATGTGCGTATTTCGAGAGCTACTGTATTCCGTCTGATTTGACTGATGTATCGTTTAACCAGAGAATGCCCAAGTAGGCGCCGCCGCATCGGCCATTCCCAGTGCATGAACCTAATTGACCAAAATTCTTAGGTGGATTTCCGGCCAAGGAACTCGATCTGACGCACCGGTACAAATCTCCTGTTTTCATGTGCGACCTCTCTGACCATCTTCTTCGCAGCACCATTACTTGTATACGCAGCAGAGCAATCCCAACCTCGTCGTTTCTTACGGCTCCCGCGTGACACGCGTTCTATTCGAGTACGCTGCACGTCTGATCTTTTTTTGAACCCACCTAAAAATAAAATCCATCACAGCAAAACTCTCACTGCAACTGGTGTTGAATTCGTTTACGACAAGCACGTCTTCCCCGACTACAATCCGGCTCCACGCCAGATAACTGCCACGAAACTCGTCGTCATCTCCGCGGGAGCCATGGGGACACCTCAGGTCCTGGAAAGGTCGGGTATTGGGGCCAAGTCGATTTTGAGTTCTGTTGGTGTCAAGCAAATTGTGGATTTACCTGGAGTTGGGGAAACCTATCGCGGTATGCCTCCCCGTTCGGCATGAAAGCGGTTTTGTGTTTATAACTGAGGCACAGATCACGTCTTCCTCGTGAGCCCCTACTTCGCTGACCCTAATACAACGACATTCGACCCCATCTTCCGCGCCGACCCCACCACCTGGACACGTTCGTAGCTTTCATCACTCCCCTTCCGCTGCCGCTCAAGATATCATTTTACAGAGGCACTCGCACAGTGGGACGCTAATCGGACCGGACTGATTGCGGCAAAGTTGGTCCAATAATTGACTTGAACATCGAGCCCGCGTCTAACTCTGATTCCACACAGCGGGGTCGATGCAGCCATCAAGATGCGCCCCACAACAGCTGAGCTCGCGGATATCGGTCCCGAGTTCACAGCGAGATGGAACTCGTTCTACGCGAGCAAGCCCGACAAGCCACTGTTCTGGTTGAGCGCTTTAGCTGGGTATGCACAATCCAAAGGGCGGAGACCTCGCTGACTGGAATCCGCCTATTCTCAGGCTCCCTGCAGACCAGACTGGCCTGCCTGTGACCCAATATATGAGTTCCGGATGTTTCCTGGTACGCCAACCTTTCCTTTTCATTTTCGCCCGCTTCGAACTCACCGCCATTCGATGCAGGGATATCCCGAGTCCACGGGCAGCATCCACATCTCCTCTGCGACGGATGTATACGCGCCGGCGAACTACAGTTCGGGGTTCCTCACAGCGTACGTGGTACTTCCGAGATCTCAAGCTCGCTCATTAACTTGTATATTTTGTTGGCTACTAGGCAATCGGACGTCGCCGCATTACGATGGGGCTACAAGAAAGGCAGGGAAATCCTGCGCCGCATGCCTGCTTTCCGTGGGGCCTTGATCCCAGCCCATCCGCAATTCGCCACGAATAGCACGGCTGCGTTGACAGAGACGGGACCGGTTCCATTGGACGCGCCGGATGTTGTATATTCGGCGGCGGATGACCAGGCTATTGATGACTATATTCGGGGTTTCGGTGCGCGGATTTCCAACCTTGATGATAGTATGTATCTGACATAGATTTAGTTGGCACCTCGTGGCATTCAGTGAGTCTGGTATGCCCTGTCATAACTCGCGCTTACTGTGGGGCTTTAGTTTGGTACCGCGCCTATGAAGCCTCTCGCCCAGGGCGGAGTGGTTGACTCTAACCTGAACGTCTATGGTGTCAAGAATTTAAAGATCGCAGGCGAGTGCGTTGGTCCTCATTCCACGCGCGACTGACCAGCTTCGACTACCTTATATAGACGTCTCCATTGGCCCTGAAATGGTCAACGCTGTGAGTTCCTAGCCCCTTTTATTTTGGTCTAATTCCGAATCCTTACCTGGTCTTAGAACACCTACTCTACGGCGATTGCCATTGGGGCGAATGCGTTCCAGATCATTGCGAAAGAGCTGGGCATTAAGGTGTAATCATCATCTAGACGTTTTGATTCGACGACGTACCTCTTCGCAAGACCTAATTTTCGTTGTTGAGTTTGGCTTCACTCTGTTGTACCTTAGAGACTAATTTAAATGTATTTCGATCGCATTATACAACCGATTGCGGAGAACTGATGACATTGGATTCGCGACTCACCACTAGCGAACGGCTTTGAGTTGTTTACGCATTTTCCCACGGAGAGTGAATGGAACATGAACATTATCTCTGTTCGTTCACAAGCTACTACTCCGTCACTACACTCCACAGGGCGACCAGCAACGCCGAGATAGAGCACATATGGC
Source organism: Mycena metata (assembly GCA_029378385.1). Taxonomy (NCBI): domain Eukaryota; kingdom Fungi; phylum Basidiomycota; class Agaricomycetes; order Agaricales; family Mycenaceae; genus Mycena; species Mycena metata. Next base: position 550,999 of record JARKIB010000043.1, on the reverse strand, counting down.
TACAGCTCCGGAGAATATCAATGTCAAAAAGGTACGCCGGCGAATACACCACAATCTTGAAGAATACGTGCAGGACGAGCCCGTTGATGGGAACCTCTGAAGATTTGGAGGTCAGTGAGACCACAACGAGCGCCGCGGTCACGGCGTACGCTTTAAGAAGCATATATGTCAGTGGTTGCTTTCCAGCATGAAATTGAGCGACAACTTGCCAGGGAAAATGTCGTAGAGGGCCTCGTGCGTAGCAATCATCCGGTGCGGAAGCCCGGTTGAGATGCTGCGCTTGTTCGCGCGCGGTTCTTGAATAACGGGTGGTCAGGACGAAAGACAAAGAAAACCGAGGAGGGGGGACGGACCTTTGTTTTTATACCCAGTTTTATTTCCTAGAAGTTGTCCCGTGCTCGACATGGTCGCGCTGAGAATACACACCAAGACCATGTAAAATCCGGTCAGCAGCACTATGGCCTTCTGGGGACTGTCTTCAAGCGTGGTTGCTCCATGCGAAACCTTGCGGAGTGCAACTGCGAGCAGTGGGGTTAGGAACTGGGCGGCGATACCGGAGGGCGCAGATAGCACGACGAGGATTGGGATGGGGGAAAAGTACGACAGTAAAGTCAAGAGGGGAAACCTGCGATGGTGACTCCGAGTGAACTGCAATACTCCGTGAAAGGTAGATGTACGCACACAGTATACGATGATTGAGGGAAGTCGAACAGGGATTTTCCGGCGGACATGGTGTTGATTGGGAGAGAGGTGGGGGTTAAAAGGAAAGGGTTTTTTTTGCCGATGAAAGATTGATGTCATTTGGATGACAGCATTTGAAACATCAACTCGAAGATGAGTCCCAAGGAAGGCAATTTTGCATGTTCACCTGGTCGAAAGAATGTCGTGCGAACATGTGTCGTAGCTCCCTGCCGCCCTCGCAAAAGAGTGAATTGCAGTCCGATGTCTGGCCATTTTTTGTAACGACCGGCGTCGGCGCTACATAGAGGCCGAACAACAAGCATACACGTCCCGGCGCCTGCATTTGATGGATTGGGATTTCCAGGGACACTAGTATTGTTCTGGACAGCAAATATGATGCGGTAACTGGAAGTTTGTAGTTAAGAGAAAGAATGGGGTCACCTGTTTTTACCGACAGTGATGCGCACGGACCACTTTCCTTTACGCGACGCGTTCTTTGTACGCGTTTACTAACACCACCTTCACGTGGGCCGCTTCCTCGCGACTCACCGGTACGGCGAAGCGCTTCGAATCGTTTACGCGTTTCTTCACGGAGAAGTGAATAGGATATGAAAATTATGCCAGTTCGTTTACAAGTTACTACTCTGCCACAACACTCCACAGGGCAACCAGCAGCGCCAAGATAGAGCATAGATGGCTGTAGCTCCGGACAATGTCTGCGTCGAACAAGTACGCCGGCGAATACACCACAATTTTGAAGAATACGTGCAGGACGAGCCCGTTGATGGGAACCGTTGAGGATTTTGAGGTCAGGGAGACCGCAACGAGCGCTGCGGTCACGGCGTATGCTTTAAAATATATCCATGTCAGTGAGTCTCGCAGCCTGGGATTCTGAGAGACAACACAGGACAACACTTGCCAGGGAAGATGTCGTAGAGGGCCTCGTGCGTAGCAATCATCCGGTGCGGAAGCCCGGTTGAGATGCCGCGCTTGTTCGCGCGCGGTTCTTGAATAACGGGTGGTCGGGACAAAAGACAAAGAAAACCGAGGAAGGGGACGGACCTTTGTTTTTATACCCAGTCTCGTTCCCTAGGAGTTGTCCCGTGGCCGACATGATCCCGCTGAAAATATGCACCAACACCACGTAAAATCCGGTGAGCAGCACTATGGCTTTCTGGGGACTGTCTTCGAGCGTGGTTGCTCCATGAGAGACCTTGCGAAGTGCAACTGCGAGCAGTGGGGTTAAGAATTTTGCGGCGATGCCCGAGGGCGCGGATAGCGCGACGAGGATTGGGATGGAAAACAAGTATCCCAGTGAAGTCAAGAGCGGGAACCTGCGATGGTGAGGAGTCAACTGAATACCTCTATGGATGTACGCGGTCCCTCACGCAATATACGACGATTGAGGGAAGTCATACAGGGATTTTCTGGCGGACATGGTGCTGAGTGGGAGAGAGGTGGGGTGCCGATGAAAGATATGACACTCGGATGACCTCAACTTGTTAATAAATACTGTACCATTACGTTCAAATCGACAGGGGGTTGCGCGTGACTGTCAATTTGAACGTAATGGTATACGTGAGCTTTGCTGCTTGATTCATACCACGACGGTCGTCGGGGTGCTTCGACTACAACTCGAAGATCGGTCCCAACCCCGAGCCGATTTTGCATGTTCACCTGGTTGAAAAACATCGTGCGAATTCAAACATGCATCGTAGCGTCCTGTTGCCCCGAGCGGGGGAATTGTAATCCGATGTCCAGGGACACGTATTGTTCTGGACAGCAAATATGACGCGGTAGCTGGGAGTTTGGAGTTTGTAGTTGAGAGAAAGAGTGGGATCGCTCGTAATTACCGACAATGATGCGCACGGACCACTTTCCTTCCACGACGCGTTCTTTGTGCGTGTTTACTAACAACACCTTCACGTGAGTCGCTTCCAGCTCGACAACTTGCCGACAACCATCTGAATCGACCGCGCGTCCCAGCTGCGCCCGACTGCGCCCAACTGCGGCTTCCGACTGCGCTATGGCTGGCCTATTGACCCCCACCTACGAGCGAACCATGGCGACTTCCAAGCTCAGCGGGTTGGTCTCCTGTCCATGAAATACTGGCCTTCACTCATCGGCGTTCGCAGAATGGGTACTCTCGATGCTGCAATCTTGGAACGGATCTTCAATATCCTTGCACCCAAGAAACTCGCTCCACATAAGCGCCTCGTCCCTCTGCTGCGCGTCAACCGCCATTGGCGTGCCCTGGCACAAGAACGATTGTACTCGGCGATCTCCCTCAAGGGCCAATGGGTTTCGCGACCTCTGCGGAGAACGCTGGATAAGAACCCGGCCCTGGCGGCGCTCGTTACGGAACTCGTTATGGACACCGAGCTTAGCTCACAGGATCCTAAGGAGACGGAGGACCACATGCGTATCGTTGCGGCGTGTCCCAATGTTCAGCACCTCACCATCTTGGGATACGCGTCGGTGGGGGTCGAGCAATATCGGGCGGCGATTGCATCGCGGGCGTCGTTAGTGACTCTCAACCTCAGCGAGGGCAGCGGCATGTTCACTTTCGCTCAGCTGCTCGAGATGCTCCCAGGTTGGCCGAAATTAGAGAAACTGATCCTGAAGAACACTCTTCTGCCTTCCGATTCTAGCGCCCCAGCTTCTGCGACTTCCGCTCCAATTTCTACGACTCCTGCTCCTTGCCCGCTGCTGAAGATGGTCAAGGTTATCGATAATCTCGACGAGACGAAACACTTCAGCTTTGCGGCCTTCGCTGCTCTCGCTCCAGCCGTATCCGTCGTCTGGGTCCAGCCGCAGCGTGCGATGCCGGCAGATGTAGTAGACGCGCTACGCATCTGGGCGCCCACCTTAGAAGCCCTCTGCCTCTTGTCAGACTCCGAGCGTAAATATATTTCTCGAACCTCACTGTGAAAAACTCCCGACTAACCACCCTGTTTCTTGTCAAGTGCACATCGAGATGGTCCTGCCCCAACTCACCGCCCTGAAGCACCTCGACACCTGGTCCCAGATGCTCTCACCGCTCTCCGTCAAACAGGCCCCGCCCTCTGTCGAGGTGCTCACCTACCGCATCTTCCCCGCGCAGCTCCTCGATTTGTCCGAGACGCTGGCGCTACCCGGCGTCCTGCCCGGCCTGCGCGCCCTCGAGGTCAAGGGCGCGATTCCGCCGGGAAAGCTCACGCCGATGGGCTTCACGCCGACTGCGACGCAGTCCATCCGAACGGGTATGTCGCGCAGTCGTCGTCGTTGGCGTTTTTATTCAGTTGACTGATTGTCGATGACCCCAGTGTGCAAGCGGCGCAGAATCAGGCTCACGATGTGAACCGTACGATACCCGCCCATAATTTGTGTTTTGTACCATCAGCCAAGTTTATTTTTCACGACTTTGTTCTCGTTAGACCGGCACACCTGCCAGCAATGGTGAACGCCAATCCTCACTTTCCGACGAACTCGAGGGTGGCTGGTGGTGATTCTGCTCGGATAGTGTGCAGGGTTGGTGCGAGTCGGCCTCGGGCTTTGATAATATGCTACTTACCTTCCTTATAATTACGGCGCTGCCTCCGCAGGATTAGCGTCGACAAGACATCCTAGGTTTGACTTGGTTTCCTTAGGCTTGATTCTACCGCTTTGCATTTGCGTGCACGATTGCAAGTGGATGCATCTCGAGAAGTCCCATGCAATGGTTCAGCGTTTAATTCACGAGCCTCGGGCAGGTAAAATCTGGGAATAAACTTCCCAGTTCAGGGCGGAGTCAATTGTGTGTCAATTTGGTTCATACGACGATCCAGGCTAGCTCTCGGGGACCTGCATCCTAGACTCGGAGGCACTTGGGAGGAGATCCGGCAAAGAAAACGGTTTCCCGCAGGAGATTCCGAAGCAAAGGCCCGATCATCAGAGGGCGTCCGCGGTCAAGACTTACACCTCCTCCTCCTCCAAACACGAGGGCTTTGCCTTAGTCCTGTTAGTGTCCTGGTGAACTTCTGTGTCTCGATCGTTGGAACTAACCTGAACTAACTTCCCGAAAGTTATCCTACTATGTGTACACGCTGCTGCCAGTGATCGCGCGCAACCGTTGCGCAACCGCGCAAAACTCATCATGCCGTTCATCCGCGCCCACAAGTTGAGCGCAGATCCAATACAATCTGATTCCGAACAACTTCCGAGTTCACGTTGAGTAGCGCTTCGTAATCGTATTATGAGTTCCGCTTTTTCCGACGCCTGGGCGACTCTTGGCGGACGATAAGTATAAAAGGCGGCGAAGCTGACCCAGAATTCCAGTTTCTCCGACCCATTCGACTTTCTCCTTCATGTTTTTCTCCGTCATTCTTTTGTCTGCGGCCCTGCGCCTCGCCTCCGCCACTCCCATGCTACGCGCTCAGACAACGTGTTCCCCCCTCGAGTCAACCGGCGTCTCGCTCATCGGCCAGGGGGGCGCGCAAGCCTCGGTACCCGTTCACACCGTTGACAGCGTTGTTTGGGTTCCTACGGACGCCGGTTTCGCACCCGATGTGGCACCCTGGAGCTTTGTCAAATCGGGCTCATCCTTCGTGATCAAGTTTGTTCTCACCACGCCTGACCGCGCTTCGAGCTCACACACATTTTCAGGCACAAGGACCATCCCGATGGTGTGCTGACTGGGACCGCTAAAGACGGGAACGTGCTGATAGCAGCCCCACTCACCGCTAACGCGCAAGGTGTATTCCAGTGAGAACTTATTTGCGCCGATCCTTTAGAGCGCCGCTCACACATTTTTTTTCTGCTTTTGAAAAGAATTTGGAACATAACTTGCACGATTTGCCCGCCGTCGGGACTGGCCAACAACTGCATATTCTCGGACGTCTTTGAGCAGACAATAGAGACAATCCCGCCCCAGACGTACACTTCGTCCAATTGCCTCAACAATTTTGGCGATCCTGAACTTGGGAACTTCACGCAGGTGATCACAGAGTGCGCCCTCGTACCTGACCAATCGGTCTTTCCGATCACGCTTGATTATCACCAATAGTTAACATTGTTCTTCCTAACCGTATCTTTTATTATACCCTGCCATTTGTGTTGGAATGTTATCAGTCATGTTCAAAATCTGTTTTGTGAACATCCCCTAAACATCGCAGGCCAGGAACGTCCTCAAATTTCCCCAAGATGTGGCATCAACATTGTCTGAACATACCTGAGGGTGGCTGAGTTGTGGCGTAGCACAGTGTACTCTACGGGGCCGGTATACTGCATGTTACAACTCGGAATGTTCCGAAATGGGACCATAGCGAGCTAATATATTATCCTGAGTCTTATCCTGGAACATTGAATCTGGGATGTGACGACTTATGTTTCTTCAATCCATTTAATCAATAACATTTCGGCTCGCGCGCACGGGAAGACCGTCTATGCGTCTGCTATCGACGCCACGAACGTGTTTCCCTCGACGGACCATTTCACTATGTGGTTGAAATTTGTCAAAATGGGACTGGGCGGCGCCGTCTTTGACTGGTTGCGAGAGACTTACTCGAACATGGGCTACTACAGAAGCGGGAAATTGGATAAACAGGTCGGAGTCCCACACTTAGTTTTGAATATTGTGCACAATTTAGAATGCTTTGCAGGCTGAATTTCATTATCAAAACGCTCGAAAGAAAAGACAAGAAAGTCCGAGCATCCGATCATCAGAGGGCGTGCACGTGTCCAAACACGGTCCACATCAGTGATTCCCGACTCAGACGGTCAGACCATTCATAACTCAGACTCAACGACTGGCCCGCACAGAGCAAGTGCTACATATGACATCGCGGGACGCATATGCATTCGCATTAAAGCTACCTCCAACAAATCAAGTCCAATAGGATTACGCCGTCGATTATCGTACAAAACCATGCAAATTGAAAAGCCAACAAAAAGCGAGTGGCCTACTAGTAAGAATCCCGCGCCCCCAAATCCGCCTTGGTGGGTTCCGACTCCTCCATTGCGAACTCCCGGGCCTCGAGGTCCGTCTTGCTGGGCTCAGGTTCCTCCATCGCGAACTCCCGAGCCTCGAGGTCCGTCTTGCTGGGCTCTGGTTCCTCCATCGCGAACTCCCGGGCCTCGAGGTCCGTCTTGCTGGGCTCAGGTTCCTCCATCGCGAACTCCCGAGCCTCGAGGTCCGTCTTGCTGGGCTCAGGTTCTTCCATCGCGAACTCCCGGGCCTCGAGGTCCGTCTTGCTGGGCTCTGGTTCCTCCATCGCGAACTCCCGGGCCTTGAGGTCCGTCTTGCTGGGCTCAGACTCCTCCATGGCAAAGTCTTGTCGTTCTGCGCAAAGCAGTTCATGAGCCAACGCCAATAAGGAAATTCGCAAATCCGCTGCACTTACGGAGATTCGGTACGCTCCCAGCTTGTTTCAACGGCGCCCGTACTGCAAAGTTCTCTGTTGGACAAGGAGTCAAACTCGGGGATGGGCACAGAGATCTGGGACGTTACTGACGACCAGTAGGAACTGCGCTCGTAGTCACCACCACGCATGCAGCGAACAAAATAGAGGTAAATCGCATGGAGGGCAGGGACTAGGGACTGCGAAGGATGTTGTGTAACCGGCCGCATAACCGGCCACACATATATATCCTTCACTCGCGAACGATCAGATCTCATTAGCGGGACTTTATCGACATTGCTACAACCCGCCCGAGGGCCGGTGTCCGCGGTATCGCAAGCTAAAACGCGCGTATCAATCCCAAATCAGGTGAAAGCTACGCAAAACAATCCAGAAGACTCCATAAGACTAACCATTCTCTGATTAAACCAGGGCTCCATTTATGAAACAGCGCCCAGTACCCACAGCTCCCTACAGCTTCATACATCACGTTATCTCTCAGAGTTTTGCCCTCTGATTTATTCGCGGTCCATTCTTGAACATTTAGACAGAGGGACAGCTCCTGTCGACACGATGATAGCCGGAGCCTAATAAGCTGCCTGCCCATATGGGCTATCTCCGTCGATTCTCTCGTCTGCCCACCATGTCGACGCTTTTCTTTGTCATTGGCCTCCTACTGTCTATCAGCGCGACGCTGAACGTCTTTGCCATTTTCCGGCTGCAGCAAATATCTAAAACATATGGTAGGAAAGAAAGGAACACCCCGGCCTTGTGGGCTAATTCCTCCCGGCGTAGCTTCACCGTACAATGGACCGCTTCCCTCCGAACTCCCTCTAACAGTCAACTCCGCCACGTTGGAATTCGTCTTTGGGAAACACTACAACATCACGAACAATGCTGAATGGGCGGCGCTTTTTCCGCCTCACGGTCGCGTACGGCTTGGCGCCGCGCAGGAGGAGTTCGATGTCGGCATGTACACCGACCTGCAGTGTCTCGACACCATACGCGCGGCGTACGTTAGCATGCGTGACGGGGCCCGCGTACCGTCGCCCGCGGCAGAAGCGTGCCTGAGCCATGTAAGGCAAGCGATATTGTGTACGGCGGACATCACGCTGGAGCCGGCGCATCTCGTTTGCAAGGACGGAGAGTGTCCGTTGTCGAGCGCTGTTGCCAGCGGCCAATTCGTGGACCACAAGTGTCGTGACTGGGTACAGGTTCGACAGTACGTGGAGGAGAATCAGGCGTCTTGGGGTTTCGGGGTTGAAGAATAGCTGGATTCACAATGAAACGCCTGTACAATAATTGACCGACAAGGACACGTTTGGTTCGATGTAAAACAATATACTATAATTACTCAGTCAATGTTGTGCGATCCATGGAGGCAAAAATCAACTGACATTTATTGCGCGGGGTTATGGCTATTAGGGGAAGTCAAAGTTAAGAATTTGAGGTTGATTCACAAGTTGATTCTCGTTTGATTCTGGCCTGATTCTGTGGGCAGAATCAAACCTGAATCAAGTCAACTTTGACCACCCCACTTCTGAAGCTGATTCTGAACCGATTCAAAATGACATCAAATCATGTTCCCGATTCGTTTTTCGCGCGCAGAACTAGGGTTAGGGTGATTCTGGGCTGATTCTGATCGAGTTGCTGCTCCGGAGCAGCAACACTGATTCTCGCTGATTCTCGGAATTGACTGATTCTCGTCCCAGAATCAGCTCTAGAATCAACTCAGAATCAGCCACAGAATCAGGTCCAGAATCAGGTCTCAGCTTCAACTTTGACTTCCCCTATTATCCGCGACCCCACTGACAAACCAGCGCCCATCCTGCTTTGCGAAGCTCCAAATATCCGTCCCAACGTGGTCAACGACATTGTCGATTAAAAATTCGTAAGGAGTCCAGGCCATGGCGAGATCCCGGTCCACCAGAATGGTAGGCTGGCCCGAGATGATCTCGGAGATTTCCTTTGGATGGTCGAATGGGATGCGCTCAACGACGCCGGCAAGTGTCGTAAATATCGGACGTCCGTTGCGAAGCAGTGTCGCTCCACCGGAGGGGAGAATTTGCGCGAGCATCAGATCCTTGTTGCGCGCGCCAATGCCGCGCAGAAAGTTCTCCGCCACAGCTAACACAGCCAACTGCTCGTCCGAAAAGCCAGAAATGTCGTAGCGCATCGGACCTTTGCCTTTTTTCAGATACTAGGACCTGAGTTAAAGTGAATGTGGTTACCTACAAACGTTAGGACCTGGACCGAGACTACCTAAATTCGGGCTGGTAAAGGAGATGAGAGAACGCTATGTCGAGATTCGAGAGAGCGGGTGTCGGAAGTAACCGCCTGATATATCAGTGATCTAAATTTCGCCTAATCGAACTAATTGAGCGAGCGAGTTTGGGCGAGGCTATTGACACAAAGACGGCGATAGACTTCCGGAAACGTTATGTTCCTGAAATATGGGCGATTCGAAACTCCCCCGTGTCGACTGTGGAACTATTGTGAAGAAGAGAAAAGAAAAAAAACCGGCCTTCGGACCGAAATACTGTTGTCTCCATCCGATGATTTTGGTTCCGTTTTTTTCCAGTCAGTCTTCGTTCGTCTGGTTCAAAACGCCGCAATTCCATTCCGCACGTCGTTATCTCACTTGGCCACAAAAGGCAAAAGCGAAAAATAGGCGCAGTTTCGTTCGCGTATCAAACACCGCCTGTCAGACTTCTTTTGATCTCAACCTCTATCTTCCCGGAAAGCACCTTCAGCGGATAAATCTATTTGTCAACCCCCTTGACAAGAACAACGGGGTTGACATATAGACTTTTTCTATTTGGCAACCCCCTGCCGTACAAGATAAGATAAGATTTCAAACCATTTTTGAGGCAACTCCACTGTTTTCAGCGGTAAAGAGGTATTTTTTCGTCCTTCAAGAGTGCCAAATACTGTTTAGAATGTGCAGATGTGCTCCCCCTTTGTATTCCCAATTTTTCTGGGGCATCTCACATCATTTCGGTGGTTCAAACCAAGTTCAAACGCCAGAACGGCAAAAATCCTGACTAATTTCGACGGGAGGGCCACCAAAAAGATTGAGAGGCTACCTGGCCATCTCTGATCGATGTATGTGATTTATTATGTGTTTTTACACTTGCACTTCATCGCTGGAGAACGCCCGACCACCTCCCGCTCCTTCCCGCCGTCCCCGCCATCAAGCGCCGTCACATCAAAACTTACAAATCGTGGGGGTTGACAATTAGTATCAACCCCCGTTGATGCAACAAGGGGGGTTGACAAATAGATTTATCCACCTTCAGCGTAACCACAACTGCAATGGCTCCCTCGACTAGTACACTGGCTCTGCTGGTCGTTCTAACCGTTATTTCGACGGCCTTGAATGCTGGGCTGTATCACCGAGTCCTCCAGGTGTCTCACAAACTATCGGGTCCTCAGCGACACAATTTGGGTCGGTGTTCCTCCACACGAGGGAAATAAAAGCTAACAATTTTAAGTGCAGATTATCCATACGACCCAAGCGAGGTTCCAGGGTGCTTCCGCCCAGCTGCCATGACCTTTGAGGCGCCCGACACCCAGTACCCATTGGACGACGACCACAAGTGGGGCTCGATCGTCGCCCCGAAACGGGGCTTCATAAGACTCGGATCCGAGGGCGCACCCGTCTCGCTCTCCGTGTACCACCAACTGCACTGCGTCAACGGGATTCGATTCGCGTACGTCGCAACGCGCGACGGGCTGTTCAAGACCGAGAAGGCGCGCGCGGCGTCATTTGGGCACGTGAACCATTGCTTTGACTTGCTAAGGCAGAGTATGCTCTGCAAGGCGGACACGACGCTGATACCTGCGGGGCTGGCGACACAGGCGGGTGTCACGCGGCGGTGCCGCGATTGGGAGCAGGTGCGCGGGTTTGTGGACGAGAATCACGCTTTTTGGAAGGATGTGCCGTATATCTGGCAGCCGCCGAGTATGGATAATCAGACATCAAGCAGTGAGTTCACGCCTTGGGGATTGTTGACCTGGACTCATTGTTCTTCAAGCGCACGGTTACAACGGATGGTGATTTGGGACGGACTTGTGTATTACAATAATCTAGCTATGTTTGGGATTCGTTCCCCCGCCCTTCTTTGCCTCAATGAGTCAAACGATAACGGTTTGAGGGTCCAAGAATAATAGAACATGATTCAGTTCAATTCAGACTCCGCGACGAATGAATTTACCTCCGGATTCTGGAATAATAAAGGATAGGTACATACAGCACTAGTTTGATACTGCCCCAATAAATTTACTTCCGCGTTTGTGGGCGCAAGACCCTGAACTACCCTGAACTACTGTACCTTAGCACATCTAAATGATAGTAGATCTACGAACAAGTGTGCGATCCCGATTTATCTATCTCCATCTCGCAATTTATTTTATAAAGACCGGACCGGGAGTCCAGACTGCAGACGTCCACCAACGCCCACCATCGTCAGCATGCAGTCTTTTTGGTCCTCCCCTTACCAGCCCGTCGCCCAGGAGGAGAAGCTCTCCGACTCTGGCTCCGCCTTAGACCTTCTGCAACACAACGAAACCCGGTCGAGGCGGGAGAAGTGGCTGGGACGAGTCGTATTGTGCATCGCAGCGGCGAACGTGTTGATTGCGCTTGCGACGGTCATCGTGACGCGGGATATATCGAAGCTGCGCATCCCGCTCGCGGGTGTAGATGTCTCCGCCCTTCCGCGACCCAATCCGTATGTTGGCCTCGATCTTTGTATGTTGCTCAGATTTTCTCTCGTGGCCTTGGACTCATTTTTTTCGAGGATATCTGCACCTACCCCTTGCAACAACGCGAGCCCTCAGCCCATGTCCTTTATCCAAACTGTCAATGTGTACCCAGTGTAATCCCAAGAAATGTATTTGCAGAGTTCGACGTTCACCATTCAGTTTCGAACCCAGACCGCGCAAGTAGGTATTTCAAGTGCGTTTCAGCTTTGTCCGGACGTTTTGTCGAATCAGGATCAGTGCCTCCAACGCCCAAGGATGAGTTGCAACTGAGTATCAAAAGTTCCGGTTTGTTTCCGTATAACGGCTAAAGCCGGCATCATTGATCCTTTGATCTCCAAGGAGTATGCGACCCTATGCGACCATCTCGTCTACGGTCGCCATCCCTCCTGCGGCGCCCTAATGGCCGATGCGTTCAGCCACACCATCAATGCCGACCAGGCGACGTTCTTGGGTTTTGCGCTTGAGGCGCTATTCTACGGTACGCCTTGGATAGCCTGAAATGGAAGGACTCACCGCTGATGGGATGTGGCAAATTAAAAATTTACAGGCAGTTATCTAATTGTCTTTGGCATTGCGATCTCTGTGCTCGCGAAGCATCGACCTGCGACAATACATACGCGGAAGCCTATATTGGCGGTTACGTGCCTCATGTTCAGCCTGTGCACCACGCACTTTAGCTTGAATTTTAATAATGTTTATAATGGATTGGTAAGGTTTCTTTTCGTCGTCGTTTTCTGCAGACCTATTAACGCGTCGTGTAAAGATGGTACATCCACGACCACATATCTCGGAAGAGACGCATTTGCTCGCAGGTGAATATATTACTTGCTATACCTCGCCTTGCACCGTTGCCTGACCGCATCCAGGCGCCGACATGCTCTTCAGCATAACCGACTGGTGCAGTCAGTTAATCCTGGTCAGCAACAAAACAATAATGCTTCGGGAAATAGACCTGACCTCGACCCCAGATTTACCGCTGTTATCTGGTCTGGGGACGCAACATCTGGATCGTCATCTTGCCCATCCTCATATCCCTCGCAACCGTCTGTGCGTACCTCCCCCTCCGCCCCTTCCGCCTCAGCCAACTCTTCCTTTGTTGCTTTGCATTACTGCAGCCTGCGGCCTCGCCCTCATCGGCCTCGTCCTCTCCATCAACCCCACCGCGCCCCAAGCCCCCGCCGCCCTCGTCCCGGTCGGCACCGCCGCCTTCGCCCTCTCCCTCGTCCTCAACCTCCTCGTCTCCCTCCTCATCATCCTCCGCATCCACCTCACCGCGCGCCAAAACCGCCTCCACGGCATCTCGCACTCCGACTCTGCCGTCGCGCGCGCGACCGGCATCATCGTCGAGTCGGGGCTCCTCTTTCTGGCGGTGCAGTTCGTGTTTGTGGTGCTCTTTGCGATTGGGCACCCAGCGCAGGCGGTGCTGGTGCCGGTGGCGACGCAGGTTTATGTGCGTCCGCGCTCCTCCCGTTATTGAGGGTGTATTTTGCTTACGCCGTGGACAGGGCATCTCGCCGACGCTCATCATCGTGCGCGTCTGGCAGGGCGCCGCATACGAGGCGCGCACACAAACAACATCATCAACGCGGCTCTCCGGGCTACGCTTCGCCGGGTTCGCTCGCGGTGTCGCGGTCCGTGGGGTCGCGGTCAGCGGCCGCGGCCGCGGCGGCGGGCGCAGATCCTCGCTGCAACGACACTCAGAACGCGCCGCGCACGACAAGGACCTGGCCCCCGACCTCGAGATGTCGCGCACGCGAAAAGAGGACCACGCGTCGAGCAGTAGTCTTCACCTACCTACGTCGCGCAAGAGCATGGATTTGGACTCCAATGGCAGTTTGCACCTCCCTACGCCGCGGAAGAGTGTGGAGTCGAACTCGCGCGGCGACGTCGAGGGCGGCAGGGGGTCGTTATAACGTTATTGAGTTGTGATAGTCCGGCATGGATTATTGCTCGTCAGGCGGGGGTTGGTTGTGGATTGTCCATCCATATCGACGGGCGCATACTATATGTCGGTGATGTATTTTAGCTAGAGGATTTTGAATTTGTACCGATAGAACGGGAAACCCATTTTTCGCAATTGTAGACGATGGACCTCCGGGCGGCGAGCATACATACATATCTTTGGTCTCGCATCGGGGGCGGCGTCGACACAGGCAAGGTTGTGGGGTTTATTTAGTTTGGTGAACGATGGCGGCGGATTGGGATGTACATACAGAAAGGCGCCGGCCATTCTAATTGATAGTCCTGGCACAGGTACATTGTGCGCAAAGCCGGCCATGATTCAGAGGTACGTATACGGCGCGCTACAGTGGGGTTTCCCCGGCCATATACGAAAAAGCGCTAGCAGCATACTCACAAGATAGATCTAATGTAAGCGATAGAGTCGAAGAGATGTGGATGGTGTAGATGGGGTGCGTGGTGCGGCGATAGCGAGCGATAGCAGGGGTAGTACACTGGCACAAGGAAGGTGGACAGTTATTTGTCACTTGGAAGCGTACGCGCGTCCGGATCCCCTACGTCGCTACGCGTAACCCACCCCGAAGCTGGGGCAAATCACGCCGGGCCCCCATCGCTGCCCTCGCTGCGCACCACACCCCGGGGACGCGTGGGGAGTGCATGCAGCCCCAGGGACGTGAATCATCCACCAGTCTCAACACTAGCATCATGCCGTTGCTGGACATAAAGTCCGCGTCCGCGTCCGCCATCCCAACCCTGCTCGTCGGCCCCCATTCCCACCTCCACCTGTGCCGTGCCCAGTCTTCGTCCTCCCCCTCCCCACGTCCTCCTTATCCTCGGCGTTGTCCCCCACCCCCACCCCTGCTCGCTCTCGTCCTCGCCATCCTTATCGTATTCGCACTCCCGGCGTCCGAAAGCACACTGCCGATTGGCGCTTCGTGGTCGCGAATTTGCGCAGGGAAGGTACGTGCGCGTGGTGTGCGTGCTGCACGCAGCCCAAGGGACGTGAAGCAGCCACCAGCGTCATGCCGTTGTGCTGGACATGAAGGCCGCGTCCGCGTCCGCCGGCCATCCCACCCCCTGCTCGTCGGCCCCATTCCCATCTCCACCTGCGCCGCGCGCAGTCTTCGTCCTCCTCGCTCTCGCTCTCCTCACCGTATTCGCACTACCGGCGTCCGAGGCGGCGTCCCCACCCCAACCCCTCCTCGCGGACGAGCTCCTTGGCGCTTAGCGCTCCGTAACTCGGACTTGCGCAGAAGGGAAGGGAAGAGCAGGTGAGGAGCAACGGCCACGGCCACCCCGTCATCCCCCTCCTCCTCCTCGCTCGCGCTCAGAGGGTTTTGGCTCTCGCTCTCCTCATCGTCCCCCCCCCATCCTCATCGTATCCGTACCACCCCCGGCGCACTGCTCCTTGGCGCATCTTGGCCACGGACTTGCGCACGGCAAGGTCAGGTCAGGGACGTCCCCCTCCTCGCTCGCGCGGCCCCCTCGCACCGCGTGTCCCCGTCTGTTGTATTCCGCGGACTGGAAGCAGAAAGAAGCACGTGCACGCTTCCTTGGGCCCGGACGTGCGACGGAAGGGAAGGGGAGGGCAGGGGGACGGTGAGGGAAGGGGAGGAGGGATATGAGGGTGAGGGAAGGGGAGGGACGGCGAGGGGGAGGGGGACGGAGGGGGAGGAGAGGCTCCCTTCGCACCGCGTGTCCCCGTCCTCCGTATTCTCTGCCGCGGACTGGAAGTAAAAGCACGCGGACGTGTGCAACAGAAGGGAAGGGGAGGGCAGGGGGATGCCAAGGGGAGGGCAGGGCAGGGGGAGGAGAAGAGCGGGAATGGAGAGGGAGCGGGACGCGAGAGTGAGGGTAGCGGTCGTCTGGGCCGACACGTGCTTCTTCGAATTCCTTTCCGAGTCCCACGTTGGCTGTTCAAGGGACGGCGGTCGTCGCCTTCTTCTTTATGGGCGGAGGGTCGGCGGAGGAGGAGAGTGGTAGGGACAGTGATGTGCGAGGCGATCTCAGTGTCGATGGCGATGGCGCTACGGGTGCGCGCGCGACGGCAGCGCCGCACGCTCTGGGTTAATCCCACATCCACTGGCTAGGGAAGAATGATCGGTCGTCTGGCCCGGGTGCGCTTCGCGTACTTGGAGCGCGGAGGCGTACGAGTACGAATCGATGTCGAGTACGAGTGCGAGAGAGGGGGGTCGCTACCTCCGTGATACGCGCGTCCGCCCAACGCACGTCATGTAACCCCCGCCGCTCCTCGATCCGTTCGTCGGCGAATAGTACGTGACCCGACCATGGCGCAGCTCGACCGGCAACGTCCAGTCCACGTCGGTATACCGTACCGCACCGCTAGAGGAGGTGTCAGTGAAATCGATAGCAAGGAAGGATGGGCGACCACGCACGGACTTTCGATACGCAAGCCGGCACTGCGGAGGTGTACACGCCGCAGGGTGGGGAAGGAGATCGCTGTCCTTGATGGACGAGACGATACGCTGCGAGTACGCTGCGTGCTACACGGAATCGGGCTACTAAAAAGACTGAATATGACTGTAAACGGGACGAGCAATACATACCATACCTTATACGCATTCCGGAGCTCAATAGTCCGCACCGATGAATCCAATCCAAAGTGCATGCCGCTCGTTGGCGTCAGGGTGCCGTGCCCATTCGGCTGAGAAGGAGGAAGGAGTGCGCAGTGTCGCGTGTCGTACCGCGCTGTTTCGCGAAACCCGTGTTAAGGAGCATGCACGACTGTTCCGGGCGGGGATGCACAGTCGTAGCCATGGCGTGCAGTCCCGGGCGGGGAGGAGCTACAAGAGATGGTCCAGGGTTTGGACTTGGTCGACAGAGCGCGTGGTGCCGTACACGTCCAGACATTGGCAGGCTGAGGCTAGGGGCTGGGGGACTCATGGGTGGGTAACGCGCCGTGGTGTAAGCTTAGATCGCCCAAGGAGCGTTTTGTGTGGTGTTTATGGGCGCGCGGTGCCTCGACTCGCGTTCCATTGGCGGCGGTCGACGTTTGGTCGAGAAGAAAGCTCGTCGGCCGCGTGATCCGAAAGAGGGTGAAGCCGACACGGCCATCATACCGCATCAGACTGATCAAAAACTCACTGTTTTCTTGCTGTGACCCAAGAGGTGAGCGGAATAAAAATCTCTGACACAGATAGCGCTGTGTAAGAATCAAAATTGGCCGTGCGAGAAAAGTTAGATGGAAATTCGCCTGAGGTTAGATAACACGGGCTTATAAATAACACGGTTTCTAACATGACGTAAACACTTTTTTTTTCCCTCCAAAAGGGTCGTCCTGAGCCGAAAAAGGCGTAAAAAGTCTGGGGCAAAGAATACAGTGTTTTGAACCTATGAACTGATTTTTAAATGGAGTTTTCAGGCGTAGATGGTAGCCGTTGGACCTCAAAATCAAGCTCTAGCATCCCTAAAATGCCGTCTCCCTCACATTCAAATTACATGGGTCCTGGACCCCCAGATGTGAGAAATGTAATTTACATGTTAATAACGGTGTTAGAAAGGTCGTGTTATTTAACATTGACTTTCTTACACAGCACTAGACACAGACCTCGGTTTTTCCTGACAGCTGTCAGAGGGGGGGGGGGGGTACCGCCACTGATCGGTCCGGGGAACCGACCTCTTTTGATTTTGCCATTTGATTTTAATGGTCACCGTTGTTGTTGTTTCAACCCAAGTTTCTTCCCACATTATACATACTAAGAGTGGCTTCACCTCGATTTTTTTGGGCCACGTCTCGCCCTTTTTGTGTGCACCAAAATGTCTTTTCGTTTTGGCGGATGGGAACGATGTCAGCTTCAATGCGTCATCTTATTTTCTTTTCTGCCCGGAATCGCCGAAGACAATCACACCATCAAATAGTTGTTAAATCTATTGTATGCTCAGCTGCCAGAAATAAAACATTTTGAAGGGGCAGATCGATGCAAAATAAGTGAGAATGGGGGGGTTTGCCAAATTTCAGACCTATCAGGAGGAAGGGAAAGTCACAGCGAAAAATCCAAGAATCAGCAACGGTTAAATCGGTGATGGCGTTGGCGGTCCCCATTTGGGGGGCCTGTCACCGAGGTCTGTGTTAAGATCTGGCCGATCGCTCACCTCTTGCTGTGACCATACACTCCGTAAGCTGGGAGGATCAGTTGATGGTGTTTGAACTTGGTTTAAAGTTCAAACTTCAAATTTTGAACTTGTAAGTTGGCAACATAAATATTCATCGTACGACATGAATGCTACAGCCCGAGTCGGAATTGGACGGCGAACTGGGTACTCATTCCCTTGGACCCTTCGCAGACAACAACAGAAGAAAAGAACTTGGGACAACTAATCACCCGACCCCGAATCAAACGGGGACCTCCTGCCACAGATATTCTCACAGGAGTTCACAGGAAGTAAGGGCAGGTGCACACCATGTGCTATCAAGTGCTGTTCTCCTTTAAGAGCGGATGGTGTTAGCAAAAATTGGTTGGCCAGTTAAAATCAAATCTTGAATAGGGTTCTGTTTATAATTCCCAGACCAATTATAAACTGTTTTTAATTCTCGGTTTATAAACACTCAGCGGTAGTAGGCAAAATTTGGGCTTCCGGCGAGTCGGCGGCAACATCCGGATAGATTTTTTGCCCCCCGGCCTTACACCAGTTAGTTAGGCTCGTAACCAGCCTGCCATCACGGAAGTGTAAACACGTTGCCGTAGGCAGGCTGGTACTTCTCGGTCCACGCCAAAGGGCTGGGCCGGAGTTTGAAATCCTTGGCAGGGGCCGATCAGTGCCGACGTGGTGGCAGTGCCTAGCCATCAATTCCCCGCTAAA
Organism: Mycena metata; assembly: GCA_029378385.1. Taxonomy (NCBI): domain Eukaryota; kingdom Fungi; phylum Basidiomycota; class Agaricomycetes; order Agaricales; family Mycenaceae; genus Mycena; species Mycena metata. Next base: position 532,418 of record JARKIB010000043.1, on the reverse strand, counting down.
TCTGAGCCTTTTATAGCTCTTCCTCTGGGGAATAAAAAAATATTCTGAAGTGACAGAAATCAAGATTGAGGGTTGTAGATTACCGATTTTTAAGAAAGTACTTAAAAACCTATGGAATTGAGCAAAATCCAGCTTCGGGGAAATGTTTAAAACTCCGGCTCAGCCCTTTGACCTAAAACGAGAAGTACCAGCCTGCCTACGGCATAGTGCTTGCACTCAGAGTTGCCGTAGTAGGCAGGCTGGTCACGAGCCTACTAGTTAGTTGAATCAGCACTTGAAAGTGCCGGAAGGTAGCTTGGGAACAAGGAAGACAACTCAAAGGGAAACCTGCACCAAAAGTGAGTAGATGCCCACTTACTTCGCATTTTCCCCTCTCAACTTGTCCGAACCCTGCGTATATTCGCCCTCGGGTATGTCTGCCGAGCACTGCCACACGAATTATAAACCGGGGGTTTTGGCTCGACCATTAAAAATCAGGTTTATAAACACCTGTTTAAAAACATGTTTATTAACCGGAATAAAAAAACAGAACCCTAATCTTGAACAGAGTTCAATCAGTCTAAACAGCGCAAAAAAAAAAAAGTCGTTGTCCTACGACGCATCACCCAACCCCGAATCGAACAAGGACCTCCTGCCTATGGATTTCACAGGAGTTCGACGGAAGCAAGGGCAGGTGCACACCATGTGCTATTAGGTGTTCTCCTACCTGCTTTAAAGCAGGGTAAGCCCAGGTAAAAATCGGTGGGGCGGATGAAATCAAGTCTTGAACAGAATTCAATCAATGTGGATCTGTTCTCGAACTTTGCCTATGATACAACTTTAAGTACGGAAGTTGAATAGGAAAATCAACCCAGCTCCCAGAGGGAGGATGAATGAATCGAACAGTGCAAAAAAAGTGGAGCCATTCAGCGAATCACCCGACCCCGAATCGAACAGGGACCTCCTGGCTGCATAGATTTCCAAGACCGAAAGACTCAAGGTAAGCAGGTGCACACCGTGTGCTATCAGGTGTTGTTCTCCTACTTCAAGAGCAGATAGGTATAAGTAAGAAATGATGGGGTAGTGAAATGAAGTTTTGACAGAGTTCAATCAGTCTAGATCTGTTCTCGAACTTTGCCCACAATACAGGCAGACAGACTGGATAAGAGAGAAAATCAACTTTTGATCCTGGAAGGGGGATGAATCATGAATGAACTTGGAGAGCCCACTGAAAAAGAAGAAAAAAAAGATTTTTCTTTGCTGCGTGATCACCTAACCCCGAATTGAACAGGGACCTCCTGCTTACATTGAGTTAGCCATCAAGGCAGGCAGATGCACACCATATGCTATGAGGTGTTATCTCCCCCAGTTCTAACCCTCAATAAGTGTAAGTGAAAACTAGCACAGGTGGTTTAAAAGGCCAACAAACTCAGCCCAATGATGTAGAAACAATGGCCCCGCAGCGGATGGCATAAAAAGCAGCAAAAACTGTGAACACAATAATCTGAGAGGAAAAAAGAGAATATTACGTCAAATTATCACCCGATCCCGAATCGAACAGGGACCTCCTACCTGCAGAATCCTCCTCCCAGAACTTATGGTAAGCAGGTGTACACCATGTGCTATCAGGTGCTGTCCTCCCTACTTTCAGAGCGGATAGGTGTAAGTAAAAATCGGTGGGCTGGTTGAAATGAAGTCTTGAAGAGTTCAATCAGTCCGTCCTGGCACTTTACCCAGATGTAAGTACAGAAGTAAAGAAAGGGAACCACCGTCCTGGAGAGAGCATGAACTGAATCCGACAGCGTGAAAAGAAAGATATGTTTACCCCCCGCGTATTACCCGACCCTGAATTGAACAGGGACATCCTGCCTGTATACACTGGTTGAGCAACTAAATATAGGCGGGTGCACACCATGTGCTACCAGGTGCTGTCCTCCCTACTTTAAGGCGGGGGAGGTGTAAGCAAAAGTTAGTGAGGTAGGTGAAACCAAGTTTAATCACGTTGTACTTTTTCCATGTCGGCCATGATACCTATTGGATAGGAAAATCAACCCAGCTCCCAGGGGAAGGATGAATGAATCCGAGAGCGCGAAAAAAAAGAGGATTTGTCTTCCAGCCTTATCACCTAACCCCGAATCAAACAGGACCTCCTGCCTGCATACTCTCCAACAATTTAAGGTAAGCAGGTGCACACCGTGTGCTATCAGGTGTTCTCCTACCTGCTTCAAGAGCAGATAGGTGTTAGCAAAAATCGGTGGGCCGGTTGAAATCAAGTCTTGAACGGAGTTCAATCAGTCTAGATCTGTTCTCGAACAGCGCATAAAAGAAGATCTTGGCTTACAACGCATCACCCGACCCAGAATCGAACAGAGACCTCCTGCCTGCATGGACCCAAGAAGGCAAGGTAAGCTGGTGCACACCATGTGCTATCAGGTGTTTTCCTACCCACTTTGAAGCCGGGTAAGTGGGAGTAAAAATTGGTGAGCTGGTTTGTATTCATGGGTATGCTCAAAAACGGAAGGAGGGATCAATTCACCGATTCAAATGGAAAAGAAATTTGACGGCGGATGTAGTCACATTTGACCCAGCTCCTGGAGGGAGGATGAACAAATTGGTGCACACACCGTGAGCTATCATATGGTGGTCACTTTGCACATTTATTATTCCGGGCTTTATTTTCACCTTTTCACTCTTTTTTTCCAGGTTTTCGACTTTCTGTACTTTTTTTTTCATGTTCCCTCTTCCACTCATATTCTTTTGTCTTTTGAACAGAGGCCGTCATTAGTTGTTCCAATATTGGAGTGAACTTTCTATCAAGTCAAGATTTCAACTATTTTTTCTCAGTATGGGGGTTGTGCAGGCCGACTCGCCGCTTGATAGCCTTGATCGGCACAATGTGTCAAGTTCTCAGATACTGTATTATGCGTGACACCTCGAAAATTTCGGTGTTTGAACCAATTTTTTTTTGTCTTTTTTGCACTTTTTGGGCAGTTTGAGGACCTGCGTGACCACTTGGAGGTTCGACGGAGGCCCAAGTGATGCGTGACCTCAACCAAAATTCGGCATCGACAGGGGGGTGCGTGATGCGTGACTGTTGATTTGAACGAAATAGTACAGTACATTACCTGTTGGTTCTGAAACCGGTCAAGTGTGCCTGGGAAGGCTTAGTGTGAGCCACACCATATTACAGTCTGCCCAGGTTACCACTAGACTCTACCTCAGAGGCAGAGGTACGGGATTGATTGATCCCATCCATCAATCAGTGATAAACCCTAGTCTAGGGGTGCCACTCATTCCGACTGTTCATGCTCCATGAGAACATATTGCCACCAATGTTTTGAAAGATTTCATGATCTTGAAAAAAAAGTATGGCAACATGAGAAGAAAAGAACAAGAAGTTGAAAACCTAACAAAAAAGGGTGAAAAAGTGAAAAGAAAAGGTCAGAATAATAAATGTGCAATGTGACCGTCATAGTCCACATGATGCTTCATAGTATTGTCATGATCACGCTCGGATCACGACTCGGCATACTCGGATCAGCACGGCACGAACGGCAACACTTTTCAAATTCCGATCGAAGTTATTCAAACCAGGAGGTTTCGATCGGCATCGAAACCCCCTCTACGCCAACAAAATGTCGCATTAACCCTGCACAGTGATTAGTTACTAGGAAACCACGATTGCCAAGTATATTTATTTTACTATATAATCAGTAGTAGAATCTCCTGTAACTTACAGTAGATTCTACCTCATCTAATCTCAGGCCCACTTTGGCTTGATACTGGCTTGCGTTCTCGCTTTAGACCCCATCGACTCTCATTCCCTCCGGGGTCGAATTCTATCCACACCCCGCGCTACGAAGGACGACTTCCTTGTACCCCGGGGTGTAACTTCTCATACCCCGACATCCGGTGAACGGCTCTTCATGCATCTCAGGGTCTAGACTCGCGCATACCCCGACATTTGGTGGACAGTATCCACACATCTCGGGGTCTAGACTTGCCGACAGGTTGTATATGCTGTACGACTGTCGAGGGAACACGGACAGGGGTTTGAAGTCCTAGTCGGGATCTGCACCAGAAGCCGCCATCAGGCCGACCCAGGGTCGTCGCTGACAAGTATGTACAGGGTTCATTGAGAGAGAGTCTTGGTCAGACTCAGGTAGAGCACAATACATGATACCAGGATCCACCTTTTGGTGGAGAATAGAATTTATCCAAGATCATCCCTCTGCATTTTGACATGTAGCGCATTGTCATACTTATTATTGTCCAAGTTTGAAGCTTAACAGTACGGAAATGACCAACCGTGGGAGAATATACTCATTAATGGATGTTGAAGAATCCGTAAGTAGCATTACACAGCAAAAAAAAGTAACCAGCATGGCTTAAATGTATGGCTGAAATTCTGGTGAAACTGCCACAAGAATCTCGATAACCTACCTTTTCAGCTCGCATCCACACAATGTCATGAAGTGCCAAATAAATTAAATAGCACATAACTAATCAAGGGATATAGATGCCTCTGACACTGAAGTACTCTCTTCCGATGCTGGAGTACCCTCTTTATCATCTAAAAGTAGCACTTCAAGGTCCTCAGCCGCAGCAACCATGCCCAGTACACGGTATAGTAATGCTAGATTGCTGATGCTTCGAATTGTATGGGGGTGATCGTTCCCCAGAATGGTTCTGAACTTCTCCATAACCTCAGTTTGTAGCATTTGTGCATCCTCAAACTGACTGAGCTCCAGATATATTACGGCTAAATTGTGCATTGCATTGAGGGTGTCCAGATGGTCTACACCCAGAATGATACTCCGCTTCTCTGCTACTACAAGTCCAAGTTCTTTTGCTGTCTGAAGCTGACCAAGTTTCCTGTATGTGAATGCCAGGTTGTGCATGGTGTTCAAGGTTTCTGGATGATCCTCACCCAGAATTGCTCTTCGCTTCTCCACCACCACAACCTCCAATTCCTCTGCCTTCTGGGACTGGCCAAGTTCTTCATATGTGATAGCCAGGTTGTGCATAGCTAAGAGTGTGTGTAAGTGGTCTACACCCAGAATGGTGCTTCGCTTCTCCACCACCACGAGTCCAAGGTCTTTTGCCTTCTGGAACTTGCCAAGTTCCCTGTATATGATTTCGAGGTCGTGCATGGCATTCAAGGTGTGTAGGTGATCTTCCCCCAGAATGGTTCTTAACTTCTCTGAAACTTCAGTTTGTAGCATTAGTGCATCCTCAAACTGACTGAGCTCCAGATATGTTACGGCTAAATTATGCTTAGCATTGAGGGTGTCCAGATGGTCTGCACCGAGAATGGTGCTTCGCTTTGCCATCACCACAAGTCCAAGTTCTTTTGCCTTCTGGAGCTGGCCAAGTTTCCTGTATGTGAATACCAGACTGTACATAGCATTCAAGGTTTCTGGATGATTTTCACCCAGAATGGCTCTCCGCTCATCCAGCACCGCAAGTTCAAGTTCCTCTGTCTTCTCAAACTGGCCAAGTTGCATGTAGGTAATTGCCAGGCTGCACATGGCATTCAAGGTTTCTAGATTATTCCCACCTAGAATGCCTCTTCCCTTCTCCACCATCATAAGCCCAAGGTCTTTTGCCTTCTGGAACTGGTCAAGTTTCCCATATGTGATAGCCAAATTCTGCATAGCTGAGAGCGTGTCCAGATGATCTGCACCCAGAGTGGTACTTCGCCTTTCTAGCACCACAAGCTGAAGTTCCTCTGCGTGCTGAAACTGGCCAAGTTCCCCATATGTAATAGCCAAATTCTGCATAGCCGAGACTGTGTCCGGATGGTCTGCACCCAGAATTGCTCTTCGCTTCTCCACCACCACAAGTCCAAATTCCTCTGCCATTGGGAGCTGGCCAAGTTCCCTGTATGTGGTTGCCAGGATGTACATGGCATCCAAGGTTTCTGGATGGTCCTCACCTAAAATGGCTCTCCGCTCATCCAACACCACAAGTTCAAGTTCCTTTGCCTCCTCAAACTGGTGAAGTTCCATGTAGGTTACTGCCAGGCTGCACATGGCATTCAAGGTTTCCAGATGAACCTCACCCAGAATGGTGCCTCGCTGCTCCACCACCACAAGTCCAAGTTCTTTTGCCTTTTGAAGCTGGCCAAGTTTCCTGTATGTGATTGCTAGGATGTACATGGCATCCAAAGTTTCTGGATGGTCCTCGCCCAGAATTCCTCTTTGCTTCTCCACTACCACAAGTCCAAGTTTTTTTGCCTTCTGGAACTGGCCAAGCTTGTCATATGTGATCCTGAGGTTTGACATAGCAATCAAGGTATCCAAATGATCCTCACCCACAATGGCCCTCTGCTTCTCCAACACCGCAACTTGCAGCTCCTCTGCCTTTTGTAACTGGCCAAGTTTCATATATGCCGTTGCCAAAACCTGCATCAGGTACAACGTATCCCGATGATCATCACCTTTAAGCAATATTTCTTTTTCAAGGGCAGAAATTCCCAGTGCTTTGGCTTCTTGATACCTCCCTGCCCTTAAATATAAGACTGCATAGGCTGAACGGAAATCTGGTCGTGCAAATCCTCTGAACTGCATTACAGCATCACCATGCGGAACTAATTTCAAACTTGCAAGTTGTGCATCTAATTTTGGAATTCCGCGGATGGACATTCCTATTATACTGTAAATGGTGCAGTATTTCACTTCTGGATCAGTCAATATGTCCCAACTCCACTGCTGCACTAGGGGGTGGATTGAGAATGTCCTCTTTTCTGGTGCAAACGTAGCCAGTGAGTATGACATGATTTCAGTGGTGAGTTCCAAAAATGCAAGTGTGTCCCATTTGCCATCAGGCCCTTGAAACTGTGACAGGAATTTCAGAGGGTGTTGGAGCTCTTCCTCAGAAGGGCCAAGGGATGGGAAATCATAGTCTGCTGCTCTGCTGAAAATGTCCTCTGAAATTCCTTCGTGATGAAGAAATGAGCATAGCTGTAATAACATTGCTGCTGCTGGACTGAGCTGATCAAAGCTCATTTGCCATGTCGTGTATACTGTCTGTTCATAATCACTGTGAGTCTGTGATGGCTTTTCTCGGAGCAGTTTGTTGTGCTTTTGAGCATATAAATCAAGATAGTGATTCAGAGCCCCAAATTTTGCAATAAAAGCTCCTGCCTGGACAATTGCCAGAGGCAAGTACCACAGGACCTGTAAGAGATATCATAACCTACTTCACCAGTCAACTAAAACAGTTTCTTACCTTCACGATATCAGCTGCTCTTTCCTCATCACTGGATGTGATTTGTTTGACTGCACTACTCTTGAGCAGCAAAACAATAGCATCCTCCTCCTCCATGCCGGAAACAGGAGAATCAGATCCATAAACCCGAAGCTCCGGATTCCGGGATGTGATGATGATGTTTCCGTGGTTGCAATGCGGTAGGAACTTGTTCAAGTCAAGCTTCGGATCATCTGCATTATCGAAGAAAACAAGCCAAGCTTCATGCCGTGTCACTAGCCATTTCACTGCATCATTGGATGAGTCACTGATACTTTGAAGTTTAGCGATATTCCTGAGGCCTGTCTCAATGGTGTCAACTGTGCTTGCATCCACAAAGAAGATGTTGGTGAAGCTGTGAGGAGATTTAAGTACAACTCCTTGGTTGTTTTCTCTGGCCTCGACTCACTGAGAGGATTCCTGAATAAATTTCAAAGCAATCTGTGTCTTGCCCGCACCACCTAGGCCATGAAGCACATAGATATGCTGTTTGACCACATCTTGCACAAAATATTCCTGCATCTTGGCCAAGATTTTGTCCCTGCCCTGAAAGATTCGGCTTGCAGGGGGACAATTATTAGCATGCTGTGGTACTTGTACTGCAGATGGATCTGCAATACAATGAGATCAGAAGATCCAAGAGGGAAAATCCCTTACCTGGGGATATCATGGCATGCATAGCATGAAGTGTAGACTCAATTTTGATAGCTCTGGAATTTGTGTCAAATCCTGTGATCAACTGTAGCTTTGTTAGACCAAGGAAACTCATTGTTGCTGGATGAAACAGACACACATGAATATTTGATATCAGTTCTTGAATCCTCTTTTCGTATCCCGCAATTTCAGCAGAGATGCTGCTTGACTTGATGAATCCCTTGATTTGACCACGGAAACCTTCAGTCTCTGCTCGTATTCTGGCCACTGCAACTAGCATCTCCTGTAAAAATCTGAGAGGATTGAGCCCTGGATTGAATCACTAGGCACAAAAAGCATTGACCTTTCAAATTCCCAACACACATCCTTCAGCCTCACTGCAATTGTGGCTCCACTGGCTGATACCTGAGCCTGTAGGATATCAACAATTTCCTTGATCTTCTCACAAAGGTCCTTCAGATCTTCGCGATTTCTTCGGACATTCTGCAATAAAAAGTGAGTTAATTATCTTGCCCCACAGGCATGATCAAACTTACCTCAACAGCCTTTAATAAGGTCACAAATATTCCACAAGCACCTTTAATGTATGGGAACGGAGCAAATTCCCCAGCTGCTGTTGCTGCCTCAGCTGCCACAATGAGGAGAGCAAGTCCATCTGATTTCCGGCTTGAGTTCAAAGAAGTGGCTTTGAATGGTTGGAAGGCTCCCTTCTTCTGAGGAAGTGTTAGTGGTGCACTGGTGGATAGGCTGCTAGAAGACATGGTGGTTGGAAGAGAGATGCTTGCCAGCAGAAGTTGTGACGGTTACGCTGCCTTTTTGAAGGCTGTCTCAGGGTCAAAAATAGCCTTCGTGAGAGTTCGCAGTCATTTCATACCTAGGATAAAGTTTTTTTTAAGCTAGCTCAAATAGGTAAGTAAAACCACATGGATTTGTAGGCTAGCACATTGTCATTGACTCAACTTGATCAAAGAAAGCAGGAACTCCTCCCAATGCAATAGGATTCGCTAAAGGTTTTCATTTGCAGTAAATTGCTTTGTCTTATTCACGTGTGAAAGGGGATTGGAATCCAGAACAATCAAGAGCACAAAAGAACTGATTGAATGCCGCTGGTTTCCATGATTTCATGAATCTCTTTGTTTTAAGCTAGCTGAAAACAAAGAAACTCCATAAAATTGATGAGAACCAGTTCGTTGACGAGTTCAGTCATGCAAATAGGGATGGTACAGTGATCTTTGGCATAGATGTAGAACCAGTCAACATACCCAAGTCGTTGCTGTGTGGTCGGAGCAAGACACACTTACCAAAGACCGGTCTCAGTCCGATGTAAAATCTCAAGGTATCCTTCACAGAAAAAAGGAAGTCCCAGTTCTGATGGTAGATATTCGAGGGACTGGGTGAAGAGGCCCACATCGGTTGAGCCACCAAGATTAGCCGCAGATAGAACAAAGGAAGTCCCGAGGAAGTGGAGATTAGAACTGCGAGGACATAGTCCTCAAATGTGAGGGCCATGCTGACACAAAGGATTGAGACAAGGAAAAGAAGATGAGACCGTCAATTCTTGGGCAATGAGCAGCGTAAAAGAAAAGCATTAGAACCTGTGAATCTCTTGTACACAGCATCACCAGTAAATTTTCTGTCTCGCTGGGAGCGGTGTCGTTTCTCTGAGGTCAACCCAACCGGTGCTGTTTTCCCCTACACCAGTGCATTTTTTCCAAAGACTGGTATTGATTATGAGACAGTATTACTCTCATATCATCAGGTGTTCTCTCACCCAGTTTCACACCTCAAAGCGTGGACAAAAATGCTAGGGTCCGAGTCGGCAGTCCGACACATCGAGAGCCAGGTGCTCTTCACGTTCTCAGTGTCACTCAGAGGGAAAACGTGAACGAAAACTGATTGGGGATGACGGCGAATGCATTCGGGTCCGGTGCCGACTCTGCCGAGCCGGCATATCGGCTTGGATTGGCTGCCACTGCGACCAAGCATGTGCAGTGAATTTAAGATAAGATTTCCCCTGGCAAGGAAGAAACCGATGAGCTCGGAGCCCCACACTGTGGCACCCCGCCGCGTGTGTTTGCGCATTTTCCTGGGCGGTGGTTGTCTTCCTCCCGAGGAAGGTGCTTTTCTCTTTCTTTCTGACCCGGAGGTCTCAACACCTCTGGTCTTTATGTGGCTCTAGAAGCTAACCGATTGTTAGTTGTCTCCTGTCAATATCGTACCACCCAAAAGAAAAAAAAAAAAGATTTCCCTGGTTCCACAAATGGAAACACAGAGATCAACGACGACGATAAACGGGTTGTACGGGGTTCAAATATTGCAACGGAAGGACCTGGTTCGACTCTGGGGAGTCCGGACGGGGTGAGAGAATTTGATGGACACTTTTCCTTTCTCGTGCATTAAACTCAATGTTCTCAATGTGTTGCACCGGTCCAGGCAAATCCGTGTCGGTCCAACTTGTCCGAGATACCCGAAATTGCATTCTGAATTTCTGAGCCCCATCAAGTATTTTCAGCCTCACTTATTTGAATACCAGACCACCAGAGGATATTAGCCCCTGCAGCACATGGTGTGCATCCGCTCTTCATGATATGTTCTTTAAACAATCCTTGCGCGGCGGAGGAACCCGGTTCGACTCCGGGCAGGGTCATGAGGATACCCCGTGTCACCCTATTTCTTATCCTTGGGGATCAATCCGAAGAACCGCTGCCAGTGAGACTCACGTCGGATCCAACTTGTCCGCGGTGCCTGAGCACCATCAAGTTTATTCCCAATTTTCAGTCTCACTCACGGAGGATACCAGACCAGAGGATATAAGGCCCTGCAGCACATGGCGTGCATCCGCTCTTCGTATTGTGTTGTTCGTTCGAAGATTGCAGCGGAAGGATCCAGTTCGACTCCGGGCAGGGTCATAATGCGCATGCCTTGACATAGTCTCTCTAGACAGACACTCTATAAGAAATGTGCTCGTACCTCGCGTTATAGAGTCTGTTAGTTACCGCGTCAAATAAGCGGCGTCCAGCGTTATCAAAATTGATGGCCGATGCACGACCAAAATAACACGTACATTTTACTCTATTTCACGCGTCGACGCCGGACGAGACATGTCATTTGGGAGTAAGAGTCATTGGCTACCCTCCCGAGTGTCCTGCTCAAGGATTAGAGGGTCCACGGCCTTCTTGCGCCCAGTTCGGACATCAGGCGCTCTTTTCGGCCGAACCGGGGGAGGAAATTGTAATTTCAGTAGTTTAGCCAGTGTTCTCCACAGATTGGCCGCAGATATATTGTGTCATACAATAGCAGGCATTTATGATATAAAAACACACATCTTTGTGTTCACGCCGCGTCAGAACAGGTCAGAACGCGTTAAGGGACCATTCACGTGGTTTCCTAAAATGGAAAGCTTACATAATAACCCTGGTCGCCTACTACGATGGCGTGGTAACCACAGGACTAGCCTTGACACGCTTTTTCTTATCCTTAGGTAAGAACCGCCGGTCGAAGACTCACGTCAGATTCAACTTGCCCGAGGTGCCCGAGCTTCATCACGAGTTTCATACTCACCCACGAAGGATAAAAATTCTGAGGAGTAGGACCCTGCAGCGCATGGTGTGCACTCCGTATCGCGAGTCATTCAAGACCCCGTTCGACTCCGGGCAGGGTCATACATAATGATTCCCATCGTCATCATCATTTTGTTATCCTGAGGTACGAACCGCTGGTCGAATACTCACGTCGGATTCAGCTTGCCCAAGGTGCCCGAGCCTCATCAATTTTATCCCCAATTGTTATCCTCATTCACGGAGGATACAAGACCAGAGAATATAAGACCCGGCAGCACATGGTGTGCATCCGCTCTTCATAAAGTATCGGTTGGAAACTTGCGCAGCGGGAGGAACCCGGTTCGACTCTGGGCAGGGTCATTAGTGGTGTGGACGTACACTTTTTTTCATCCATTGAATTCAATGTGTAAGAGCATCATTTTTCTTCTTCTCTGTCCGTTAAACGCAAGCCAACCAGGGACCGCGCAATCCCGGGAAATTCGTATCTGCCGGACTCAGAGGTGCCCGAGCCCCATCAATTTTATTGGTTTCAGCCTCACCATAATTATGGTGGATACTAGACCAGAGGAACAGGACCCCGCAGCGTTTGGTGTGCATCCGCTCTTCGTAGTGTGTTCAAATATGAATATTGTAGTGGAAGGACCTGGTTCGACTCCGGGTAGGGTCATAGTAGGATATTGAGCCAAGCTTTTTTTTTCATAGCGGTTCAACTCATCCGAGATACCCGAGCCCCATCAAGTTTATTCCCAATTGTCATCCTCACTCATTGAGGATACAAAACCCCAGGATATAAGACCATGCAGCACATGGTGTGCATCCGCTCTCCGAATCCGTCAGTCTTTGGAATATTGCAGCGGAAGAACCTGGTTCGACTCCGGGCGGGGTCATAAGTCGTTGCTAAGCAGGGATTATTTCTTTCGTGGCGGTTCAACTTGTCCGAGATGCCCGAGCCTCGTCATTTTTACTTGGGCTTCAGCCTCACTTATCTTGGATACCAGACCTGAGGATATAGACCCTGCAGCACATGGTGTGCATCCGCTCCCGTTCAAATATTGCAGCGAAAGGACCCGGTTTGACTCCGGGCGGGGTCATTAGTGCTCTCGATTTTCACTTTTTTTTCGTCCATTGAATTCAAGTTGTAGTTCCTCTTCTTAGGGATGTCTCAACGCGAACGAACCAGGGATCCTTGGTCCAAGAAAGTTTGTGTCAAATGGAACTTGTGAGTTGTCTGAGCCTCATCAAGTTTTATCTCACTTATGGTGGATACCAGACGAGAGGATATAGGACCCTGCAGCGCATGGTGCGCATCCGCTCTTCATAATAGATAACACTTTGAAAAATCCTCATGCAGCGGAAGGACCCGGTTCGACTCCAGGCAGGGTCATGATATGGCTAATGTCATCCTTTTCCTTATCCTGAGGAATGAACCGCTACTCGAAACCTCGTCGGATTCATGCCTGAGGTGCTCGAGCCTCAACAATTTTATTCTTGGCTTTCACTCTCACCGTTCATGATCAGCCAAGTGAATCCGCTCCGTTTGGGTACGGCGTTCATGGTCAAATACGGTATGCTGACACCTTTTCGTGCATTAAATTCGACGTGGGGGACCGTTCTTCTCTTCCCTCTTATGTACCAACACAAACGAACAAGGTGAGGCACGACAACTTTAGTAGCAATCAGAAATAGGTGTTCGAATTAAAACGCCCGAACGCCTATTGATGGCAACGAATGCCTATCCATCAATGACACGGATCGCCCTCGGCAAATTGCCGAATGCGGCCGGCTAGGTTCGGGTTAGATAGCTTTGGTTAGTGGTTAGGGTTTTGGTTAGAGGTTAGAGGTCAGTGGTTAGTGGTTAGGGTTTTGGTTAGGAGTTAGGGTTAGTGGTTAGTGTCAGGGTGAGGGATATATGAAAAAAACACGAAGGGACTTGTGCAAATCTAGCAGGTTGATGGGCCATCAATTTCACGGTTGGAAATAGGCGTTCGCTCCCATCAATAGGCGTTCGGGCAGACCCCGAATGGCTAATGCTACTAATCTTGTATGTACTCACGAACAAGGTCTAGGGAAACGGTGTGTCGCTTCAACTTGTCTGAGCTGCCCGAGATTGACCTAAGTTCATATCCGGAAGTTTCATCCTCACTCATTGAGGGTACAAGACCAGAGGAACAAGACCCCGCAGCACACGGTGTGCATCCGCTCCTCATAAGGCTTGTATGAGATTAAAAAATCCTTGCGCAGCGGAGGGACCCGGTTCGACTCCGGGCGGGGTCATGAGTAGGAAAGAAGTAACTTTTTGTTGCCGTGGCTGCCCCTGCGAGAACAGGATACCTTGTGTGGAATTACATAGTCTACTTCGTATAGCTGACGCGCTTGTTTACCACTTGATGGGAAAATGATGATGAGGTGTGTTGATTCAACTTCTCGAGTACAGTCAATTTCATTCGCAATTTTTACAGTGCATCCACTCTTTTATAAATTGTCCTAATACTTAGACGGTCGCGATCGCGATCGGACCTCAGGTTGGCATCACGATCGCGGAACCAAAAACAAAAAACCGCCAAACACGTGATAAGGTCAACCTCCTTTTCCCTTCTCCGTCTCGCGAGGCAATTGCAGCTCACTCGACTGTCGTTCGGCGTTTTTACCCTCGGCTAATCAGTCAGAACCAGTCGGCATTTGAAATCTGCCACGCGCCACTGACGTCGGTTGTCACAGGGTTTCGAAACCCCACCGCTTAGTTACTATCCTTCCCTCCCCCACCACGTCGCGCTATGCCCCAGCTCTGGTAGCCCTCACACCGCGCCTCAGGACATCCACCCTTCCTGACGCCAATTCTCACCATACGCACCCCACTGGGCCATTACATGCCGCGAGCAGCGTCCACTCCTTCCAGCTCCCCCACCTCCCAGCCGCCCTCTCCCTGGGCCACAAATACCGCACCTGGTACCTCATCTTCGCCCAGCCCCACCGCACCGCCAACAGCCGCGAGATCACCCACCTCGACGCCCCCTCCCTCGCCCCGCGCACCCCCGGCCCGCGCCACTGGTCGCCGCGCCCGCCGCGCAGACGCTGCTCGGTCTGCTCATGACGCTGCACCTGCAACCGCCGTTATTTGCGATCGTGAACCATGAGACGGAGGCCAATGCTGATTGCGGAACACCAGCTGGTGCCTGTGCACCACGCACTTTAGCTTGAGTTTCAATAATGTGTATAATGGCTTAAGCTTACATCCACTCACCGCGCGCCAAAACCGCCTCCACGGCATCTCGCACTCGGACTCTGCCGTCGCGCGCGCGACCGGCATCATCGTCGAGTCGGGGCTCCTCTTTCTGGCGGTGCAGTTCGTGTTTGTGGTGCTGTTTGCGATTGGGCACCCGGCGCAGGCAGTGCTGGTGCCCGTGGCGACGCAGGTTTATGTATGTGCCCCTCCTGCTACTACTTATTCATTGCGTGGTGTACTTACGGCGTGGACAGGGCATCTCACCGACGCTCATCATCGTGCGCGTCCGGCAGGGCGCCGCATACGAAGCGCGCACACAAACAACATCATCAACGCGGCTCTCCGGGCTGCGCTTCGCCGGGTTCGCGCGCGGCGTCGCGGTCCGTGGGGTTGAGGTCAGCGGCCGCGGCCGCGGCGGCGGGCGCAGATCCTCGCTGCAACGACACTCAGAACGCGCCGCGCACGACAAGGACCTGGCCCCCGACCTCGAGATGTCGCGCACGCGAAAAGAGGACAACGCGTCGAGCGGTAGTCTTCACCTACCTACGTCGCGCAAGAGCATGGATATGGACTCCAATGGCAGTTTGCACCTCCCTACACCGCGGAAGAGTGTGGATATGGAGTCGAACGTCGGCGGCGACGTCGAGGACGGTAGGGGATCGTTATAACGCCACCGAAGGGCGATAATACGTCGTGGATTATTGCTCGTCGGGCGGGGGTTGGTTGTGGATTGTATCGACGGGCGCATACTTACTTTATGCTGGTGATGTATTTTGGTTAGTAGATTTTGGAATTGTACAAACGGGATACCCTTTTCTGGACGGATTGACGGTGGGCGCCGATGAGCATGGACCCGAACTCAGACTCGAATGGGGGCGAGTCGGGAGTCGGGGACGACGAGGACGAACAGAAGGAAGTTTTAGGGTGGACGCGCACAAAGGATGCTACTGAGCGATCTAATTATACATTGTATACAAAGCGTACGCTACCTAATAGAGTTTCCCGGCCATATAAAAAGCGCTCGCAATATGCAAGATAGATCTAATACAAGGACGACACAAACGAAGACGTCGATGTATGGGATGGAGGGAAGATGTAAATGCGTACAAGCAGTGCGGCGACAGCGAGCGATAGCAGGGGTAGTGCACTGGCACAAGGAAGGTTACTTGAAGGCGTAGTAGGCACGTCCGGATCCCCTACGTCGCCACGCGTAGCCCACCCCGGCAAATCACGCACGCACGCATAAAGCTTCGCATACGAATCATATCCGGTATCCGGGCCCGACGGACATCGCTGCTGCCGCTCGCTGCGCACGATAGCTGCGAGTGCTGCATGCAGCCGAAGGACGTGAAGCATCCGGTCTCAGTCCCCAGTGCCAACATCGCGCCATGCCGTTGCTGGACATGCAGTCCGCGTCCTCGTCCGCCGGCCATCCCACCCCTGCTCCTCGGCCCCCATGTCCACCTCCACCTGCGCCGCACGCAGTCTTCGTCCCCCGCCCCCCACCGCGTCCTCCTCTTCGCTCTCGTCCCTATCCTCGGCGGCGTCCTCCTCCCACCCCGTCCTCATCCTCGCTCTCGTCTCGTCCCCTCGCCATCCTCATCGTTCCGGCTGCTCCTGGCGCTTCGCGAACTCGGACCTGCGCAGGAAAGGGAGGGGAGGGGAAGGGAGGGGGGGAAGAGAGGGGGGAGCCACGGCCAGCCAGTCCCCGTCCCCCCTCCTCCTCGCTAGCGCTCCGGGTGATTTGGCTCTCCTCACTCTGGGTGTCCTCGCCATCCTCGTATCTGTACCACCCCCGACGCACTGCTCCTAAGGAGCTCGGTTTGCCGTTGGAAGTGCCCAGGTTAATTTGGGCGTCAAGCCCACTAGAAAGTCGGCGTTACAACGATTGGCGCTTCTCGGCCACAGACCTGCACCTGCACTGGCACTTGCACTTGCGCACGGCAAGGGAAGCTAGTCCCGTCCCCCTCCTCGCTCGCTCCCGCGCGCTGCTCCCCGCACCGCGTGTCCTCTTCGTATTCTCTGCCGCAAACCGGAGGCAGGCGGACTCGGGCGTGGACGTGCGCGACGGAAGGGCAGGGGAGGGAAGGGAAGAGGAGGAGAGGGGGACGCGAAGGGGACGGAGAAGAGCGGGACGCTAAGGAGGAGGGACGGTAAGGGGAGGGGCGGGCCGACGCGCTTCTTCGAATTCCGTTCCGAGTGCCACCGCCACGTCGGCTGCTGCTGCTGCGGTACGCAAGGGACGGCGGTCGTTGCTTTTTCTTTATGGACGGAGGGGAGGGGACGGTGGTGGGGAGTGGTGTCGATGGCGATGGCGCTGGGGCGATGTCGATGGCGATGTCATGGGGCGATGGCGATGGCGTTCTCGGTGGCGCTGTCGGTGGCGATGGCCAAGCACGAACGCGCTACGAGTGCGCGGCGCGCTCTGGGTTAATGGCACATCCGCGGGCTCGGAAAGGAATATCGACCGTCTCACCCGAGGTGCGCTTCGCCTTCTTGGGCGCGGAGGCGGGGCGATGGAGTACGAGTAGGAATTCGATGGCTGGCGCTGGCTCTGGCGAGCCCGAGTGCGAAGGAGGGGGTTGCTACCTCCGTGATACTCGTTGTACGCCCAACGCGCGTCCGCACCAGCAACGTCACCTGCTTCACGACCTTGCGCACGCGATCCGTTCGTCGTCGACTAGTGGGTGACCCGACCATGGCGAAGCTCGACCGTCAACGTCCAGACCGCACCGCTAGAATAGGTGTAAGTGAAACCGATAGGAAGGAAGGACGGGGCGACCACGGACCGAGTTTCGATACGCCGACGCCAAAGCCGGTGGAGAGGTGCATGTACATGCTGAGGGAAGGATGGCCACCCTACCAGTGGATGGACAAGACGAGACGCTGGGTACTGTACGGGATCGGGCTACGAAAGAGACCAATGGTCAACACCAGACTGTAAACGGGACGAGCAATACACGATACCTTGTACGCATTCAGGAGCCCACTAGTCTGTACGGATGAATCCAATCCAAAGCGCATGCCACGCGTTGGCGTCAGGGCGTCGTGCGGGTGCGCATTCGGCTGAGAAGGAGGGAGGAGTGCGCAGTGTCGCGCGTCGTGCGGCGGTGTTTCGCGAGATCTGTGTTAAGGAGCATGCACGATGGCGCGCAGTCCCGGGCGGGGAGGAGTTGGGAGAGATGGTCTAGGGTTTGGACTTGGTCGAGAGAGCGCTTGGTGCGCGAGGGTTAACATCCAGGCGTTGGCGCTAGCATCTGTGTGTTGTTTTGCTTCACGATGCTATACATATGGGCGCGCAGCGGTCAACCTTTGGTCGAGACGTTGAGGAGGGAAGAAAGGTGTCGGTCGGCCGTGTGATCCGAAAGAGACAGTCAAGCCGATACGGCCATCATGCGACATCAGACTCATAAAAAAACTCACTGTTTTCTTGCTGTTTTCTGCAACGACCATACATTCCGAGTCGGAATTTGACGACGATCTGGGTACTCACTCCCTATACCTGTCACAGACAACAACGGATAAAAAGGACACATGGAAGAAACCATCACCCAACCCGAATCGAACGGAGACCTCCTACTCACAGATCTCATGGGAGTGGATGAAGTAAGGGCAGGTGCACACCATGTACTATCAGGTGGTGTCTGGCTACCGGCAAGCTTGCAGGAGTTTGATCGCATCACTGTTCTCGTCCTAATTGAGAA
Organism: Mycena metata; assembly: GCA_029378385.1. Taxonomy (NCBI): domain Eukaryota; kingdom Fungi; phylum Basidiomycota; class Agaricomycetes; order Agaricales; family Mycenaceae; genus Mycena; species Mycena metata. Next base: position 514,047 of record JARKIB010000043.1, on the reverse strand, counting down.
GCCCTGCCAAAATTTGATGGGCGATGGCAAAAGTTAGTGCAGGCTGAACCAGGCACTTTGGCCTATGGGTTACTTAGGGGAAAGTGTTCAGAATTAAAAGTTGTGTGCCTTCTTGGTCAAACTTTTTTTTAATCACACAAATGGCCTGAGATCCTCCAGCAAAGTCATGTTTCCCTTTGTGATTTTGACAATTTTTAACCAAGAAGGCACACAAAATGGTCCAATACCTCATTTTGGTCAGTTTCCAGGACCATATCAGGTCCACGACGGCCTGTGCTAAAGTGATTTGGCTGGCACTGGAAACACGACCAAACAAAGGAAAGGTCACTAATGGTCAAGCTATACACTTTATACAGGTTTAGAAAAGGAACAGGAAGCATTTTCACCCAATCCAAACCACCAGGTATATTTCTGGTGGGGCTGCTGTAGAGACATATTATTTTCCTGCATAAAACCACTTTTGCCATCAAAATCGTCGGATCATGCTGAGTCAGCGAACGATTTTGGAACCACAGTTGCCGGTAGCCATGGTGTCTACCAACTTTAAAGCAGGGTCAGTGTGGACAATAATTGGTTCTTTTGGACAAAGTTCAATCATGCTGCGTAAATGATAACAAGTAAGTAGAGAAACTGGATAAGAGAATCAAGCCAAGTCCCGCAAAAAGGAAAGAGAAAAGTGAGGAGGAAGGATCAATTCACTGATTCAAATGGAAAAAAAATCTCAGCAATGTTTTACTATCACCCGACCCCGAATCGAACAGGGAGCTTCTGCCTACATTTTTCGCGACTTGTTTCCACTCAAAAGAGGCAGGCACACACCAGTGTGTGCTATCAGGTGTTGTCCTACTCACTTTAAAGTTCAAGAAGGGTGAACAAAAAATCAGCGAGTACACTTTTAATCAAAGCCTTGACGCAGACTTGGGTCCGAGTCAATCATGTTGTACTTTACCCATGATACCCAGAAACGGATAAAATTTTGACCCAGCTTTTGGAGAAAGGATGAATGAACCCAAGAGCACGAAAAAAAATGATTTTCCTTCCGTCACTACATATCACCCGACCCCGAATCGAACAGGACCTCCTGCCTGCACACCTCCAACAATTTAAGGTAAGCAGGTAGTACTAGGGTGTGACACGGGTGACACCGCGGGTGACACAAGGTCACACCGTACCCGTACCCGCAAAACCCGTCACCCGCACCCGTACCCGCACAATACCGCAATTTATAACCGCGGGTATTTAAAAATAACTGGAGCGGACAGAATTGAACCCAAGAGAGTTGGGTTTGCCTCAAAAGATGGATCTAGAGTATATACAGCTAGACTAAAGAGCACCAGAATTTCTTCAGCTTGATACAGCCCATATTCAACACAATTAAGTGCAATCAAGGAAGTGTGATTTCATCAAACATCCTACCATAGGACATGCACAGTCTTTCAGGCTCTGTCAATGGTTCTATGGTCTACTTGGTTATGTCTCTCGTTCATATTTCTACTCAAAATGGTGAGATTGTGAGTTCAATTCCCTCTTGTGGAACTTTTTGGGGTTCGGGTATGGGTTGCGGTATTTGCGGTATTGGAAAAATCCAACACCGCACCCGCACCCGTGACACCCGGACCGTATTACCGCGGGTTTACCCGTACCCGTGTCATACCCTAGCAGGTACACACCGTGTGCTATCAGGTGTTGTCCTCCTACTTCAAGAGTAGATAGGTGTAGGCAAAAATTGCTGGGGTGGTTGAAATCATGCTGTACTTTTCCCAAGATACAATTTTTCAGTACAGAAGCTGGATACCTAAAATCAACCCAGCTCCTGGATTGAGGATGAATGAGTCCGAGAGGCCGCAAAAAAGAGGATTTCAACGAAGAGAATTTTCCTGCAGTCCTATCACCCGACCCCGAATCGAACAGGGACCTCTTGCCTGCAGTGATATTTAGCCATTAAGGAAGACAGGTACACACCATGTGCCATCAGGTGTTCTCTTACCTGCTTTGAAAGCTGAATAGGTATGAGCAAAACTCAGTGAGGTGGCTGAAATCAAGTTTTGAACAGAGTTCAATCAGTCTGTCCTCGAAATTTGTGACACAGGCACAGAGACTGAAAAGAGAGAAATCGACTTATGCTCCTGGAAAAGGCATGGATCAATTGAACGGTACCGTAAATAAAATAAAAAAACATGCCACGCGGTATATCACCCGACCCCGAATTGAACGGGGACCTCCTGCCTACATCTTGGGGAAAGAATCATTAAGTAGGGCAGGTACACGCCATGAATGTAAGTGCAGAAAGTAAAGAAAGGAAACCACCTTCCGGAAGAGAGCATGAATTGAATCCGACAGCGTGAAAAAGGAGACATTTTCCTTCCGAGCCTATCACCCGACCTCAAGTCGAACAGGGACCTCCTGCCTGCATCCTCTTCAAGAATTTAAGGAAAGCAGGTGCACACCATGTGCTATCAGGTGTTGTTCTGCCCACTTTGAATGTGTGTAGAGCAAAAATTGGTGAGGTGGGTAAAAATCAAGTCTTGAACAGAGTTCAATTAGGATGTTCTCGAACTTTGCCCTTAATACAGGCACAGAGACTGAATGCCAAAATCAACGTACTCCCGGAGGGAGGATGAATGAATTGGAGAGCCCACAAAAAAAAAAGAGGATTTCTTTTTCCGATGCTATCATCTAACCCCAATCGAACAGGGTGTAAAATCTTCCTCCAAGCACGTATTGAGGTAAGCAGGTGCACACCATGTGCTATCAGGTGTCGTCCTCCCTACTTTGAAAGCTGAATAGGTGTAAGAAAAATTTGGTAGGGTGGTTGAAATTAAGTTTTAAACAGAGTTCAATCGGTCTGCTCTTGCACTTTTCTCATGATTTGCTTGGATGCAGAAAGTGAAGATATGAAACCACTTTCCTGGAGAAAGGATGAATGAATTGAACAGTGCAAAAAAGAAGATATCTCCCACGGGAAATCACCCAAACCTGAATCGAACAGGAGCCTCCTGCCTATAGATCTCAGACGAGAGAGGTAAGTAAGGCAGGTACAGACCATGTGCTATCGAGTGTTGTTCTACCTACTTTGAATGTGTGTACTCATCATCATCAAAAGTAAATATCAATCAGCCGTTACAGGCCCCAATATGTAGTATTTTTCCATCCTAAGTCAATGAACATGTTCAGCGGGATGTATTGCCCCTCTCAAATGTGCCGCCGCTGTGCCGGCCGCCGGCATGCTGTCACTGAATTGATCGACTTCATAATGTGTGATTTTGTTCTAAATGTTCAAATTCAAGGTGTGTAGTGTCACATCCTTGGAACCTAAGCACTCGGAATGGTTGAGGTTAGTCTTGGGAACATGTTAATTAACTTATACCTCCTAAATAGCAGTGAATACATCAGTAGAAGGCTGTTTTGTTTGGTATCCAACCTGGCAATACATCACTGCCAAGTGATGCATGCCTCCTACGTGAATGCAAACCCGTAACGGAGCCAAATTTGTTGGGTTGCCCCTGTATATATGGTTACATCATTCAGAATATTTTGGGACCCTGTGCCCATCTCCAACATGTCCTATTGCATGAACTTTCAGGCACTGTCTGCTTTTGATTGTGGAGGCCCTAGATGACCATTCAGTGGTGCAGAAAAGTGCATGAACCATGTCGAGAGATGCGGGGCTTAGCAAGTACCTAGTAACACCTTAGTTTATAGTTGTAATGCTTCCCGCATTTTTTACCAGCAGTTTTGTGCAGTCAATTGACACCTGCTGTAATATTGGGGCACACAACTGATATTGTGACGTCTATATTATGTCTATTTACTTGATTCTTGCCGGTCAAAACTTTATAGCCAGGAGTCAGGACCCTAGTGCATATCTTGGTAAGTGGAAAATGGGTCTGGGGCACAGGTGACAAAGTAACAGACACATTGATATTTACTTTTGATGACAACGAGTAGGTGTGGGCAAAAATCGGTGAGGTGGGTGAAGTCAGGTTTTGAACAGACTTCAATTAGGATGTTCTCGAATTTTGCCCATGATACAGATACACAGGTTGGATAAGGAAGAAAATTAGCCCAGCTCCCGGACAGAGGATGAATGAATTTGACAGCCGAAAAAGGAAATCTTTCCTCACGTATCACCCAACCCGAATCGAACGGGGACCTCCTACCTGCATACTCTCCAGCAATTTAAGGTAAGCAGGTGCACACCATGTGCTACCAGGTGTTGTCCTCCCTACTTCAAAGCGGAGTAGGTGTAAGCAAAAGTTGGTGAGGTGGGTGAAACCAAGTTTAATCACGTTGTACTTTTTCCATGTCAGCCATGATATCACAAGCACAGATATTGGATAGGAAAATCAACCCAGCTCCCAGAGGGAGGATGAATGAATCCGAGAGCGCGCAAAAAAAGAGGATTTGTCTTCCAGCCTTATCACCTAACCCCGAATCGAACAGGGACCTGCCTGCATAGATTTCCAAGACCGAAAGACTCAAGGTAAGCAGGTGCACACCGTGTGCTATCAGGTGTTGTTCTCCCTACTTCAAGAGCAGATAGGTATAAGTAAGAAATGATGGGGTGGTGAAATCAAGTCTTGAACAGACTTCAATCAGTCTAGATCTGTTCTCGAGCAGCGCAAAAAAGAAGATCTTGTCTTACAACGCATCACCCGACCCCAAATCGAACAGGGACCTCCTGCCTGCATGGACCCAAGAATGCAAGGTAAGCAGGTTCACACCGTGTGCTATCGGGTGTTGTTCTACCTACTTTGAATGTGTGTAGGTGCGAGCAAAAATAGTGAGGTGGGTGGAGTCAGGTTTTGAATGGCGTTCAATCAGGATGTTCTTGAACTTTGCCTATGATACAAGGATACACAGACTGGATACCGAAAATTGATTTATGCTCTCGGAGAGGATAAATGAATGGAACAGTGCAAAAAAGTGACCGTTACGTCAATTCGGTGAATCACCCGACCCTGCATTGAACAGGACCCCTGCCTGCACACTCTCCAACAATTTAAGGTAAGCAGATGCACACCAGGTGCTATCAGGTGCTGTCTTACCCTCTTTCAATGTGTGTAGGAGCAAGCAAAAATTGGTGTGGGTGGAATAAAGTTTAATCATGTTGTACTTTGTCCATGTCAACCATGATACCACAAGTGCACAGAAATGGATAGAAAATCACTTCTGTCACTACATATCACCCGACCCCGAATCGAACGGGGACCTCCTGCCTGCATAAACCCCGAGACTGAAAGACTCTCAAGGTAAGCAGGTGCACACCATGTGCCACAGGTGTTCTCTTACCTGCTTTGAAGTTGGGGAAGTGCAAGCCTGAGCAAAAGTCAGTGAATTGGGTGAAATGAAGTTTTGAACAGAGTTCAATGAGTCTATTCTGGCATTTTGGATGAGAAGGAAACCAGCCTCCTGGAGAGAGCATGGATCAGTTGAAGAGCAAAAAAAAGAAAGAGAAAAAACCATTCTCGTGTATCACCGGATCCCGAATCGAACAGGGACTCCCTGCTTCCCGCATGACATGGAGAAGCCACGAAAGGCAGGTCACACCACGCACTATCAGGTGTTTCCTACCGAGTTTCAACCTCAATAGCGTGCGTGAACATGAAAGCACGCTCCGAATACGGTCCGACTTGAATCGTGACAACATGTGATGCTGACCGATCGGCTGGCGCGGCAACTTTTTCGGCAGGACATTTTTCGGTAGGACACAACCGACGGTGTTTCAAGCTTGTGTGTCTGTAAACACATAATATTTTGTGTTTGTGATAATGCCTATACACTCCGAGTGGAATTTTCAATTTTTTTCAGGGTGCTTTAAAAACTTGAAATACAAAGTATCGAGAAGGATACCTACTGTACGTGTTTTAAACTTGAAGTTTTGGAACCTGTTTCAGGACCTTTTGTTTGTTATCCTTTATTTTTCATTTCGTGGCCCGCCAAAGGCGCAACTTCAAATTTAGTCCAGTTTTATTTGGATTGTGATAGATTAGTGATTAGATTTCGCCGAGCCTTAAATCTGAAGTATCCAATCAGGTTTTCGGCCGCATTAAATATATTATCATACTTTGTTAAATTGAGGGCCCAGCGCTGTGAGAGTGGGTGACTTCCCATAACGATTAAAATATCTTTCAGTTTTTCTGAGCTTGTTTGAGGGTGCCAGTGATGGCTGGCCAAGTTTAGAAATAATCACCCTGCGCACCAAAAACTAAGTTTCATGGTAATAAAACCACAATCTGAGTTCAGCTGTTTTGGCAGAAGACCGGCCGGAATGGACTCCGAGATGCGACGAGAGCCCACCGAGTTTTTCTTGGGGCGAATCGGCCACTTGGACGTTGAAGAGGACGGCAGGAAGCATTGTCACTCCGCCGAACATTCTATTCAGCTTTATTATAATCTGAAGAGGGGGGGGTACCCCCTCTTCAGATTTTAGTAGATTGGAATAAATTCCTGCCCCTTCGGGGCCTCCGAACTGATGGGGTCCCGACAGCTGTCGCGGCGTTTGGTCGGAAAGCTTCAAAAATATGCTGAAAACATTTTTTAACCGTTATGGGAAGTCACCCAGTCACTGCGCCCAGAACAAACAATACCGTACAATATACACATCATGTGCTGATTTTGCAGCGGTATACTGGAAATGACCGAGGTGCTAGTGCTATCCCCGGCTATGTGTCAGGCAACAGGGCTGTGTCTGCCAAAGCCCGCGATGCAACAGGTGCTTTGCAACAGTTTTGCATCTCTCGCTTGTCTCCTGCTCTCTCCCGCCCTGTCCTGTCCCATTGACCGCTGCCGGTCTATTCTTCTCTTGTTCCTTTCCCCAAATCATATCGTCCCGAATGGATGAGTGGGATGTCGTTCTCCTTGGCGATGGTGGAGTGGGCAAGACTGCGTTGGTCACTCAGGCGAGTAGGCTTAGCGAACAGCAGCCTCAGACAGAGCCTCTTCTGATGTTCTGCAGTTCACACTCAATTCTTGGATCGGTGAGCCATTACGGTTTGGTCATCATCTAACCACTGAGCCATCTACCTCCCACAGAGGTCAGACTTTCTGAATCACGTTGCCGGATGCTGAATCGACAGTACACAGACATATGATCCAACGATATTTGACGGCTTCCGAAAACAATTTGTGGTCGACAATCGCATGTGTTTCTTGAAAGTCATTGATACTGCTGGTCAAGGTAAGTCTCAAAAATTGCCTCCCGCATAACCATTCATCCTCGGATTCAGAAGAGTATGTAGTACTTCTGGATGAGTGGATACGGTGTGCATCGAGTAACATTGTACGCTCACTGGCATTGAAGATGACGCAGAGAGAGTCAGGGCATTATCCTCGTATACGCTATCAATTCCCGGACAACCTTTGATCGGCTCGAGGTCTTCCGCCAGACCGTCAAGAGAAGCCGAAGAGGAAGAGGAGAGCCAATCATGCTGCTACTTGGAAACAAATCCGACAAATTATACGAGCGCGAGGTCTCCTTCGAGGAGGGTGCCGCACTTGCACAAGCTTTTGGATGCGGTTTCTTCGAAGTATCTGCCAAAACGGCGCAAAACGTTGAACTGGCATTTATGACTCTCGTTCGCGCACTACGACAGGCACCATCACCATCACCAGCCACCAAGGGCCGCGTTTGGAAGCTGATTTCAAGGCTCTTCAGATTCAATGCTCCTGTGCGGCACAGGAGCATTGAACCTGAGGCTGTGCCTCGACAAATTGACCAACAGCCTCCAAACTCTGTTAATGGTAAATCTCCCAGCAGAAAACATAGTCCAGCCATAGCACGGGTATGTCTTCGTTTCCCATCAAGTGTTCTGACCAACTGGAGATTATATTTGCAGACCCCAAGCTCGAGTGCACTAGTATATCAAGTACGCTAGCCTCGTAATTTCGATCCAATCTGACGTCGTGGTCCAAGAACCTGCTGACTTTCATTTCATCTTCACCTGGACCCCCGTACCGTTTCAATTTTTGTCCTGCTGATTTCCAGCTCACCTCCTCCAGGATCGGAAACATTATATTCACCTCCGGGACATTTTTTCATGCAAATACTGATATATTGGCTTTACTTGAGAGCCGCGGAATGCGCACAAAATTATTGCAGGTAAGTACATTGTGAATCTTCGGAAATGGCTATTCAACGTGAAAAATCAGGTGGCCGCGGACCGCGGACTGTTTGGGCAGGCAAAACTACGGGAAGCACTCCGTGCAGACGAGGAGCAGCTCACGGCCAGGATAATGACTACTCTAGAGTCTCAAGCAGCTCGTGAAGCCCTTTTCGAGCTGGAGGGGCTCTCCGCACAAACTGTAATTGATGTTCTTCAAGATGTTGCGTGTTACTTTTAAATTATTTGGCGGACATCTAACCTATGACAACAGATTTTGGAAAAGGGACACCTGTTGGACAAAAGGAGCCACACCAAAGCTCGTAGATTCATGATCAAACTATCTGCATCATTCGACAAGCTTCCTTCTGGCCTCTTTATTTCGGGTGTCACAGCAAAGGATGATCATCCACTGTTTACAGGTGGCTTTGCGGACATTTTTCAAGGCTCAGTCGCCGGAAAGAAAATTGCACTGAAACGGATACGCATATTATACCACGATGAGGTGCAACGCCAAATTCGGACGGTTTGGATGCCTTCCTTTCACCGAACCGCATGCCGCTGATTTCCCGTGATCACAGGAAATTTGCAAGGAGGCGCTAGTCTGGCAGACTCTACAGCATCTCTCTATACTACCCTTCATGGGCATCGACCAAGACACATTTCCCGGATATCTCTGTCTCGCTTCGCCGTGGATGGAGCAAGGTACCATTCTGAAGCATCTTAAATCTCACGGGCCGGCCAACCTGGGCCGATTAGTATGTTTCAAGTCATATTGTCCAAAAGAAAACTCACTTCTTGTGGGCAGCTATTCGAAATCGCGGATGGATTGCAGTATCTCCATTCACAAAATATTGTTCATGGAGATTTACGAGGAGTGAGATAAGTTGTCCTTCAAATTTTGCCACATATCAATTTTTACCAGGCAAACATTCTCATCTCAAATGAATGGAGGGCTTGTTTGGCAGATTTTGGCTTGGCCTCTTTCTCGGATGTTACTGCTTCGACCACCACATCACACAACAGAGCGGGGAGTCTGCGCTGGATGGCACCGGAACTCATTAACCCGGAGAAATTTGGGCAAAGATTTCTTCGGACACCTGCAACTGACGTGTATGCGTTCGGTTGTGTGTGTTTGGAGGTTAGTGTTGGAATCTTATTCGGGTCCATCCAGGTCTAATACCCGTTGTCCAGTTGTACACCGGAGAACCTCCTTTCGCGGGCTTGAGAGAAACTGCAGTGATCCTCAAGGTCTCCGAGGGTGTGCGACCGGAGCGGCCGACATGCGACCCAGCAATGTCAGACTCTCTGTGGGAACTGGTGAATAATTGTTGGGAGCAGCAATCCGCCGACCGACCACTCTCCGAAATTGTGTGCCAAAACTTTATTAGCACCAACTGAGTCGGAGTTCATTCCCAGCAATGGCAAGGATTCGACCGTTACCCCCGATTTCATAAACGCAGACACCGTGCTTGTAATATAATCCCTCTTCCCTCCCATTCATTCAAATATCTCATTACATTTGTACCGACCCTGGGCAAACGAGGAATCACTGGTCCAGGGAAGTTCGTGTCGAATGGAACTTGTCTGAGTGTCCGACTCTGAGAATCAATGTTGTTCCCAATTGTCATCCTCACTCACGGTGGATACAAGACCAGAGGATATAATATATAAGCCCCTGCCGCACATGGTGTGCATCTGCTCTTCCTGTGTGTTGAGCGCTCAAATATTGCAGCGGAAGGACCCGGTTCGACTCCGGGCGGGGTCATAATTGGAGGATCAGTATCCTTCCCTCCCCCTCCCCCCCCCGTCGATTCAATTCAAGGTGTAGGAGCATGCTTTTAAATTCTCCTCTTCTTAGTTATGTATTACCGCAAACGATCCCTGGTCAAGGAAAATTCACGTCAAATGGAACTTGTCTGAGATCCCTGAGCATCATCAATGTTATTCCTGGGTTTCAGTGTCACTAATTATTTTGAAGACTAGACCAGAGGGTATAAGATCCCGCAGCACATGATGTGCATCCGCTCTTCATAGTATATTCCTGAGAAGCCCTTGCGCAGCGGGAGGAACCCGGTTCGACTCTGGACGGGGTCATGAATCTCTCGGCTCACACTTTTTTTTGTCTATTGAATTTGAGCATGCTTTTTCCTCTTCCTAGGTATGTATCAACAGAAACTGTTGTGAATATAAGCGGGGAGGGCGAGAATATAATAAGAGGAGGTGGGTTGCAATAGCACTGTTGATTAAAAGGGACTGCTTTAGAGCAATCAGATGCTCTAGCAGGATGCTACAGTGAGCTTATATACTACAGGAATTATATCTAGAATATTCTATTTGTTCATACTTGAACTGTCGGAGTTGCTAATCAATACCCGAAGGCCGAGCTGCATATCAGTAATTACAACATGACGGAGGATTGGGCCTCTTCGAGGCGGGCGCTGAACCTTTAGGTTCAAGGCTGACCCCCGGTATCTCGGGTTGACCTCGATTTAAAACCACGCGGCGGCAAGGAATGAGCTCACAACTTGTGCTTCCTATTCCCTAGCTCTCCTCTCTCCACTGCAAATAGAACTGAACTTTATTTGAAATGCAGTGCTTTCCCGCCGGCCTTTTTCTACATCTGGGATTTCAGGTTTCTTCCGTGAATAAAAGCTCCAATTCAATCCTCCATCTAACGCGGGATCAAGACCATTTCGAGAAAACATCGCGTGAAACAAGCAACGTTGTGGGGTCGCAGTGTCAAGCCAATCCTGAATCCCTGATATCGTGGACTCCCAAACTATCTTCTTCTCGTCGTCGAATTGTAACTACACTGTGCTCAGCAAGAAGTCTCCTCATCTTGATCATTCTCTCTCTCACTTGCCTTTGTGGGGCCATTGCTGTGCATGGCATGTACGAGGACCTTTTCTTTCTTCACTTTTTCCAGAAATCAAGTCCGAGGATATCATTGGCTAAAGTTCAGACCATACCCGAGATGCCCGAGTTTTGACGGTGCTCAGTAAAGAATAATGAGGGACAAGTATTTCAAGTCCATAGTAGGGCCAGACTGGGCCAGACAAGATTTGACTCAATTTAGTGACTCACATCGCAAATTCGCAGTCAGACGCGATGCCATTTCGCAAGGCGGCCTCACATCGCAAATTCAAATATTATTTCTGTTGTGGGTTGTGGGGCAATCAAGACTTGTCTGTCAGAGCCTCAGAGGGAAATAAATGAAGCAAACATCAGAGAGGAGGGTTAAGCACGGTGATGCTGCAGTCTGCTGCGGCGGTGCCAACAGGTTACCGAGGTGCCCTGAGGGTCAATACAATTGTCGACGGTCATAGTCCCGAATGACGACCAAATTTGGTCCTGGGAAGGACAGCCCATCAGACTACTGTGGACACATTGAAGCAGGCAAAGTCAATGCCCGAAGCAAGAGAGACCAATCCGGAGCCAGGCTCAGCAGCATGACTCAGAGTGCATTGTTTGGCAACCACAGTGGTAGGCGGTAAGATTAAGAGAATTGATTTCAAGCCAACCACGGATCAGCGATCATGGCCGGAACCGTAATTCAACTCAGCGTGTCGGCTCCGCTGATCCCGAATCGTGGCACACACGAAGCGTCCGGCTCGAGTCAAATTCCAGGCAGTGCAGGGCAGTGAACACAGCCAATGGTGACAGATGTGACGATCTGTCGGCCGAGCACGACAAAGTAACCAAATGTAAGAAATGAGTAAGATCTCCGGAGTTAGGTTACATTCCGTTGACAGCAGGTAAGTAAAAATCTAATAGCCATCAGGCTCGCAATTGTTCCCCCTTGTCACGCATGTTGTGGGTTGAGGAATGAATATAAAAACGAGGAAAACTCATGTTTTGTCCTCGTAATCACTTGTTACTCGAGTACTGAGCTCGGGATATTATATATTGTTCCAGTGTAATACCGATGTGTGGTGGAAGTGCCGCGTCTGCCAGTCTCATACCTGCGGTTAGGATTAACAAGCATTCAAAAATTGTTTGGTGGGAATTCCTAAGTTATGTTTCCGAAAAGCTTTTCAGTGTGCGAAAATTTTCATCATGTTCGCAACTTTGATGGAATGCTAAGGATTACCAGTTTTGACCCGGATCAGCACCCGTTGCGGCAATGGCACACTGGCCGAAATCGCTTAACCCATTGGCCACGATCTGGAATATCAGCTCACCCAGAAACCACATAATAGTGCACCGGAGAAAAGGACCTTGTGAGCCAGCCTCGACTAAGATTTTAGTACAAACTCACTTCGGCTTGGTTCTCCTCGGCAAATCTCGGCTAGCTCAAACAGGCAATCCTTAGCCCTGGAATTGCGAACGTGACGAAATTTTTCGCACACTGACAAGCTTTTCGGAAACAGCTGTAAACCTGGCTGGAACTTTCTTAAGTCTGATTTGCTGCATTCAACCGTGAATTCAGAGCATCTACTCAGTGATTGATTTCGAATCATCGGGGTTGTATCCACTCGTGCAACTGAGCTCCCTTCCCGCAGTTGTGAATGGATTGGCTTTACCGTGCCAGTGACCTAGGCTAACTTGAAATCTAACAATTAATTACTTCTGAGTCCATAGTAGAATAAAATTGCACTTCAGTGAATCCTTGTGAACAGACTAGGGCTGACAGCAATATGAATTGAGCCACCTAGTGCAATCCCATACCCATATCAGCCACAACCGAACCTGCCGTCTCGGATCACTCCGGGACCTCGGATTTTGTGGCATTAGGCAGTTCTGGTTACAGACCCAGATGCTCCCACGGCTTTGATGGCGCGCGATCTCTCTCTCGCAAGTTTGAACCTTTTGCCTGGATTGAGCCTTGGAATAATTGCGTGGTGTGCAACAGACTGTCTACACAGGTCTCAGATTAATTGAGCCAGGCGAGCTACTGCTGCACCGATGCCGGTCTCATGACTAATGCTGTATTACCAGATCTATTTGTACATGTAGCAAATTTGAGGCCGAAATCCAAGTTCTCCAGGGTAGCCGAACCTAAAGGTCCAGCAAAAACAAACGAGGAAACCCTGGTCTAGGAAAGTTTGCGTCAAATGGAACTTGAACATTAACTTGTCTGAGATGCCTGAGCCTCATCATTTTTACTTCGGTTTCAGCCTCACTTATGGTGGTTACTAGAGGATATAAGACCCTGCAGCACATAGTGTGCATCCGCTCTCCGTAAGTGATGCCAGTGGCGTGAGGATATTGCAGCGGAAGGACCCGGTTCAATTCCGGGCAGGGTCATACATAGTTTGATACTTAGCCAACCTTTTTTTTCGTGGCAGTTCAACTTGTCCGAGATGCCCGAGCCCCATCAAGTTTATTCCCAATTGTCATCCTCACTCACGGTGGATACAAAACCAGAGGAACAGGAGCCCGCGGCACATGGTGTGCATCCGCTCTTCGTTGCGTCGAGCGTTCGAACATTGGAGCGGAAGGACCCGGTTCGACTGTGGGCGGGGTCATTAGCGGTGTCAACTTGGAATCACTGGTCCAGGGAAATCCACGTCGGATTCAACTTGTCTGAGAAGCCCCAGCCTCATGAAGCTTATTCCCAATTTTCATCCTCACTCACGGTGGATACCAGACCAGGATATAAGACCCTGCAGCACATGGTGTGCATCCGCTCTTCCGTATTGCGTCGTGCGTTCGAATATTGCAGCGGAAGGACCCGGTTCGACTCCGGGTAGGGCCATAGTCTGATGCTCAGCCAACCTCTTTTTTCGTGGCGGTTCAACTTGTCCGAGATGCCCGAACCCCATCAATTTTATTCTCGGGGTTCAGCTTCACTTATGGTGGATACCAGACCAGAGGATCAAAACCCCGCAGCACGTGGTGTGCATCCGCTTGTGAGATTTAAAAAATCCTTGCGCAGCGGAGGAACCAAGTTCGATTCCGGGTGGGGTCACGGGCTGGGCTAGAATAACATTTTGTCCCTGCGAGAACATACCTTGTGTCGAATTGAAATCAGTCAATAGCCTACCTCGTATACCTGACGCGCTTGTTTCCCACTTGATGGGAAAACGATGATGATGTGTGGGTCGATTCAACTTCTCGAGTATACTCGTTATCCATAAAATTAACCGGAAATTGTTTTATAGTGCCCGATTACATAATTATTCCTCAACAAGCAATTGGTATGTTATACCTATCCATATTATCTCTTGGGTACACAATTTATTTGAGAGGAATCGGCCCCCCGCTGCGAAAAAACCACGAAACCATTCACTGAGCTGGTTGAACCTACATAAGTTCAGCACACATTGGAAAAAAAGCTCTAAAGAAAATTGTTCAAGCATGTGTGAAGGTCCGAAAAGGCACAGGGTATGTTCCTTGGCATCCTATACCCCTGCTAGAAGCTTTTAGCAGTGATACAGAATGCTTCATACGCTCAAGGACAGGGAAGAACTTGCAAGGACCTCGACACTTGATTTTCTGTTTTGTTCACCTCACAATGTACAAGGGTGGCTGGTGAGGCATCCAAAATAATCCTCTCCTACTCTTAGTACAGATATAACAGCTTTTCCTTAAGACACAGGGTACCAGGAGGCTAGATTTAATTTTTCCCCTGCTCAACAGTTTAACTGAACAGTGCCTGTGGGCATGTTCCCGAATTGAATGGCTCTAATGGGCATAATGATGCCTTAATTTCGGTTTTTTTGCATCTAACACATTCTTCTACATCGGGGGAACACACTCACCCCCCTAGAAGTATCCTCCATTGACCCTAGTCCAGATGTGTTACTTGTTTTTGAACAGATCCAAGAAATTGGTGTCCCATCAATGTTCTCTGTTTTCTGAGGCCTTCCGGGATATTCCGGGGGCCTTCAACAACCTTAACCGTGTCGAAGGATCCTATTCAGTACGTGAATGTAGTTGGAACAATATAAATCTTCAAAATGTGGCCAAAATACCCATGTTTCCGGTTAATTTTGTGGGTAACAAGTAGTCAATTTCATTTCATTCTCAATTTTTGCAGTGCATCTGCTGTTCATAAATGCTCAAGAAATTGTGCCAAGGGATAAAACTCTTGAAACCACTCGGCGATCACGATCGGACCCCCGCCGGGTTGGCATCACGATCGCGGAACCAGAAAGGAGAAAACCGGCAAACACGTGATAATTTTTTATTTTTATTTTTATTTTATTTTGTATCTGCATAACTTCAACCGCCTTGTTTTCTTCAACTCGATTCAATGTTCAACTAATGCCCCAATCATTCGGATAATCCCTTTATCCTCAACACCATGCTTCTCATCCAAATTGCGGTGGATCTTCATTTAATTTTTTCTCGTATTCCTCGCTTCTGACATTGTGACCTCGAATTGACAGCTAACGAGCCAACATCGGATTCCAATGAATCGTGTTCATGATAAACACATCGGGTGAGTGTCACATCGATGATATATTCGGGTATTCACTGTGGCCTCCGATTCACGTTTCATTGTCTGTGAGTTCCATTCATTCCTTCAACTTTGTTCCATCTCTCAAACATTTATCCATTTAGTCTGAGCGGTGGATATGGTATGGATTTTGATTGGAATAATGGTTTCTAATTGAAGGACTAGATGGTGGTACCTGAGCACTTGCATTGAGTGGCATTGAGTGCCTTGAACTACTTGAATGGAGTACCCCGAAAGTACTCCGGAGAAGTACCCGAGGTACTCCATATTAGTGCGATTTCGATCCAAAAGCACTCATCCAGGGCACTCGAAAGTACTCAAGCTGAGTACCTTGAGTACTTATGCTGAGTACTTTCAGGGTCCTATATCAAGTTTCTTTACTTCCCACAGTGCTTGTGTGGAGTGGGCTACTTATGGATGAGGACTCATTGTAGACAGGGCTTGGTGGGTATATGACCCATCGGTATAAGATTAATTCTTGAGGTGAGAGGCCCACAAGGGTTTAAACAGGTGTATAATAGCATTTCCTCTTGGACTAAACTCCGAGTCACCACTCAACTGGCTCAAAACTAGCAACACAAGCGGAGTTCTTCGGCAGACCGAGTTAGATTATTATACTAGGCACTCCCTCCAAAGACAAATTGCAACTGGCCCTGGGTGACTTGCCCCACTTTGACATTTGTCTTGCGCCGCACACTTACCTCTTTATATATGTTGTAAAATTCGCCGTCGGGGAACGAGAAAGGAATTAGGAAAGAAGAACAGGAACCATCAGTTCTGCCACCGACAGTAATTCGCACGGGTGTCTGGGGAACGCAGCCGAGCGTGGTGGTAATGTGCCCTAAAGCGGTAATTCGCTCGCGGGCGCCGACGGAGCACAATTTATGGCCTCCTGTTGGCCAGAAACTTTATGGGATTGCTTGGAGAGCAAGGCAAGCAGTTTTGCGGTTGCAGGATTATAACTGGTCCAACCCCGATTTGAACGCGGGCCGGCGGCCGAGTAGCGACGACGTGATGTTGATCAGTCATGGTGGTGGTCCGAATTTGGCGGCAAATCAGCAGCTCGGGGTTCGCTCTTCTTTCATCTCACACCCACACCCTCAAATTGTCACCAGGATTGTCCCATGGAGGCTTCCCTGTAATCCCGCGACGGACAACGGACGGGTCGGTCAGTAGGTATATATGTCGCACTGGTAGCCTACTAGCAGGGCGTTTGGTTACTGACAACTCCCGCTCTCATTCCATTCCCACAGCATTTCTATCGCGCGTATCGGCAATCTTTCATTCATCAAACCCACTTTCGATTCTGTCTGTTTCTCCTTCTTCCTCCACTCACGACGACGAGTCAGTTTCGCCGGGGTCCTACCTCCCCAGCGCCCCATGGTAGAGTCTCGCTCGGGCAACGACAGTGACATCCTCGGCCGGCCCAAATGGAGTGTTCTCACTGAAGTGGACTTACTGCGCTATCACGAGCTCAGCGCGGGTCGTCTCATCGTGGATCCAAAGTGCGTCTGTCCGATTTTGTGTGGGGGGAAATCGTCGCCGATGCAGACTTGGAATTTTAGGGAGGCCCAGAAGGAATTCGGGAGGGATGTCGCTGCACGTCTCAAGCTGTCCGCGGACGGCCGAAATGTGCTGTGGCCTCAACCCACGTCCGATCCGGAGGATCCGCAACTCGTACGTCTCATACAAAATCGCGCCACCAATAAAAACGCTGATACAAATGAATTCACGCAGTGGTCGGATGGACGCAAGTCCCTCCAGTTGCTAATAATCACACTCGCGAGCAGCATACCGGACTTTGTTGGCAGCATCGGCGTAGCCTCCATCTTCGAGCTCGCCGCGCGCTACAACACCACCCCCGACCACGTAAACGCGCTCTCCGCGAAGTACGCTTGCTCTTCATCCCCAACTAACCCTACTAAGTAAATGAACTTCGGCAGTTGGGCGATCTTCCTCCTCGGCTGGGGCGGTTTTGCCGCAATTATCCTCGTCCGCCGCTGGGGGCGCCTCCCCGTCCTCTTCTACTCCCAACTCCTCGCCTTCGCCTTCCTTCTCGGGTGCATCTTCGCGCCCAACCTAAACACGTTCTCGGCAATGCGATGTATTGCGGCGTTCTTCTCGACGGCGCCGCAGATTACGGGGTTGTATACTGTCGCGGATATGTATCCGTTTCATTTGCAGGCGCGGAAGGTGCGTTGTATTGATTTCTTTTTTCAAAGTTCAAAACGGACGGATATGAATTGCAGCTGTCACTTTGGACCATGGGGTTCATAATATCGCCGTTTGTGTCGCCGTTTTTTCTGGGATTCATGGTCGCACATACCGAGTACGTTGCCTCCACTCCCTCCCTTCGCCCTCCCTTCACTCTTCCTCCCTCTTCCTCAATTCGAAATCCGAAATCTCAAAACTAATTCGCGTTTTCGTGTAGTTACCGCTGGGCCTACGCCGTCGGCGCCTTCTACTCGCTCGCCGTCCTCCTCATGATTATTTTCCTCGGCGAAGAGACGTGCGTCCCGTCCCACTCCTTCCCTTCCCTTCTAACCCACTCCCCTCCCACTTTCCCCCACCTTCCAACTAAACCAATTTATTCAACTCCCAATAAACTAACACCTCTATCCACAGCCTCTTCGACCGCACCCTCCACCCCATTCCCGCACGGCCTACCCGCGGCCTGCGCTACCGCCTCGAGACCCTCCTCGGCATTACCGGCGTCAAGATGTCTCAGTATAGACCGCGGTGGGGGGAGTGTGTGGCCGGGGTGGCGAAGGTTGGGTGGAGGCCGCATGCGGGGTTGATTATGCTTTTTGGGGTTAGTGGGGGGTTTTTTTTTCCGTGCGAGTTGAGGTCGAGTCGGGGGGTCTGCTTTCCGGCGGTCTTGGAGAGACGGTTTCGGATGCATCGGGGGCTCTGCTTTCCGGATACTTGGTGTCTCTTCCTTCCCGGATACTTCGTCCGCCCTCCCCTCCGACGAAGCACGAAGAGAAGGGAAGATGGAGAGCGCGACGGAAATGCGACGGATGTTATTGGCTTGCTTGCTGACAGGCGTCCTTTTTTTAGGGCGTGGAATTCGGGCTTAGCATCGGTGCGTTGTGGTTATTGGTACTCTTGGCGCGGTGTTATTGCGGCCGTCCTTCCTTCCTTTTTTCGCATGCCCACTCACTTTCACACCCTCCTTCCTTCCCTTTTCGCATACTCACACACAATTCCTTCCCTTTTCGCATGTTCCTTCCTTTTTCGAACACTATATCGCCCGTATAGTCACTCACTCACGCACAGGCATCACGATCACAAACGCCATTTTCCTCGGGACGGCGCCTCCCGTTGGGTTCGGGTTCAGCCAGACGAGCATCTCGGGGATGTATGCGACGCCGATTGTATGTTCCTTCCTCATTCCTTCCACTACTCCTTCATTATTTGCTTGAACCAAATGTTCTTTGAACTGTTCATTCGAAAAAGTAGTATTATTTATTATCTGTTACTGATTTTTTCGACGCAGGTCGCAACGCTCGCAGGAGAGGTGATCGGGCGGTACGGGAACGACTTTATCGCCTCCGTCGGGATCCGAAGGAATCGGGGCGTGTTCGAGGCGGAGATGCGGTTGTGGTGCGTGTTCAACCTCAGAACATAAGTAGGCTCTGACAAGTGATTGATTGTGCGCAGGATGTGCTACGTCTCCCTCCCACTCTACGTCACGGGCTTCCTCCTGCTCGGCCATGGGGTGCAGGCGCGGAATGTGCCGGCGGTGATAATGGGGTGGGGGATTGGGCAGGTGAGTTTTGTTTTCTTTCTTATCTTGGTTTACGATGCTAATGAATGGGTAGACTGCGATCATGTTGAACACTACGGCTATATGTGCGTTTTCCCTCCTTTCTCCTCGTTCTTTGTTGAACTACAAAGCTGACCGATGTGTCGCAGATGCCTACCTGCAAGACTGTTTCCCGGGGCACGCCGGGGAAGTGAGCGCGCTGTTCAACTTTTCGCGGACGATATTCGGGTTCGCGGTGGTGTATTTTCAGCAGCCGTGGCTCGCTGCGAGCGGCGGGTTTCAGGTGTTTGGGTGTGAGGCTGCGTAAGTATTTACTGCTTCGTTTATTACTCGGCGTGACTAACACGGCTTGTGATCGACAGCATCGTGGTGGCCCTCTTCATCCTCATCGTTCCGTTCGTGCAAATAAAAGGGGCAGCGATGCGTGCGAAATACTCTATCCGCCCGACGGTGGCGCCGACGATGCAGCTGGCGATGGAGCGCACGAATACCTTTCGCCTCTCGCAGCGCTTCGACCGCGTCGAGCCCGTCGCCGCCCCAGGCCTGCTCGATCTCCCGAGTACTGCCAAGCCCTTGGTATCGCCCTCTATAGAGCCGCTCCCGGCTGGGGGCATAAAAACAATGACAAGCATGAGCCTGGCGGGGGCGTCATCGAGTACCGTTGGCCTAGATATCCCCGACATGCATATGCGGACGACGAACTTGGCGGCCGCATCGACGAGTACGGTCGAGGTGGATCGTGGGGTTCCGTGATCCTGCTATTTCTTGGGTTTCGGTTTCTTCTTGTGTACTTGCTATTGCTATCGATGTATCATATGGATGGAAGGGGTGTAGGATATACTGCTTAACTTTGGCTGTACTGTACAAAGAGTAAAACTAATTTCTTGGGTGTACATAAATGGATAATGTGCTTTTCGGATAGCCAGCAGCATTTGCCCCACAAGGCAAGTATTTTACGGGATATGTGCCATACATTCTGCATGTCCTGAATCAATGGTGTACCACATGACAAGTGCAAAAAACAAGCACCAAATTCTAGAGAGGCTCGCGTATCGACCTAAGAAAAGGATGCCCAACGAGTCCTAGGGCACATGGGAGGGGTATGATCGCGTACAGGAAAACACTATGCAAATGCCCCAGATGTTCTGGTGTAATCACCAAAGGGCCATATACCCCCGATGCGAAAAAAAAAAAATTGAAAAAACTTCATGGCTTGGATCAAAGAAGCACCCTGCTGTATTTGGTGGTCAGGCAAGAGAGCACCTTTCTGAAAGGTGCTCAGAAAGGTGCTCAGGGCAGAAAACTCGAACACTTTTACCATTCCAGTAAAGAAAAAAAATTCAAATGAAAACTATGGTGAAGCAACAACTAACCAACAACTACCACGCAACAAATAGACTCCGACTGTGTACAATTATCCAAACTCAGGCAGGAATCACTTCTTCTTCCAATTTGAACCCTTCAGTATCTTCATCCTCATCCTCATCCATTTTCTCCACCTTCCATACAGGTGCAATAAGCTCTGCCAAACGGACCAAGTTCCTCTGGTGCTGCTCTTTAACTTCTGTGCTAATCCCACTAACCCTCTTCTCAATATCCTGAACCCTCTTGATCTGTGATGAGTGCTCAAAGAGAGGCCTGGCTGTATCCCAGAGCTCCAATGCCTTCAGCACATCACCATTGTTTTTGGCAATGTCTCCAAGCCGGATCATGCATTCTGCTCTGCTGCGGTGAACATCCATGCAAGTGAATCCCTCCAGGGCAAGAGTAAATAGGCTGATTGCTGTGGCCTTGTCGCCCTCCCTGAGGAAGAGGTCACCCAAGAATTGCAGAGCCTTGTGGATTCCAAGTTTTTCCTTTGATCGGAAAGAATTCACAAAGAAAACTGTGGTCCAGGAGGTTGGATGCTGTGATGGTGGCCAGTGACTGACATTTGCCAGTCTCTCCAAGCAATAACTCACTACTTCGGAATCCTCCCGCCATCCCAGCCTCAGACATTCATAAAACAATGAATGTGAAAAATCCCCTTCTCGGAGATTCAGATCAGCCTGAAAGGCTTTACAAGCAGTCATCAGCCGCTTGTCTCCAGTCTTCAGACACATGGTGTGTGATGCATCGAGTTTCTGCTGGATCACATTGCACGAAACTCCCATCAAAATCTCAATTTCGGCAAAATTCAGCAGGGTAAGACCTTCATGATAGACCTGACCACCTTGATAGTTATCCAGAAGTTGCTTATAGATGGTACAGGCCTCAGTATACTCTGATTACATTTGTGAACTTCTGCCTGTAAATTCATGAGGTTATAGTGCATGTCTCCATAAGACATTCCACACAACTCCATAAGCTCTCTGGCCCTTGCGATCACAGAGATGCAAACCGGGTTATTACCAAGAGCGTGCAATGAGACAGCCTGATAATAAAGTCCAGCTGCCTCTGCATATAGATTCCCAGAGATGCTGGCAACCTTTTGTCCCTTCTGTGCATAGCCCTGACTAGCGGTATAGTCCCCAAGGTGAGAATTCAGCCATGAGAGCTCTTGGAGCGCCCAAGATTGTTCTCTGGTGTTCCCAGTCAGTTGTGCAAAGTCGAGTGCATGTTGTGAATGCTTCATAGCCATGTGAATGTGATGGTGGCTGGAGTAATAGAATGCTACAGTATTATGAAATCTTGCTGGAAACTTTTGTGAGTAGGTGATGACAATATGTGGTGGTTAAAACACAAACATCGTAGGTCAGGATCATTAATATGGTTAAAGCATTGAAGAGCCTCCATTATCATTTCTTCTGGATGAGTGATCGGAATCACTCTCCAGGCCTGCAATACTTCCGTTATGAAGTAAGCCTTCAATCTATTGTTGCATGTGGATGGAAGCAGTGTGGTGATCTCCATAATAAGAGATAGTGCTCCTCTCCCGGTAATGCGAGCGAATCTGCTAAGGTCGCAGGCACAGTAGACGCTGTCGGCTAGATCTGGATGTCCCACATGTAGAGCATTTCGCAAAGTGTTCTGCATGTTTGTATAATTGCGGACCAGACGGTCGACTAAGGGAGTTGATACCCTTGTCCCATGAGTTGCTTGATATAATTCAAGAAGCTGGTGATAATGCTTGAGGAGCGGCCTAACCATATGGTCCCTAGGTGGTGCAAGCCGTGCCATGTATTCCCTAATAGGCACCAGAGCTTTTAGGCGCTTTTGGTCATCAGTGTATGCCAGAGCAGTTCGAACTAACGCCATCTTGCAAGCAAGTATGTCCTCAATGGGGAAGGCGGTTTGTTTGAGCTCGACATCAGAGAGTCCATCTGGGAGAATTGACAAGAGGCTCAGCAAATCCTGGGAGCGAGGTACCACAGTGATTCTGGGACTAGCAAGTGAAAGTGAAATGGATAGTTCTAGATTGGATCTTCGGTCATAACCTTCTGAGATGACTGAAGTCCGCTCCTCTTGCCAGCGCAACAAGGTTGAATTGCAGCCCTGTACATCAACAATGTGGGCAAGGAGATTGATAGAGAGTGGCATGTTATCTGTGAGGGCAAGGACTTGGTCCATTTCTTTCATTGAGTGTCGGTCCTCTGCAATGTCAATGAACATCTTTCGAGCAGCCTCTTGCGACAGGGGCTTCAATGGGCTCAAGAATGGGCGTGTCCATCGCACTTTGGAAGGCCTTTCGGCTCCTCGCATTGTGATCTTTTACATCATAAGCAAAATGTGGAAAGTTGGGGTATAAGCACAAACCATCAATGCCAAACTAGGTATGTCCGTGAGCAGAGAGAGGAGCTCCTCAATCTCCTTGCGGGAGTGTGCTGGCTCCCAAACAGTCTCGAGGTTATCAAGAATTAACAAGCTCGGTGGACCACCTGAAAAGTGCTGGAGAATGGCCCGAGTGAGGTCTTTCCCGGCATTCATTCCAAGATGGGCTCCAATGAGATTTGCAAGTTCCACCTTGCTTGAGATACCGTCACTTGGAACAAAGAAACAATTTCCCTGATACTTTGCAGTAATTTCTTCATGATGCAGAACAGTTTTTGCCAGGCTTGTCTTCCCCATGCCACCAGTACCTAGAATGGCGATCCAAGGAGTACCTTGACCAAAATGTTTGAGGATTTCTGCAAGCTCTGATTCTCGGCCATGGAATATCTTGGGCTCTGCTGGCAGCATTGAGATAGAGTTGGAGCTAAGACGACAGTGAGCATGCCCCACGAAAATAGCATTTGGTGATCACCTTGCATATGACCCAGAATAGATCTGGCTAATCTGCACATCTGTTAGGAGTACTCAGGCAGAAGAGGGTGCTCGCATACTGAGGATGCTGAATCTGAAGCGGATGTGATCTCAATCATATTGAGCACCTCTTGGTATCTGAGTTGGGCCTCTTTTTCCATTTCCCAAGCGGCCAACACAGTGTCTGAAGACTTGATCTGCACAGTGTGAGTGAGTAGACTTGGGTGGGTGGGTGAAGTATTTACCTGAAAGAACTCAACTCCCTGCTGTAATCCGGTCCTGCAACCCTTGAGTAGTGCACTTAGTTCACCATGTCGGAAAAACTGTTTGACTTTGTTGCCACTTTGTTGCGTCTCAACAAAGGTGTGAATCTTGTGCAGGGTTCTAAATCAAATGAGTAATATAGATGATGGAAAAGGAGGGAAGTACGCAGTAAATTTATTCAGTAACAAGTGAGCCTGCTCCATCAGCTCTGTACACTCGTCCTTCCCCTGTTTGATAGTCTAGGCCAGTGTCTCAGAGCCATTCCAGTGCCAATTCATGTATGAAATATACCTCCACCAATCCCAAAAGTGACTGTGTGGTATTCACCACAGCTTCTAACCCAGAGATCTTGATGGTGTTGACTAGGACCTCGAGTGTATTGACCGTGATGGTCACACATTTTGAGACATTTTTAAACCGAATTTCTGTTATAGTCGGTGAACGAGGCATCTTGAGAGAAAGGGTGTTACATTTGAAACCCATCAGGGCTTTATCCTTCAAGGCTTGTGGGAGTTTCTGCTTTCATTGACTGCTGCAGCCAGTGGTGTGCCTGGCGGGGGATTCATCTTTCCCCTGGCTGTCAAAATACATTTCTGTTTGATAGTTCACTGGGTGTGGGACAATCATCCGGAAATATCTACGGCTGGGGGGGGCTTTGGCTACCTGTCAAGTGATTTTTTCATGTGTGTTAGTATGCCCCATGGCTTGACTGATACCACTGGGATATCACCTACATCGGAAATTATGTACTTACAATGCACTGGTTCGGTGGGTTGGGGCCCCTCAGACCGCCATCTTGATCCCCAGAGGCACACCGTGTGTAAACCGGATGTGAATCATCTTTCGAGACCCGGTTTTTGACGTGGGCAGCACAAACCACTTTCTTTCTGACTATACTTCTCTGATGCACCACATGAAAGGCAGTCAAGATGGAAGGAAACAAGGATGGGGTACACTTAGAATAAAGCGGCAACTTGAAGATGAGGTCCGAGGCGCTCCCAATCTCGGCTTCTCTGCAGTCCGCGCTGAACACGGAACACTGGTGAGAGAGAGTCCACTACCTGCGATGAACAACTTCATGCAAGGGGCAGTCTTCCCTTCTCTGACTGCTTTCACACTGGCAGCTCTTGACAGTGAGTAGAAAATCAGACCAGTGGGCTGCTCCTTGTCCATCCCACACTCCCCGTGCCTGCCAGCGAACATCTTTGCCCGAACACTGAATTCGAACGCCGCGTTCGGTTCGGGGACTTGCCGAACGTGAACCCGTGTTCAGTTCAGTTCGGAACACCGAATTTCGGCGTTCCAACGTGTTCTAACTTGAATAGAATTCGGGCTTCTCGTCGGCCCAAAAAGCTCGTTCAAAAGACAATAAATTGGTTCAATCTGTGTAGTCAATCTGTGTACTCACTATTTTCTAGTGCTTTGGGCACTAATTTCGGGTTGCTATTCAATCGTTGCTAGCAAACCAGTAATATACAGGCCCGGTGCCCACTATCTTGTTGATGTTGTCGGGGATGATTCCAAACATATAAATTAAAGGGTTTCGGAGAGGATTTTCAATATATTTAAGACTTATATAATATATTCTCCTGCGCTCAACACTCGACCGCTTTGCACTATGAAAAAACTTCTACTGTTAGAACCGACGTAAGTCTGTTTGAATACGTTCAGCTGACCGCGCACAACAAGGCCTTCGCGACTCACAAGCTAGATCCAGCTTTTTAGCAAAGCCAGCGTACCCGCTGATAAGTCTATTGGTTTCGCTAGGGTTATTGCCCTATAATCAAGTGCAGGATGTGAATGAGCCAACCTGATTGTAATCTCCAGCCGCTTCTCTCCGTCGCCATCTGCTGGGCCGGGAATAAGACTGGTCCCTGGGTTCGCTACAAGATACCTGAACACCCGTTTATTAGCTTCCTCTGTCACTAGATGTTGTTTTCAGTTGCTCATCTTTGAATCATTCCGATGTCCACTTCTACCAATGCCTAGTTCGTGGATCAGTCACCCGCATATATCTCTTCGAGCAGCGCTGAGCTCACTTCGGTATGGTTGAGAAAACCTGACCATCGGTGCTTCGTTTCTGACGGATTTTAATCCTCTTGGATAGATACCTCTCTCGTGTGCTCCCTCCCGTTCAAATAATTATTCACCAGAACGACCATCCAAGAGTGGACTTTGATGTACGCGAAGTGTTCTATCAGGCCCTGTATTCGAAGGAACGTGCCGATTGGTTCAGACAGCAGCAGGCAGCATTTCTGTCAATGTCTACGACTTGTGCCATGCGTCGCAGATGAAAAAGTAAAAACAAGTTTGTCCCACCGACGAATATCCCGCGCAACCTTTTTCAAGCACCACGATGTTCGTCTTCCAGCTCGTTCCCGTCAGTGCCCCTCTTCCATGGCCAAGTAGCTATATTCCATTCATACTCCCTAGGTTCTCCTCTTGTGTGCTACCAAAGCCCTCGGCAGCTCGGTCCCCTCTCCATCGCTTGACTTCATTCCGGTGTCCTTCATCGGCAATGTTGCCGCACTTCAAGCACCCCCCACAGGTGGTGACACGCGCCTCTACTACCAAAACGCGGACAATAGCATCCAGCAAAGCTCCGTCTCCGGCCCGTTCACGAGCGGGGAGTTCTACGGGACCAGAGTGCTCGTCCCGGCGGACGAGGTGCAGGCAAATACACTCATTGCAGCAGCGATGATTGACGGGGAAGCTTTCGTGGATGTGCGTGTTGTTGCGCCGTCTCCGCATTATAGCTCTCATCCGCTGCATAACCACTTAGGTTCACGTCTTCTTCATTTCTCCGCGCAACACATTGAGCGAGTACATCTTTCGCCCCGGTACTGGTTGGCGCGGTGGCGCGAACTGCACTGAATGCATTGACACCGAGGGCTATGTCGTCCAGCCAGGGAATCGCGTGCTCTACGCAATGGGGAACAGCGATGCGGGGAGTTTGGCGCTGCTCCGGGTGGGTTTCGTGAGTGCGGGGGCCCCGGGTGCGTTGACCGAGGTGGATTATGATTTGACGAATGGGTGGCGACTGGCGCAGATGAATTGAGCGGCCGTGCGGGTGTTTTAGTACAGACGTGTTCCTGAAGGATGAAATGCAAAAAGAATGCCCGGGAATATGCTGAGTGAAAAAAAAGAAAAAGAAACCATCAAAAGCTGTCATTCACCCTGTCCTAGAGTCCTGGACGCACGTCATGTAGTATTATGCCTAGTCTCTGGCAGATAGACACTACAATAAACTGGTGCTGGTACCTGGCGTGTTGTGTCAAAAACCGATTTGCAGATGTATAAGGGGAACCAAGGGCCAACTCTTCAAGGCCCTGGGGGGATTTCCGATTCAACCAAGATTCAACGAAACAAAGACAAGGAGTGACGCTGAAAGACGCGGCAAATCAATGTCACGCAATGGCAGAGATAATTCGACGGGGTTAAGAAAGAGCTGGAAGGAGAGCCGCGTTCTGAAGTCGTCGCCGGCAAGTCGGCGCTCGCACGTACGTTATTGTCACGTGCCACGTGTATGTGACATCTCGCTCCTTTCTCCTACGTCCACCTCCATCTCTCGAATACTGCGCACTTCATGAGCATCAAGCCCATCGACAAAACCTCGATCCACAGAATCACATCTGGCCAGGTCGTTATTGAGCTGCAAACGGCCGTAAAGGAGCTCGTAGAGAACAGCTTGGATGCGGGGGCTACTAATCTAGGCGCGTAACTTAAGCTCCCTTTCCTGTCCATGTGCCCAAACCGCAAACGAACAGAAGTGCGATTTAAGCAATATGGATTGTCGACCATCGAGGTGGTGGATAATGGCGGGGGGATCTCTGAGGAGAACTATGAGGGATTAGGTGCGGTTTCTGCATGCCAAGTGGACTCGTGCTGAATGAATGCCACCCACCCACCCGCCAGCGTTGAAACACCACACGTCTAAATTGTCTTCGTTTGCTGATCTGACGACCGTGACGACGTTTGGGTTCCGCGGAGAGGCGCTTTCGTCTTTGTGCGCACTGTGCGAATCCGTTGTGGTGTCTACTGCGACTCGACCTCCGATAGGTGTGACCCTTGAGATGGAGTCGAGTGGCAAGGTTCGCCACAAGGGAAAGGTCGCGCGACAGGTGCTTGATTATGTCGTCTTCCCGTCGCATGCTTGACCTGTAACCCAGCGCGGGACTACTATCACGCTCACAAATCTCTTCAGTACGCTGCCTGTCCGACGGAAGGAGTTTGAACGGAACGCAAAACGCGAATTCGGCAAGGCACTGACGCTGCTGAATGCATACGCCTTGGGACCCTGTTGCAGTCAGAATGGTGTCAGACTAACCGTCAGTAATCAAGCGGATAAAGGGTGAGTCCGTTGGCCATCCAATGTTCGAACGCTGAGGTCTAGCAGGGCGAAATCTGTACAGATCCGGACACCAGGCACTCCGTTGCTGCGGGAGTCGGTATCTGCCCTTTGGGGTCCCAAGGCGCTCGATAATACTGTGCCACTTGCCTTGCGCTTTCCCGTCGAGCGGGACAAGGTAGCCATGCGAAGGTTTTTGCGTCATTCAATTCGTTTTTGTTCTTACGTCTGAGACGTTATTCAGAGCACCGGACTCGAGCAACGCGCCGATTGAAGTGGAGGTTCGCGGTCTGGTATCCAAGTTTGCCGTCGGTTGCGGACGCAGTGGAACTGACCGTCAATTCTTTTACGTCAACGGCAGACCGTGTCATTTATCCAAGGTCTATTCCTCGTCCAAGGAGGAAGTATCGACTCACTGTCAAACCTAGGTCCAAAAGGCTTTTAATGAGGTCTATCGGTCCTTCAACGCCACACAATCACCTTTCCTTGTTGCGGACTTCATTTTGCCGACCGGTATGTTCTTCAGGTTAACTCTTTCAATACCCAATTGACGCTCATGGTCGTAGATTCCTGTGACATCAATGTCAGCCCTGACAAGCGATCGATTCTCCTTCACCACGAAGCCAACTTGATATCGGCGCTCAAGGTAAGCGGTCCTTAATCATTTGAACGGAATTCACGGAAAGCTGAGTCGCTGTTTCGAGACGACGCTAGAATCGACCTTTGCCTCTTCGCGGTCCACCTACGACGTCGAGGGCACGCAGTCGAAAACCATGACTCAGACGCTGCTCCCGGGACAACAGTCGGCGAACAGGCATTCCTCGTCGTCGATAGCGGTCGTTGTGAAATCTGACGGGGAGCACGGGACTGAAAATGCCGCGGCTGCGGTAGACATTGAGGTTCAGTCCATTGCGCGGCCACTTCAAACGCCGAAGCCTACTCCTACTCACGATTCGAGCTCAAAAGACGACAGGGCTCCATCTGCGGTCGCGGCGAGCAGCTCCCTTCCACTGATCATCGCCCGTGAAACGCGCGTCGAGACCCTCGTCCAATCCGCTGGTAATAGTCCGTTTCTCCAACCGATTCAGCCCGTTGCACGGCCACCCCAAATGCCGAACACTGAATCCGAGAATGACAAGGGTCCATCTACCGTCCCGGCTCCCTCCCCTCCCGTGACGATCGCCCGTGAAACCCGCGTCGAGCCCCTCATCCGATACGCTGGCGATAATCCGTTCCTCCTCCCAATGTCGACCCAACCAGCGCACGACTCACTAAGTGCGGCACCTACCGCCGTGATTTCTGTTCCTCCCCCATCCACCTCCACCCCCTCGAGCGCGTCAAAAAGCCCCATCGAAGACGTGGTTGTGACGCTCGACGCGTCGCGCGCGAGCTGGCAACGCAAGGTGCAACTGACACGCAAAGTCTCCGACGAGCGCGCGTTGTCGCCTGCGCCGGCGGACGAACCCCACGATCACCCGCGCAAGAAACGACGCTCGGAGCCGGGTGGAGGAGGATCTCGCGACGAGGAATTGGAAGTGGATGCAGGTCGGGAAGAGCCACACACGACCGTGGCCTCGCAGAGCAAGTCTGCGCGCCAGAATTTGCGCACGATGTTGGCTGGGTTTTCTGCTGCGGGTAGTCAACCGGCGGTTCGGGTTGAAGTTGAGGAGGAGGAGGAGGAGGAGGAGGAGGATGAGCTGGAGGGAAGTGAGGAAGATGAGTCTATGGTGTCTCCACCGCGCCGTCCTTCCCCGGATTTGGAAGATACACAGCCGGTCAGTAGAGGCGAGGAGGAGGACGATGACGGAATGCAGATTGATGTCCAGGATACTTCGGTGGACGATCTCGAAGCTCTGCGGACAACTGACGATGTTCAGATGCAGGACGACTCAGGTGCTCCCAACGTTCGAGTCTCAACGGCGGATTCCTCACGCACCAACGGCGAGGAGGGCGAGGACGACATCATACTCATTCAATCCGATGCCGACAAATCTAACTCGCTGCCCGATTCCTCTGCTACTATCGACCTCACTGACGATGACATGTTCGAAAGCTCGGAGCTCTCTGCCAACGTGCCTGAAACCTTGTTGTCCACAACACCTTCTCTGGACGAGGTGATCTCACGACCAGAAGTGATTCGCACTTCGGACACCGGACGCGGCGATGTTTCTCTTCGGTTCGAGATGTCCAAAATCTCCACCTCGTGGCGCCGTCTGCGTCAAAATCTCAATACCGCCTCCACTGATGCCAAACGCGATGAGCCGTCTTCGAAGGTGCTGCTGGATGCTGGAATCACGGACGCAGTCAGCGACGACGTCGCGACCGAGGCTCTAGCCCGAACGATCAGCAAAGCGGATTTCGGATCCATGGATATTCTTGGTCAGTTCAACCTGGGCTTTATTGTCACACGGCGGCGGACGGGCGAGGGAGCTGCTCTGATGGACGACTTGTTCATCGTTGATCAACATGCTGCGGACGAAAAGTACAACTTTGAGACGCTGCAGCAGACGACGCGCATCAAGTCGCAGAAACTTTTCCGGTGCGTTCTGCCTTGGCTCCCGAACAGTTTGGGTCGTGTTGACGATTCGATGGATGGGAAGGTCGCAGCCGCTGGAGCTTACTGCGGGCGACGAACTGGTGGCGCTTGAGAATCTCGAGGTGCTCCGGCAGAATGGGTTCGAGGTTGATTTGCAGACGACGACCGATGATACCCCGGTGCAAGGCCCACGGCTGTCACTCACGGCGCAACCGGTCAGCAAGGATACTGTCTTCGATATGAAAGGTGTGTTAACCATCTATCCGGGCCTCTTATACCACTCGAACTAAACCAACTGATCCCAGATCTGGAGGAGCTCATCCACCGCATGCGCGACCAGCCAGCAGGCCAGATGGTGCGATGCTCCAAAGCGCGCGCCATGTTCGCGATGCGGGCGTGTAGGAAGAGCGTCATGATAGGGATGCCTCTCACGAAAGGCCAAATGACCGGTGTGAGTACCCCAGTTTCATGTCCCACGCCGCGATATCAATAGTGAATCCCCTCCCAGGTTGTTAGGCACATGGGAACGATGGACCAGCCGTGGAATTGCCCCCATGGACGCCCCACGATGCGGCATTTGGCGGACATCCTCGGCGAGCGAGACCGACGGTGTGTTAACTGGGGAGGCTTCGGGGGTGATTGATGATAGCAGGTGAGCCTCGCCGGGCCGGTATGTATCTTTAGATCTTAGCTGCAATCTACAATCTGCTTGCTTGTCCACCACGCTACGATGTCCATCCACGCTGTGAAACGCTCGCAGTGCCATCTCGCTTGGGACAATAGGTATCCTGTATTTTCCCGCTCCCCCATTTTCGGATCCTTCACTCTCCCACTTATAGCATCGCGCCCGTCCTGCGCGTCAAATCGGGCGAGATAGTCACCTTTGATTGTCTCGATGCCTCGAACGGACAGATTACGCCCGACAGCACCGTTGACGCTATCAAATCCCTCGTCTTCTCGCAGCTGGACCAGGTGAACGGACCGGTCTTCGTCGAGGGCGCCGCGCCGGGCGACACGCTGCAGATCGACGTCCTGCGCGTCGCGCCCGCGCCCTGGGGCTGGACGGCGTGCATCCCTGGCTTCGGGCTCCTCACGGACGAGTTTCCCGAGCCCGCGCTGAAAATCTGGGAGCTCGACACGGAGAATATGGTCACGTATTTTGATAAGGAGAAAACAATTAGGATCCCGCTGAGGCCGTTTGCGGGCGAGATGGGCGTGGCGCCGGGGAAGGAGGGAGCGTTTTCGACGATTCCGCCGTATGCGACTGGGGGGAATATTGATACGAAGCATCTGAGTGCGGGGGCGACTTTGTTCCTCCCGGTTGAGGTGGAGGGCGCGTTGTTTTCTATTGGGGTAAGTGCTATGTCCTAGAATGCTTGAATGCGAGCTGAACCGAGCAGGATGGGCATGCGGTGCAAGGCGATGGAGGTGCGCATCCATCTTAGAACCTCCGTCCGATACAAGCCAATGAAAAATATCCGAGCTTAGAAGTTTGCGGTGCGTTCGAATTACTCCGAAGGGGCCAATCTTGACCCGACTTCTGCATGACAGGAACCGCGATAGAGACGCCAATGACTGTCTCCGTGCGGCTCACCGTGCGCAAGGACCGCCCGTACATTAAAACCCCGCACTTCACCACGCCAAAGGTCAACATCCAGGACGAAGAATATTACTGCACCACCGGTGTCGACGCGGACATGCGCGAAGCCACGCGCGCGGCGGTGCGCAATATGATCGACTTCCTGTGTGCGGAACACGCTCTGGACCGCGTCGCGGCGTACATGCTCTGCAGCGTCGCGGCGGACCTTCGGCTGCATGAAGTGGTGCGTTGACTGCAATAACTGAGTTCTAATTCCACTCACGTCAATCAACGGGGTTCAAATTTGGTTACATAGGTGGACATGCCGAATTACGTCGTGCGTGAATTTGTTATATGAGTGGCCATGGCGGCTGCTGACTGACTGACAACCGGCAATAGGTGGGTATGATGATTCCGCGCTCCATTTTGGGCGCTTCCACTCCCAGTGAGGTTCGTCGCGATATATAAATCGTGCACAGCGCTTTGTGTTAATCATCTGCCGTACTTAGAGCAAGCTGTAGGCATGGAAGGTGGAGTGGGAGGTGGCCTGCTTTGCTGAGTTTTCAACAACAGCGATACTTAGGGGATTGCTGTTTGGAGCAACAGCGACGTTCATTGGCTGTCTTCTGTGGACATCGGATATGTTTTGTATTGAGCTTTATTATTGCGTCTTCTTCGGATCGGCAATATGGATCGACCACCCTTTTCTTTTCAGGCTCGTCTGCGTGCCACAGACTGATGATTGTGGCTTGATCTCATACCGGCTCTCCCCCCCAACATGCGGGGACCCGAAATTTTCGACCTCCGAATGGCTAGCCACGGATTTTAAGGGTCGTACCGGAGTGCAAAAGGGATAGTTCTCCTGTCTGTGTTTCTTTCCTTGGCTATCTGCGGGGCCCGTAACACGTTATAGGGTTCGGTTCGTTCGACAGCGTAAATTTGCGTCAGGCAAGTCAAATTGAGGATACAAGCTCTTCTGTGGTTTCTCGACGCATTATTGGAACACAGAGAAGTACGCCTTGAACCGAAAATATCCCCGGTGTGAATTCGACGTTGAAAAATATTGTTTAAATTCAATTTAAATTCACCCGGCTTTACCCGGTTTTACCCGATCTCCTTGATCATGAATCGCAAAGAATCCAAGGATTCTCATGTAATTCTACCTACTTACCTCGCTCAACGGCACTGCAACATCGAAATCGGGCCAACTTCTGAAAGCTTTGATCTTATCCGCGGAGTGTATGGATGTGATGATCACTGGCATCTGCCATTGGTGATGAATATAACCTAAGAACTGCTGTCACAGCTCTCCCACCGCATCGCTCTCCCGGTCTCTGACGATGGTCGCCACCATATCCCGCGTCCGGAGCGGCTCTCTGGACGACCCATTCGCCGTGCACCTCGCGCCCCCCGAGGGCGAATCCGCCGAGGAGCGCGCGCTACGGCTTGCAGCAGCCCAGGACGCAGAGAAAACGTCACGTCAGATAGACGAGGTTTTGGCGCAGTCGGAGAAGCTGCTCAACAAGAAGAAGCGGGATGTAAAGATTCTCTTGCTGGGTGTGCCATATCGTCCTGCTTTATCGATGGTCCAAGCTGACCCTGCCCTCTTCGCACAGGGCAGTCGGAGTCGGGCAAGGTTAATATATTTTTCCATTTCTGGCGACATTAGTTTTGGGTGCTCATTCATGCTGCTGCGTTTCGCGACGATAGAGCACGGTGTTGAAGAGTGCGTTCGGTTGAACTTGATGATCGACGTAGATCGGACTAACCCCTGAGTAGACTTTCGGTTACGATTTACACCCCAATATTTCGACAGCGAGCGGGCGGCGTGGAGGATGGTCGTTTTGCTCAATCTCATTGGGTATCCTCTTCAAAAGCGTACCATGCTCGCCATCGCTTACTTGTGTTCCAGCTCGCTCCGAGTGATCGTCGAGACCATCCGCACCGAACTCGCAGCGCCGGAATTCAATCTGGTTTCGGATATACATCGACAGTCCTGCATCGAGCTCGCGCCGGTGCTGCGCGAGGAGGATGTGATAAACGCGCTCATATCGCCCTCGAAGCAGCTCAGCAGCAACGAGGTCTATGTGCGTCCCGGCGGCGAGTGGAAGAGCATCCTCGCCACGTCCGAGGTCGCGCAGAATACCGCTTCCATCGTCGTTTCCATGCGGGACGCGATCGATACGTTGTGGGCGGATGCGGCCGTCAGGGAGCTGTTGGAGAAGAAGGACATCTCACTGCGGGATGGCGGTGGATAGTGCGTTCAGCTGGCGATTTAAAACTCCGAGAAGCGATGCTTACCACGATGTGCAGCTTTATGGACGACGTTATGCGCGTCACTGCCCCGGACTATGTGCCCACCGACTGTGCGTCGTTGTCAGGCGCGGCGGGTCCACATCTGACGTTTGATACATACAGCTGATATTTTACGGGCACGAATAAAGACCATGGGCGTAGAAGAGCATCTATTTGAGAAGGAATCGGCCCCCGGTGCGTTGCCATGCATCCTTGGTTGCGTAAATTCATCTATTGGCAATAACAGGGACCCGCGGCGTGAAGGATTTCTGGATATATGACGTTCCCGGCTCGCGGGGTTCGCGCGCAGTATGGTCCGTCTGTCGCACCCCACGTTGGTTATCCCTCGACTCACGGCACGAATTAGGATCCCGTTCTTTGACATGGGTAAATATCCATCTATTCACTCTCGCTGTTCGCTCCCCTCCTAATCCCCGTGACGTCGCGGCACAGTGCAGGCCATCGTGTTTCTAACCCCGCTATCATTCTACGAAGTCCTGGAAGAGGACAATAGAGTGAACCGTCTCGAGGACAGCGTCGTCTTATGGAAAGAAATTTGCGCAAACGTCCTCCTCGAGAACTGCCAGATAATATTGTTCTTCAACAAGGTGCGTACCTCTTACCTACCTGTCCCCTTCCATTCCCTTTCATTTCATGGCCGCTCGAGTCCGTTGGACGCGCAGGCTGATTAACGAATGCAATGCAGATGGATATCCTAAAAGCCAAACTGCGCGCCGGGCTCATAATCAAGGAGTACGTCCCGAGTTTTGCGGAGCGCGAAAATTCGTACGCCGGTGCCACGGGCTGTGAGTCCGCCATCTATCATGTATGCCGTTTATTCCGTTGATGCTAATCACGTCACTGGGACACACAGACTTCAAGGAGAAATTCCGCGCGTATCATGTACGTTGTCGTACCCTCCTTACTGTTGTGTACATACATAATGCCGCGCCTAACGATCGGCATTCCGCATCGCAGAAACGAACCTCGCCAAAGCCGCGGTCATTTTTCTACTACGAGACCACCGCTGTCGTAAGCCCCTCTTTTATTTCCGCTATTCGCCTCCTCGCCTTGTCATGACTGAGCCGAGACCTTTTCATCTCCAGGATACACGTTCGACGGCGAAGATTATCGGGGCTGGTGCGTTTATCTTTTTTTTTCACGCCTTTTTTTATGTTGGAGGTAACTTACGCGCGGTTCATTTCGCTTTTTTTTGCGTTTTAGTGCACGAGGAGATCTTCCGGAAGCATCTCCACCAGAGTATCCTGATCTAAAGCTCTACGTCTGGGCCTGGCCACGCCGGCATTACATTGGTTTCAAGTCGGGGGTGGGGGTCGGACGTTGGTTGGTTCTGTATATACTGTGGCGAGCCGTCCACATTTTTTTTTTGGTTGAATAATGTTGAATTCGAACGAACGTATGTATCCATAGTTCTATACTATTGCTTTGCTTTTTCTTCCTACTTAATATTCCTACATACATACATGTATATATTTTTCACCGTGGCAACTTCAAAGGAGATAGCTGGTTGGCTCGTTGTTGGCACCGGCGAATTTTTTCTTCTTGCTTCTCCGATCAAGGACCGAAAATCCGGCTTGCAGTTTCTGGATGTGGATTTGGGCGTTGGATAATCAGATGACCCGGGACCGCGTAAATGGGGCATGTCCTGGCACACGACATGGCCTAGTCGACTTAACAGTCGGTTAAGGACTAGCCGGTTGTCAGCCTGCTCAGGCCCCCGGTCACTCACCCAAAACCAGCTCCGCCAAAAGTTCAAAATTCTGGTTGATTTACCTTACGATTTTTGGGCTCCTGGTCGTTGATTTACCTTACAGCGGAGCGAGTTTGGTCGCCAAAATTAGCCGAAAAAAAATGATTTTTTGCCCAGGCGCGGATTTGGCGCATTTCCAGGCCGTTTTGGTGCGCCCGGCTGTTTTCAACCAGTTTTCAGCTCTACAAGTGAAGTGATGAAAGAAAATTCACAGTTCCATCCGCTCCTGTGGGGTATCTTTGGTCAAAAGAAATCTCCCACGCGGAGCGCGATTTACCTTACAACGGAGCGAGCCTCCTGGATTCCTGGGTGATTTACCTTACGGGAGGGAGCGAAAAACAGCAATTTTGGGGCGTTGATTTACCTTACGGCGGAGGGTCCTAGGGCTGAGTGACCGGGGGCCTGCCTGCTCTGTCGATCTTGCATGCTGACGCCAGGCCGCCGATCTTCAGCACCTGGCTTGCAGTCTACGGTGAAAGCAACTCTTCGGAGCCAAAGTGAAGTTGGGTATCCAGGCACAGCGATTTTAATTTACCTTAATTGAGGCAGAGGTTTTCTTCTCCGGGACCTGAAGGGTGGAATGCGCTGGCCGCGGCCAAGCACAAGCCAAGAATATTCTCGGAAGGTCGGACGTTGGCATGGTGAAACCGGATTCCGGTCTCCGATCTGTGGGGTTAGCTCACCCCCGATTGTTCCGTGTTTTCGTGAAATCGGCATCGGGAGGGGATACGATGTAGTAGCGATCTAAGAGAGATGCCGTCAAGGGCGCAGCTGCAGAATCCGTTACGCGCGGACGTAAACCTCGTAACGGTAAAAGGGACCCAATTTTTTTTTTTTTTTTTTGGACATCTGTCTCTGTGGAGACTAAGGCGATAGGGCGGACGGAGGAGGATGGAATCGGTGACCAGCTGCGGAACAAATCGAAATTCCACTAGCTCCCAGGTGATATGTTTCTCCCCTGCCCCTTGGCCGGCGTCTAAGGGCGCTCCGCACACACACTGGCAACTTGGTTGAACTGTTCAATTTGGTAGGGAACGTGTCTGTGCCGATCATGGTCGCTTCTGCGCCACATGATTGGGGATCTCTCCCATGACCAATATTTCCATTCGGGCGCCAATATTATGTGCTTGCCCTGCACCTTTACCTCTACTCCAGCATGAGGTCCCACCGCGCCAGCCTGGGCTCCATCGACCCCCTCAACATCCCCCTCCAGCCGCCCCCAAACGAGACCGAGGAAGAAAAGGTGGCGAGGCTGGAGGCGGCGCGGGAGGCGACACGAATCTCGAGGACAATCGATGTGGGGTTGGCGGAATCCAAGAAGGCGCTGGACAGGAAAAAGCGTGCGGTCAAGATCCTGCTTTTAGGTCAGTCTTTGTTCTGCTCTTCCCGCGCTTTCCTGTATCCTGAGAGGCGGCGCTTCCATTGCAGGGCAGTCCGAATCCGGGAAGGTACGCGTTTTTTGTTATCTCAAAGTCATTCTCTGACCCGTTATCTTTTACAGAGCTCGGTCTTACGGAGTGCGTATAGTCGCCGAACTCCGTTTTACTGCCTTGGTTGACCGGGTGTGTGCATGCAGATTTCAGACTCGCGTTTACGCCGAAATACTTTGAGAGCGAACGACTCGTGTGGAAAACTGTCATCCAACTCAACCTAATAAGGTCCGTCGAACGCAGCTCTAAATCTCTTCTCTTGCTTTCTTTTCAACTCAACCAAAACAGCTCGATCAAGAAGACCCTCAAGGTCCTGCAGGACGAGTGGGAGGGGTCCGATTCCGTTCCGCCAGCGGCCTCAAAACCGCCCGGATTATCGCTCAACAGCGAGCACAAGCGCCTCGCGCTCTCCCTATCCCCTCTACTAGCGTTCGAGACAAGCATCAGCCGGATTATGAACTCGGACGCGCCGGGGGGTGAGGGGTACACGGTGACCGTGCGCCCGGGCGGCGGGTGGAAGGACAAGCTCACGCACCTCGGGCGCTCCGCGTCCACCGCGCCCGAGTCGCAGTCGCCGTCGTCCCCGTCATCGCCATCGTCCCCCACGGCGGAGGCCAGCGGCGACCCGTCGCAGGTCACGCAGGTCCTCGCGGCGTGCCAGAACGAGATCATCGCGCTGTGGGAGGACCCGATCGTGCGCCGCGTGCTGGAGGCGAATGAGGTGTATCTGCAGGACGACGCGGGGTTGTACGTGCTCCCTGTGTTCGCTGTTTACGCTTACCTTTGGTTGACAAATGGAATGCACAGCTTCCTGGACGACACTGCGCGAATCGCGGCGCTGGATTATGTACCGTCCGATAGTGCGCCGGTTTCCTTTCTTTCTCTTCGTCCGCGGACCTATACTGATTGACTTGATTCTTTCTCTCGCAGGGGACATCATGCGCGCAAGAATACGGACCCTCGGCGTCGAAGAACACCGCTTCATAACCGAGTCCGGTAAGCGGTCAGTTCAACGTCTACAACCCATCGCGGCTGAGGGATTTAACCAGGGCTTAGGGCAGGGACCGAATTCTTTATCACCGACGTGTGTGGAAGTAGTAGTCAAGTATGCGCCCCCTTCCCTTCCCTTCCCTTACGAGGCTGCGACGCTGACGAAACTCACCCCTTGCCTTCGCAGCGATCAACATGGGTCAGTGGTCATTCATTCTTATTACCTTACAGTCTTACTGACGGTCGGTTGGTTGATTTTCGTTTATTTAGATCCCGTATTTCGACGATGGTGCGTTTGCTCTTTCTTCCCTTTCTTTACTACGCTGCGTGTTGACGACATCGTTCGTTCGTGTTCGTTTCAGTCCAAGCGATCCTCTTCCTCGCCCCCTTGGCTTTCTGGCAAAGCCTGGACGAGGACACAAAGGTCAACCGCGTCGTACGTCCTTTCTCTCTTTCCTTCACATCATGAGTATGAGACTGACGACGAACCGAACCCCTGCAGCAAGACTCACTCGAACTATGGCGAGAGATCGTGAGCAACCCGCTGCTCGCCAAGACTGCGTTGATCCTGCTATTCAACAAGGTATGTAGCGCGTCCTACCTCCCATCCTCCACGCGTGAATGAATTATTTATATTTACTGATTAACTCTTGTATTGCGCATCGTCCACAGAAAGACGTCCTCCAAGCACACATCAAAGCGGGCATCATGGTGAACAAGTACGTCCCGAGCTTCGGGGACCGGCCGAACGACGTTGCGTCGGTGACTAAATGTGTGTGTCCCCTTCCTCCTTCCATCCTCGAGCTCTCTTTCCCGTGGGTGTAGAGTCTTACGCTTTTTTCTGTAGACTTCCGGGACAAGTTCTCGGCGTACCATGTGAGTACTTTGAACCCAACCCCACTCCTACTACTCCTCCGACACCGACGTCGACGCCGATGTCCACTTCGACGTCGACTCGGTGGAGGCAGAGGCGGCACAGCCGTCCAGATAAACCCGCGGATACTGACGTGTGCACCAACAGCGGAAATTCTCGCCCCAGCCCCGACAATTCATATTTTACGAGACAGAGGCTATCGTGCGTATCCCTTCCTGTTCCCTTCCCCTCATTCCCTTCCCTTCCTTCCTTCCTCGTTGAACTACCACCCTTCCCTTGTTCCCTACCTTCCTTCCTTATTACCTCCCCCTTATTACTTTCAACTACCGTCTTCGTTACCTTGCACAAACTAACTCGGTCGCGGATCTAGGACACCAAATCGACGGCCGTAATTCTGGGAGAAGGTGAGTCTTCGTCCTTTCCTTCCCTCCCTCCCTCCCTCCCTCCTACTCCGCATGCTCTTCGTTTGTGTTGATCGATGCTGACGATGTCCATTTTTTACAGTCCAAGAACAAATCATCCGGAATCACCTGAAGGACCTAGACGTTATGTGAATACACACTTACCGCTCGATGGCTTGGTCCTATGTATAATGCGACGACGACGAACTTACGCATTTGTGATAAGCAGATACCGCACCTAACCTAATTCATGTATCGCCATAATGAAGGAAGCAAGACAAACGCGAAAGCGAAAGAAAGGAAGCAAGGAAGGAAGCAAAGAAGGAAAGAAGGAAGGAAGGAAGAACCCGCGGCCGGATCTATCCGGGCCATGGTGCGGTGATTCAGGGGAGAAGAAGATCGACGGAATGACCTAAGAAAGAAGCGGGGCAGATCGCGACCGAGGAATGAAGGAGGGGGGCGAGGGTACGGCACAGAGAAAGGCCTAAGAAGGGTTAGTGCGCAAGGCCGGCGTTGAGCGAGGGAGGTATTATTAATATGTGCAATTAATTCCAGGGAATTATAATCGTGGTCCGGGTTACACTCTAGAAGAAAGTGGATGTATGTACGATGCGCTTCAGATGTCGGAGTGCGCGTGCGCCGAACCAGTCTTTCGCGTGGCACTGCCGGGGATCTGCGTCAGTTTGAAACAGATATGGAGGGGAAGAAGAAAAAAGGCGTACGGATGGACAGAGGTAACTGGGCAGCGCGCCGGCACAGACCATGTACCACCGCAGCGCGTCCCCCCCACCCACCTCCCACCGCCCGCACCCCTCGCAGTAGTGCGCCAGCTTGTGCTCCGGGATCAGCACCTCGACCTTGCACGCGCAGCCCTCGTGGTCCACGACCGCGAATAACGGCGCCTCGTGCAGCTCCAGCGCCATGAGCAAATCGAGCAGCGTCGGCGCGCTTGCGTGCTCCCATCCCGAGCGCGCGCGGGGGTCGAACCAGAAGCGCGGGCGCGGGGACCAGTGGCGCAGGCCGGGGGTGCGCGGGGCGAGCGAGGGGGCGTCGAGGCGGGCGATCTCACGGCGGTCGGCGGTGCGGTGGGGTTCGGCGAAGATGAGGTACCAGGCGCGGTATTTGTGGCCCAGGGAGAGGGCGGCTGGGAGGTTGGGGAGCTGGAAGGAGTGGACGCTGCTTGCGGGCATGTAATGGCCCAGTGGGGTGCGTATGGTGAGAATTGGCGTCAGGAAGGGTGGATGTCCTGAGGCGCGGTGTGAGGGCTACCAGAGCTGGGGCATAGCGCGACGTGGTGGGCAGAGGGAAGGATAGTAACTAAGCGGTGGGGTTTCGAAACCCTTTGACAACCGACGTCAGTGGCGTGTGGCGCGCCAATCTGTCAGTGTGAGAATTCCGAGGCCGACTGGTTAATCAATTCGCCCGAGGGTAAAACGTCGAACGACAGTCGAGTGAGCTGCAATTGCCTCGCGAGACGGAGGAAAAGGAGGTTGAACTTACCACATGCCTGCCGTTTTTTTTTTGGTTCCGCGATCATGATGCGATGCCGGCCGGGGTCCGATCGCAATCGCGACCGTCTATCCGCTGGCACAATTTCTTGAGTATTTATGAAGAGCGGATGCACGTCATACGTTAGGGTATTACTATTCCTTGGTGCGCATAAAAATTGAGAATGAAATTGACTGCACTCGACGAGAAGT
The DNA here is from genome assembly GCA_029378385.1 of Mycena metata. Classification (NCBI taxonomy): domain Eukaryota; kingdom Fungi; phylum Basidiomycota; class Agaricomycetes; order Agaricales; family Mycenaceae; genus Mycena; species Mycena metata. The sequence continues at coordinate 472,359 of JARKIB010000043.1, read as the reverse complement.
TGAATATTAATCAACACATGGCATCATCCTTTTCAAGCGGGAAACAAGCGCGTCAGGTATACAAAGTAAACTATTGACTGATTTATTTGGCACAATTCATCTCGTTCTCGCAGGGCAGCCACGGCAACAAAAAAGTTATGTTCATTCCTAGCTGATGACCCGGCCCGGAATCGAACCGGGTTCTTCCGCTGCGCAAGGATTTTTAATCTCATACAAGCGTTATGAAGAGCCGACGCACACCATGTGCTGCGGGGTCTTGCTCCTCTGGTCTTGTATCCTCAATGAGCGAGGATGAAACTTCAGGATATGAACTTGGGTCAATCTCGGGCAGCTCGGACAAGTTGCGTTCGTTTGCGTTGATACATAGAGGGTCCCACACGTCGAATTCAATGCACGAAAAAAGTGTCGGTATACTGAACACCGTGCGCAAGCAGAGAGCGGGTGCTCAGTAGGATCTTCATCCCTACATTCTGTTCTTTGGCTGATCATGAGTGAGTATGAACCCAAGAATAAAATTAATGAGGCTCGGCACCTCAGACAAGTTGGATCGACGTGAGTCTTCGACTAGCGGTTCGTACCTGAGGATACTAAGAAAAAGGGTGACACTGAGAATTCTCATGACCCTGCCCGGAGTCGAACCGGGTTTTCCGCTGCAATTCTATTCTTGTACTCAAAGAGAGAGCGGATGCACACCATGCGCTGCAGGGTCTCATATCCTCTGGTCTTGTATCCACCATAAGTGAGGCTGAAACCAAGAATAAAATTGATGGAGCTCGGGCACCTCTGAGTCCGGCAGACACGAATTTCCCGTGACCGAGCGGTCCTTGGTTGGCTTGCGTTCAACGGACACGAGAAGAAGAAAAATGATGCGTACACCTTGAATTCAATCGACAAAAGGAAATGCAGACAAATCGCCAAAGTATGACCCTGCCCGGAGTCGAACCGGGCCCTTCCGCTGCAATGTATGAATGCGGACCACAACGAAGAGCGGATGCACACCATGTGCTGCAGGGTCCTATATCTTCTGGTCTGGTATCCACCATAAGTGAGGATGACAATTGGGAATAAACTTGATGAGGCTCGGGCACCTCGGGCAAGTTGAATCCGACGCGAGCGTTCCTGGACCGAGGGTCCCATGGTCGTTGGTACCTAAGAAAATGTAGAGGAAATAGCATGGTTTCACACATTCCATTCAATCGACGGAAAAAAGAGAGAAAAAACCAAATCGCCTCATCATGACCCTGCCCGGAGTCGAACCGGGTTCCTCCGCTGCAATATTCGAACAACTGACGGATACGGAGAGCGGATGCACACCATGTGCTGCGGGGTCTACTCTTTTGGTCTTGTATTCACCGTGAGTGAGGCTGAAACCCGAGAATAAAACTAATGAGGCTCGGGCACCTCCGAGTCGGACAAGTTGAATCCGACGTGAGTATTCGACACCGGTTCTCACCTAAGGATAAGAAAACGATGACGGTGGGAGTTATTATGTATGACCCTGCCCGGAGTCGAACCGGTCCTTCCGCTGTAATATTCGAACGCACAACACGAAGGAAGAGCGGAGGCACACCATGCGCTGCAGGGTCTTATATCCTCTGGTCTAGTATCCACCATAAGCGAGGCTAAAACCCGAGAACAACATTGACTCTCAGACAACTTCCATTCCACTCGAACTTTCTTAGACCAGGGATCACTGGTTTGTTTGTGTTGATACATACAGTACCTAAGAAGAGGGACAGCCGCACATTCTCGTGATGGCATGGTTTTATACATTGAATTTCATGGCGGAAAGAAAATGGATACAAATCACCAAATTATGACCCTGCCCGGAACCGAACCAGATCCTTCCGCTGCAATATTGTACCTCACAACATGCAGAAACGAAGAGCGGATGCACGCCATGTGCTGTAGGGTCTTACTCCTCAGAATTTTCTATCCCTCGTGGATGAGGATGAAACGCAATTTCGGGTATCTCGGAGAAGTTGAACCGACACGAATTTCCCTGCACCACGTTCCCTTGTGTGGGGGCCTAAAAGGAAGAAGGATGCTTTGCTCCCACACGTTGAGTTCAATGCACGAGAAAGGAAAAGCGTACACCGAATTCTATCACGCCGCCCGGAGTCGAACCAGATCCTTCCACTGCAATATTCGAACCCGTACGCAAATAATGAGTGCAGTAAGAGCCGTGTCGGAACTACTGAATCCATGGCGGCTTTGGGTCAATGCTGAGCCCAGCATGTTCAAAGTATCATGGTAAATGTAGTATGCATCGTAAACGATGGTTTTTGAGGCTAAAAACTAGACGGTGGCGTTTGGAACCCTTCTTCGGGGTTCAATTTTTCATCCCCAGATGAAGTTACGAGTTTCCGGATAAAGGTTCAGACCCACAATTTACTACCTTCAAACTTTCGGGGCATCTTCCCCCGAGATCTTCTTTTTGACCAACCCCAAGTCCATTTCCCCCTTCCTGCGCCCGAACCCATACTCGATGTCATACGACGACAGCGAAATATCCCAGTCGCAGCATGGACAGCATATCGAGTCGCCGTCGCCGTACGGCGTCGCCCGATGCGCCTCGAAGAAAAGGTCGACGCCCGCGAGCGCCGGTAGGGACGGGAGCAGCGCGCGGTTGATCTGTGCCTCCAGTTCGTTCGGGGGAAACAACACTGTGGCAGACTCTTCCTTGTTCGGGGTCTCGATATACGTGGAACTGCGGAGGCACACATATTCCAGCTTTTGAAGCCCGACCATGCTTTCATAGTATGTGGAGATGCGACTGTAGTAATCATGGTCTCCCTGTGGTAGGCCATCGAATTAGCGATGCGCTGCATTGAACTAAGTGACTAAACACTACCTTCTGAGCGTCCCACGGGAGCCGAAGATCCAAGCGTGTGACATGAGTAAACGCACGGGCAAGGCAGTGGACTGAACTTGGCGTCGGTTCCTTCCCGCCCTCAGAGTGAACCGTCAAACGCTTCACCCAGGGACCAACACCAGGCGAAAATAAATTCGGCGTGAACAAGTCGAGCTCCGCAGGCGACTCTGAACCCGAACGTTGTTCCAACGAGATGGACAATTGTTCCAAGTCCCGTGCGTGTGTAGAAACAGTGGCGCAATAACGAAGGGGGCCGCGCATTGTACGGAGGCCAGGGAGAGAGCCGGGTCCTAGATCTAGAGTCGTGGACAAACCGGTCCCACCGAGCGCAAGGTCCGTGAGGGTTGGATGCCCGCGGACGAAAGCGGAAGGGTCTACACACTGCGGCTCTGCGTTTTGGTCGCACCCGATGCAGTCCACGGATAAATCGAAGGAGACGAGACCCAAGAAACGCAGTCGGTTCATGATTTCGAAGAGTGCTGCGTATTTCTCCCAAGGACTCGGGGGCTATCGTGTGGGCCATCCGAATCAGTGTCCCCGTGCAGTCTGAGCAGTCTGAGCCTCAGTTTCAGCCTGCGGAGGAATGGCGACGACAACGGCATGGTTTCGAAGGACTGCGCAAGGACCTGGAACGAGTCGTGCCAGGTAGCGTACCCTTTGTTCGATTGCATTACAGTACCACCGCGACTCCGCGAGTGTGTATTAAGCCGCGAAGAAAATTGGAAAGAACATTCCAATTCCTCGAGACCTGGAATCTCAAGGAACTATCCAGGTAAGGATCGTCAGCTCAGTCTCCCGGCGGAGAAACAAACTCGAACACATACATCAACGCGGGTTTGTGCGTCTTCGACCTCGCAATAGTCGATCGACAGCGCTTTGAGGTGTGGAAAATATCCCGGCGTACGCAGGAGTGTCACCAAGTCGTTTAGGCCCTCTGAAAGGCCCCACTTTAACGTATGAAGCGCCGCGCGATGGAATATTAATCCACTTGGTGAGACATTGGGCAGGTTGTGAAGGGCGTCGAGGCATTGCGTGGCAGATATTCTGTACGTGTCGCTTGGAAAGGCTCCTGATATGCTGCCCAGGCCGTGCCACCCTCCTGTCCGCGGAGCAGACCGTGCTCTCCGCCAGCATTTTGACGAGGAGCAGGCGTCGGTGTGAGTCCAGCACCGCCGTCATCGCCCACAACAACGACGAGAATACGGAGTGGAATGCAAGCGAGACGGCGCACAGACGGACGAGCGAGGAACGGGTGGAGAATGCGCCGATCTGCTCCCATATTTCCGGTGGGATGTCGAGCAGCTGGCTGGGTGAAGTAGTACTGCTACCTGCGCCAGTTTCGCCAAAGGAATAGGGCTGCCTGGGGTTTAAGGATGGCTCCGAGGTGGACCAAAGACAGGTTCGTCCGTGGATGTTGCCAACGGCCATGAGTATCTTTGGAAGCGAGCAAGGGGCTAAGGGCTAGATGACTCGGAGTACAATTGATGTAAAAGTAGCCCCTATGTTTGCGGGCCGAATGCCGGATTTATCGCGATGCTAAATTTGATGAAGTACCTTTTTTTTCGTCTCTCGTTTCTACTGCAGGCTGAGTCTAAATCGAACGAAATCGCCTCCTTCATCACTCAACATAATAATTAAATGACTGAAAATTCCTTTGCAAGTTTTTGGACTACTGACGGTCCAATTCAACGTAACGAGACTGCATGTATTGAGAACATCCCAGTCGCGGTTCTCGATGGTTTAAACCAGGTAGCCTGCTTTGCGCAAGTATCCCACCCATGCCGTTACATCCCGACGATCCAATGCTGGGACGGATGACAAGAAAGCCGAGTTGCGCAGCGCATTCTCGTTGGCCAGCGGGACGGGGAAAAACGCTTCCTCTTGGTCCGACACTGCCCGGATCGCGCCAAAGAAATCCAGCAAACGAGTGCCGGGATTGTCGAGACCGCTGGAGGAAGCCGCCTGGAGCGAACTCAACCACGTCGTATACGGCACAACGGGGAGATGAAGATCCTCAGCAATGAGGGCGAGGATCTGAGCGAACGGAACGGGATGCGGATGAGTGAGATGTAAGTAACGATTATCGCTCAACCGCATTTCCACCAGGGCTTGGGCCGCATGGTCGATGGGTAGCCAGGAGATGCACTGAACGGCAACTTAGCGCGAAATGTGTGGGGTGAGTACGACGATGCTTACTCCAGGTATTTCCGGTAGATGTCCCAACACCTGACTCGACCGCAGGAGAGTTGGGAACCATTCGCTGGTCTTCCAGACACCACCAACGCCGCCGGAGAGCTGGCCAGAACGCACGATTATGGGGCGCAATACGGTGGTGTCGGTCGCGATTTCCAAAATCTGCTCGCAGACCCACTTGGATTCCGCGTACCCTTGACCGCAGGATGTATGTACGTCGGGTATTTTGGCTTCTGGTGCGACCGTTCCGTTGAAATCTGAAGATGCGGTAAGCAGAGGCCAAACTACGAAGTAAAGCGCCCTACTTCTGTATACTCCGACAGTGCTAACGAAGATAAATTGCGGTGGATTGGCGTGCGGAGCCGTGAGCGCGAAGTCCACGAGATTGCGAGTTCCGTGAATACCAGGCTCAAAGGAGGAAAGCGACAGGTTGAAGTCGACCTGCCACGCTGTGTATATTTGAGCCCCCGAAATATCGAGACCGTTGATACATATTCACCGTTGTGGATAATGCAGGTGACCTGTGAGCGGATCTCCTCAAATTCGACGGTGGGAAGTCCAAATTTCGGTTTTGTGAGGTCACCCGCGAGGAGGCGCAGTTTCGGCGAGGTTAAAAGGCTAACATCTATCCCATGGGTTGAAAATGAAGAGCGCTGACGCTCCTGGATGCTTGCACCAAGGCGGTTGAAGGCATAGACCCTGGTGAATTCCGATTGCGAGAGTAAACGCGCGAGTAAATAAGCCCCGAGGGCTCCGGTGGTGCCGGTGACAAAAACGACTTCTTCGGTCGCGTCAATCCCGGGGGAGTGTGGAGGAAATTTCTGACTGTATTTAAGGACCATTTCTTGCATTCTGACCGTGCGATCAAGAGGAGTCGATGGGGGGGAGAGAAGTCCCGATGCGATTTGAACCAAGTAGATCGCCAGCAGCCGAATGGTTGGGTGGGTATAGACAAAATCGTGCGGGATGTCCGCGAGCCCAGATATTTGGGCCCGCCGCAAGGCATGGAGAATTGAGTTGCGTATCCAGGTTGCTTGCAAGCTGAGAAAGGTGAGGCTGTCCAGCTTTGAAAAAGTAATGAGCGATACGTACCTATCGCACCCGTGCTGGAAAATGTCTTCCTCCTCCCCGGGAACCTTGATCATCACCTCCGCTATCACCTTGCGCACAAATTCTAGACTCGCAGCAACATCGAACAGCGCAGGCGTAGTTATATGGGTGAGGGAGGAGCTCTCTACGCTGGCGTATATTTCCTCAATCTCATTTCGATATGCTTCGATCGTTGGCTGTCGGCGTGGGGTGGCTTTCGCGGTAAGTTCAATGGGGCGCAGGGGATCGGCGACCAGGATCATCTAAGGATTTGTTCAGAACAGCAATAAGTCCGCAGCATTGATCCACACCTCTTTGAAAATCCTGGAATGGGAGGGGGCAATGTCGTTGGCCTTTTGGATCGAGGGCCTAGAGAGCACCGTGAACTAAAATTTCACCTGGGATGAACAATCACAAACCAAATATCGCGTCGAAAGTCTGCGACTCGTTCGGTGTCCGCAGGGTCAAATGGCTCCGCCGGGAATATTAAAATCCCGGCGTTGAATTTGCTGCGACCAAACATTATAGCATGCTTGATTTTTGGGTCCTTGAGGATAATCCCCTCTGCCAGGTGGATATATCTCAGTGGACGAACACATGGCAGCCAAGCGGGCGTACCAAGCGGACCTGGGTTGGTCTACCGGGACGGAAATTTATTCCTGGACGTTGGGGGAGGAGAATACGGCCCAAACCTTTTCACCATTGGAATGCATTATCTGGTCATCTACTCGAAGGCATCAAGCAGATGATTCTGAAGTTTGCTATCCATTGAACTCACCCTCTCGACCGTAAACTTTCCAAAGTTTGTCGTTATCCGGATGCCGAACCAGAAGATCGTTGGTGTCCAGGGCAGGCACCCCGTCTACCATTGTATTGAGTATCGCGGGCGTGTGCGTCGCGCATTTCTGGCGAGGTTAGCAGGTGGTCATCGACAGGGAACAGGGATACCTTAACAATGAGGCGGTACACATCCGGGAGTTCGGGAAGCGGTACAAGCACTGGATCGATGTGAGGAGCCAACTGACGAAATCTTCAGTGGCGAGAGATTGACGCATAAGCATAATCACATGAAAATAATCCCAGCCCTCGGTTGGAGGATATTCTGAAAAGACCCGTTAGTATCTCAAGAAAGATAATTCAATGGTACTCGCCGGGAATCATCATCGATAGACCACCCGTTTCAGTACTGTAAAAGCTTGTCAAGACGACGCGCAGTAGAGGTGCAGAGCGACTCACAGGCCATAAATGTGAGAAAGTCTGACGCCGTTCTTGCTCAAGAAATCCCCGACGGCGGCTATAGACAGTGAGTATCAGCTTGAGTTGATTTTATATATGTTTCACTCGCTCACGTTGCAAAGGTGCTCCGACAAACATCTGTTCCGCGTGAGTGAGAGCGCCTTGAACCTGTGTTGATGTGGTTCGCTCACCACACTCTTGAACTGCTGCAGAGAAGCAAGCCGGCCAGGCTCACGAGCCCAAATCTTTCTCCAATATCAGGATTCGGTCATTTCGTTTCTTCAAGTGCACGAACCTCCAAGAATGCTGGAACACAATACAATAAATTGGTCCGAGTTGCTATGGCCTCGTCGAGAACCCGAGCCGGAGTGGGAACACCCGCCGGAGAATTGGGTGGAAAAACCGCCAGTGTGATGCCCGAGAACATCTAGATATGCCTCAGTCTTGGTCGGGAAGGATTGGCCTGCTCACCGCCCAAATTAGCTGCATCACCCCCGCGAAATCTTCAAACAAGCTCTTCACGACCACGATACTAGCAGATGGAAGAGTACTCACGAAATGTGGGTACATTGTGAGCAGACCACACCTGCCCGCAAACATCGATCTCCCCATAATCTGGATGGGGGCTTATGAGGATAATACACCGGCCGAAATGCACTACGAACCAAGCCAAAGGCCACACTGGCGCAGACTACGGTGTGATACCTTGATAACCTTGGGAAATTTCACGGATCCTGATCGAAAATGAGCAGCATATCGAGGAGATGCTGCAGGCGTACCAGAGGAATGCAGGATTACCGCAACATCGTCCTGCTCCGGCGATGGTACGGGGATATCGTCGACTGACGTGGACGCCCCGAATAACTGCTCGAAAGATGGTGCTGGAATTTGTGGAAGATTTCCAATCGCAGCCTGAGGGATCGAATCATCTCTCGCGTTCGGGACGATGACGTGTGTGCAGCCGGCAGAATGAAGGAGATGAGAAATTGCTTGGGGTGAATTCCTCGGAGAGATAGGGAAGGCGGGATACCCAGCCCGTAGCATCCCGCCAAGGAGGGAAAAGTAGGTGATGTGGTCTGATCAAAGGTCAGGATCGATGTAATGGTCAGGAATGGGCGCTGAACTTGCCAAAAGATCCCATTATCGCAATAACGGGCTTTTCAGCGGCATTCCCGAGTTGCTGGCGGAGGCTCCGAGCGATCTTGTCAAATGCTTGAACAGCTTGTGCCCACGAGATTGTGCTTAGCGTGCCATCGACCTCAACATAACGAAAAAGAGTGTGCTTTGGATTGTCTTGCGCATGGGTGATGAAGATTTCAGCAAGGGAGGTGGATTCGGGACGTTGGAAGCCAGGGGTTGTGCGAAGAGGGAGCGGCGACTTCATTGGCGGTGGAGAAAGTGACGGGTCCAACGCACGGCGATTGGTTTATACGACTGAGGGTCCCGGAATCATGATACAGCGCTCCCAACTTTGCGCGTTCATCTTTGTGCACTTGACTCCACGAAGTGACGCCAACAAAGACCTGGACCAGGGTTGTATCATGATCAGCGGGAGTGCGTTGAATGAAAGTGAAGGAGAGGAAAGGCTGTCACGTAAGGTCCGGCATCGAACCGGCAAGCTCGGATCAGTTCTATTCTGGCTGTCGCCGTACGAAAATGAACGGTGGCTTTAAGACTCTAATCTCCCGTGTAATCTCTCATTCTGCATTTTTTTCCATCCAGCTTCCATTCCTCCTTGTTCTTGTGAACCCCGCGGTACCCCGGTGCGGGGAGAATCCGGGAGCTCGCACTTGACCATCGTCCGATGACGGTTGAACCGTAAGAGCGGTGCACAGGGCAAGTATTTGCCACACTGAGCGCCACGAGATCGGCGTAAATCGAAGGATAATTCTATTCAGAAACCCGGGTCTACGCAGAAACCCTTCCTTTTTAGGGAATTTTTGCAGAAACCCATACCAAACGTTAACCAGAAACCCATTTACGGCAAATGTTGCGGGCATCGGAATTTTAACCCCGGCACTGGCGATAGGTACATCCGGGTGGGCCCTGTCCGCAGTTTTAACATGCATGCCGAACCTCTAGCGGTCCATCTATGTTAGGCGCCGCGCTGCCCAGAGATGCCGAATTGCAATATTTGTGATGCCTCTGTTGAATCGAACAAAGGTAGGGAGTAAATGGAGAACAACACTCAGGGAGGTTCCATTCAGCACCTTGTTCTGTTCATCGAGATTGTGTCATCGAGGTGGGCTCGCGAAAATAACATATCTGTGATTTCACTTTGTGATGGCAAATGATGGTGGGGATGGATCCACGGGTGGTAAATAATGCCAGACAGTTCAAAAAGGAATAAGCGGTGCCTCTATAGACTGAAAGCCTCAACATACATGAGCATGCCATGGAGAACCACATTCCGCCGCGAAGGCCGACGACTCGGCACATTTCGGCACAGTCTCCGGCACGAGAAGGGTTCTCCGCAACCGGAGAAACCCGGGTTTCCAAATAACGATTGAAAAACGGGTTTCTGAATAGAATTATCCTAAATCGAATACATCATTGTTCAGGACGCGAGATTTATTTATTTTGCATCAAAATTGTGGGTATTCTCGTCGAGTCGTCTATTCAAACAGGCCCACCGCTTTTCGGATCGGAGCTACAACGCTCCACTCTACACGCCGAAGAATGTTTGCAAGATTAACGCCCTATAGAATGAATCTAATAAAAAAAATTCTGGACGGTCATCACGGACGGTCACCCTCAACGCCGACTCGGTCAGTCTCATCGCGCTGTTCAAAAGTCATCACACATGGGCGCGCAACTTGATTGAAAATAAACTCCGCGCTTAAAAGCGTCAGTTTCCAGATAGCGCAGCTCTCGGGATCTCCCCCAACTGAACCGAAAAGATCAACAATGGGTATTCTTAGAGCCCATAAAAGTGGGCCTGACATCTCCATAAATATCCAGTCCAGTTCGCGAGCGCTATGCGTGGAGGGGAATCAAAAGCATCGTTTTGAAGCGCTGGCCACGGGCCTCTGACCAGGATTCATAGGCTCCAGCGGCCAATTGTGGGTTCCACGCTCTACATCTCTACAAGCCCACAGACAATCATTCCTCGTTCAACTGAGAGATCTTACACCCGCTTCACTAGTCCTGTGGTTACCACGCTATCGTAGTAGGCGACCAGGGTTATTATGTAAGCTTTCCTTTTTGGGAAACCACGTGAGTGGTCGATTAACACGTTCTGACCTATTCTGACGCGGCGCGAACACAAAAATGGACATTTTTATATCCCAAATGCCTGCTATTGTATGACACAATATATCTGCAGTCAATCTGCGGAGAAGACTGGCTAGACTACTGAAATTACAACTTCCTCGCCCGTTTCGGCCGAAAAGAGTGCTTGATGTCCGAACTGCGCGCAGGAAGGCCGTGGACCCTCTAATCCTCGAGCAGGACACTCGGGAGGGTGTCCAATGACTTTTGCTCCCAAATGTCACGCCTCATCCGGCGTCGACGCGTGAAATACAGTAAAATCCACGCGTTATTTGGTCGTGCATCGGCCATCAATTTTGATAACATTGGACGCCGCTTATTTGACGCGGTAACTAACAGACTCTATAACGCGAGGTACGAGCGCAAGTTTTATAGAGCGTCTGTCTAGAGAGACTACCGCTTCACTGAAATCTGGACTGGAACAACCCAGGAGCTCCGTATTATAACGCCTCAACTTGGGCATGTAAGTTGATGATGCTCTCCTCGTTCTGGCGTTTGGACAAACCAATTCCTTCAAAGCGCTCGGCCATCTCCGAGCAGTAAGCAGCAAGGGGGTAAAGTTCTGTGAAAAAGCGAACCGGACCCGGTTTTTCAAATTAAGCCGAGGTCGCTGAACCACCCTACCTCGTAAGCATAACCACGTCAGCAGCCGGTCCCCATAAGGCAAATTGTCACGTGTTCGGCATCTTCCGCTACACAGACATAGTATAAGTGCATGTTGTGGGAGCTTAGGGAGCATAAAATATGAGGTGCTTACCACTTCCCTCTGCTGTTGACCTCCTTCTCAGACATGTGGCCGCAGATCCAGTCACCAGGACCTAAAATCTTTGAATACAGTGTATTGTTTAAGCATCACACCACAATGTGGTAAGTACCGCAGGGGTAGATAGCAACAAGAGGAAATAGAACTAGCAAGGGCACCGCTCATGCCTCACGATTTCCGCTTACACTTGCAACGACCATTTTTAACATCACTAAACTTTGATCCTGACACCCGCGGCCATCAATCTCCAACTGGTTCAACATTTTAAGCTCCCTAGGGTAAAATAAATATGTGTAGCACTTAAAACAGATGTAGAACGCTCAGGACTTCCCCGTTAGACCGTTTCACGGGCAAAAATAAATGACCCCCAGTTTTATTTTTTCAACCTGGCGGCCGAACCACCCTACCTGGTCCGGGTCCGGCATTCACGGCCCGGCAACCCCTTGGTAAGCAGTAAATTTGGCCCCTCGAACACCGCAGTCAGGTCCACGTCTCCGTTGAATTTATTTTCCAACCACAACTTTTTCTTTTCGTGGGACGCATCGAAGACGCGTATCCGCCAAGTAACACCCTGACAAGTCTCCAACTCAACATGAGGGAATCGGAATTCGGCAGCCCGTCGGGTGTATTAGGATCTGTCGGCCGACTCTCGCAGCATCCGGTATCAGATTATCCCGTCGCCGACCCGCTGCCTGGTTCCCGCCTCGACTCGGTTCTGGTTTATGGCCTCCAATGGCGGTTCCACGCACCCCGTAATCGCCCCTTCGACTCCCATGAAAACGGTCATCGTCCTCGGTGCTGCCTACGGTGGTGCGTGACGCCAAAACATTTCCAAGTCGAGTGGTCTGATCTGGCGTCCAGGTGCTCACGCAGCGCAATTAATCGCTGCTGGCCTTCCGGACGGCTGGCGAATCGTCCTTATAGATCGTAACTCGTATGTCCTCGAGTTATCTTTTACTAGTGGCAAGTGGTAACCATATCCGGACAGGCACGTTAACCGTAAGAAGCTATCTTCTTGCCTATCTGAGGCGATATGAAACGCACCTAGACGTTTATATTCTTCCACGACTTGCTGTCCTGGCTGGCCACGAACACAAAGCCTGTATGTCCCCTTCATTCTGCCGCGTCCTTCCTCCCTAACAGATCCGCAGTTATCCCCTGCGACAACATCTTCAATCTCTCCGATAAGGCGGACCCCACCAGACACATCTTCATCCAGGCCCACATCGAGTCTCTCTCCACCAACTCTGTCACCCTCTCGCGCGCCTTCCCCGAACACGGCATCTCCACGACATTACATTTCGACTATGCCGTCTACGCCCTGGGCTCGCACCTGCCCCCACCGCTCAACCTCTGGCATGCTACCCCGGACGATAAGCTAACTTCGACCGCGGTACAGACGGCGTACACCGGGAACAAGGCGGACAGCATCGCGTGGCTCAAGGGCATGCAAGCCGTGATCGAGGCTGCGGCGTCAGTGCTTGTCGTTGGCGGCGGGGCGCTGGGGATCCGTACGCACGCACCCGTCCTCCTCTGCTTGTACTTACCTACATACCCCCAGAATTCGCGACGGACATCGCGGCCGTGTACCCCGCCAAGTCGGTCACCCTGCTCCACTCGCGCGCGCGGCTCCTCCCGCGCTTCGACAGCGCCATGCATACAGAGAGTGGGTCTCCCCTGAGCCCGGCGCACATATAGCTGACAGCGCGCAGTCCTACAAGCCCTCGAGTCCATGAACGTAGACGTCATCCTCGGCGAGCGGCTCGACCTCGCCAGCGCGACGCCGGGGCACCAGACCGTGCGCACCACCACCGGGCGGAGCATCGCTGCCGACCTCGTCGTGCGTCCTTTCTTCCTCCTCCCCGTGACCATGCATTTATTTTCCACGACCAGCTCCTCTGCACAGGCCAACGCCCCAACACACAGCTCCTCCAGGCTCTTGACGCGCGCACGGTCGAAGAGGAGACGGCGCTCGCGCATGTGCTGCCGACGATGCAGCTCGGTGTCGTTGCACCCCCGCCGACATCGGTACCCATCTCCGCGCCCGCATCCGCATTGACGTCCGCACCCACGTCCCCACCGGCAGAGACAGAATCGGCGGACGACGAGCTCGCAGCCGCTCTCGCGCAGATCGCCCAGCTCGACGCGGACGCCAGCGCCCCTCCCTCGCCCGCCCTCTCGTTCTGCGGCTCCGAGCACTCATCGTACTCGTCCGCCCCCGACTCGCCCAGCACAGAGCCAGAGGAAGAAGAGCAGGAGCAGGAGGACACGGAGACGACGCCCTACCCGCACATCTTCGTCGTGGGCGACGCCGCGGACGCATTTGGCGCCATCCCGGCGGGACATAACGCCTACTGGCAGGCGGGGGTGGCAGCGCGGAACGTGCTCAAGCTCATCGAGGCGGGCGAGGCGGGGTTGGCTGAGGACGGTGACGCAGCTTTGAGCGACGCGCGGGACGAGGCTGGTGCAAGGGGAGAAGGACAGGATGTGGACGGAGAGCTGGAGCGGTACACCCCAGGTCCGCCTGCGATCAAGGTTTCCCTGGGGCTTGTGAGTGCTGTTTTCTCTCTGCCTTCCGCTGCTTCCCCTCGTTTCCTCGCCGCCCACCTGTACCCGCCCGCTAACGATTCCCCAGAAAAAGAACGTATACCAAGTAAACGGCGAGGTCGGCGTCGGCAAGGAGACGCGCGACGATCTCAATGCGGCCTCGATCTGGGGGTACTTTGGGCGTCCTGTTGGGGAGGGGGAGGAGGAAGTGATGCTGAGGTGATTTGCCTTGGGGCTGATGAGGCGAAAGGGAGCGAAAGGGAGCGGAGGTAGAGACGACGATGGGGTGTACCGGTGGGTAGAACCATAGATTCACGTAGAGTTGAGGAGGGTGTTTGTTTATTCGTTAAGATATACATGCATATATGCAATACGCGTCGGAGGCCTCCGACACGCTTTCAGGATGTGCGCGCAAAGCCGCCGCGGCCATCATCCAACCGCATCACAAAGTGATCTCGCTTGTTGCTCGCTCGAAAACTCTCAGTGGCTCACCATCATGACTGCGACCATGCACTCCCCGATTCACGTTCAGCTAATTGCGAGGAGGGTAGCAAAATTCCAACAAGGCATTTTCGAAAATGACATCCGCTTCCACGAGTGTGGTTCGTGCCACTCAGTGCTCCCCGTTAAAGTTCCGGTGCGTCTTTTTCCGACGCGTTTATATGAAGCGCTGACCTTCAGCTTCAAGCTCCGGTGCTCTGCCTGCAGGGTCATCAGATACTGCAACGTCTCCGTATGTAGTTCCCGCTGACATTTTCGCGTGAGCCACTCAACGTAGTTGCAGTGCCAAAAGAAACATTGGAAGGAGCATAAGGGAGATTGCAAAGATCTCCAGGTACGTCTGCTGTGGCATATAAGTCAATCGAAGATGTATCTCATTCTTCACGCTCTAGGCTCTCCCGAACACAGAGCCTCAGATGTGCGAAATCGCCCAACAGTTCCCTTGGGCCCGGCTCCAAGCCGACAACACGTTCTCTTTCGAGACTCTCCGTGCCTCTCGCGGCCTCCTCGGCACGGGTGCGCAGTTTGGATGGTGGACGGAGGAACCGTGTTGCTTGCCCAAGGACAGCTACCTCCCCGGGTTTGCCTTACTCGATCGGCAGACGCATCTAACGGAGCGGCTCGGGTGGAAGTTGACTGACAAGGAGACGCCATGGCTCGACTTCTCTTTCGGTGAGAAGCCTCCCAAACCGACCGCATTCGAGCATAATTGGGCGAGCTACTACGAGTGGCGCGGTTTGCCTATCGAGTCCCCAGCAGTGCTTTTGTTGCACTGGCCGTTGACGGTGTATAGGCTCCTCACAATTGCCGGTGTGATCCCGGCGCCTGCATCCGAGGCCCGCCGTCAGCTCACGGTCCACATGCTCGGGATTGAACGCGAGATGGATTTTCTGCCCGTGTGAGTACCATTCTTTCGCGATCGTTCGTCTAAGTCAACAACTGATATGAACGCACTAGTTTCGGTGAACTGGCCCTTCTACTGCCCAACACCGACCTGAACTTGGTTCTGTTCGGACACGGCGTGGCCAACCTCCTCAAAAAAGTGAAGGACCAACGCTGCCTTGCGGCTCAGCCCGTGGTCTTCGAGTACACGGCGCCCAAGGTCTCGGGTGGCGGTCGCATTCGCATCTCGCTTTACCGGCGCGGCAGCTTCTGGGACTACTCGGCCCTCATGCGCGACGGGGTCCAGCGTCCCGACGCCCTCGTCGCATGCAACGCCGGCATAAGCACCTACCCTCAAACATGGACGCCCGTGGTCCTCGCCGCGCGCGCCTTCGCCATTCCGTTCGCCGTGACGGACTACAACGCAATCTCGCTCCGCAACGACATCAAGTTGACCATGGCGCGGCTGCCGGACTTTGTCTGGATGTTGCCCATGAGTCTGAGTGCAGAGGAGCGTAGGCGTGTGGACGCGGCACCGACGGAGGGGTACGATATTGGCCTCAACCCGTTTATGCAACCGGGTCCGCGCCCGACGACTTTTGGCGGCACCTCGGCGGTCAATGGGTATGAGATGGTCATCTCGCGCGCGGAGCAGTAATAACGGAAAGCATGCCCTGATCATGACGATCAGTAACGATTTAGAACCGCGTAGTTTTCCTTGAAATCACAACCTCTTGACCGTTCTACTTATCAAATTTAAGCTCCGCGATGTCGGCCTCTCGGCCAACTCTCGACTCGCAAATCCATTTGAGTATTTTGTGGTTCAATATGTGTTCGGAAGGGAATGAGCGGGTAACCAGTTCTCCATCGTTCACTTGAATCGTCTGCAACAATAGCCTTACTCACCAATTTGCGCCGACTCGGCTCTGAACGACATCAATTTTTTTGTCCATGGATGCGTCCGTCAAGTCGACACAACTGACTTAACACCCACACTTAGGCTTGTATCTTCCGGTGCAAACTCGGAGACCTTTTGGAAAGTAACATTACAAATTATAAATTTAAACTCATACATTGCAGACTACTTCCACCGATCGACTGTGGCAATTTTTTGAGGAAGTAACGCTACCTGTTTAACCGGTGGTGGTGGTGGTGGTAGTGTGAGTTACGGGGTTTGATGGGAAGTCTTGGGTAGTTGCTGCTGGATGTGTGGTTTCGGCTACCCCTTGCGGCTCCTTCAAGATCCCCGCGAACGGTGAGCGGACGAGCCGAATTCAAAACTTTAGCACACCTTGGCGCGTTCTTCACGAGCTTTTGCGGTCGTTCCCCTGCATCATACACATAGTCCGGTAGTGCGGAGCTTTGGAAGCAGAGGGGGCGATCAGTCAAGCAGATGGAGGGCCCCCAAGGTTTTGCAGACCTCTTGATATGTTGTACGGTGATCCTCATGGAGGATTCATCGAACTTTTCCCAGGCCCTAACGCGCTTAGTAAACTCTTGGGTCGGATATGAGATGTCCAGGACCCCGCCCCCGGCTGTGAAGCAAGTCTTTTAGACCGTAAAAGAAAGGGAAAACGACCATAGTTCACTACCTTGTTTCGGCTTGATGAGTACACCGATATAGAAAGTCGTCGAATAGGCCACGCCTCCCCCTTCCTTGCCTTCGATTTCTTCCTTCTTCCGCTTGAGGACGGTGTCTGAAATTTCACCTTGGGCGACCAGTCGTACTTCCTCGTCCGTGAGGCAGTACATAATTTGTTTGAAACCTTTGATGAAAGGATGCGCCAGAGTCAGCGAGTCGACGTACTCCAGCTGCATCACTAGATGTCGTATCCGAGACTCGACGGTTCCCGCCCTAGTTTAGGCATCAGCAGAAAAACGCCAGAAATAAAAGGCTGGATGCACACCACTGTCTTTGGAAATCCGCGTTGCCCGTTGAGGCGATGACTTGGAGGTAATGCCGATATTTGTGAAAGAAGTCGTGTTTTGAAAAGAGTTCAGACCAGGCAGCCTTGCCAGCAATCACTTTGTCCACAATCTCGGCAGCTTGGCGTAGATCAGCCCAGTGTGCATTCACCAGAGGTAGGGCACACCTTTCTTGAATTCCTCGGTCATTATCATTTGCGTAGAGGCCGTTACGTTGTGAGTAGAGCACATTGCTGGATATCCAGGAGTTATGATAGGCATCCGATGTGACCGGTCGGCGGGATATAGCTAAAGTGGAGTGTTATTGCGACGAACAGACACCTTAAATGTAGCGTTACCTTAGGATCCCATGCTCGGACTTGTAATGGCCCTTCTTCAATCTGTTTTAAAAGGACAGGCTGCGGCCATGCCCTTATGAATAAGTCAGCCGGGATGGAAGAGAACTCAACGCAAGATGTCCACATACCATCGATACATTATTATAAAAAATCGGCCGGCTATTGCGCCGGCTATAGCATTAGGGTAGAGCTGGCATATTCGAGCGACAAGTATCGCCCATGCGACCCCGCCCAGAAACCCATTTACATTAGAATATATCGCTCTCCCTGAAGTCAAGTAAGTATCAGATCTGAACGCACAAAGAAAAAACGCACGTTGAGCCCATAATTCTATACAGCGCAGAGAGTCTCGAAAGACGTCCGGATTGGGCACCAATCGCAATATCTCGTCCGCTACGCGCGATCCTGGAAAGAGATGAAAGCTGGGTTAAAGGTATGACATTATTAATAGTAAGACGTACCACCGAGACTCCGTACACAGCGTTCGTCCAAATCCCGCAGAAGGGTGTCGTCCCGGAGGGACAAGTCGTCTGGTATTGATGACAGTGCGAGCCGAGCCATGCAGAAATCTAGAGGTATCCCTGAAATTTTGGCCTTGATGATTGGGACATATGCGTCTGGAACGCCCTACGCATAAAATCAGGTCCTGCATTAAGGTGAAAAAAAAAGTCATCCACACGTACCGAGACCTCTGAGACACCTTCCATTTCCATGAGCATCGGCTCAAACACGTCGAAAAAGTCGCCCCGCGAGACATGCTTCGGCACGACACACAGCACGTCGATATGGGATCCCGGTCCGTGCACACCAAGGTGGTAAGAGCCAAACGTGAATATCTTGCCCCCGACAGCGGTCGCTGTGGCTCCTGAGAGCCCCCGCGACAAGGCCACGGTACGAACGAACTTTTTGACGAGAGTGGCGACGCGGCCCAGCACAGTCTCTCTATTGAAGCACCATCGCAGCGCACGTCAGCGTCGGATATGACTTGGGTGAGATCCCAGCGGCGTTTGCGCAAACGGGGCGCCGGCGGGACCGAGAATGATCGTGAGGACGACGCTCACCTTCTGCGATCTTCTTCTTCGGACTCGAATGTATTTTGTCGCCTGAGCTCCTCCATGAGGGTCACTGTAAGCTCTTTTTCTCGCTCGTTCGACTCGGCGGTCGCGATTGGGGGAGTTACTCCAAGGAACCTGATAAATGCGCCCATTCAGAAGTATCCTTTGCCATCGTTCGCGAGGAAATATCCACCCTCTTTCAGTGGTCATGGTGGCGGAAGGAAGGAAAGGACTCCCAACCAAACAGAACAATCACAAAGTCATGCGCCGGGCCGCGGCCCGGGTGCAATCACGATCACGTTCAATTTCAACGGCAACGTGAGAAGCATAGGGGCGAGGAATTCTGGGATCAAAGCGAAGTGGACGCGGAGCGCCTGTCCGCGCTCATAAACGTGCGCGTACCTCAACAGCTTCAAGTTTATTTGTACCCGCTCTTCGCAAGATACATAGATCTTCAAGTTTCAACCGAGTGTGCGCTTATTACTCAAATCAAACTCACCCACATATACCAGCTCATGTCGTGCTTCGTCCATTGCGGCGCGTCGGATACGTCTTTCTGCTTGAACTTGAATGTTAATCCGTCCGGTGATGGGCTCAAGTCACAAAGATCGGATGATCAGTAATTTTACAACCCAAGACACAGTGAACCACCGTCGCCGCATGTGGCAGTCCATGGGCTTAGAGAAACCGGTCGACTCGAGCGGGCATCAGTAAGAAGCGGTACAGCCTAGGGTTAGGAAGGATGATCACGACGCTGTCGCCCGTTGAGAAAATTACTTGCTCGGTTGAGGAGGAGGAGGAGGATTGGCTGCGCGGTCCCAAATTTGAAACAGCGATCTCGGGGTTGAAATCGCCCGACCATGATAGTCATAGGCTTCTCCCGTAGCTAGGCGTCATCACATCTGCACAACGGGAGAAGCGGCGGGATCGACCACGGATATCAGGACCGCTGGAAGGGTTGATATGCCGACTTTTCTCTCACCTGCACATGCGGTAAACTGCGCTCATCAGCCCGTTTTTCCCATTGGAGAGTCTTAACACTCGGACGCCATTGGACCTCCGCTGACGGGGAATTCGATTCACATCCATTCTGCTGAAGGAGAAAAGCGCGGCAGGGAAAAAGTGCTCCGGACAAGGCCACGATATCGACGCGAGTGTGGGGATTGATGGGAGAGGACGGAGAGCGCTTGGATTTAGATATTCCAAGACAACGTTGGGGTGAGAGGGTGGGCTGCGATGAAAAAGTGTCTTTCTCGTCTGACGTTCGGTGTAGAAAACCGCCAGATTGTCCGTGTCGCCCAAATTTATTTAGGGCGTCCCTGCGATGAGGCCGGTAATTTCTTAGGCTCGTAACCAGCCTGCCATCACGGAAGTGTAAACACGTTGCCGTAGGCAGGTTGGTACTTCTCGGTTCACGCCAAAGGGCTGGGCCGGAGTTTGAATTTTACCGATTTTTGAGAAAGTAATTGAAAACCCATTGAATTGAGCAAAACCCAGCTTCGGGGAAATTTTTTAAACTCCGGCTCAACCCTTTGACCTAAAACGAGAAGTACCAGCGTGCCTACGGCATAGTGCTTGCACTCGGAGTTGCCGTAGTAGCAGGCTGGTCACGAGCCTAGTAATTTCTTACCTCCGGGTACACAACCCCCGCCGCGTACAACTACTCCACCTGACGACTGGTCCCCGTACGATGACTCATGCAGTGCAATTCCAGGTCGCCGACTTCCTTTTCCATAAAGTACAAATGTCATCGAAAAATATCGACCACCTTCTTGAGCTTTGAGCCCTTTCTCTCATGAAACACGGAGACCTCGGTCCCTTCGAAAATTACCAGCAGCTCTACGAAGCAATTGACGCCACCAAAGTTGGTGACGCACCCTGGCAATGTTGGCAAACGGAGCCATTGGCTGTTGGTGAAGATGCACCAGCCTGGGCTCGCCAGTCGTACGAGATCTGGTATCGCGACCCCGATGCAGTCATCGCCAACATGCTCGATAATCCGGATTTTGATGGTGCTTTCGACACTGCACCGTCCGTCCACCTTGATTTCCGAAGGGAAGAGACGCTGGCATGATTTCATGTCCGCAAATTTCGCATGGAGACATTCTGCAGGTTTTCGTTATCTCTCCAGCTAGCCAATGCTAATATTTGCCACAGGATCGAATTTATGAGGACGATCCGACCACCGAAGGCGCAATGTACCCTCCATTTTCTTTTGGGAGCGACAGGACTACGGTTTCTGTCGCAACGGGGGACGTTGAATACCACCCTGGGTATATGTTGCTGGGAAACCTGCATAACACAATCCGTCGAGGTCATCGCAATGGGATGGTTCCTCCGACCTTTGTACCCGTTCCGGACAAGGCCCATGATGCCGAGGATGCAGAAGAAACGGATGAGCCCCGAGTCGACGGTAATGTTGTCCTTGCGCGTAGACGAGGTCAGTATTCTCTTATTTGTGCGCATGAGCTCATGTTGATGTTGTTTTTAGAACGCGCCTACCGGATGATCTCGCACTCCACATCAAACTTCCCCATTATTTCCCCGACCTTCTGGCCAGTTTCCTCGAAGACCAGATTTATCCCGACCGCCACTCCGACGACGATTCTGTCAGCTCTGATGTCAGCTTCGACCTGACAGATTCATTCATCTCAGTTTACCACTCTGCAATTGCGACATTTTATGCACCCAGTGATTCCTCGGGTATCCGAGGCATGCGTCGTGAACGCATTCGCTCCACGCCTTTGTGGAGGAAGCATGGCCCACGAAGAGACTGCGCTTTTGCTGTCGAAGACCAGCACGAGCGGGGCTTCCGCGGTATGAGTGTTGTCCGCGTGCAGATGTTCTTTTCCTTCACTCGCGATGGGGTCGACTATCCTTGCGCATTGGCGGACTGGTTCAAAAAAGTTGGCCGATCCCCCGACCCCGACACTGGAATGTGGATCGTGGAGCCGCAAATGAAGGGGCGTTCCCGTCTTACAACAATCATCTATCTCGACACTCTTCCTTCGTGGTGCGCATTTAATACCTGTGTACGGTAGTGGGCATATACCCGTTGGATTCCGTTACTCTCATTCCCTTGACGCCTTCAAATCATTCCACGTTAATAAATACATAGACCATCATGCTAATGAAATTGCTTTTTAATAAATATGCGCGTTGCGGACTCGCTTTCTGTGTCCTTCGGGTACAGTGAATCAGAACGTAAGCTGCGGCAACCAAGAAGGTAGCCAGAGACGTGGTTTAAAAGGCCAGCTGGGTTCGAAGGCAAAAGGTAAGGGCCACATTAGGGATGAACTCACCACAACGCCGTATGAAACCGTTGCACGAAGAGGATGTTGTATGAGCAGTAAGTTCTGGCTATATAGTATTTTCTGGCCGGAAACAAAAATCTGGCAATTCTATCAGAACTGGCAGTGCTGGCGCTCAACATCGCCAGGTGCGCCAGCATGGCCAGATCCGGCCAGCCGAAAAACATTTTCCTGATGTTGTGAGCGTTCGCTGCAGGTTTTCAGTGATGGTGGATGGGGCTGCCGCCCGTTGCCGTTGTGACGGTTCGACGGCGGGAAGAACGAAGCGAGATTGGAGAAGATGGGATCAATTTGGTGCTTAGCTTCCATTCCAAACAACGCGGCCTTATGCATCCCGCTCTCAGCCGACAGGCGCTCGAAAGGCTTCCTTTCACTTCGAGTACATACAAGATTAGTAGCATTAGGCATTCAGGGTCTAGCCGAACACCTATTGATGGCTATTGATGGGAGCGAACGCCTACTCCCAACCGTGGAATTGATGGCCCATCAATCCTGCTAGATTTGCACAAGTCCCTTCGTGTTTTTTTTCATATGTCCCTCACCCTGACACTAACCACTAACCCTAACTCCTAACCAAAACCCTAACCACTAACCACTGACCTCTAACCTCTAACCTCTAACCAAACCCTAACCACTAACCAAAGCTACCTAACCCGAACCTAGCCGGCCGCATTCGGCAATTTGCCGAGGGCGATCCGTGTCATTGATGGATAGGCATTCGTTGCCATCAATAGGTGTTCGGGTTTTTTAATTCAAACACCTATTTCTGATTGCTACTAAAGTTGTCGTGTCTCTTTCACTTTGCGTGTGGGAACATTTTTTTTTTTTTTTCGCCGTTTGCGTCTGACGCTTCACATGCAGAGACTTGCCACCGGGGCCCTGAACGGCTCGCTCGAGAGCCTGCACAAAATATGCGAACGGATTGACTCAGAGAGCACTCCTAGCGAGCAAGCGCTCCTGTTTCTGCCGGTCTTCTACGAAACTTTGGATCCCTTGCGAATTCCAAATATTGACGACTCGGATCTATCCTCGATGCCCGACTCGATGGTCCTTGCCGGGAGGACCCTAGACGGCCTGTCCAAGCTTACCGACCATGTCATACCCTTCGACGCAAGGGGACGTCGGGATTTGAAAATCGGAAGGGGGGTCGAAAAGTTTTTTTCAGCCTTGACTGGACTCCCCCCCCCCCCCCCTCCTACCATATCGGGAAGGTGTCTCCCACCCCTGGTTCCGGGCCGCTCCCTCCGAACTTCCCGCCGCCTACCGAACCTCCTTCGGACAACTACTACTGCTTGGATTTAACTTTTGAACCGTGTATTATCCTTTCTAAAGCCATCTGAAGGCCTACTAAGACTGTAAGTGGACCTGCAGAATTTTTTTGAAGCATCTCCAGGACCACTGACCAACCACTTTTGGTTGAACTTGGCTGCAGTCATTATTCCAACACCTTCTGAGGTGAATGGGAAGCAAAAACTAAGGTTTATCATTCATTGGGGGCCCTCATATGCCTCTACTAACATTTTTACACCCTCCCATGGCCCTCCCAAAATTTATAGTACAAAGTTTTTTTCGGCCTTCGTCAGACCCCCCCCCCCCCCCCCCCCCCCCCCCCCCCCCTCCCCCCATCCGAAATTTTAATCCCGACGTCCCCTTGCTTCGACGTATTCCCGGTGCTGTGGCCGCGATACTGGAAGTGGACGGAACTTTTTCATCGCTACATTACCTCCTACCCCCCGAATCCACGGCGTCCTGAGCTGAAGTCCTTCTATTGTACGTTCCTGGGCTTCTTTTCACCCTTTAAAGAGAGGCACTGTGGGGAAGTCGTTAGTGCCACACTCGGAGCCCGAAAACTCATTACGCAGACATGGGAGTTCTTCCTCAATACCAATGACGAGTCGTTGCGTGAGGCGGGAGCGGACGACGTCTTTTTGTGGATCAAAACCCTCGTTTTCTCGGAGCCCTCCAACATCGACGAGTATATCGAGGGGGCCGGCGGGACACTCGACGACTTTGCGGCCCTTATTGTTCAACACATCCATCTTGTGACCCCAACTCGAGACACCAAGCTTTCGGCGCTCCAGGCCAGCATTTTGACCGTAACGCATAAGCTGATCGCGGCCTTGGACGGGATTCATGATGACCAGGACGTGGACACATTTACCACAGAGCCCCGGCCGCTCAGTGAAGCAGTCCGTCGGCTAGGAACTTCCCAGCTAACAATAGCTGCCTGCGCGCTCAGTCACGCTAACATCGCTGCTGCGGGTCCACCCCTGAAGGAGACGTTCAAGCTCTTAGACCCGGGACCCTACGGGAACCTCGGCGCTCGCCTCTACCTCACGATCTCGGTTCGAAGTGGGCTCCTCCTTTCCTTGGTTGCGAGCACTCAGTGTGTCTTCGCTGACGACGTACTTCGTTCTGCAAACTTTCTCCTCGATAGTGTGAGCCTGTCCACCGTGTACTGCAGCATGATGGACGCTGTTGTCGCCGCCTTACCCGACGTGGAGCTAATCGTGAAAACACCCGCTTTTGCGAAAACACCGTTTTCTCGCGTCTGGCGCAAATTTGCACACATGGTGGCGGAGCGCCGCTGGCTGCTCGAGGAGATAGATTCTAATGATCGCGTTATGTCCAAGACCTGCGACAACATCGAAGTAGGCATTTAGCTACATCGTCCTTGGCGTGTCTTATAAACTTCAGTGTGGCTTGATACAGGAAAGCACACTCTTTCGACGATGTTCAGGCTGCAGGAGTGCATATTACTGCTCTGAACCATGTCGTGTCGCCGACTGGTATAGAGGTCGTCACCGCACCATCTGCAACCCTCATCAAGCGTTGTCCCTCAGTACGTTAATCTTTCGAGAAAAATCTCTTGCTGACTGCAAAATTGAAAAAATCCCCTCACGTGGCGCGACCGTACCTACCTGCGGCTCTTGATACACCATGACTACACTGCACTTCTCTATTCCGTGATTTACCCCAAGCAAATCGCCTTCATGTACAAGAACCCAGACGCGGATTTCTTCTTGGAGTTCGATTATTTAAACGCCATGCCCATCGTCTCGGTGTACGACGCACAGGCCTCTGGCTCCGGACGCGCCATGGCGAACGTTGCTCCCGCGGAGTGGCCCCTCGCAATGGAGCGGGCGGGGCGCAGTGCAGGGCGGATGGAGCTACACGTCTTAGTGGCGTCGCTCGAGCACCAGTGGCTGGTTCCGTTGCCAGTGCGCCGGACGGGCGCCCGGGTCCTAGACGAGTTGCGACGAATTGCGGGTGAGATACCGCGGGGCGTTGAGGAGGTGGATACTCCTTTGTTGGACGAGGTCATTCCTGGGTGGCGAGAAAGACTGGAGCCGCTGGTGGCCGAGGAAGTAGCGACTCACTGAAACTACAAACTTGTTCTAATTCCGCGCACGTCAATTCTTGAACTCTTGTTTTTCCAACTATTACTGCTTGTTTGAGTCGAGGGCCCGCCGCTATCATGACACTTTTGGTCGTGCAGTCGGATTCTGTATGTGACACCCCCAAACCCTTTGAACTTTCGTTCCACCCCCCAAGGTCTAGTGTCATGATCATATTTCCCGGTCAAAAATTGGTTCGAACATTCGTGAACCATTCTTATTCCGGAGGTGACACAACCAATTTCTACCCCCTCAAGTGGTGGATGTAGAAAGTTGTAGGTTGGTTCGAACGGGGGATACAAGAAATAGATAATTTATTCAAGATAATACGGGGCCTTTTATACATGTAGGAACAATGGGATAAACAACGTGCGTAGGATGATGAACTCCAAGATACAAATGGCGTCAGACCAGCTGAAACCGTTTCACCGTCCTGTGCGTCTCCATGCACAGTGTGGTGGCGTACGCGTGTCCGCGGACTGGTCGGCTTGTATTCCAACAGTGGAAAATATGGCCCAATTCATTACCTGAACACATGTATATGTAGTAGATCGGATAAGTTTGTACTGAACGGAGCAGGATTTAGAGGTGTAATCTGGGCACATTCTCATCAAGCTAGAGCCCAAGCCCGAGTCGGCCGTTTCTGCGGTCCAAGGATAGAACACTGAAGGGATGGATAGCTGCGACCCACTTATTTGTGGAAGCTCAGCGTACTCCGAGTCCACAGTCCCACGCGGTCCGACCGTAACTCCGACCAAATGTTGACCTAGTTCATCTTCATTTGAATGTTTTATTGTATATCACGCTCAAGAATTTCTTGTCGACGCAATACTCTCCCTCCGAGTCAAATGTTGTTACAAGATGTGCATAAAAGACAAGTCCCTGCCCAATTATTTTCGCTGGACCATCTCCACCCGTTGCATTGGTTGAAATTTGAAAAACGAACCCAAGTTCAAGTTATCCGTCTGGTTCGTCTCCGAGCTCGTTGTAAGCTCTCCCATCGAATTCCTGCGGAATAATTACTCACATGTGTCGTACTCAGGGCTTCGCCGCCACTCAAACCGGAGACCCGCTGTGTTGCGCCGTTCCAGCCGACAGTTCCCAGGCGTAGGAATTCCTGGATTTGGCCGGCATTTTCCTTACGAACTCAGTACAACATCAACATTGACCTTGAATGCTTCCCCAGCGATGCGGGTGTCTGGAAGAATCTTCTCATAGTCGCATTCTCAGTAACCTCACAGTCAATTCGCGTTACCTGCATCGAGGTTTAGCTTTAAAGACTACTTGCAATCAAGCTCACTCGTCGTCCAATTGAAATTCGAGTCCCTGTATATTTTTGCGAAGAAAACTTGTGGATGTTACTAGGTCCCGTCCGATCTGGTGCATTTTTCCCTCCCAGCCAGTAGGCAAACCATTGTGGATTGAAAAAATAAGCACACTTGTATCATGAGTCCGCCTATGTCCGCCACCTGAGCATTCCAAGTTCAAGTGAAAAACGCCAAGAACTAAACAATTGAAAGCATCGTTGATCAGAAAAGAGTGTCCGGCGACTAGACCACTTACAACTTCTTCAATCGTGACAGAACTTGTCGAGGCAGCGTGATAGGATGCAAGGCTTGGGGACACGGAGACTGTTTTGCGGGTGAGTATGTCTGAATTGGGCTGGGAATTGAGACAACACACCGCAACCCATGGTGATGTCGTGAACGATGATCATCGGGTGTCGGGCTGGACGGGTCGGTCGCTTTTAGTCCAAGACAATAAAAGTCCCGATTTAGCTGTGTAGTACTTACTGCCGTCCTGGTCCGCTAAAAACATCATCAGCGAGGACAAATGACGTTGAAGAAAGCAGACATACTCCAGACCGGGGCGAGAATGTCACGCCCAGAATTGCTTTGAATGACGAACGCCATTGGTTCACCGCAGAATACGGTGAGGGCATTGTACCCGCCGAGAAGGGTGGACCTCGTGTCGCCGGGGAGTGGGAGAGGGCCCCCTGGCATGGTCAGTTCCCGACGAGGTTAACCGGGGAGGGAGTAGTAAACTGACGAGGGGATCCGTCGGATGGTACGAAGTCCGCAGCCCAGGGAGCGTCGTCGTTAGGAATTGGGATGCTCTCACAATCTTCTGCCACGAGAACAAGTGCGACCCATGGAACACTAGGGTTAATGGGACTCAAGATCCTGGTTGATGGCTTTTAGAATGAGGTTTCCTGAGTTTTGTAGCACGTACTGGAGAAGAACGGCGTCCCCTTCGTTAGTAGCGTTGGTGAATCCAATCGCCGCTAGATAGTCGGACCGATCGCCTGTCTCGTCCAGATCTGTGCAAGCAAGTATCAGGTAAGTAGGCGTGTATGTTCACTGAGAATACTCTCTGAGAATTCCCTGAAAACTCAAGGTCCGCGCCTAAATTTCGATGGGAACGTGACAACCTCAAATAATTATGCTCTTGAGAACTTACCACTGCGCCGATGAAGGTCCCATTTGTCGTGCTGTATGCTCCGAGATAGCCGGCGCTATGGACGGCCACAGTCAAAGGAGAAAATTCACAGGAAGCAGACTTTAGACGGCTCACAGCAAGGACTGTGCAAGGGCAGTATGGGCAAATATCCCAAGAATGAGCAAGATTGAGGACCGGATTGGCGAGAGCATGCTGGGCCTGGGTACACAGGCCACCCCTTATCTCGCTATTCCCATATTTGTATGCACGTTCTGCTTGGGCCGAAATGATGTATCATTTACAGAATGTCGCTCTGACGGAGCGAGTTGAGTCAAATCCTCAGGGACGAGGAAGGAAAACGATTGAGGCCGTACCGGGAGTGAAATTGAGGTGCGGCGAGGCCCGTTTTCCGTCTTTGAATGTTCAACATGTCGTGCCTGAAGGTTCGAAATGATGGATCAGTCAAATAGATGTAAGTTGTGGGAGGTTTTCGGCGCTTTTTGGAGCCGACAGCGGTGCGCGGCAAAGACGCAGATGGAAAGAAAGCAAGACGCCTTCGAAAAGATCCATTGCTGCAAGAAACCGAAATGCGTCTGAACGAAGATAAATTAACTCTCGGCACTTACCCACGAGTGAGACTCGGAGCGCGATCTGTCGGCCCAGATATCTTTGTATACTTTTGCGGGGTTCATCTCTGTCACTGAAATCAGGCTTCTTAAGCTTAGAGGGGTGAACAATCGTGGGACCCGGTTTGTTGCTTACGAAACCACCTTTCGCAGCTTTCTATGGGTGGCTAAAAAACCTGGCGACCAGCAAAGGCTCCCAGGGTCAGTCGGCAGAGCAATGTAGTCGCGCAGCGTTATGAATATAACTTCGATGGGGGCGCGAATGAAGTTGGAAGCAAGCCGGTGGCCGTAGAGTGTTATTTCAGGCGGCCGGTGAAGAAAAGGGGGTTGGTCCTGACGCAGACCAGGGTGTCTACGTCGTGCCAGTGAAGATGTCGAGTCGTGAGGTAAGAATGAGAGCGGGGGCTGAGAAATAATTAGAGTAGCCGTAGATCGACGATTGAGGGAAATATAGCTTGACGAGACTCAGATAAAGGTAGATGCGCCCGAAGTATTCGCCAAAAGTTGATTCAGAGGTAATGATCCGATGGAAATAGTCACAAACATGTACGTAAATTGTTCACGGTTGAAAAAACCGCAGCTGAAGTCAAACCGTCCCAGCAATCCGGGAAATAGGCAAATACAACAAGGAGACGCACACTGCCCAGCTCAGTGCCGAAAACGATCCATCCCGAGAATCGAGATCGATCCGCGGTGTAGTCCGAGATGCCCTCGGTGCAACTCTTCGTCAACTCTCTTGAAACAAGTTGTCCGAATTCAAGGTCCTGGTAAGTCGAATCTTCAAGCTTCTCGAGTCCTAAGATTGAACCAAATCCGCGTACGTATATCAAAAATTACGAGCGAGGAAGGAAGCTTAAGGATGAGATAACTGCCATATCACACTCACGCACACACCTCCAGACTCGACAAACTCCTCGGATCCTGCCGCGAAATCTTCACGCCCCCAACCTCCGCCCCAATCGTAAACGAGTCAAACACTCCATTGAGTTCGACGCTCCAGATATTGTACGTCGCATTCGCAACCACCGGTTGGAGGGTCAGGTCGGTTTCCACGCTGATCGGCCGGCTGATGTTGTCCTGCCCAGGTGTCTCGAGGTATACACGCGTAGGCGCGAGGCTCTTGCGCACCTACACCAAATCAAAATCCAGAATCAGAATCAGGCCAACTGTCTGGCGCGCAGGATTATTGTTGAATGAGGAGCAGACGCACCGCAACCGCATATGTCGCAGAGTTAAAATCACTCGTGACGCAAGACGTGTCGGACCACACAATGTCGTCCGCCACGGCGAAACCTATACCGTCTTGATCTTCGAGTTTCCCGTCGACGAGGAAGCGCATGTTCGTGATTCCTCGAAATGCATCGAGGGTGAGCAGCGGGCTGCTGTACCACGAGGCGGTGAAACGCCCACCGGCGGCAGTGACGACCTTGGATGGTACTAGGGTGACGTTGTTGGTTGAAGTTGGAGTTGAGGTTGAATTTGAGTTTGAGGCGCGGTCGTCCCAGAGCATCAGCACCGTGTGCGTGCTATTTGGGTTTGGGAGGTCCCAGAGCTGCAAGACGCATCGGGGGCTTGAATAAATCGCGGATCGGCACGGAAAGGGAGGGTATGCGTACGCGGACTTGCGTTGAGAACTGGAGCGATTTACCATCGGCGCCGAGGTTGAAGTGCAGGTAGTCGGGTTTGACGGGCAGCGGGTTGATCACCTCGGTTAGCTGCACGCCCGCCGGGACGGTGTTTAGCATTTTGGCGAACAACGAGGCGCAAGTGGAGGCGAATAAATCCGCTGAGTTGGCGAAACTGTAGGGCTTCAGCGATGCGTAGGTAGGAAGGAAAGAACGCACGAGAGCATGGTCGCGTTACCATCGCTGCCGAAAATCCTCTTGTCGGAGTTGGTGGTGTCGTTCAATCCGACAACGAGAGGATTCTGCGTCGTACCCGAAATGTACTCCGTTGCACTGTGGGGATAAGTTAGCATACAGGACTCGTGCTGTTTCCGGAAATTGTTCCCACATATTATGGTCGAAGTGGGTAAAAGTGGAATCAAAATGTGAAACGGAGTCGGTGTTGTTTGGGTCGTTCAGCACGGGTACGATCTGCGGAAAAGCCGCGTTCTGCACACCGCCGAATGTGTGTCTGGGAACGGCTGAGAACGAACGCACTCGGGTGCTGACGGTGGCACATACCCACAGGCGACCAAGCCGATCATTTCAGTCTGAGTAAAGTTCTGGCGGGCAAACGCTGCAATGTGGGATTCCAGAGGATCTTGCGGCTCTGGCACACCAGGATTGTTGGGGGCGACAGCGTCCACGCGTCCACCACGAAATGCAACGACGGGTCCTCCGCAATTCTCAATGGCCATAATTGCGCCTACGGCAAGCATGTCTGCGACTGTGAAAATGTGAGGTAACTTTATGTTGTGAACACCGAATTAGAACATTACTCACTCGAAACCAAGGGGTTACCGGTATCTCCCAGGATGGCAAGAGTGTTTGCAAATCCATCGCCTACGTCCTGGTGAAGTGTAAGACCGGAGAAAGCGCCGCAACGGCATTTGCACCTCTGGACGCGCCGTCTCTTCGGCAAAACGAATCGAGGCATCCATTCCGCCCGTCCCGTCGGTCACGTTGTAGGTCGCCATATCATGGTATGCCTGCGCCGAGTCAGCCATCGCAGTAAGTTTTAAAGTGAATGAGGCTCACGGTGCGGATCCAGTCCGCGACGTTAGCCCTTCAAGCAGGTCAGTGTCGAGAAGGTCGGAAATAAAAACCAGGAGTACCTGCCGGTGTTGTCGGCACCAAGAAAGGCACCGCAAGGCTCCACGAATCCCGCGATAACCTGTGTCCCCGAACTGGTATTAACTCCCGCTTGATCCCAGCGCAGGGCTTCAAGGGCGTCGAGCTGAGGGGAAGGCCACACATAGCAGTTGGCCACTGCCAAAGAGGGAGCCAAAAGGGAAAGCCTGAACAGCCGCATTCGTTTCGGTAGGATGAGGACCACATGAAGGGCTGTTATATAAGGCTTAGCGGCCAAACAAGCCCGTTGACATGGCCAACTTGAGCTTGATGATGCGGATCCTCGCGAATCACCGAAACTTCGAGCGCATCCTTAGCGCATGCTATTAGTAACGCATCTTGACTCTTGAGCGCAGCCTCCAACTTAAGAGGATCCCTCGATAATCCCGGACCCGAACTGCAGCCTTGGAAAACAGGCGAGTTAGTAGAGCGTCGACTGCTCCGTCGGCTTTGAAGAAGAGAAGGTTTCCCTGTGCCCTGGGCCGACCCACACTTCCTCTCGCGGGCTGTTGACGCCGAGAACCACCGGCAAACATTGGCGTTCGTGAATGCTACCTACCCTCTTCGGAAGAGGAGCCCTGGGCGGACTCATGGATCTTTTTCATCTGAAAGCAGGTGAGCGCGACACAACCTAATCTTATCCTTGATGGTCTTGAAGTACGCGACGAGCACGATTTCGTCGTTGGGATCAGTAGTCCTGGAACCGGCGTTCCTGAGCGGGACCGGCCGTGTAATCCTACCTACCTACCAGTCACAAGGCTGACCGGAGCCATTCAGGGCCGTAGGATGTGAGCCGCGACGGCGGAGCGAAAGAGGACCGATGTGTCACCGCGTTTACCTCACGTAAAACGTTTTCCGATTTCCGTTCTCCAGCCCGGAGTAACTCTGAGGAAACGGCTATGGCTCTTTATTTCAAAATTGGCCGCCGATGCCGAACTCCTGCCGGAACATGCTTTCCCCCAACCTTCCCCGTACAATAATGCAGGGGATTCTCACTCGAACAAGCTGTTGAATTGGTGTTGAAAACGTTGGAACTAGTGTCAGAGATCAAGGTGGTGTGAAGTGCCCCACCAGTCCTGTAAAAGCGGATTGTTCAATTGTGTTCGTCTTCACAACACGACGAATTTAATCGTCGGTGGCCTGTACCGTACGATTCATTCCACCAGAAACCTATAACCAATCATACCTAGTCTTCAGGAGTACGCAGTGATAGCAGTCCCGAAGCTCCTCCTGGATCTCACGTACTTCCTCTTGGAGGTCAGGCTGTCGGCGGAGAAATCAATATATATGCCAGCATTAGGCGTAAAATAGGGCTTGAGGGAGGAAAATAGACGAAGAATACTTACTGGTACCGCAGCGGTCAAGTCCTCAAGGAAAAGATCAGTCACCGCCTTCAGATTCTTGAGGTCGGACAGAAACAGTGCTTTGTCTGCGCTGAAAACCGCCGTCTAAGGAGCGACTGGAGTTCTAGCGCATTCGGCAACAGGGAGACAGGTACGCACGCCCGATGGCTCTTTAATTGAAAACTGGTTCAACGCATCGAGGAAGACGGGTACGAGATCTTGCAGCATGGTGACGATGGCTGTCACGTCGACTTCGCCCAGGGGTCCCGTGGCCTGGGGCGCATGATGAGGTATTTCGTTGGTGAGAGGTAGCTACCTACCAGAAGGTCAGTTGTTGCGGTGGTAATGCCACCTTCTAGGTTCGTGATTACTGTGTGAATGGCCTGCGGAATGAGAACCGAGGAATCATGAAGATGGAGGATTCCGAATTCGAGATACGCACTAAAACTCGGACTAGACTGCCTCCGGTAGCCGGGAAGGCGGTAATCTGGGTATCGAGCGCAGATAGTTCTGTGGCAATGGTGTTGATATCACTTTCGAGTTGCACAGCAGAGCGCTTGAACGGAATGCTGTATCCCTGGGCAAACAGGAAGGACAGTGAGAGCGAGAGGAGACTAAGGGTGGGCAGTTGGACCATAGTGATGAGATGGATGCGTTCCGTGAGAGACGCGACAGACGATTTATGCCAGGGAATGTGTTGGTACTTGAATTTGAGATCCGCCCGTAATATATTCCCCATTAATAGTTATAGCGATCCGACGTCTGACTGAGATCGCGGGATCTCACGAAGATTTAGAACCCCGGTAGGCTAAAAGTAAGTAGAATAGGCTAGGTTGAGTTCACGAACTCATTAAAGAATCAGAAAATTCGTCGAAAGAGATGGATATTCGTGGCCGTGCGTCGAACCATCGAACCGTACTAGTGTAAACATCTAGCGTCTTGTAGCGGGAAATTCTGTTTGAGTATGGTCAGTAGAGCGGGGGTCAGGCGAGAAACACATACGTCTGGCCAAGGGAAATCTTTAATCGAGAGGTACATGAATGACTGCCACCGATTGATCAGAGAAAGATTAGTGGGGGAAAAAAAATAGGGCCAAGTTCAAAGACAAAGGGTAAGTACAAGAGTATACAGAGACGATTGGGTTGAAGAGCGCGGTCCCCACCGAAGCGCAATTATTGAAGCGTTCAATGTTCATGTCGGGCGCTGAAGCAGTCAACGGTTGAGTTGGACGGGGGATAGCAAACTGCAGTGCGGCGGACCTAATTCAATTTTCCCGAGGGCGGATACTAGTTACCTTGAAGTAGAGCACGCCGTGGGGCGTTGGTGGTGAGACTCTGAGAGGCAAAGGCAGGAGTGATCGCATCATCGCCACGCGGTCCGGGCCGCCATCGGGCTCTTGTCTCAGGCTTCCTTCCACGATTTTTTCGATTTCATGCAGAGCATGATGTTTGCCTATCTATGGTCCTGGAACAACACATCCACACCTTAGCCCCTGTCGTCGCACCGCGCAATAAACTTTCCATGGCGGCAGTCCTCGCAAAACAGTTAGGTCTACGCAAGGAGAGGGCAGCCTCAGGGCTTGGATGCATGGCGGGCGGTGGGAGCTAACTCTATAGCGCTCCTTTCATACTAAGTACATGTCAATTCATCTTCCTCGAAACGCGTTCTGAACTATTCGAAGGAAAGCCGCACTTCTCCGATCTTGAGAACAACTCATCTGCCATTGCCTCCGTCGATGCTTAGTACTTACTTTTGCGGGGTTCAACTTCTCGGTATACGCTAGTTTGGTTTAATTGACCCTCAGATCCATTACTTGAGGCGCCAGGAACAAGGCAATTGACAGATCGACAGTCGTCTGTGATCAACGAACTCGATAGTTGGATAGTTTCAGTACGTATGATCTTACTCCCGCCTTGACAGACACATCTGCCGTATCATGGGCCGATAAAATTCGTTCAAGATCCTGTTCACGTCGCTAAATGATGACGCCCCCTTCAGCCCTCTTCGTCTTTGCCCTCGTTACGGTGGCCGCGTCTTTGCAAAATTTCCCTGGCTGTCTTCCCGACGAAGATGCCACCATCGTGTCCGAGTCTCTATTCCCGGTCGCCGACACAACTGGTCCTCCCGTGATCGGAGAGGTATTCACAAACTTGACTTTGACATACTATACGTGCCCCAGTCGTCAAGCTGCTCAGAATTGCCCACAGCAGGGGACTCGCCGGAGTGCCCCCATTGACATCAACGGTATAATGGATAGCAGCGCGGTTTTCGCGAGTAAGTTCGGAGGCATGTACACCGGATTCCTGATCACCAAATATCCCACTTAGGTACCTTCAACTGCGACCAGGCAGCGGGAAGCATTCCAACCCTCTGGGACTGTGGCAACATTGACACTATTGTGATTGATAGTGAGTTTGCCCGCTCAACCACTTGCTCATGATTCTGACATCGGTTTCTGTTTTTCTCAAGACCCGATCCGCCCGATGGTCGCTGTCATTCCTGCGCTGTCAGGATTGGCAGTCTCCCTTCCCAACAATACCTGCGCGATGGTTTTTTTGAACGACGATGCGAACGACGATTATGAGACCAGTCTGCACACCATTGTATATATATCTCAATCCCCGGGTTCTTAATGTTCTGCGAGTCTCACCGTCTTCCTAGCCTGACATGGACTTCGACATCATAGAAGTATGCCCCGGACCTTTCAAGGACGGGTTCATTGGATCTGTACGCTCTCCTGTGCAGCCTGGCGTCCAGAACTGGGAAGTGCGGTAAGGATGCTCATTGGAATTCTTTTCTTTTGGTCCTGATACATTTTCTTTCATCCAGCATCACGGCTTCGGGCTTCTTACCCGACTCGATAGGCACGCCGGTGGACCCACTACGTCGCTAATATTACCGAGTTACATCGAACTTACCGTGTGCTGACATCTTGTCCTCTCGATGTCAGTGAGGTGACATATATTTTATCTTTCACTTTCGGGAATTTGCAATTTAAGTTGCGGGGCCAATACGCCGCGGAGATTCGGGTATCTGAAGGTGAGATGAGGGAAAATTCAGGAACTCTCCACCGGTGTCATGAATGTATCTGAAGGTGTGACGAGGAAAAATTCAGCGCTGCAGGGACTCTCCACCGGTGTCATGAACGCAACTCCGTTCTCACCGTTTATACTGAGCGGAGAGAAGACGACGTCAACCGTCATTCAGCGTACCACTGTGGGCACTGTGTGAATCCGGATCTGGTCTGAATGAGGCTGACTCAACCTCTTTAGCATTTGTTTGTGAGCAAGAGCCTCCAAGCAAGGCGAAGGGAGGAATTTACTGTGTCAACAAACATCACGTGATGACTGTTCAATTTCTCCCCTTTTCTCGACCTTTTCCTTTCTCAAGAGTCAGAGCGTGTCGGAAAATCTGCAGTTCCCGATATTACCAGAAAATCACGATCACGGAGAAGGTCCGTTCTTTGGAATCCCCTCCCGCACGCACGCCAAAGAAAATACAGACTATATAGATCGAGGTTGGATCTCGGTGTTAAGCGCCAGTATTCAACTTGAATCTGGCACCCGTATGGTAGAGGCCATACGAGCTGTGTATGGAGCTCTAGGCCTCAGTCGGTTCCGTTGCTTATGTCGAACTGTCCATCAGTCCGCGCTGTCGTTGAACCAGATATCGTAGCCCGCAATTTATAAAGTTGCGACCGCGACAAGCTTTTCCGGAACAGCTGTAATGGTGAGTAGATTTGTACCTGACCCTGCGGTAGCAGTGAATCGCCCAGGGGCTTTTTTCGCTGGTACCCAAAGACAGTCCTGGACTCCCGACTCCGGTTAGCGGTGTATAGCGCTCGCCTGGGTCGATGGGGATAGCATCGAGGGTATAAATTGCAGACGCTCAGTCGTCTTGATTCACTACCGAATCTCAGCCCGATGCGATTCCAGTTCTTTTTCGTTGCCGCCCTCCTTGGACTGACGGCTAGCGCGCCTAGCAAGCGCACTGGCCCGATTACTGAGCCTGTCGCTGGCACTGTTATCACCACGGGAACTTCGATTCCGCTCAACTACGAGGATGAGAATCCATGCCACTCTGGATATACAGCTATCACCGTCTGGCTCTCAGACGCTGAGCCGACGGGCCTCGATGGCAATGGAAACCTTGCGGCGGGGACCTTTATCGAAGAGTTTGGCAGTTTCCTCAACCCCAACTTCGGTGTGTTTTCTGACATCGGAACGGCACGAGATATTACTGACGCGGCGGCTTCAGGGCTTCAGCCACTCCCTGGCACTACCGTACCTCCCACTAGCCTTGTTATCCCCGATATCTCGAGTTACTCTTCTGGCTCTGCCCTGTACTTGACAGTCGTGGAAGCTAACGAGGTCCGCTCGTGCCCACCGGTTTGTCTTCGCTTCGTACGAGGCCGATGTCGCTCACAAACCGCGCTCTTCCAGGGTACCCAGGCGTACGAATTTTTCTCAGTGGAATTGGTTGTCGCGTAGAGAGCAGCCTACTAGTAGCCTACCAATCCGTTCAAAGAGGATTGAAGCACCAGAGGCCAATGAATTCTCGTACTCTCTGTGCCAATTCTGTGCGTCTACTAAGGCATCCGCTCGCGACGGCATCAGTGAAGACTGTAGAGCATAATTCTCCTCCCGGTCAAACGCGTGGGAGGTATAATGAGCTTCGTTTGGAATACTGTACCATTACGTTCAAATCGACAGGGGGGGTGACGCGTGACCGGTTCAACCAATTCGACATTTCGACAGCCCCCCGAAAGGTGCGTGACAAGACAAAAAATTCGACATAGGTCGCAAATTTTACCCTTCTGTTGGAGGTAATTTCTTGAGTTGGCACAGAAATATTTGCAGTGTGTTGAATCCTCGTTGGTACACACCACCATGTCCACAGGACGCTGTAATCTCCTCACCTGAGCTCGTCGATCTCATGCTTGCTCGCCTCCCTATGCGCGACCTCCCCGTCTCTGCTCCACGCGTCAACAAGATGTGGAACACCATTACTCTTCCCCCCACGCTGCAGCGCATTCTCTTCTTTCAACCTGAGCCTTCTAATTGGCCTCCACTGCGCAATCCCTTGCTAATAGAACTCTTTCCGCCCTTCTTTGCGCCCCAAGGCCCCCATGGCCACTGGTCTTGGCCCGGAGATGCCGAATCCATCGCAGAAATGCGTGGGCCACCGTTTAGGTCCCCGGACGCGAGCTGGCGGCGTATGCTGGTCGTTCAACCGCCGACTCAGTAGGCACGCCTGTGGACCCACTACGTTGCTAATATTGCCGAGTACATCGAACTTACCGTGTGCTGACATCTTGTCCTCCCGATGTCCGTGAGGTGACATATATTTTATCTTTCACTTTCGGGAATTTGCAATTTAAGTTGCTGGGCCAATACGCCGCGGAGATTCGGGTATCTGAAGGTGAGATGAGGGAAAATTCAGGAACTCTCCACCGGTGTCATGAATGCAACTCCGTTCTCACCGTTTGTACTGAGCGGAGAGAAGGCGACGTCAGCCGTCATTCAATGTACCACTGTGAATCCGGATGTAGTCTAAATGAGGCTGATTCAACCCTGACTGACCTCTTTAGCATTTATTTGTGAGCAAGAGCCTCCAAGCAAGGCGAAGGGAGGAATTTACTTTTTCAACAAACATCACGTGATGACCGTTCAATTTCTCCCCTTTTCTCGACCTTTTCCTCTCTCAAGAGTGAGAGCGTGTCGGAAATCTGCAGTTCCTGATATTACTAGAAAATCGCGATCACGGAGAAGGTCCGTTCGTCCCTGCACGCACGCCGAAGAAAATACAAAATATACAGATCTCGGTTGGATCTCGGTGTTGAGCGCCAGCATTCAACTTGAATCTGGGCACCCCTTCCAACTATACGGGCTGTGTATGAAGCTCTAGGCCTCAGTCAGTTCCGTTGCTTATGTCGAACTGTCCATCAGTTCGCTCTGTGGTTGAACGAGATATGGCAGCCCGCAATTTATAAAGTTGCGACCGCGACAACCTTTGCCGGAACAGCTGTAATGGTGGGTAGATTTGTACCTGACCTTGCGGTAGCAGTGAATCGCCCAGGGGCTTTCTTCGCCGGTACTCAGAGACAGTCCTGGACTCCTGACTCCGGCTAGCAGTGTACAGCGCTCGCCTGGGTCGATGGGGATAGCATAAAGAGTATAAATTGCAGACGCCCAGTCGTCTTGATTCACGACCGAATCTCAGCCCCGATGCGATTCCAGTTCTTTTTCGTTGCCGCTCTCCTTGGACTGACGGCTAGTGCGCCCAGCAAGCGCACTAGCCCGATTACTGAGCCTGTCGCTGGCACTGTTATCACCACGGGAACTTCGATTCCGTTCAACTACAACGATGTGAATCCATGCTACTCTGGATTTGCGGCTATCACCGTCTGGCTCTCCGACGCTGAGCCGACGGGGCTCGATGGCAATGGAAACCTTGCGGCGGGGACCTTTATCGAAGAATTCGGCAGCTTCCTCATCCCCAACTTCGGTGTGTTTTCTGACATCGGAACGGCACGAAATATTACTGACACGACGGTTTCAGGGCTTGATCCCCAGCCTGGCTTTCCCGTGCCTCCCACTAGCCTTGTCATCCCCGATATCTCCAGTTACTCTTCTGGCTCTGCCCTGTACTTGACGGTCGTGGAAGCTAACGAACCCGGCGCGTGCCCACCGGTTTGTCTTCGCTTCGTACGAGGTCGATGTCGCTCACAAATCGGATTCTTCCAGGGTTACCCGGGGTACGAGTTTTTTTCGGTGGGATTGGTTGTCGCGTAGAGAGTAGTCTATTAGTGGTCTACCAATCCGTTCAAAGAGGATTGAAACATCAGAGGCCAATGAATTGCGATACTCTCTGTGCCAACTCTGTGCGTCTACTAAAGCATCCACTCGCGACGGCATCAGTGAAGATTGTAGAGCAGAATTCTACACCCGGGTAAACGCGTGGGAGGTATAATGAGCTTCGTTTGGAATTTTAGTTAAGTGTGGTTTTCTTACAAGCCATGGTCCGTGCGTGACGCGCGTTGGACGCGCGCATCAGATGCGGTTTGCGGGTGCTGATGTGAGGTTTCCATCTCCATCTTGCGGCACACTATCTTGCGGCACACCATCCCCTGCGGCGTTGCAGTTTCCTCATAATGCGCGTGTACCCCCTCAAACACCACTTGGAAGGCATTAGGAATTTATTTATTTCGGCGCAACCTAATATTCGAGATCACGGCATGGTCCGTGCGCATGGTATGCACACGAAACCGCCGGCTGTGCTGATCAATCTTGCGACACACCACCATGTCCACAGCCCAGGACGCTGTAATCTCCTCGCCCGAGCTCGTCGAGCTCATGCTTGCTCGCCTCCCTATGCGCGACCTCCTCGTCGCTGCTCCACGCGTCAACAAAATGTGGAACGCCATTACTCTTACCCCCACACTCCAGCGCGCCCTATTTTTCCAATCTTACTCTTCCGACTCGCCTCCAATGCAGAATCCGCTGCTAATGGAGCTCTTTCCGCCCTTCTTTGCCCCCGAAGGCCCCCATGGCCCCTGGTTCTGGCCTGGAGATACTGAATCCATCACGAAAATGCCGTGGGCCAGCGCGCCTGAAGCTTTCAGGCGCCC
Organism: Mycena metata; assembly: GCA_029378385.1. Classification (NCBI taxonomy): domain Eukaryota; kingdom Fungi; phylum Basidiomycota; class Agaricomycetes; order Agaricales; family Mycenaceae; genus Mycena; species Mycena metata. The sequence continues at coordinate 432,142 of JARKIB010000043.1, read as the reverse complement.
AGACGCAAGCTGGCGACGTATGCTGGTTGTTCAACCTTCTGCGCCCACACTGGTGGTTACGGAAACGTGCCACTCGCAGCAGGGTAATTTCCAGCGACGGGCGACAGTGGATTACAATGATCCCCCCTCCCATGGGCTGCGCATGGGCGCCCTCTATGATCTGGTGGTGGTCCTCCTGAATAGTACTGCAGACTTATTTTGCATAAGATGGCCAGGGTACGACGGCGTCAATCTCGAGGACGACCTTAGGCTTAGTGTTTTCTACACGAGGCAGTGTAGTGGCCGACGAGCTGGCCGTCGGCTGGACGGGCGGTTTCGCAGCGATGTGCCAGCAGCCGCCGCCCCAAAATTTGGAAAGTCGGTGCGATTGCAGTGGGTTGAATCAGATGATTCAGAGGAGGAGTAATTGGGAACCATTTCTGCATCCGAACAACAGGGTGCGTTTCTAGAGCGTATCTCTTGTTTCGTTACTCACATTTACACAATTTTACAGTAATCCTCCGCAGCTTCTGGCTCCCATTGTAATGCCCAATTATGCAGTGGATTTTTTTGTCCTACTGCTTTTTTCTCTTGGATCACGTTGCGGATAATTTAGACCGACGGTTTCGCGCCGGGCTTCAAAGAAATACTGGATGGGCGAATACTTAAAGGACGTTGGGGGTGTTTTTCACGCGTCTCTCAGTCTCCGAGTCAAATTGAATCGATGTTCAACTCATTTGAATTTTGAGGCGCTGAGGCGATATCAACATTCGACAGTGGACAGTTGAAACATCGAACCGTTCCATAGCGCACGAACTCGCACTCATGGTCTGTAACACAACACAGTCTACTACTCGAGTAGTCGGCGCGGGTCGAAGAATATTCTCCTCCTCTTCCGTGCAACTTCTTGGATGACCGAGTGTGCCGCCAGCGCCAGTGTGGAAACTTGAAAGCCTCAGATAAACCTGAGTGGCAAGACCGCGGCAAATGAAAGACCGCGTTCTAAATCAGAGAACGACTTGGACAGCGCATCAGAACGCTCATCAACTGTGCAACATGTGCAAATATGTCCATGGTCCGTGCGCACACGAAAGGTATAAAAATCTCCTTCAAACAGCTTTGCAACTCATACTTACCTTGACCTCATCCATCCCTTCACGTCCTGGGTGGGTGGTGCGTAGGAACACGCCTTTGCACAGCGACCCCGTCTTCAGCGTGGGCTTGCGCATTGTATGTGCTTAGGTGCATGCAAGGTCCCAATATTTTCCGGTCCCACCACGGCCACTCGGCTGGGCGGGCCATTTTTTTTTCAACCTTCCGCTTTCCTAACCCTAACCTTAATTTGATCGAAATATATCGCTTTGACCGCCCCGATTTGTGTGATCTGCTATCAATCTTCGCGTGTAGTATCTACTACTTGAGGATGTTTGGATTGAATCGGGGTGAAACAAGCTCAGAACCGATGGTTTGTAGTTTAACCTGCCCAAAGCGGACCTTCTTCATGTCTTGCATGGAAGTGAACTCATGGAATGATCTCCTTAGACGATTTGTGTTTCAAATTGGAGGACATTATTCGGGAACGGACCAGTGAATTGATAGATAATACATTTACAAAAAATCTCGTGGCTTCAACACAAAACCAGCTCTTCGGACATCCCTCATTCACCGTGGTTTTAAACAATTTGCGCTTGAAGAACATGACTCGGGGAACTGACCCAGTGATTGATAGATAGTACATTTACAAGGTATCTCACTGCTTCAGCACAAAGCCAGCGATTTCCGGTGTGTCGTACCCCTGGTCCGACACGGCAAAGTTCCTTTCTCCCTCATCCATTGTGTAAAAGTATTCCCCTGTCGCGCGGTTGAGCAAGCGGTACAACGGTGTGCCGCCGCAGAGGCGTTTCGGAAAGACATAAGCCGCGACGCCCATGTCGACGTTATTCCTAGCGTCTCCGCGGAGAGCTACATCGCGCTCGTGTTTACGTGTCGTGTAGAAATTGGCTTGGGCCTTGCCGATTAAGACGTGGTACAGGGGTACAGTCGATAGCAGCTTCGTCCTGAAGACGTGCGCGACAACGCCGTCAAACTCGTACCCACGCTTCATCGCGCGGAACTGGTCGACGGCATTGACGGTGAGGAGATAATCCTCAATGTTGTTGTTGAATAGTCGGGAGAATGGGACGGATGACGACGGCGTAGGACATTGTGCGTGACCCTGGTGACCTGGTTAGGAACTCGCCAAAACCAGAGGGCATCGGACTCACGGTTTCGGTCCAAGCAGGACGGGCATTGGTGGTGGACGATGCAAGGAAGAGAGTCGCGAAGATGAATAAACAAGATTTCATGGTAAAAGCGTAGAGGATTCGATGTGCAAGTGGCTGGAAGGGCAAATAAAGTACAGGGTAGGGGTTTGGGGGCCGCTTTTATTCCTTCTGCGAGTCTGAGACATATCGGAATGATGCCCGGATTCATTTGCATCCGCAGAGGCTGCGTTATCCGCTGGTTCACCGAGACTGAACCACCTCCTTTGTCTTCAAGCGGTGCGATATATTTGCTTGACGGTCCCCAGCGGCGGACAAGAGCACGCTTGGAGTTTTGGTTCGTAGCGCTACGTGTGGATTCAGAAGCTTTCAACTTGACCTGTAACAAGATCTTAAGATTGAGGCGCACGGAAAAAAGCCAGGAATTGATCGAACTGAGACAGGGAAGCCCTGGTCTGAGTGCAAACGGAATTTGACGGTGAAAGCAAAGAGTGGTTCACAAACAGAACGTTAGTTCTTTTGTGCTCTAGAGATTAAAAATGTCGCCAAAACACTCACGTGCCGGTGCACAAAACGTGACCCCTCGTCATTTCCGCTGACGGTGACTTTCAAGTTCAACCAAAGTTCAACTTGAGCCCTGTTCGATGAGAAGTAGCAACACACAGCAAAATTTTGGATAGAATCGAGATCAACAACTTTTCAGATGCTCTCAGTTCCTCAGTCTGTTGAGGTTTAACATGAATACAAGTTGAACTTGCTCAGATAATCTCCCCTTTCCATGACTTACCCTCACACCTGTTTGTGCCCGCCGCTTGCCGGCCACTTACAATCATTTCGGCAAGCAACAAGTTGTTGCAGCGTTCCGTCATGTGATGCCTGATACGCGCCGGGCCGCTTACCGTTCCTCTCACCACCACCATCATGGGTGTCCCGAATTGTGGCGGAGCGGTGTCGGCTAGATAGCGGCAGCTAGATAGTCGGCAGAGAATTCCGGCACACGAGTCGTTCAAGGGCTGGGTGGTCGAACCAGCAGGATAAGTAGGATAGCGATAGTATTGACCGAAGAAACTAGCTACTACATCGTGGGGTTTTATAGGTAATGGAACAGGAGTCTAAGTAGTAAACAGGAGTAATCAGGAGTAGAGATGAGTAAGGAATAAATGGCGGTGGAGTAGATCAGGCACGAGGGAACAAGTATAGAGCGGAAATAATAGAGTTGAGAAAAATAGGGATGCGCGAGAGCGCACCGTTACATCCGCCCTCCACGGCGTCGCAAGACGGCGTACTAAGCAGTGTCCATAACTGTGTCGGTGGAGGTGGACGCGCCGGGAGTGGGAGTAGGAGTAGAGGTGGACGCGCCGGGAGTGGGAGTGGGAGGAGCGGGCGCCTTCTTCTGCTTCTTCGCGTTGAAGCGCGCCGCATCCGCCGCATCCTCGAGAGCCTTGCGCTTCTTGTCAAAGGCCTCGAGGTTCTTCGCGCTGGCGGCAATGGCGGTACCCTCCTGGACAGCGGCCCGCTTGTGCTGGCGCTGGTGATGATACTTTACCTGGCGGTCGCGCTCCTGGTCGGCAAGGCGCTTGGCGTTGTCCACGAAGCCCTGGTCAACGGCAACTTGGCCGGGGCCCAGCATGCGCTCCGTGGTCTCGTGGTCCAAGACACCAAACGCCTCCGGGGTGGCGGGAACGAGACCCTCGTCGTCGGGCCAAGTGATGCGCTTCTGCTTGAAGTCGTACATGGCCCACCCGAAGCCCGAATTGTCGTGTTGGTTCATGAAGGGTGCAAAGACGTGGTAGCCGAAAGGCTCATACGCCGGGACCTCGTCCGAGAAGCACAGCAAGACATTGAAGTCGGCGTAGCTGCGCAACTGGCGAGTGTCCAGGACGGAGCCCGCGCCCTCGGGGTCGAAAACGAAGTGGCGTTCGTTGACCCGCTTTGCGCCCGAGTGCTCTTGGTTGAAGCGGACATGGTGAGAAGCGAGAGTCGGGGCGAACCCTTCAGTGTAGACAGCGGTGTGTGGGGCAGTGAACGGCATTGTGGAGGATATGGAAGTGGGAGTGTGTGAGGGGAGTGTGGAAGGTGTTGAGAACTCTTCCGGTATCCAGTCGTCGTTAAATACCCACAGGTCAGTCATTGTGGAGCCGACGAACAGCCCTTCCTCCTGAGTAGGGGGTTTTCCCGATCCATAAGGCAGTGAAGCAATGTCTGAGACACCCACAGCTTCGAGATACTCCTGCAAGGCCTGCAGGCGTTTAGCTTGCTCATAAGGCATCCAGCTTTTATCCCCAGACTTCCAGAGTATTTCAAACAAAGCCTTGGAACGACGTCCATAGTGGTTGATAATTCGTTCAACAGCCCATTCGTTGGTTTCGTCGTCGAGGGAAACTCCCAACTGGCATTCAAGACGGCCAGGAAATCGACGATCGTCATTTGGAACATGGATCCTGAGTAGGGAGGAGTGGAAGACGTCATGTACTCCTCTTTGTTTCATGTTCTGAGGCAGTTCCAGCTGGAACGAACCGTTTCCGAAGTCCCTGAGGATCGAATACGGACCGATGAACTTGGGAATCAATTTGCGGGCAAGACCCTTCTCAAACTTGATGTTTTTGGTAGACAAGTAGACCAAGTCGTTCTTCTCGAACGGAGCAGGCTGGCGTCTGCGATTCGCAGTACGAGTCTGCTTCACCCTAGCAGCAATCATGCTGTCATGGGCAGCCATAATTGCGAGGCGGCGTTGGAGAGCAAACTTTGCGACACCCGGGTATTCGCGGGTACGATCGGAGTTCCACAGTAAAGACCGCGGCATGCGGCCAGTGTTCAGGAAGAATGGAGAATATCCGGTGGTCTCGGATCGTGCAGAGTTCACGGCAAATTCGATAGCCGGCAGTTTTGCGACCCAGTCCTTCTGTTTCGGACCGATGCATTGACGGAGCATCTGAGTCACCGTGCGGTTGGCGCGCTCAGTACCTCCATCGGATTCAGGGTGGTAAGCACTAGACATGCTCAACTTGACGCCAATCAGCTCGTGAAGACGCTTCCAGAACACACTTGTGAAGAGTGAGTCCCGGTCACTGACAATAGATTTCGGTAGGCCGTGTAACTTGTAGACAGTCTCGAACATAAGCTCAGCCATTTGCCGCGCCGTATAGTTAATTCGAGCGGCAACCAAGTGTACCATTCCAGTGAGTAGATCAATGATAACCGCGATGGAGTTAAAGACACCATCCCGGTTCTTAGACTCGGGCAGAGGACCGACGAAGTCAACTCCAACTGAATCCCACGGTTGCAACGGAGGATTCAGTGAGTGCAAGAGTCCATAGGGCTTCTGGTTGCTCGGTTTGGTGCGCTTACACGTAGGGCAGGACTCGCAGAAGCTTCGAGTATCTTCAACGATAGTTTTCCACCAGAAGTGGTCGCGTAAATAATCCAGAGTTTTCCGCAAACCCAGATGAGCCAGAATGGAATGTGCTTCGGATATCACAATTTCACGAAGATTCCGCCCTTGATAGGTAATCTTGGGCACGCAGAGGACCCGATGGTCATCGTCCTTCAGGTAAATCAAGCCAGCGTCGACTTCAAAGTTTCGAAAGGACTTCGGAGTCGCCAGAATATCCTTGAAGAAGGAATCCTCAGAGTAGTGGTTGGCAATCAGCTTAGCGAGATCCAGACCACGCCAACCAGAGTTCACGACGTTGAGTAAAGAGTCGTCGAGATGATCGAAGTCAGAGGGCAGATTTGCATCCGCATCAGCCGCGGAGGCATCAACGGAAGCAATTCCCGAATTGGGAGGATCTGCGGATGGCTGTGCACCGACGGGTTGATCCCCGCCTCCATGTCCACTGCTCGTCTGCTTCGCTGCACGACTGGTACTCGCAACAGGTTGGCTCTTTGACTTGAGTTTGGATGCTGATTTTTTAGCTGTACTCCCGCCCTCCCTTGGGGGCGTACGGGAGTTGGACCCAAGAGTCGCATCAGGGACAGCTGTCCCGCTCTCAGCGGTTTTGGCACGCGCCATGGAACGCGTAACCCGGTCGCTGGCAATTAATGTTGCCATCGCTTCCATCCCAGCAAGTACTGGCATGGAGATTGAATCAACCTGTAAGTCGTTGTTATCAATAACGTCGTGGTAGGTGTATTCTGACCGAGCTCGGACAGTTCCAGGTGCCTCGTTCGAGTAGATTCGAGACAAGGCATCTGCCAGAACGTTTTCAGACCCAGGTATGTATTCAACCTTGAAGTCAAAACTGGATATTTTTTCAATCCAGCGCGCTTGGCGTCCCGACAGGTTCTTTTGATTCACAAGGTGAGTCAATCCCTTGTGGTCTGTTACCCAAGTGAAACGGCATCCTTGCAGGATATCTTGATGCCTGAGCATCGCTTCTATGCCGGCAAGCATCTCAATTTCATGTACGGGGTAATTCTGCTGAGCAGAATTCAGTTTTGCCGAAAAGAATGCCGCGACTTTGGCAGTTTTCCAGGTCTCGCCTTGGCAAACGACACCCGCTACGGCGGTCGAAGATCCGTCGGTCACCAGCCAAATTGGAGGTGCGTCCCGGCTATAATCCAGAGCCTTCCGATGATGATCTCTCACATCAGAAACCTGGCGTTTAATATCTTCGAAGGCGCGTTGGTGAGTAAATCCCCATCGAAAAGGGACAGAATCACTGGTTAAAGTATGCAGAATACCCAAAGGCTCAGCAATCTCAGGCACATCGGGTGCAAGGTACCCGACAGACCCGATGAATGCGCGCAGCAAATCACGGTTCGTTGGCGTCTTCCAGTTCAAGACCGTGTCGACTTTATGGGGATCCATTCGGATACCCTCGTCATCAACGATCCGTCCTAGAACACTCAACTCAGGCTGCAACAGCTGTATTTTGCTCGCGCTCAAGTAGAGCTTCTCCCGTTCAAGTATGTCAATGATTTTTTTCACATGCTCGATGTGTTCTTCGAGCGTGTTGGAATAGATGATAATATCATCCAGATAGACATCCATGAAGACGCCGATATAATCACTGAACAGATGATTCATGAGGGACTGGTAAGTCGCAGGAGCATTGCAATCTCCCTGCTGTAGCACATGACTAACCATGTTCCCGTCAGGCGTACTGACCGCCGTTCGGTGAATGTGTTCAGGTACGATCCTAATCTGTTCGTAGGCATCTTGGCCATCAATAAGGGAACGATATTTGCAGCGCGAAACCCGCCGCAAAATTCCCTCCATGTCGGGCAACGGAGAAGTCATCTTCTTCGTGTTCGCATTTCGTGCTCGTAAGTCTACGACCACGCGTAACTTTGGTGGACTGGTTTTCACCTTAGGAATCAACAGCATAGGCGCTGTATTCCCGGCGTTGGTAACTTCCCAACGCCCGGCTTGCAGGTAAGTTCGTCGTTTGAGATCCCACTGAGGTCTCAATGCTTCAGGGCAACGTGAAGGTCTCCAAGGATAAATTTTGTCCTCATCAATGAGTGGAATAGTATGATTTATTGCGCGAAACGGCGGTAAGCCAGTCTCAGCTGCCGTTTTACAAATGGGTTTAGCATATTCCAGCAGCTCGTCGCGTGCAGTTTGCAACAAGTTGGCTTCTAGTCCAATTCCTCCAGAAAAGACCCGTGCAGTCGCAACACCTTCAAGAGGTACGGCGTTAGCGCTTCCGACGCAAACTCGAGCAGGGTTTAAGCCAACGCTCACCTTGTGTTGAAACAACCACGCGGTTCCAAGGATCATATCGTAACCACTGAGATTAGCCACGAAAAAGGTGCGCTTCTCCGCGATGTCTTGATATCCGAAACGGATATCTACTGAGTGGTTGATCTTGGATCGAGATCCCTGAACTGCAAGCTGCAAGGTAATGGGATTATCCAATTCCTTGCGCTCGAGTTGAAGCTGATCTGCAAGCGTCGTAGAAACCAAGTCTCCAAGAGATCCAGAATCCACGAGCGCACGTACTGGCTCACCATTTACTCGAACCACGATAACCAGCGGTTTCGCGACGAGGCGGTCAGGGACACGCGGGGTTGAGGCGGTACGGGATATCCCTTTCATCGTATTTGCGGGGATTTGAGCTCCACCACAAAATAAGGTGAACTCGCCCTCCGTTTCAGGTTCAGGCTCGTTGAACAGTGTTCCAAAGTAATTGCCGCGGTGGTAGAAATTCCAGCCCTGGCGGCGATCATTTTCGCGAAGAATACACTTCAACTGGCGCTTCAGAACCCAACCAACGAGGTCGAGCCTGGGATTTAACAACGTAACTTCAGAAATCACCTCATGAAGACCGTGTTCTCCCAGCGGGATAGAAACCAGGTAATCGTCTGGTCCTTCCAGATCGTCTGGTTCACGAGGTATCCGAGCGATCCCGACTCCCTCGAAGACAGGTAAGTCTCGACTCACATCGTTGAAATATTGTTGAATAGCATCCCCCAATAATTCTTCGATAGCGAAGTGGTGAATGGCCAGGACCTGGTGGTATTCAACTTCCAGTGCCTTGGCGCGCCGGCGTTCGAACCATTCCACCAAGTGGAAACTCGGAACCCGGAGGTATTCCAAGGGCAGTATAGTGACTTCATCAAAGAACGAATCCTCAATAACGAAGACCTGATCAGTAGGCCTCAAAACTCGGAATCGGACTGCGTCTCGACGCTCGTCTGCCCAAGGTATGTGTTCGTCTCCGGTGTATGGTTGGAAAAACTCCAATAACGCGGCCACTGTATTGCCCAAAACATCACCCAACTGGTGAGCCCTTGAGAGAACCGCTCGAGGTTGGCCATACAGTTCAGCGCTTCGGGCCCAGAGGGCTAGACGATCTTCGAACGTCTCTTCTGGGTCGCCAAAGGCCACTTCACCGCGAAAGTTATTGTCGGCATCATCATCAGAGTCACTGTCTGACGAGTTGCTCACAGATTGTAAATCTGGTATTGGTGAATCTGAGGATTCATCGTCGAACTCATCGGAACCGTCGTCTGAGGAATCACTAACACTCAATAGCGTAGGGATCTCAGAGGTGGTGCTGTTAGTATCGCTAACAGCCTGCAACGACGGTAAACCCGAAGGGCAGTCAGAATCTGTATCGGATTCTGTAGACAAACAGTCATCCCACGAGGATTCGGACTGAGGCCCAAAGTCGGCGCGAAGAGAAGCAATAAGTTCCTTGGTTTCGCGTTTATACCATTGAACCACATTAAACTTGTTATCATTCAACAGGCTTCTTGGTAGGCTCATGCACCAGGCGAGTACCCGATCCGAAATCAGGATATCCTCGGGGGTTTTGTGCAAGGCTTGGACTTCGAACCGACCATCGGCATCTGTCTTATGCCACGGATGGTTGTTCAGGATGATTTGGACAGATTGGGTTTGTACGTCCCCAATTTCTGCCAGATATCGTTCCTCATTCAGAACTTCAGGACCAAGTCCCATTGAAACCATTCGTTCCTGGGCATACCAGAATGCGGGCATAAAGCCGGGGTCACGCAGCAATTGTGCGTCAAGAGTATACTCTTCCATGGTTGTATCATCAATAACGATATATTCGTGTTCTGAAATCAGATACATGAAGAATCGCCTGTCGTTGAAACAGTCGTCCTCCGATAGGTCAGGTTTGTCACCAGGATACGGCTGTGCCGATTGTAGTGCTAACATGGTTTGCAGAGCAAATATGTCCCCAATTTCACCGGTGGAGGAGTCCTCATTTGTGGGGTCGGAAGCAATGTAAGAACTCGAGTCGGAGACCAGTTCAAACTCGTCTGAGTTGTGCTCAGAATCTGCAAAAGTTTGAAGGGGTTCCCCGCCCTCATCGACTCCAAGTGAGCCTCCGAACCTCATGGCCCCAATATAGAAACTTTCCAACACCTCGGTACTCTGAATCAGCGCGTCGCGCGAACTCGAAGCAATAGGTATGTGGGCGGCATGGGCACTGAATCCCGGTGGCTTACCCCTCTTATTAGAGGGAACCGAATGATTATCCGGGCAATTGCGAAGCAAATGCCCGGGCTGCGAGCAACCGAAACACAAACCCTTGGCGAGCATTTCATTTCTACGTTGAGCAGACACCGGTTCACCGGGTTTTCCAGCCTTCTTCGCAGGAATAGCGATGGCTGAGGTGCGCATCACGTTTTCACGCGGCTGCGATTGATTATTGCGCCCTCCACGACCGCGTCCACGGCCGCGATAACCACCTCGATTTGAGTGGTTGGAATTTCCGTTGTTCTGAGGCCGTGAATCGTTCGATCTCGCGGCTGGTTGCGTCGTGCGCTTTGGAGGTGCGCCTCCATTGCCTTGGTTCTTAGCTGCAATTTTCAGCAGAACTTCCGCCTCCTCGGCGGCTTTGACAACCTCGTCCCAAGTAGCGATCTCGGGATCGATCCCCTTGCGGTATATCTCCGTCTGGATGTCAAAGGTAAAGCTGCTGGCCAGCCTCACGATTTTTTCTTGATTGTCATCCAATCCGATTGTGTTGAATATTTCAGTCCACTCCGCGACGTGAGCGGCGACTTCTTTTGCACCCTGGAAGCAGCGATTCAATCGCTTCCTCTGCGTGTTGCGGAAATCGACAGGGAAACAGAATTCAAACAGCTCGATCAAGAACCGTTTCAACTCCCATGGATTTTTATCCGGAATGACAACCTGATTATAAAAATCAAGGGCCTTCCCATCCAGATAGTACGACACGAAGTAAACTTGTTCTTCGTCTGGGACTCGTCCCATTCTCACGTATGTTCTGGATTCCCTGGCGAAACGCTGAATCGCGTTTGCATTAGGTTCACCATTATAACGAGACGGCGGTATCGGCTTCAAGAGCATTTTTTGCTTGCGCGCATGGCCACGCTTACGTTTAGAGGATAAGCGCGGGCTTGAAGCACCGTGCCGTGAACCTCCAGATTCACCATCGCTTTCATCCGAGCTCGAACTAGAGTCCGACGGATCAGAAGGCGGGGATCCAGATTGGGTTTTAACAGCAGGTGCGCCGCGCATAGCTCTTTCAAAGAAACTCTCGGCAGCTAATTTCCCAGGCGTAAAGCCTCGAATAGGTGACGCCTCATGCTTCGCGGAAGCAATGGACGGGTGAGTTGTATCCTGTGGAACCGTTGCAGTTTGGACTGACGCCGGTTCAATTGTGCTTGGCCTCTGTGACTGAAGCTGGTCAATTTTCTCATTAACCATGCTCCAGAGTTTCTCTAGAGTGAGTCCGGACTGAGGTTCCTGATCGTTCGTATCAGGTCCTGAGGCAGCAGGTGATTCTCTCGAATTATCAGGTTCAGGTTTATTAAACTGAACCTTCGGCACAGGATTCGGGGCCGGTTGAACCACCGTAGGTTGAACAACCTGGGCAGGCTCACTAGCCTTCGACTTCGGGCTTTTGGACCGTTTCCGACGCGCCTTTCCCTTGGGAGAAGGTGGCCTCGCGCTAGATTGATCCAACACATCCGCGAAGAAATTAGATGGGGTAGAAAATTCCTCTTGTTTAATCACACGATTAATTTCAGAGAAATTCTGGAGCGCCTCTTTTTGCGCCATTTATTCCTTACTCATCTCTACTCCTGATTACTCCTGTTTACTACTTAGACTCCTGTTCCATTACCTATAAAACCCCACGATGTAGTAGCTAGTTTCTTCGGTCAATACTATCGCTATCCTACTTAAAAAGATGTGGCGGAGCGGTGTCGGCTAGATAGCGGCAGCTAGATAGTCGGCAGAGAATTCCGGCACACGAGTCGTTCAAGGGCTGGGTGGTCGAACCAGCAGGATAAGTAGGATAGCGATAGTATTGACCGAAGAAACTAGCTACTACATCGTGGGGTTTTATAGGTAATGGAACAGGAGTCTAAGTAGTAAACAGGAGTAATCAGGAGTAGAGATGAGTAAGGAATAAATGGCGGTGGAGTAGATCAGGCACGAGGGAACAAGTATAGAGCGGAAATAATAGAGTTGAGAAAAATAGGGATGCGCGAGAGCGCACCGTTACACGAATCAAGCGGTCGAAATTCCAAGAGGACGGAGGCGAACAGATTCAACCGCGCTTACAACGCTCTATATCTGTGCCGTTGCGTCCTTGTTGGCTTTTGGTCTACATCGGTGCCAGAAGCCGTACGGGCGGGAATCTGAAATTGGCACTGTCAAGTGGTCACCCGCCGCGGAATGCAACCCCGGCACGGAGTGCGGGTCGGTTATGTGCGTATATCGTTCAGTCACCGTGCTCCTTTGCTCATTTCACTCGCAGCGTACCTAAGGATTACTTTGACCGGAGCGCCGGAATTGCCTCCATAGCGATCGCACGCTTCAAGGCCACCAAATTCCCGAAGAAAGGAACCGTTTTCCTGAATCCAGGTTCGCCGGAGCTCTGTAGACAATGTTGGATGTTTAATCCGTGCTATCTAGGCGGGCCCGGCGGTTCTGGTACGCGCCTCGCGACCCAAACCTTTGCCGACCTCATTGGCGACGACTGGGACCTCCTCGGCTTTGACCCGCGTGGGATCAACAAAACTTCGTCGGTGTTCGAATTTCGAGGATTATTCTGCGAGTAATATGGTTTGGACGTCTAGACCTCAAGTACAATGTTTCAACGGTTCCTCGGACTTCAACCTCTTCGTTGCGAACACGGTCCTCCAGCAGGGGTTTAACGTCGCGTCATCGAGAAATCTATCGAATCCGGCTATCGAGGCACAACTTGTTGAACAGGCCCGCGAGTTTATGGCGCTGAAGAAAAGCCAGGCCGAGCTTTGCGCGAAGAATATGGGCGATGAGCTGAAGTACATGGGTACTGCCACCGTTGTGCGGGACATGGACTTCATCACAAAGGTCTTGGATGGCGAGGACGCTAAAATGTGCGCTGTTTATCTGGCTGTGCGAGGCCTACTGACTTTTGGCGGCAGTAATTTCTGGGGTGCCTCGTACGGCTCGATTCTTGGCGCGTACCTCGTCAATATGTGAGTAGGCTGGACAAATCTCTGTCCTGCATCGAACTGAGCATTTAATCGGAGGCTGCCCGAGCGTGCTGGCTTCGTCGTCATAGACGGAATTGTAGATCCAGTCAATTGGTCGAGTCTGTCGAAATAACGGTTTCAGCTATAAAAGTACTCATATGAAGCTTAGCTGAACCCTCGCACAAGTGGCCGGTCAACTGGCTCTCATCCACCGAAAAAACATATCGCTTCTATCTTGAAACCTGTTCCCGTGTACGTGTATTCTGCCTTGTTCACTTGATCTGTCTCCTCACCCAAGACCTTTCTTTATGCAGGCCGGGCCCGAGGCATGCCCGTTGACACAATATATCGACGAGCCGTACCAGGACATCGAAACCCGTCTTGAGGATTTCTTCGATGCCCTTGCTCTCACACCGTTGCCCGCACCCTTTGGCTTCCGCCCGGGGTTCGTAACCTCGGGCGGGGCGCGTGGTGAGCCTATCGTTTCTGCGCTCATTCAACACGAAACTGACTTCTATCCAACCAGCTTTCCTACTCCAGTACCTCCAACGCCCGCAGAAATGGGCCGAATCCGCCTTGGCATTGTCCCAGGCGATGGCCGGAAACGGCACTCTGCTCTTCAACCTCCTCGTTATTCCTCTCAAAGAAAGGACTCCCCACTACGACCTCGCGCGCCTCGGTGTAACGTGCATGGACTCGCCGCCGCCGAAGTCGCCTGCCGAGGTGCCTACGGCGGAGGTTCTGGCGGTGGAGCTCATAAAGTCGTTGCGCGAGGTCTCCCCGCACTTCGGTGCCAGTGCCTCCGTGGGCGAGCCGGATGGTGGATGTCAGTACTGGCCTGTGCGTGGGCCTGAGCGCTTCGCTGGGCCTTGGAACGCGACTCTTGACTGGCCGATGCTCATTGTTAGCAACACGGTTCGTCGTCTCCATGAGTCTTTCAAGGAGGTTACTTATGGCTCTCTAGATGGACCCGTGAGTGCTCAGTGCCTTATACGGTCTAACGTCCAACGCGGCTTCCCAGAATCACCCCAATCCAAAGTGGTCTTCGTATTAATTCTCTAATGCCCGATTCAAGCCGCCTAATCATTAAGGATGGCCCAGGGGTGCGTGTTCTCCCCCGGTTTCATGAAGCTAATACTAAATCACTCTCAGCATTGTTCCGACGCCTTCCCCACTCCGTGCATCATGAAGCTCATTCGCGGATACTTCGCTGGCAGTCTTCCGGAGAATGGGACGATGTGCGACAGCTCGTACAGTTATTTCCCGCAGCCTTCTCAGACTGAGGGTGCCGCCCTTGTTGGGCTGACATCGGAGGACATGAGATTATGGGAATCTGCGAGGGAGATTGGAGAACTTCTGACTGATGCGCGTCGGGCCTAGATATTTTAATTTCCTAGTCCGCTGGTACCACCGCAGCACTGCATTCTGCCGGTCAACATGCCGGTGTGCGCAAACGCGTTTTTGGTTGCGCCAAGAATTGAACTTTCCAATCAATCCGCGCTGGAGGTCGCTGGAAACCCCGCACAAAAATATATGTCTCTGTAACCTGTAGCCCCAGATTGAGATCCGCTTTATCTCTCTCGTCATTTGAAGGTTGAAACCGTTCTTGTTGTTGGAGGTAACCCTTGGTAACTACCCCAGATCAAATGGAGATAAGAAGAGTCGCCGATCACTTTTTTTCCCTATCAAAGCAAAGTTGTCTGTCTCACACTTTCACGACCATAAGACGCAGCGGTCCAAGCGCGGGATACTCAGGATAAGGTCTGGGTAAGTTCCCCTTTTTCAAGCCCCCCCCCCCTCCCATCCACCGTATCTTTCCGACTCAAGTGCGGGGCTCCTTATCCCGCTCCATCATGGAGATCTGTACTCCGCAACCAGGATCCTTGTGTCTCTTGTCTTGCTCATTACGGCCATCGGCGATCGCAGGTACTTTTTTTGTTGTGATCTCACGAGATAATGGGCGTTCGAGTCATCGGATCGCAGGTGTCTCACAGCCGTGCATACACGTGTAAGACAGAACAATGGATCCGGGAGTGGAGATCTGCCATATTTAATATTATCTTTGGGCGCTCATTGCGTCCTTCCAGATACTACCATGCCCCGCACGGCACTCCCCCGAGAGCTCTGCGACCTCGTCATCGACTACCTGCACGCCGAGCGCGCTACCTTGTGTTCTTGCGCGCTTGTGTGTCGGGCGTGGATCCCCGCGAGCAGATTCCACCTTTTCGCCCACATCTCCCTCACGGAACACGAAGGACACGTTGCGGCGCGTCTCAACGAGCTGCTCGCAAGTCCGCACGCGACCTTCGCGTCCGCTGTACGCAGCCTCGACTTCTACAACGCGCTTTCGCCCGTGCAGATCCGCCACGCGCGCACCGGCCGTATCCAGGTTAAAACCCTGGTCGAGATCGTCCCACGCATAGCGCAGTTGCACCACATCCACACCCTTACACTCTCGGATCTCCCCCTTGGAATCCTTCCTGCGTTCTCGAAGGTCAAGACGCTCTCCCTCGTCGGCATCACGGCGGGCCCTGTACTCCTTCAACTGGCAATGCACCTCCCAAAACTCACGCGTCTCACGCTCAAACGCGTACACGCGATTCCATATCGCGCGTCATCACCAGCCTGCGGCCCTGAAGTCAGATCCCTGCAGCGTCTCACCATACGCGGCTCGTCCCTCGCATTCCTAGGCTGGCTCGCGGTCCTCGCACCGCGCACGAGCACGCTTGATCTGGGCGACTTCTGCCCCAGCGAGGTCGCCTATCTTGCTGAGTACCTGCGGAAACTAGTTCGTCCGCTGGCGCAGCTGCATCTGGGCCTGTCCCAGGGAGCTGACGTGCATGAATTTGCTTGGGAGGAACTGGTTCGGGTGCTTGGTGTGGGAACGCGGCTGATTGTCTGCATGGTCCAACGCGAGGGGGAGAGTGGTGTGGAGGGCGATGAACAAGATGACGAGGATGTTTCGATTCTGCGCTTCCAATTTCGGGAGTTGGAAAAGCGCGGAATGTTGGATGTGCGGCGATAGGTCACACGTTTGGGCTCCGACGATTGTCAAAAAATTACCAATATACGCCAGATCTTATCGTACTGTAAATCATTGTACTAATAGTCCTCAACCTTTGTTGATTCGGAATGGCCCCTCGGCAACGGGGAGCTGTCGCGGCCATCTAGGGCTCCATAAGGCGGGTAACCTATGGAAAACTTGGCAGCTTCCAGGAGCGGGAGAAGAGATGCAATAGAACTCAACCTTTGAACGAAACTCAAAAAGTATGGCGTGCCCTTTTAGAGTTGAAAGCGAAAACTCACAACATGCAGGCAGTGACAATCCCATCTCCGGCTGATTGGAGCAGATCGCGTCCACGACGCACGTCGTCGTATCTCAGTACGAAAAATCTGCGATATGAGCAATCTACCACAGACTCTTTCGTCGTCGGGTCACGTAGATGTCAACTTGAACTTCAAGCTTCGAGTGTACGGCCGTTGTTGGCCGACGGCAAGCCGACATATGCCGAGGGCCGGGGCCGTCGGCCGCGCATCATTATACACCGGTCCGAGACATAGCCGGTCCCTCTCGGGGTCGGGCATCGGGCCCGCTCCTCGGACGCGTTACCAAGACCGACTTAACGAAGACGCTGATGTCGGGCACGATAGGCAAAGGGTATATAACGAGTACGACCGCAAGGCAAAGACATACAACATCTCAATACCCACCCCCTCGAGCTCAAATCAAATCATGTCTTCTCAGCTCATTTTTGTGAGTCTTCCGCAGCATTTCTCGTCAAATGAGACTGAGACATGTTGCACAGGTTACTGGCGCTTCTGGATTCCTGGGATCGCATGTAGTCCTCCAACTTCTGGAGAAAGGTTATCGTGTTCGAGCGTATGCACGCCACTTCTGTGATGTCCCAGATTAATAACGGAAACACTCAGTGCGGCCCGCGCAGGAAAGATAGAGCACCTCAAGGCGACCTATGCCAGCTACGGCGATCGCTTCGATGTCGTTGAGATCGCGGATATTTCTCAAGATAAATTCCCCGAAGCGCTGAACGGTGTCGATGCGGTTATTCACCTTGCGTCTCCTCTCGCCGGACGGGAAACACCGGCGGTAATGTTGGAGGTGCGTAGATTCGTTCGAATATTTCCCTGCAACTCATGTTCATCGTAGATGGCCGCGCAAGGGACTTTGAATGTAGTAGAGCAGGGCGAAAAGGCTGGCGTTAGACGCTTCGTAGTTACCAGCTCGATTGCGACCGTCAGGAACCCTCAAGAGAGCTACACAGACAAGGGTGAGTTGGCTTGATTTTTATCCGAAAGCCGTTGCTTTATCTATGTTTCAGATTGGAATCCAGTGACCAAAGAACAGGCGCTGACACTGGGGAACGTGATGCTCACCTACTCTGCTTCCAAGAAATTCTCCGAGCTTGCGCTTTGGAACTGGGTAGACAAGCACCCACATGTTGAGGTTACCACCTGTACGCTTGTTTTCTTTTTTTGAATATCGTGTATCTAGTAACTGATGTCGTCGCAGTAAACCCACCTTTCCTCTACGGACCATTCACCGCCCACTTCCCCGTCCCCCGGCCGGACGCCAGTGCTATTTCCACGAACAATCTTATCTACAACTTCCTGTTCGCTGATGGAGGTTTCCCGTCGATGACGCATTATATCGACGTACGCGACGCGGCGCTGGCCCACATCAAGGCGCTGGATTCCCCTCCGACGGCGCAGGTGGGCCGCAAGCGCATTGTCCTGTCCTCGCCAACTGGTTGGCCGTTCCGCCAAAGTCTGGATTTCATCGCCAAACAGCGTCCCGCGCTGAAGGAGCGACTCACCACCGTCACTCCGCCCGAGTTTCCTTCCGACGCGATGCCGTTGGACTTTAAGCGCATAGAGGAAGTCTTGGGCATGAAGGAATCTGATTTCCACACTACGGAGGAGGTATGTGGTGTGTTCCAGTTTAAGCGGGTGCATAAATTTACTTCTTCGTTATTTAGACCACACTCGACACCGTCGACGCCCTCTTGAAAGTCGAAGACCAGTGGCGGAAGGCCGGGCACCCTATTAAAAAGCTTTAAAAGCTGTAGCATTGTACCTTTCCCTCGGAATAGCTCGTCTCAGTTGTACTAGTAAATTTTGCACAGGGACAAAATGCTTGAAGTTGCTTTGCAAACAACAATATAGTCATCAGTCAAATAATGCTTTGTTTCTCGTACCTAACTCTGGCGGCCATGCGACCCTGCGGCTCGGTGAGCGTCTCGTGAATCCAACCGGTATTTTATTTTTTTGTACTTGATGTTGTTGGAGGCGCAGGCTGTTCTCGCAGGTGCTCAAACGGTCAAAGGAGGAGGGTATCCGTAGCATACATCTGACACATGTATGTAGTACGGACCCCGGCTGTTTCTTAACGGGACCGCGCCGGCAATCTACCTACCTACCTAGTAGGAGTGTTGTAACATAGGAATTTCAGCTAGCTAATACAGTCTTCTTTTTTGTTAATTTTGCGTCTGAGTCTGCCGCGACTTCATCTCTGCTCTTCCCCCCGCTACCCAGGCATTGTAACGCTCTCGGCCGACTGAGAGGAGCGCTAGAAAGCCCCTGACACAGACTCTGACCGTCGGATTTCTTGAGGTTTATGGCGTTTATCCTATCCGACGCCGCAGTTCCCGCGTTCGCGTCGATCCAACCAGAATTATGAAGCTCCTTCGCGAGCACACAACCTGCCAGTTAAGTGGGCCGGCAGACATGATATTCGAAAAACACAACGCGCTCAAGACTATTATTAGCCTCTTTTGTCGGTGGTGTTCGCACCTTGGTTCACACTTCCCGGGTTTCCCCCGCGCGCCAACTCTTTGTCGCCCAAAGCAGATCTCAGACAGTTGTAGGCTTTGACCTCGCTTGGGCGGATTCCTCTGACTTTAAACGACCGCCCAAGCAAAAGACAATTGCATCGGGCCCGGGCACGCGAGGACAATGGGGCCACAACCCCGTCCGGAGGTTTTATGCAATGGCTATTGATGGTCCAACTCTTTGTCATTACCCGTTCGGTATACGGCGACTTCAGGCGCTTTGGCGTTGAGGTGCTGGTATAAGAGGAGCGCAGAGGAACGCCAGAACCTCACCATCTCCCCACTTGAAATAATCCACTCCACTCCTCGAAATTCGGAGCAATGTTCGCCCCACGTTTCACCACTTCTTCGAATAAACCAAATAACAATTCGGTGGCATCCACTCCGAACCCACAGAACCAGCCTGTAAGTCGTCATTGCCTTGCCACCCAGTTTGTGCCGACCGTCCACCCCAGTCCGTGGCCACCAATTCAGACCTCGTGGGCCGCAAGATCATCGAGAACCTCCCCGCGCACTATGATTCCCTCCCGGCGCCGCCCCCTCCCCAGCCCCGCGCCCCTGCGCCCCCGTCGAAATGGACTAACCCGGGCCAGCAGGAGTCCTGGATGACTCCGCTCCCGCTCCCCCGGGGAAAGCCCTGTCCCGCCATGCCCCAGAGTCCACAGTGCACGTGAGTCCTTGCCGGGAACTGAACGTGAACGAATTTGACGGGATAGTTACCTATAGGCATGGGATGGACTCGGAGCCGTGCTCGGAGTGCCCCGGTCGGCAGCCAATTTGGTGGGATTAAGTAATGGGTGGCGTCGACCCGAGCTCGAGTGCGTTTGCGACGAAACTGCATAGTTTCTTTTCCATGTAACGACCCATGATGAATTCCATGACCAGTCTCGTTGACCGAGAGATCTAGATATCGTCCGTGGTTCACTAATGCATCCGCCTCTGAGAATGTGATTAGAGCTCGTAGGTGGTGGTATCACATTTATATCCGAATATGCTTCCGTCTCAACTCTCGCTCAATCGCGTTGTCAGTCTAATCAGCCGTGAATACGAGATCAACGAAACGAAAGACGAGCGCACCAATTCAGTCGCCGTCGCCGAGAAGCGCACCTCTATCCCGCGCGTTTTGCATACCCTTTCTAGCGCATGAAATCTCATGGGCTGAGGACAAGACGACCACGTAAACATCTTTAAATGCGGGAACGTCTTGAGCTCCTGCGCCAGCTCATCGACTCCCCGCGTGCCCAGGGCGGAAGGAGATCCGGAAATAGCCAGAGCCGTGATCGTGCGCGGAATGCTCGCGAACGCCGCAGCGTCGGGGAAGCGCCCAATTTCGAAACGCTCGAGCTGCGGGCACAGCTGGAGGTGCACAAGTTGCTCTGGCTCCAACGTCTTGACGGCCAGCGAGCGCAGGTGCGCACCATGCGCGCGGAGCACGGTACCGAGTTGCGAAGGGTGCGAACCCACGGATTTGTGCCGCAAAACCTGGAGGGGTTCCTCCGCCGCGGGGTTCATCAGCGATGCAAGGCACGGACCGACGTCCTGTACCATCGTCGTGTTGAATTTAACGCACACAAGCGACAAATTGGGCGGCGGATCGAATGGGGGCAGCGATGAGTTGAGATCCGAGGTGATTTCCAAGAGCCGGATGGAGGGAAAGGAGGCGACGAGCTGATGCATGGTGCGAGCATACGTCTGTGCCGGACCGAGAGCGATATCCTGAAGGATGCACATCGAGGTGATGGGGGGGCCGGATTCGCGCAGGCGGGTGAGGGTTTCCGAGTCAAAATGGCAGCAGATGGTTGTGGTGTCTAGGTGGCGTAGATTCGGAGTACGCAGTAGCGCAGTTGCGAGCGCAGTGGAGTCAGAGGTCCTGGAGCGACCAGTATGTCGGACCGTGAGGCTGATAACACTTTCTGCGAGCCAACGCCCGCGTTCCGTGGCGGGATTTATCGCTGCCAGGAAGGATGGCAAGTTATTGCGCGTTGATCCACGTCGAAAGGGCTCTTGGTAGATATTGTTTGGCAATATGATGCGGCGGAAGAGAAGCCTCTGTGCATGTGCCGACCATGTCCTGCAAACAGCGCTGCAAGAGGCTAACACTGAGAGATCACAGAACCGCTGGTCTTCATGCAACGGCACCGCAAGAGAATCCAAAAATTCGAGAATTAGATCGGGGCCGAGGATGGAATTCAATGACGGTCCGGCCTAAGATTTGTTTTGAACGATATGCAGGTCAGAGGATAGCGGAGTACCATTCAAATGGCTCTGGCAAAGCGAGTTTGTGGACGTAAGAGGCAAGAGGGAACGTGACCGTCACATGCAGATCGATCATTGATAAATCATCTATTTGCTCCGAGCCACCAGTATCCCTATAGCCATGGTCCGGAAGCCGAGCCCGCACGTGAACCAAAATATTCTACGTTGCTCGTCAAAGTAACGCCCTTCAGGATGCCTCCAATCCAACTCCAATCTTCAAGGCGTCCAAGAACCCAAGCAAAACCAAGATATTCAAGTTCGACTCACTTGGAATCGTCAAACCCGGTCCAACTACTTTCTGCCAACCCTAATCGTAACCCTCAGCACCTTAATCGCCACAATAAGCATCTTGCAGAGGCAGCGACTTGGAATACAGGGATCTACGTCTGATGCGCACGGCCCTAACTCTTAATTTCTTTGCTTTTCTATTCCGAGTTTCGGATTTGAACCATTGGCGTACAGTGTCCGAGGCACGAGTATCGGTGCATCTTCCATCCTCTGCTCCCTTCAGCTAGTTGAAATATCACCAGGTACGCGACACGTCTAGCGGGCTAATATATTATCCTGAGTCTTATCCGTCATTGATTTGCATTTTCTCTAGTTAGGGGATCACATTTTCAATCCTTAATTATGGGTCTAGAGCTAGGTCTCCTGAGTCGCGGGTGCGATCAACTCAAAATTTGAAATTTTCGAGTTTTTGTCCCTCTGTTTCCGACACCCATGCCCAACCTCACTCTGAACACAGCGACGGGGACTGTCGTCTTCAGCTACATTATTTCTACCCCTGGCAAAACCTCCGCCGCACACATTGAACCCGATCTTCCGACGGTACTCTTTCTCCATCCCGTTTATCTGGGCAAGATCATCTTTCACCGTAGGGTTCCTTACCTTTCGTCGGCGTTCCTGGGCCTGAGGGATATCCCTAGAGCAGTTTGAAGACCGCAAGCTACGGCGTTTCAATCTCATTGGGCTGGACTTCAGGTGCCATGCGCAAACGAAAGGGAGGGCAGGGCCGGGATATGGGCGTGAAGTGGCGGCCAAAGATGTAGCCCTCTTCATGGTGCGCTGACTATTATGGCCTGCGCGGCTGCCGATTGACTCCATGACAATTAAATCCTAGTCGACGCTTCGAATCCCGCAGTACCATCTATTTGGAATGTCGATGGGCGGCTGCATTGCGCTTCAGACCGCGATATTATTCCCCTCGGCCGTGCTCTCAATCTTCATCGTGTCTTCCTTGCCACTCACGGAGGTGCGTTCCCCTTTTTTGTTCTGCTATTTCCTTTGAAAGTTTCATTCGCCGTCCAGTCACTAGACGTTGGCGAGGGACGGCAGGAAATCTACGACTATTGGGCGGAAGGTGTCACCCGCGGTGAATCAATGACGCCCGATTCATCGCTGAGCGATGCGATGACAGGTTGTCTCCAACTTTCTGTGAATGGTTCTCCGTCCGAAGTATTCAATGCGTACGTCGTAGCCCAACTCTTCAACTACCTATACTCAGATCAACGCAGAATTGTACGCGCTTCGATGCCCACTATGACCCAACAGTGGGGATTGGACAGTCTCGACGACTTCCGCACGATTAGCGTCGACTTTTTCACTCTTAGAAAACCATACACGCTGGAGGCCCTACGCAACATAGCGTGCCCGGTCTACATGGTCCATTGCGCCGCCGACGTCGCGTACGAGATATTAACCACGAACGAAGTGGCCGACTTCCTGCGCAAGGCCGGCGTCTCGGTTGAAGTGGCACAGATTGCCGATGCCGCGCATTTTGGAGCCATTACCCATCCCAAGCAGTGCGTCTGCATTTATTTTATGACTGCAATTATTTTTATGAGCCTGCCGATTCATGTCGATATCTTAGAGTGAACCACCTGTTGCACCAGTTCATCCTCTCGGTTTGCCGTCAGCGTCCCCCGCCGATTCCCGAGCAAGTCGATTCGCCATTTGCAGAAGAACTAGAGGCCGTGGGATGGGACTGTGACAGCGATTCAGATGACGATTACTAGAGGAAGGAATTATTTGAGCTTGAACTGTTAATGGGGCGGCATGCGGAATTTATCATTCACACACGACTTGATAAACATTTCGAACCTCAGCTGGGTCACTGAGTTGATGTATGGTGAGCTATCAACTATGCGACTCCTAAATCCCCCAAATGTTTCTAAGAAGAGTTCAACGTTAACTTCATGATGGCATCCAACACAGGCGAAACAAGACCCGGATTGGGGCTCATTATTTACTGAGCCTTTGTTATGTATCGTACAGAAATGCGTGTTCGAGTCGTTCAGTTCATTACACAGGCTCTGCCTTCTCTCCCGCCTTATCTATTGACGCCGTCTCAACCTCCGATCCCGGGACACTCGCCCCCGAGAACCTCTTCGTCGTTGCCGGGTCGGAGCTGTATATATCCTGAACCTCCTCGAGCGACAGTCCACGCGTCTCCTTGAGCACGAAGATCGTGAAGAGGACAACGAATATGTCCGCGACGCCGAAGAAGAGAAATATGTATTCGTTCATGGCGGCCATCTATGCGCCAAGAAAAATAAAATGAACAGTGGCGGATGGAAGAAAGGAACATACCATGTAGGAGACACTGAAGGAGTACATAAAGTTCCATAGCCACTGCGAGCCGACACCTAGAAATAATGGTTCAGGTGAATGCAACGCAGACACGAGGAGGTATATAGTACCAGTCGCGACCCCGACTTTTATCCGAGCGGGGAATATCTCACTGACAATCGGCCAGGGCAAAGGCCCCCACGAGCTAGGTATGTAGTTAGTATCGTGCACTGCGAAGACGGATAATAAAAAGGCTCACAAATTATACGCCATGATATTCGCGTAAATCAAAGCGACGGTAGCAATGCCCGAGCTGGTTACGACGCCTCCACCGGGCGGAGGACGCACTTTTGTAACAATCGTGATGATGATCATGCATATACTCATAAAGACGCCGCCGCCGATGAGGGCCTTGAAATAAAATCGATATGGGGCGGGAGACAGAGAAAGGAGAGGTATATACCGACTTGCGCCCAATGCGCTCGGCGAAGAACAGTACAAAGGTTCCGCACGCCACGATTTTGACGGCTCCGAAGATCGCCGTGAGGAGTAGGTTCGAAGGGCCTGCACCAACAAGGATTTTGAAGAATTGCGGCCCATAGTACGCCTAGCAGGCGGGTTAATGGAATGGTCCAGTTTAAGGATGGAGTGAACGCACCAATGCTGTCGCTCCCACAGACTGCTGACATAAAAACACAATAACACCGATACTCAGCCGCTTGAAATTGTCGCGCTCCAGCAGTTCACGGTACTGAAACCCACTTCGAGCGGCCTGCTCTTCCGCGATAGACACCTGTATTTCTTTGAGCTCTGCACGCGTCTCCTCAGAGTCGTCAGCGCGAATCCACGTCAAGCTCTCCCAGGCCTCCTCATGGCGGCCCTGCTGCACAAGCCAACGAACGCTCTCCGTGACGGTGAGCATACCGATCCCGAGCAACGCCGCGGGGCAATCTGGAGGCCGATGGGAAGCTGCCATTGACGGGTGACAGGGACCATGAGTTTCGCCACGGCATAATCAACCCAGTATGCGGTGAAGATACCGAAAGTGTACATCAGCTGGTAGAAACTTCCTGCGGGGCGGGTGAGCTCAAGAAGACCGGAGCACGATACGAAGCAACGCGCCTAGTCGTCCGCGAATTTCCTTGGGTGCGTTCTCTGAGCTAAAGACGCTGATAATGACACTTGATCCGCCGAGACCTAACCCAGACACGACTCTCCCAACATAAAAAGCAGGGAGACCATGTGTTAATGGTCTGGATTATGGCGCCAAGCGTGAACACTGCAGAGCAGACCATGATGGCCTGCCTGCGTCCATATCGCGCGGCGATGAGTGATATTGCCCAGCAGCCCACGAACGCGCCGGCTTGTTGAATACCAACCACAAGAGAGTTTGTTTTCGTTGCGACGCCCTTGCCGTACCGAAAGTCTTCCTGCAAGCTGGCGAATGTGATGATGGCGCCTAGAGGGAACATTAAACATCCGGGCGCTTCCCAGCTTTGCTATACACACCCATAAGACCAGAGTCATATCCTGAATACACTATCAGTAAGGCGCGAAAGAGTCAGTTCAATTTAGAGTTTACCGAACAAAAATCCCCCTGAACTGGCCATTATGTTACAACTGACCTCAGAGTCCGATATTGACACTAACCGATACATGCTACCGGCCCCAACCCTACAGAAGGTCAGTAAAACGCTGAGGAGAATTAAGGGCACTCACAATACGCTCTCAGGTCACCCAACGTTGTTCTGCGAGTCATGATTGCGGAAAGGAAGTAAGAGCTGCTCGGAACGCGCAACGGGGGGGGGGGGGGGGGATTTATTATACTCGCGTGGTCCAAATGTCTGAACAACGAGTTTACCGAAGACAAACAAGTAGTAATGTACGGGTGGTTATCCTTACATAGACTACAGGATGCCAACGGAGCACACACCATTCCAGGGGGTCGTGCGCACTTGACTCACATTGGCTGGCCGGTCGTTTGAATGGCAGGATTCCGGTTAAAACCCAGTGGGACCTGACCATCAGCTCAAGTGAGCTGCTGTGCGGAAGGGGTCCCCCCCTCCCAGATATAAACTCCCCGGAATCCACCAGTTGCTGTGAGTTGTTGTACGGCTGTCCCTTTGCAGAATGCATGCACGAAGCTGGAGAAAGAAAAAAAAGAGAAAAGACGCATGTGTTGACAAAAATAGAAATGGAGAGATTTGAGAAGCGGCGGGCATGAAGCATCATATAAAAGTCCTTCGCGCCATGTGGCGAGATGGTGGTCCAATGCAAGAAGGAAATGATCTCACGCGCCAATCACGCCGCGGCGATGCCGGACGCGCGAGTTGACGGAAGTGTAATTCTACCTACCTACCTACCTACCAAGTCGGAGAATCGGCCCGGGAGAAGAAAGTATGTATCAGAAGACCATACATATATCGCACGGACCGGCGCTCTTCTTATTTCCGTCTCGCTTGTCCTTCGCGACTATGACTGAGAAACGCCCCAACTTTCTAGTTATCGTTGCGGTGAGTGGATCGTTCAACTTTGGGCCTTTTCAACGATCTGACGTATGTTCGAAACTTTGAACAGGATGACCTTGGTTTCAGCGACCTAGGATGCTACGGGAGTGAGATTAACACGCCCAACATCGACAAAATCGCCAGCCTTGGTGTGCGATTCACGGATTTCCATGCTGCCGGTGCGTTCGATAATCGAACTTCGATTCAATCCAGCTTCAAGTTCAACCCGGTTGAATCCTCTTTTCAGCGGCATGCTCACCCACTCGCGCGATGATTATGACTGGCACCGATCACCATATCGCTGGGTTGGGGAACTTGATTGAATGGACCAATATATCTGGGCAGAATGACCCTAGTGGCACTGGCAGCACGGCGCCTCAGCGAGGTAAGCGAAAAAGAAACCGCTTACACTCTTTATGTACGTCGCAGGTATGCCCGGATACGAGGGATATCTGAACGAAAGGGTCGCAACGCTTCCGGAGATTCTTCGGGATGCTGGCTACGAGACAGTCATGGCAGGTGCGTGACCGAATTGCAATGAATGTCCGACAATTAAATTTCGACGGGATACAGGGAAATGGCATTTAGGGCTTGTCCATTCACTTACCTTCCAATATTCAACTGACATGATTCCAGGTTAACCAAGGTATGAAACGATTTTCCCGCGGTTGAATTATTGTTAAGGCCGTGTAGGAACGCTCTGCTCAAAAACGTGGCTTTGAACGATCGCTATCCCACCTTCCTGCTTGCTCCAACCATTATCTGTATGAGCCTCAGCTGGCCGGTCAGTTCTCAATTTTCTGAGGTTTTTTTTCGCCCACACAGTCCCTTCAGACAAAGACGAAACGCCCACGTTCCTCGAGGCCAGCTTCATTGGATTGCACATAGAGGATGGGGAATACGTCAAGCAGCTCCCCGAGGGGTGGTATTCCTCCCACGGTGCGTCCCATTTCCCATAGTTCATCTAAACAACCGACAGCGACGCCCCAGGTTACGGTGACAAGATGTTGCAGTATTTTCAGGATCGCCAGGACAGAAAGGAGGAACGGTTCGTCCTCCCATTAATGGTGATTCAGATTCAAAGGCTAAACCGCACCAGCCCATTCTTCGCCTATCTCCCCTTCACTGCGCCCCACTGGCCGCTCCAGGCCCCGCAGGAGTACATCAAGAAATATCACGGCGTCTACGACGAAGGCCCGGACGCTCTGCGCCTCAAGCGGCTCGCGAAGCTGCAGGAACTCGGGCTCGTGCCCAAGGACATCACACCGCACCCAGTCGTTGCCGACGAAGTCAAGGCCTGGGCAGACATGTCCGCCGACGAGCGGGCCAAGTCCGCGCGCGCCATGGAAGTGTTCGCAGCGATGGTAGAGTGTATCGACGTCAATGTGGGGAAGGTGTACGATTTTCTGGAGAAGAGTGGAGAGTTGGAAAATACGTTTGTGTGCTTTATGAGCGATAATGGTTGGTTTCTTTTGACTGCAACTCCCGTGTGTTAATTTTTATCGCAGGGGCCGAAGGGGCAGCGTACGAGGCGTATCCCATTGTCCAAGGAAGCGTTATGCAGCATTTGGCCAAGTACTATAACAACAGGTTCGTTTATTCATCGCTTATTCCATGTTGAACAACAATTTACCGTACTTAGCCTGGACAACCTTGGAAACTACAACAGCTTCATTTGGTACGGACCACGCTGGGCCCAGGCCGCTACTGCGCCTTCCCGTCTCTACAAGGCCTACACAACCGAAGGCGGTGTCCGCGTTCCCTTCACTTGCAAATTCCCCGCCAGGATAAAGGTCGCCGACCAGGCGTCAGGGATCACGCACCACTTCGCTACCGTCATGGATCTCGGTGCGTTGCGTGGACTCTGACTGAGCGTCAAACTTATTGCGGTCACTCTTCAGCCCCGACAATTCTCGACATGGCGGGCGTGAAGCACCCCGCGCCGACGTATCAAGGCCGCGAGATCGTGCACATGCGCGGTAAGACGATGCTTCCCTGGGTCGAAGGTCGCGCGGATAGTATCCACGAGAAGGACTTCATCCAAGGCTGGGAAACTTGCGTGAGTCCCTCCCTTCTTCTTCTTCTTGTTCAACTTCGTCCCCGTTGAACTTACTGAAACTCAGGGTCGCGCCGCCTGCCGGCAAGGCGACTGGAAGATCGTATTCATCCCCAAACCCAAAGGCCCCGAGCGCTGGCAGCTCTACAACCTCGTCTCCGACCCAGGCGAGACCAAGGACCTCTCCGCCGTGCATCGCGAGAAGCTCGCGCACCTGATGAAGCTGTGGGACCAATACGTCCTTGAGACCGGGGTGATTCCGCTGAGCCCGGAGCTGGGAGAGTATATCGCCGCGACGGAGCTGCAGATGGAGGAGAACGCGTGGATGGAGTTCGATTATTGGAAGCCTGGGGCGAGGGACGAGCCGGGGGATCCGAAGTTTAAGAGGAGCCCGTTGAGGTTCAAGAGAGAGGTCAAGGCGTATTAGGGCTTGTGACGGAGGTTGGATGCTCTTTGCGTGGTCTAAATCAATTCATGGATCTTTTAACGCCTCGAGTCCTCAGGAGTGTGACAAATTGGACTCGTACTAGTACAATTGAGGCGAGTCATCGCGAGGGAAAGGTACAATGCTACAGCTTTTTGATAGGGTGCCCGGCCTTCCGCCACTGGTCTTCGACTTTTAAGAGCGCGTCGACGGTGTCGAGTGTGGTCTAAACAACCAAGAAGTCAATTTATGCACCCGCTTGAACTTCAACAACAACACCACATACCTCCTCCGTAGTGTAAAAATCAGATTCTTTCATGCCCAAGACTTCCTCGATGCGCTTAAAGTCCAACGGCATCGCATCAGAAGAAAACTCCGGGGGAGTGACGGTGGTTAGTCGCTCCTTCAGCGCGGGACGCTGTTGGGCGATGAAATCCAGAGTTTGGCGGAGCGGCCAACCAGTGGGTGAGGACAGAATGATGCGCTTGCGGCCCACCTGCGCCGTCGGAGGGGAATCCAGCGCCTTGATGTGAGCCAGCGCCGCGTCGCGTACGTCGATACAATGCGTCATGGGTGGGAAATCTCCACTGTCAGCGAACAGCAAGCTGTACATGCGCCTGTTCGTCGAAAGAGCACTGGCTTCCGGCCGGGGGACGGGGAAGTGGGCGGTGAAGGGCCCGTAGAGGACGGGTGGGTTTACTGCGACCGCATCGTCAGGTGCTAGATACACGACATTTAACAGACGAGCGCACGGGTGGTAACCTCAACATGTGAGTGCTTGTCTACCCAGTCCCAAAGCGCAAGCTCGGAGAACTTCTTGGAAGCAGAGTAGGTGAGCATCACATTCTCCCCTGTTAACGCCTGTTCTTTGGTCACTGGATTCCAATCTGAAACATGGATAAAGCAATGGCTGTGGGATAAAAATTACCCCGACTCACCCTTGTCTGTGTAGCTCTCTTGAGGGTTCTTGACGGTCGCAATCGAGCTCGTAACTACGAAGCGTTTGACGCCAGCCTTTTCGCCCTGCTCCATTACATTCAGAGTTCCTTGCGCGGCCATCTACGATGGACGTTCAGTTGGAAAGTCATTTTTGGAGGAGTCAGCACACCTCCAACATTACCGTCGGTGTTTCCCTTCCAGCAAGAGGAGACGCAAGGTGAATAACGGCATCGACACCGTTCAGCGCTTCGGGGAATTTACTTTGAGAAATATCCGCGATCTCAACGACATCGAAGCGATCGCCGTAGTTGGCGTAGGTACCCTTGAGGTGCTCTATATTTCCTCCGCGAGCCGCACTAGAAGTGAAGTTTCCGAGTTATTAATCTGGGAAGATTAGAGAAGTAGCGTGCATACGCTCGAACACGATAACCTTTCTCCAAAAGCTGGAGGACTACATGCGATCCCAGAAATCCGGAAGCGCCAGTAACCTACGTGAACATGTCTCAGTTTTCCTATTCGACTCGAGATGCCTCGGAGGACCCACAAAGATAGTAAGCTGAGAAGACATGATTCGCTTTAACGAGGTGGGTTTGAGATTTTGTGTCTTGCCTTGAAGTCGTCCTCGTTATATATCCCTATCCGTATGCCCAATGTAGTGGGGGGTTAGGGTTGGAGGCGATGGGCTGGAGAAGTCGAGAGTGGGAAGTTGGCGGGAAGCAAAGCGGAAGGATGAATCATGATGCATGATGGCCGAAGTGGGCGGGAGCAGTAGTATGGTGATTGCCGACCATAGCCACAATTTGGCCACAATTTGGCGTTCTGCAGTGATCGAGGTACGAGTGATCGGCAGAACAGGGTTTGCGCATCAGCGGCCGACGGAGATCAGATCTTTCTTGCTTCTCTCCACCATGTCCACCTCTGGTTTCCCTTCAAGATCTCCTCAAGATTCTCTCCAGCTCCATTCAAGCTTTGAAGCTTATCCTTCTAGCCCTCCGTAGTCCACTAACATCGTCTATCTTTCACGGGGCCCTCCTCGGTGCGACTCCTATCCTGGTGGACCACACCATATTCTACACAGTCAATCCCAGTGCGACCCTAGCCTAAGCTGCTGCCTATCCTCCAATGGTCGACTGACTGCTGTCCGCCACCCGAGTTACCTTGACTTGCCGCTGCTCTGCCCCTATTCCTTCGGTTGCTAACGCGACCTTTTGACATCGTTCGCCAACTCCTTGACATCTCTGTCACCGTCCGCCGTCCGCGTACCAACCTTTCTTACCTCAAGTGGCGGCAGCGTCATATTCTGGATCTATATGGTTCTACTCCATCCATTCCATCCATCCATCTCTTTCATTCTCGCCCCGTGGCGTACATCTAGCCTTTGGGCATATATCTATTCTACGGTTTTATAATCAATCTATCCATGAACTCGAATGTGCTTCTCGCTACGCCTCCAAGAAGCTCCATGCACGGTAATTCTAGCCTTAGCAGCATTCTACCAATCCACGCTCGTCCATCGCCGCTAATTCCGAAGGTATTTCTATCTCTGTTCCGACACCTCAAAAGCCGTATGTTAAAAAGGAAAACATCGGCGGCCCATTGGATTCTGTTTAACGCTGCGAGCTTCGCTCCACGATCTTCGGATGCCTGTGGGACAACACCGGGTACCGTAACCTATCAGCTGAATCTCCCGCAATCTCACTAACCTACGGGGTCCTCCGACATCTCTGTACCTCGCGCGCTTGAGATCACCCTCAGACATCAACGATCTCGTTATTCTAACAAGCCATTGACCTTCAAATATCCCGTACAGGGTCTATTATTCCCTCTAGCAAATATCCAACCCTCGATTTATTTCCATGTTCCGGAACTTCCCTTGCCACATCTCGACCCGATCCATCGGACGCCCCGTATCTGGACTTCAAGCCCGGCTGCCGCTTCGAGGACCGCTTCTGAATATCGCTAAACTGGTCTCCAATTTTACTTGTTTCCAACGATTCTTCAAGAAATTCCTTCCCAAACTTGTTCCAAACCCTCTGCATGTTCCGGTTTCCGCCGAATTTGGTTCCGGTCCGACTATTCCCACGTATTCCACACTTCCACTCCACTTGTTCTTCGAACTCCAGCTATCACCGCGCAACTCCGCCGCTCTGCTCCGGTTCACCTGCAGACCACGGCTCTTCCACACCGCCACAATTCCAGTGACGCTAAGCGTTTATCTGACCTCGCTCGAATTTTTTCAATCTCTAACTCCGGCCTCAAATCTTCCAACTCACGCATTCGGCATCTCTCAATTTCCACAAGCCCAACAATCCTTGAATGAATTCCTCTTCCAAACCTCGATCCACATGTACCCTACTTTCCTGGTCTCTGCCGATTTCTCCTCCGCCTCGGACCCGCCGTTTCGTTCCACCCCCCCCCCCCCCCCCCCCCCCCCACTACTCCCGAGCGGTACACTTCCATTCCACACATCCTGAATTTTCCGGTCCTTCAAACTCCAATGATCTTCGCCAAAAAATTATTCCTCTGCCCCAATGACTCCATTTGACTAACACTAATCGTTCATGTGAATACCTGACCTCGCTCCAACCTTCAACCCAATTTTGCGCCAGCCGTAAAGTCTTCCCGATCAACATCTCCCGAATTCCACATCTCTCAATTTCAACAACATCCGCCGTATCCACTCTTTCACTTACGAGTTGCCGTCATCCATGGTCGGGTACTAACTAACCCACCCCTCAACCGTCAAACTCCAAAATTTTCCATGACGGCTCCAGCCCTCAATGATCGAAGAATTCCTCTCCATTCCAACCAAATCATCGAAATCATTATTCCCAACTCTCCTACGTCCCGGCCATCGAAACTATCAGTTCCAGACTCCCGATCCCCCCTTTATCCTTTGGTCGCCAACCACTGTTCTGCAGTTTTTCGATTCCACCTGGCATACGCCCGCCACTCGACTTACCTTCCAACGAATCCAACCTATATCTCCTCTCTGCGCCAATTCGGTGCTCACTTCTACTTAGAATTCAACACTCAATGCGGGATAAAGGCTCCCTTCCTTAGGCTACCGCCTCCCTTTCCAGGTTCAACTTGGACCATCAGTCTTGGTTCTTCGGTTCTTCGATTCCACCCGGCACACGCTTGGGTCTCACTCCACTCGACTTCTAGATCTGCTCTTCGCGTCGATTCGGCACTCACTTCTACTTGGAATTCAACGCTCAATTTGGGATAAAACCTTCCTTCCCTATGCTACCGGCTACCCGTCTGGGCTTCAATCTCCTCTTCGTGGCGATTGGGCGCACACTTCAACTTCGACCATCAGTCTCGCATCAAGGATTTCTTCCACGTGCTACCATTCACTCGTCCCGCTTCCAACCAGCGCTCTTCGGTTCCTCTCCACTTCGATTCGGCACCCACTTCAATTTCGGATAAACAGTTTCTGGTTCCCCTACCATCCGGCTCGCCGAACTGGAACGGCCGCTTGTCGCCAACTCGATTCCCACCTTTCCGTGCGGCAGATGAGTACGCCCGCACTAGACTCATCCTCCTGGATCCACCTCCTCTTCGTTTCGATTCCGCGTCCACTTTAAACATCAGCGTCAAAAGAAAAGGCCGTCTCGCGGCGCTACCGCTCGCCCTGCAAAACTCCGTAACTCAACCGCCAATCCTCGTTCATCGGATTCCGCATTTTTACGCCCTCCGCTCCACCTCCATTTGAATCTCGGCTCGCGATCCAGACTCTCTCCGCCAACTTATATCGTTAATATTCAGCCAGAGGGTTTACTTGATACGCCGCCGCCAACCGCGGTTCCACGTCGATTCAATTCCACCGTCAAACCTCACTATATGCCCCGTCCGTCTCCATTTATTGGCACCGCACAACCCTCGAATGCCACTGGCTCAATTCGAACTCCGAACATCAAATTTTGAGCGAATACCTTCCACAATTTTCGTTGGCGCCACTCGGATCCGTTCCTCGCCGATTTAATTCCAACTCGAATACCAATATTCCCCGTGACTCTATTCCGCTCTCTTCACTTGGGCCGGGTGGTCTACCGCGAGATTGGCGCATCTCCGGACCTCTAGTTTTCGATCTGCCGACCCCGAAAAGGTGACTTAGTTGCACACGCCCGCAATATTGTCCTGTTACTATCCGGTTCTCTGCACACTTCTCGGATCCAACGGCCTTGGTTACATTCCCGTCGAACGGTATTCTCCATTCCCAGGTGGTTCGATTGTCGTCCATCCACTACCTCCACCACTTTCAATGATAACGTTAACTCCTCCCCTTTCGCAAACACAATTATCCAACCACCGACTTCTGATTCCGCCGTTCTTTCTCGAAGCTCAACACCATCCATCTACCAATTCGTTATCAAACTCACGCCTCTGTTGGATATCCCACAACTCTATTCCCTCATCGTCTCCGCAATTATCAAAACTAACCAATAAATCCTACGCCACCTTCCCCATTCACTCATTTATCCGCCGAGATCCCAAGCAGTTGTCGACGTCCTCTATCGCAACAACCTTCCGGCGACGACCATTCACATCAAGTTATTTTATTCAGTGTACGTATCTAGGCCTTCCGCCACCCTTCCACGATCCACTGAGACCGTATTTCCATCAATGCGAACTCGACTATTCATAACGCTACGAGCATGTTCCGCCTATCGAATCCCGCAAACCGTCGAGCTTCATCTCGCTGTCCTCAGCATATTGCGACCGACTCCACTCTGCTACCATCAAGGTCAATGTTGAACTCCAGAGACGACCCCGAACCCATCGCCGTTCTCCTCGATCTATTCGAAAACCAGTTTACCTTCCTCGGTCTGTTATCCCGTTTCAACAGCCTGGCTGGCGTAGAAGCCGCTGTGTCCTCTGCGCCCCGCTCCGCTGGTCATCCAGGAGCACCAATTTCTTTCCAAAACACTATCGCGTCTCGCTTTCATTGCGCGCCTCTGGCGGTGTCGCTGCTCATCCGGCCTACAATTTCCCCGCATTTCGCGCGGTTCATACAAATTCACTCAATCACCGGTCTTCAACTTGGATTTTCCTCCTACATATTTCCGGGGATCCTGCCTGCGCCGATGCGTCGTCCACTCCTAGTTCTTCGGGTATCTGCTCTGCAGGCCCCCACATTGCGTCGGGGAGCCCATTGGGCTCTCACCCATTGTCTAATTCTATCTGGATTCTGGGCCTCGCGGCCGCCACTTGGGTCGAGGAAGAAGCGTAATGCACAAACCACCTCTTGGCTTCGCTCGTCCGACTTCAATTGAACGTTCAACTTCGGGTGATTGGAGTGCGACCGAACCCCGCCACTTCTTGTTCTGCAACCCCGCTTCTGGGCCCAGCTTACCCGGACCTCGCCCCCCGAAAACCCGACTTGTCACCAGCACTGAAGAACCGCCGATTTTTTTTTTCATACGATGCACGCACTGGCTGCTTACTACCCCGCACAGCTCTCAAAAGGTCTATTGCTCCGCCGAAACCTCGCATACTCCCCAACAACATATTTGTCGTCAGCTCTTACACGTCCCGCAGCACCTCCCCAAGCTCTCCCAGCACGCTGTCTTCGGACGACATCGGCCCCAGCTGCACCCAGCTGAATTCGAGGAACCTCCGCGGTTCATTACCTCTGATCCTCTAAACCCTCCTTCAACATCCTCCCCTCCATCTTCAATCCCACCGGAGGACGACAACTTCGAAATGGTGAACGACAGCCAAACGACAGCGCCAAAATGTTCTATGGTGATGGGCGGGTTCCCGAACCCGAACGTGCTGGGGAGCGCAATATAATGTGACAAGTTCTTCGCTGTTTCAAGCACTGGTGTTTATCCCATCGAGTCTTCGCAGAGTTACATTCAAGTTCGACATATACACATATCAATATCTCTCTAATAGTCGTGACTCTTACTCCAGCTCGTCGAACACCTCTCGCACAGCCTCGCGCGCCTTCATCACACCCGGCGCCAACTTGCCCCCTGTCAGAAAGGTCAATCGCTCAGCACACGAACCTCACGTCGCAAACGCGAAAACATACCCAAACCCCGAGCCTCAACACTGGGCGCGAACTTGAAGCCGTCCAACTTGGCCGTGAAGGCCGTCGCCGCCTGGATAGTCGCGTCGTGCAGGTCGCCGTTCTTCGCACCCTTGACGCAATCCGAGAACCCAAGCAACGTAGCGACGTTGCAGTTCGGCGCCTTAGCGCCGTGGCCACACCCGCCGGAGCCGTTCGACTGCGCGACATCGGGGCCGGCGCATTTACCGGAGCTGAAGCCACAGCAACCCTGCTGGCACTCGCTATCCGAGGCGCAGGACTCGAAGACGGTCTTCTTGCTGGTTTGTTTGGCAGCGAGCTGCGCGACGGATGGTTGAGCGGTAGGTTTGGTGGATTTGGCCGCCGCGGGCTTGGCTGCGGGTTTTGCAGCGGGTTTTGCAGGGGGGTTGGCGGTGGCTTTGCCTTGAGAAACTACGGTGCAGGCTCCGAACCCAGCGGTGGTTTTAACAGACTTGTAAGGGTGATTATCACGGCCCGCTTCTAGCAAAATAAAAAAGACATACAAGAAGGCACAGGTTCTTTGCCTTTCCGCCAGTGCATTTAGTTCCGGCAGGCAGACTGATAGGCGTGGGTTTAAAATGACCAGAGGGGAGAGACAGTGTGACACTCACGAGACTACAACCTTGTCGCTTTCAACCTTGCTGGGGTTCTACCAATGATGTTGAAATTTTGGACGAAGTAGC
Organism: Mycena metata; assembly: GCA_029378385.1. Classification (NCBI taxonomy): domain Eukaryota; kingdom Fungi; phylum Basidiomycota; class Agaricomycetes; order Agaricales; family Mycenaceae; genus Mycena; species Mycena metata. The sequence continues at coordinate 395,648 of JARKIB010000043.1, read as the reverse complement.
ATGTGTCCAGTAGTGTACGCACTTTGTTCCCGTTCGTCTTAACAGTTGCAGCGACGAATTTCTTCCCCGCACCTGTGGGGTCGACCTGAACAGACACAGAGGTGGATCCATCGGCTCCCGCGTTTACTACAGTCACCAATGAGTCAAGTTGGATGCTTCAGGAAATAAATCAATATGGACACACAGTTCTGGACTTGGAAGGTCACTGTCCCATCCGCGGCGGCAGCGACGGCCGTGGAGATGTCAAGGTTGGATGCAATGTTAATGTTACCACACGGGCTGGCTGTGCTTGGGCGCTGAACATCACTCCGTTGGGGCGTGCCTTTGACACCGAGGGCAGGGCTGCAGACGATTGATTAATGCCGGAGCAATAAAGAGAACGGAAGTTAAACACACTTCGGGATCGCATGAGCGGATGTCTGCGCAGCAAGCACAAAGAGGATGGAGACGCAAGCCGTGATTGATTTGTTCGTAAACATTGTTGTGGAAGAGTGCGTGAATACGTCTGTGTAAATGCACGAAAAGGTGGAGAGGATCCGGTCCGAGGGCAACAGAGAAAAACTGGGCGCAAGAAAGAAAAAAAGGAACCCTGTCCTTGAGAAAGAGAAGAGAAGAAGGGCCGAGGAGGGGAAACGAGAATAGGCATTCTCCGTGTCGCCTGTCGTTTTAAACAAATCTCGGACCCCGGTAGTTGGACATTAGTACCCTTAGATACTTCCTGAAACCGGCGTTCCTCAGCGGGACCTACCTACCCGGATCTGATCCGCCACTAATTGATTGATTTTCGATGCTGTGCGAAGTTCGAACTGCTGCTATCCGGAAGGTCAGCCCTCAGCGAGGCTCAACATATTATAGTTCGAAGAGCACATACCTTCATTCAGACCCCAACGATTACAGAAGGCTCTCTCAGGCCCGACCTTTTTCTTGCTTGCTTTATTTCGGACCCTAATACAGGTGCGGCGTTCCGAAACATCATTGGACGGCGGTGTTCACTGTTGCCGAAACGGTCGAACATTTGTCTCATCCCAATCACACTGGACGGGTAACCCCCATTCCAGCCTAGCCGAAACAGTACACAGGGGAACTCGGGAATAAAGTTTCGGATGGGGGCGGGGAGGAGGAGGAGGAGGTGCATTAACCGCGGTGGTCCCGTCTGGCAAGGTCTGGCCGGGGCGGAAAAAAACTTTGCGGGAGGGTGTAAAAATGTTAGTAGAGGTATACGAGGGCCCCCAATGAGTGAAAAACCTTAACCCTTGTCCCCCACTCACCTCAGACGGTCTAGCAGTAATAATTTCGGCCAAGTTCAACCAAAGTGGTTGGTCGGCGGTCCCAGAGCAGGTTCAAAAAAGTTCCGTAGGTCTAATTTAAGGTTTTAGCACTTGAGATAGATCCAGGAAGTATAATATGTACCCCGGGCATTAAAATCCAGCGATAGTGGGTGTGCCGGTGGCGGGAAATCCGGAGCGAGCGGCCCGATATCAGGGGTGTGAGACACTTTCCCTATATAGAAGAAGAGGAGAGAGGCTGAAAAAAACGTTAACGTTTCGACCCCCCCCCTTCCGAGTTTCGAATCCCGAGTTCCCCTTGGACATCTCCGCACAAAAAACGCCCCACGAATGTGCTATTCTCTTCTGGACATTCCAACGATGATTCCTCATCCCCAGTGAAAACCCCTTATGCCGGGATCTGCCACAATCTGCTTGAATATGCCTCCTCTCTGCTGCTATCTGCATTTTCTGCCCAAACCTGCTGCTCATCAAATTCAACTTGGAGTTGACACAGAATTCAAACTGAGATGCACCGACGAGACGCGGGCGGTGACGCGGACGGTGACTGACTTCGAAATTTGTTCAAGTCAAAGTCCGAAAGCGGCCCGGGAAAGACACGTAATGGACGCGTGGCGCGCGTCGGAGTTTGAAACACTCCTTGCTTCCTACCACCACCATCTCCCACCGCGCCACTCTACTTGCTAGCTATGCCCTCTCCCTCCCCCGAGTTGCCTGCCCGTCGTCTGAATGCATCCCTCTGCCCTCGTCCTAACAATCCACGCGAAATTGAATTGTTTTACCGGTCGCCAGTCGCACAATTATAGTAATTTTGAGTGCGTATATTCGCGCTTTTTTTTCGCTTTTTTCGATCTTAACTCGCCTTCTCATGCCCCTGCATAGGCCCAGTCAGCGTCTGGAGCATCCTCACTTTTCGCGGTCCACTCATTGGCGGTGATCACGACCGATTTCTGGCATCCAGACCCAGATACTCCCCTAAGCTATGCCATCGTAACTCTGGAACCCGACTTGTGTACCGATTGTCCCCGATGCACGTAGGTGGCTGCCATTCATTTCGACGCTCAGGCTAATCAGGCTCCGATGTTATATCAAGTCGTTCTTTGCTCTTAGCTAGTCCCTCGGGATGTCTACGCCCCATCTTCGACGTTTTCGAACTAGGTTTTGGCTATATTCGAGGCGTTTTAGGCGAGGAACCTCCTTCCTCACACATGCAACAAACTTATAGCCCTGTAGCTCCTTCCAGCAAACAGCCATCCCCGCGAAAGTTGAACGGTGCGTCGTCCGCGATGCTGATGTCGCTGGTATACTGACATTCATTGTAGATTTACCCCTACCGCCTTCCTTGCATACTCGCGACTCGCTGACCCCTGCGACAGATGTACGTTGTGCGTGCGGCTTGGAGTAAAGTTGAAGCAAAGGTGTGTCGTGTCGTCTATGACACTCTCGCTAACCATGTGCTAACGATGTCGCCAATTTAAAACCACCCCTCTTCGCACACACCGCAAATCTGCCTTTCGCGATATATGCGCACTGCACGCTTGTGGCTCGAGCATCGCACTCAGTGAGTAACACTCCCTACGACCTCACCTGCTTTATACTTAGGACCCTCAACGCCGCCGCCGCAGGTACCATGAACGAGAATGGAGCGCGTATGCGAGGTGCGTCGAGCAAGTTCACAGATGTATTATTATGATGGTTAATATTGTACTTTTGTTCGTGACGTTTTTCTCATCTTCCCATCGAGTAAGTCTCTTCCGTCCCTGGATTTCGGTATGCTGATCGTGATAGATACGGTTGCAGGCCTTCACATGACCCAGAGTGACAGTCGAACACTGGCACGGCGCCCGCACGTTCGTCGCCATCCCTGTGCATCGGTCTACGGCGTACGGCGAGGAATGGCTGGCGGCGCGCGGTCCTATAGTTGTAGACTTGTAGTTAGTGTATTTTGTAGCACGCGTAGTACAAAATACAGTTTTCTTCCTGCAAAGAGCGCAAAACGAAGCAGTGAAAATGGCGGGCAGATTGAGGCAGCAGCCGGCAGCCCTAAGCAGAAAACTGACAGAAATGGGCAGAAACTTGCGGAATGTGGCGGAAATCTGATATGCCCCTCGCTCATTCTTATGCCGGATTCTGCTTAAATCTGCCAAATTTTGGCACGGCAGATTTGACCAGATTTTAGCATAACTGGGCATAAGGGGTTTTCGCTGGGCCTCATCCTTTAGTCCCTCGTTCGGCGAGTCCTAATAAATTGGTCATGTCGGAAATGCTCTAAAGACAGGGGTAATTTGAACTAGAAAGTTACGGCACAAACCAAGCACAAACACTTCGCAAGTTTGTTTCTCCGGCTCCTGGAAAATTTCTCGAGAAGCTTACAAGGGAATACTTCAACGACTGTGAAGCATGCCTCCACGTTGAGGGTTGTCATCCAGAATTAAACGCGGTTGATACGACTAGTCCAATGATTTACAACAGATTGGCATTTCTAATCTACAGTCAAGGTCAACAGCTTTTACATGACGCGCAAGTTCTACCTCATTCAAAACTCGGCGGTGTGTTGATGGGATGCCCTGCGCTTCTCCACTGAGACTCGACCTCAACAAGGGCATCAACCGTGTCGAGCGTCGTCTGGTCACCATGTTAAAACAACAGATCACTAAAGGCATGGCGACTTAGGACGAACCTGCTCAGTAGAGTGGAAATCCGAAGTCTTCATCCCGAGCACCTCCTCCACACGCCCAAAGTCCATCGGCAACACATCAAAGGGCAGCCCCTGCGGCGTCGCCGTGATCAGCCGCTCCTTTAGCGCGGGACGCTGCGCCGCGATAAAGTCCACCGTTTGGCGGAACGGCCACCCCGTAGGAGAGGAGAGGATGATGCGTTTTCGGCCAACCTCTGCGGTGGGACGCGATTTCAGGGCGTGGACGTGCGCCTGGGCGACGTCGCGCACGTCGATATAGCGCGTCTTGGATGAGAAGACACCGTCCTTGAACAAGAGGTTGTATATCTGCAGGTCTGTAGAAATGGCGCTCAAGTCGGGCACGGGGAAGTCGGGTGTGAAGGGGCCGTAGAAGAACGGGGGGTTCACTAGGGACGTGATTATTCAGTGAGATGATTCGGGGCTGGAAAGGAATGGATGTACGTACGGGTGGTGACTTCAACATGCGGATGCCTGTCGGCCCACTCCCAGAGAGCGAGTTCTGCGAACTTCTTCGAGGCGGCGTATGTGGCCATTGGGTTTCCGCCGGTGAGCGCGAATTCCCTTGTGATGGGATTCCAATCTGCGACATTGTGAGTGACATGAAAATACTGTAGCATCGACTGACCTTTATCTGTATAGCTTTCCTGTGGGTTCGTGACGGTCGCAATAGAGCTGGTGACGACGAAACGCTTCACGCCGGCCTTTTCTCCTTGAACGATAACATTAAGGGTTCCTTCAACGGCAGCCTAGAAGGAGATAATTAGATATGCAAGCGATCGGGGTGGTTATGAAACATACCGCAAGTAGTGCCTTCGGTTCTGCCCTTCCAGGAAGGGGAGAAGCGAGATGGATTATCGCGTCGACGCCGACGAGAGCCTCAGGAAATTGATCATGGGAGATATCGGTGATTTTGACGACCTCAAATCGGTCGCCGTAGCGTGCATGACTGGATTTCAGGTGGTCGGCCTTGGCCCCGCGAGCAGCACTGTTTGCACGCGTTAGTTTGGGTTGAATCAGTACCGATCGACGGCACACATACGCTCGAACACGATAACCTTTTTCCAAAAGCTGTGAGACGACATGGGAGCCGAGGAATCCAGAAGCGCCAGTCACCTACGGATTCGAACATGAGCTCGACGATTCACACATATGGTGAAATACGTACAAAAATGAGCTCAAACATGATAAGGAGGTGACTCAGGTGAGGGTGGGGGTCCGGCTGTTTATTGTGAGTTCTAACTTCTAGTGCTCCGGGTTCTTATATGTCTGCGATTCCGGGCAGGGTGTAGATTGAACCGACGGTTTGTAAGTGAAGTACCAAGTCAAGAAGGTCGCGAAGGGCTTTGTCAGGTTTGTCACTTTCGATCGGGCATCATGGCCGATTCAGGCCGATTCGGTGTTCGGGCACTCAAAAACTCACTGTTCGTGCCAGGTTTTATCATCTGCAGTGCTAAATTTTGTCTCTAGAGCAATAGGGACTGCGGATGTTTTCTTTCGAATAAATTTACTAAGATTCCGTCGCGATCACCAAATCTCGTGACTGCTTCACGCGCCGCAAAGTCAACAAACAGGACCAAATATTATTCCAACGTGTCCCTCTGATTCTTGAAAGTGCAATATTGTGCGAACATGTATGTATCGATTACAAGGAGTGTCTATTCCGGATGTGATGGCTAAGTAAGTAATACAGTAAGTAATGCTAATGCTTGAAGTTCAGGGAAGGAAAGAGCGGAATCTCAACCGTTGCGACGGACGCGGACTGGTATAATCTATTGGTACATTCGCTTGCCGTCCAGATACCCTCCGGGGTGGATGGAGGGATGGGTGTATCAGGGATTTATTCTGCGGAATTGGTTCGCCACCTCCAGAACGCAAGCCGGGAACGGACGGCAGATAGCGGGCCTGGGGAAAGGAGGGTTGGTCCATCAGCTTCTAGCGGGACACGAGGCGCCAACAAAAAACCTACCAAATATTATTACAGGGGCCCACGCGGCCAATACTAAGGCAACATGCTGCGTTCCGAAGGCAGTGGGTGTTGACGAGATGATATCAATGAGCGGTGTTAATGAGGAGAGTAGATGGATGCATATGATAGCACTGCCAACGCGAGACGTCAGTAGCGGTTCACATTTTCTCTTCCCCAACGCACAATTGAAAAATGATGAGACTGCGGACGATAGAGGAGAGTTTGGAGGGATTCCGATACTCTGTGGGGGTTGGTACTGAAACAGCGAGTCAGCACTGAGCGGCTGAGATGGTTCACAACCGACCTTTCCTTGAAATCGAGGAATTTCGACTCGAATATGAAAAATACTGGCTGGTGTCGGTAGAGTCGACGTTCTGCATGCTAAATGCAAGCTGGGTGATCGAAATTCGGTCGCTGTTGTGGATGGAACGAGAGCTGCGCCGCGTGCTCCGCGTAGTACCGTGTGGGCTGTTGTCGACGGGGCGCAATGGTGTTGTGACGTCGTCCTTTTCGCTACTCCCACTAGCCAAGGGCGCGGACTTGCTCGACTTGCTCGTCATTTCGGCAAATGACACGCTTGAGACTGTTTCAAACGATTCTTGGGAATTCCGTGAGCGATGGCCCGAATCTGCAGTCATGTAGTCCGGCGAGGGAGGGAGGAAGGGGAGATGGAAGCTCTTTCCTCTCTCGTCTCGAAGCACAGCGTTGACGGGCTGTCGGCGGGACTCGCTTGTCATTTTTGCGACGCCGGACTGCGTCGGGGATGGAGAAGTAATCGCACGCGGCGTTGGCGGCGTCGTCCCTGTCTTCAGGGATAGTCTGGATTTGCGTTGCTGAATCACAGTGAAGGAGTCCAAATTCTCGATGTTGACCGACCGACGAGCGCGCCGGATGTGCCCGTGCGTGCGAGTTACGCGGATCGTCGACACAACTGTGAGCCAGAGGCAGGGGATGGTTACGAGGTACGGTGTGCCCGCATAGCCAAGCAGTTGAATCCTAGATTCCGATGATAAGAAAGACGGATTAAACTCTGGGGGAAAGATTTACCAGAGTGGACGCGCAACGCAGTTTAGACCATCGACGGGCTCGAAAGCATCAAAGAACAGGACGAAAGTGATCTGAACTATAGAGGCAAGAAGAGGAAAGAGCATTACGGGCAACAAGTAATAGAATCGCCACGGCAAGATACTGTTTATTTCAGAGATTAACCCAGTCAGAGAACCGGTATCGCTCACAAAGGATCATTCTGGCCACCCCATTGTTTCGGCTTGGCTACGTAGATGGTTGTCGCAGTAGTCAACGCAGCCAGCACTCCCACTACAAAGTATGTAGCGAGGCCACTTATGAGGACCTGAGCTGGTCGAGGGTTTGTGGGCATAGGTGTGAGTTGCAATTAAATAGATACCACTCACCTAGACAAAACGCCCGGGGTATATTAGGTGGGTTCATTCTCCACACTAGGCCTGAGGAATACGTTAAGAGCGAGTCCTAAGAGAACATATTGAGGCGCACCTAGACAAAATATGCCTTCCAGCGCCGTAATTCCAATCGCATACGCGATTGGGGCCCAATAACTCTGAATTGCCCGTGCCAGCGGCAGAAGGACCGCCCAGCAGCCAATCAAGCCTGGAGAGCGGTTAGCATACTGTAAGAGTAGCTGGGTGGGACGGCGGGACCTGAGAGCGAGAGACTGAACCAGACGAGTTTGAGGCCGAAAGATAGCATGCGGGGCGCGCCCGGGCTTTGCGGACCTACCTTTGTACGACGCAACACCCACCAAGTTAGTCTAGACCGGTCCGAGGGAATGACGCTGGGTGGGATTGTGCAAAGGATCTAGAGATTCTTGCGAGATTATCGTGAGATGTACTTCTTCAGGACGGTCAAACAACGGAAACAATCTCGCTGGATGGAGGTAGTGCCATGAGGTTGACTTTAAGTTAATTAGGCGTTTAGAGGTGGTGGGTTTCTAGTTCACTTGGCGGTGCAGTAGTGAGGTCGAACGGGAACCTAAGACAGTGAAAAATAAGCCTCGCCTTGGAATTTTGAAGTGGACGCACCTCAGATTTTTCATCTAGCCAAAAGACGCCACCATCTAACTTCGAGTGGTCAAATGATTGTACTTTGCGCCGGCTTGTACCCACGACAGAATAAATAGGCCCGGGATGGGCGTACTTGGTCAAGGAACATTGATTGTGCTTGAATAATAGCAGTATGCCGAACCCACAGTTGGCAGGCTGGACAGCTCGGACTCGACCAGCACCGGTGCATCAGCGAGTTGTCCAAGGCGACGTGCGATGGCGCGCCGAGAAACATGTCCCCACTGTTGGAAGAAGCAATATCACCCAGTAAGGAAGGCAGGTCTCTGTACTTCATTGCAAGACGGACTCCCGGACTCGGAAGTTTTCCCTGCTGCTTTCCTTCTATTTCATGGTCACAGATTGGGGCTCCAAGTTCACCAGCCGCGCGACGCCACCGGTGAATTCAAAGCGACAAAGTCAAGCTGGTTGCAAGGCTGAGCAAGCAAGCTGGTCTGGTCGGTGTTCTAGACAAGAGCGATTGCCACGCTGTCACGCTGAAGAATGCCGAATTGATCCGTGATTGTCACCAGATGCGGGTGGTTCGAAATGGCCGTTACTCATGATTTCACACTCCGGCCACCATAATTTGGGATTTTAACGGTAATAGTCTATATTTTTACTGTTCTCCTCCTTGACTACAACGTGCTTCCCTGTTCCTCAGGACAGTTGATCTACTTTGATCTGAAGGCTTGGAACAAACTCATTGGCGTCCTTTCTCATGTGTTATTCTTCCCGTACCAAGCGTGCATGAAAGGTAATCAACATGGCCAGCCACTTCACAGATATTCAGTAAATGAACGTTAATGAATCCGCGGACCGACCTCAACAACCTCCATGCCATCTTGTTCAATCCGTGATCAGCGACGACGTATTCCAAGTCCAAGGTCGCACAATCTCCGCAACTTGTCAGAATCTGCCTGCTCCTCGTGGATCTCGGACAGAGTCTGCGCTTGACGACGCCATCGGTCCTTAGGTGGCCATGCACAATTTATCTCTCTAAGCTCCACTTATCAGGCTGAGAAGACGGGGAGTCACTGTACTAGATTTTCTTCAACGCTGCTGGATACTCCTATCCACAGGCGCGGAACCGCTCTTGAGTGGAGTTAGAGTGTAAATGCATACCCGCTCTTAATCCACACTCCAATTAAAATTAAATGAAATCATCAAGGCAGGTAGACACGCACCATTGCGCCAATCACCGCACTTCTTGCAATGACTATGGTTCCGCATCTAACATTGAGTCGTTGAACGTTCATCTGTGTGGCCTTGAAGTTGAGTGATCTACAAGCGAACGGGACGGTTTCCATCGTTCTCACTACTGGTCCGTTCCTCATTCACCCGAAACGGCTCGCTCCATAATTTCGAGCCTAATGAAGTTGGGTTTGTGGCGCTATTGAGGCACTATTGATACAGTCCTCGGGGCAATGCGGATCAGGGCTACCGGGTCGACATATCTGTAGGCAGTTAAAATGCATATTAACCGGCAGCTTGAACACTCACCTTTCCCACTACTCCACGGCCCAAGCAACAAATTCAACCATGAAAGAAGTAAGGTGGAATTCAAATGTATACACATTAGATGAAGGAGGTCCGAATACATAGTAGAGAGTAAGAAAGCTACAGCGAGGGAGAAGACGTAGTAGTCCAAGAGTATTGCCCACATTGAAATCACGTTCTTGCATAATATAGATGATACGCCCACATCACATTTGGTCTACGCCTTCCGCGCACAACCCGCATCCAATACATTCAAGACAGGCTATGGGAGAAGACAAATGTCAATATGACCCAAAAAAATGGGAGGATTATTGCGCACCTAATCCGCCACAGCAGGCACACAGGTAGCAGGGACAGCAGCACGGGTTTTCGAATGCGCCTGGAAGGGAAGAGAAGGCGTGATGAGCCAGCGTTACGTGAAAATGGTACGATTGTGATTGTAATTAGCCACGTACCCTTGCAACACCACGCGCTGAGCATGACCCCTAGGACGAGCACCACGAAAAGGCCAACGAAAACGACGATTAAATACACTGCGAGTAAATTTAACGTGAAATATCTCAAGAGTGAACAGTGACTGGCGTACGCTTGTGTTTCGTGAACGTGGACCCAGTGGAACCAGTCGAATCCCCGCCGTCCACCGCCCGCTTCACCTGGAACAAACCCTCGAGCATCTCACTGGGGTCACCCACACTCTCCCCCAGGAAACAGAGGACGGCAAACAGTCCAGAGAGCGCGACGATGGCCACCAGCGCAGGGATGAGGAAGCGCTTCAGACGCCCATTGTGGCAATGCTTGTGTCCCGCGGCATTTGGGCGAGCCGACCATTGCAACGTTTCCGTGTCGTCGTGATCATGTAGATGGTCGTGTGAATCATGAAAGACACGAGTCTTCTCGTCTGTGTCGGCGTACAGATCCATGGAGGGCTGTTTCGCGACAGGGATGGATATCGGGGTCATGGTGGTCGTGGTACGAGTGCAAGAAGGATAGCTTTATGTAACCGCGAGTCCGCGGACGGGCGGGGCGTGATATGTTGCCCGTTGCTGCGGACGAGACATTAAAGAAGTCGATCAGCTAAGTTCAGCTCGGCTCCAAAGCAATCACACAGCTTACATTGCCTAAACCAGAGATTATGGTACCGCAGTCGGTTGAAGAAGAAACAGACTGCGCAAGCCGCCAAGTCGCAGAGTGTCGCCTTGAGGTTGACTGATTAAGCAGAGACCCGGGGGAGAATCTGGTCGACTCGATGCCACTACTGTCCAACGCCAAGTAACTTCTCCAAAGTCCGGTCCGAAATTCAGGCGTGGGACCTGGCGTAGTCACAGACGCTCTAAAAAAATGCGATCCTGCCTCGCGTTATAGACCTGGTGCCCATTGAGAGAAGTCGAGGCCTGGCGAAAAGTTGACGATGCGAGAATCCTACAGAAAAATCACGAAGACAAGGCAAAAGAACGGATAAAACGTTTCAGGAGCGACAAAGAGAGGTCCAAGAAGGTGAGAGGAGCGGCGTGCCGATTGTTTGGCGGCGTGATGATGACGTGCCAAAGCAAGGCCATTCAAAACACAGCAAGTCATCGGATAGATCCGAGCGGAATCAGCGGATCAATGAACGCTGAAAGTACGATTAATTTTATGCTCGCCATTGCTCGGTGATGCTCTGCATTTTTATATTCATGAATGAGGAGGTCGCTCAAATAAATCGCAAAATTCAACCATCATCGGCTCGCAATAATAATTGGTCACTCGAATGGATGATGAAGCGTTCGTAAATATGTCCTCGTCGGTGTTGCCTGCATCGATGCTTAGTATCTAAAATCATGCTTCCTCGGCGTCCAATCAACATTCGAGTACTCGTTTTTTTTCTTTCTGAATGTTACTATGCCCCCCTTCTGTGGTCCGCCAACCATCGGGAAAAGTTGGCAGCGAGGGAAAACTGAACCGTGGGAATATGATAAACAGCAAATCGCAGTGAGACGGACGTGATCGCTGTGCGTTGAGGAATCGACCGGAGCATCTCTAAAACGCTGTAATAAATCCAGATTTGGACCTGTTACTGTTGAGTAAGTTCTGGGATAGGAGCGGTCTACCTGAGAACGCTACCGAGTGATTTTCAAACGAAAAGAGCTCAGAAGAAATATGGATGACGCAAGAGCAGTCATCCGTGGGGTTCATAGGGACGTTGGGGGACCGAGGAATTAAGGTCAAGGCAGCTAGCACATTGATGGGTCTTAATTCCAGATTGTAGGTGAGTTGAGCCTAACATCGTGCACTTTGGAAATGTCCCGCAAAAGGGTAACAAAGTAGAATATGTTTGTCGTAGATTCTGAAAAACAACTACTATCAATGAGATTTCCTACGTCGACCATCCAACTCCCGGCAAGCAGGTTATATACATCCAGAATTACTTACAGACGCAGAAAAATGAAAGTGAAACCAGTAAGGGCCCCGACCGTGACCAAATTAACATGATTAAACCCTGCAGAATTCGTACCCCCACCTCCCACAGATCCACCGCTACTGCCACCGCCGGTGCCAACGCCACTACTAGTACTCGGCTGCGCAACTTTCTGGTCCACACTGCCACGACAAGCGGAAAATTAGTTAAACTGAATCCGGGAAGAAAGACAGACACCGACACAAGGTTCTGCATTTCTAGTGACCAGGGGCTCTGGAGATCCTGAGACTCGGAGCTCGCGCCGTATGTAGTGATCTCAAGCAGATGCGTCCCGACGGTCAGATTCTCGCTCTTCCATCCGAATGTGCAGTTCGCGGGTGTCGGCGTCGAACCGCCGCTAACGCCGTACGATGTGTCCACCTCGTCGATGGCGACCACATAGTATGCGTTGGTTGAGGCGACCTGGATGTACACGGCGGTTCCTGCCGGCGTAGTTGGTGAATATCGGATCGGGGAGAAGAGGGTACCTACCCTGGAAACTGTACGACATGCTCCCCGAAGTAAAGTCGCTTGCAGTCCCGGAAATTTTTCTGGCCTTGCTACCCGAGGAGCAGGACGATGTCACGGTGAGCCAGCTGCCGGTCCAAGTGATATTGGTGCTCGATACGTCTACAACAATCTGGGTGGAGCCGGCGGGTGCAGTGGGAGCAGATGTCGGCCCAGTTGCGATAGATGTAATTTGGGTTGGATGCGTGGTGGTCCCTTACAAGTAAGTTATCAATAGGTATTAGATTGGGCATGATCCCAAGCTCCTTTCGAGGACCTACCTGGTTGCGTTGTGGTTGGAATAATGATGTGCGTACTGGTGGTTTTATGGGTTGTCGTGGTCGCCTTGGTCGTTGGTGGTGGCGGGTTACCGCCCGCTCGGCATCTCCCAATGTTAGAGGAATCGCGGTCTGAAAACCAAAGAAAACCACCAGTCCGTGTCAGCTCGCGATGACCAAATCGCAGAACTGATCAACGCACAGCAGGTATCGCCATCGGCTTAGCAGATGAGAATAATGAGAATATAAACAAAGTGAAAATATATAACACCATACGGCAACAGGCATCGCCGTCGGGACATAGGAAGCTCCCCGCATTGGCGCACTCGCCCGAGGATCCGGTGCAGACTTCTCCATTCGGGCAGCAGCCGTCGAGGTCACAGTAGTAACTGAATTCGAAGTTAGAAGTTATGAGCGGAATGTAATTGTTCCATGAAAGAATATCTGAACGTACCCCGAAGGGCAACAGCCATCCGACACTAGAAAATAAAACGTCAATGACGGATGACGAGGGAGTATTCGAGATGGTGCTAACGACTGCAGCAGCTATCTCCAGTTGGGCAACAGGAGACGCTATCGCACGGACTGTACCCAGGGTCGCAGGAGCCCTGGCGCAAGCCGAGCAAGCCCCTGATCACAGTCTGGGGCTTATTCCTGGTGTTGAAAGGCTTGAGGGGAGCAAGACGGCTCGAGCGCAGGGCACCGGTAGCCTCTATAGCGCCATTGATACCCCGAAGGAGGGTTGCGACTAGAAGAACGCGAGAGAGGGAGATCATCCGGGAGAGGCAGAGTATGTCTGTCAGTGTTGTGTGGGTGCGCGCCTTTATGTACCCTGGTTGTTGTTCTGGACGGTATTTTTTTTAGGATGACGGATGGGGTGTTCTCAACCTTGGCAGTCACGACGATGACAAGAATCTGAACTAAGTTCCCCGTTGTATCAGAAAAGTGTCAGATTACATTACTTACATCAAAAGCGCTAGTACCTTGGTTCCGCTTTAAATTCGGTGAGCAGCGTTGGGCTTATGGACCCTGTGTGTACAAGGTCTCCTCCAAAACATCGAAAAACATCGAAATGAATGTCGGCGGGTCCAGTGAGACACGGCAAAATAAGAACCGCAAGGAAAGCTAGTACGGGAGATCCTTCCACGAAGCTAGGCGGCGAACTTGAAGTAGGGCCTATTTATGAGAAATGGCTACCACGAAGTCACGCCCACTCAATGCCTTGGCGAACATGGTGGGGCGTGTCATCTCACGCGGAAGCAAGCGAGAATCCGACTAGGACGGTGTTCAGCATATCTTGAACCGAAGGTGTTTCAGTCGAGTCCTTGAATCAGTGCAGACTCTTTATTCATCAAGGATGCCTTGGACTCAAAAGGTTTGAGGATATTCCGAGTGATACACGTCAATTCCGCGCCCTTCAGTGGTTGCTGTTTTCCTGCTTCAGTTAATCTTGAGCGCTAGAAGAAGGCATACGAAGTGTGGTCGGGCATACAGATGGCAGCGAGAAGCCACTGGCTTCTGGCTGTGAAAGCGGGGCTACCTGATTACAGGTAACCCCGCTTCTTCTGTGTCTGCAACAGTGTGCGACGTGATGGTAATGAGACGGTAAGTTGCAGTCTCTAGGGCCAAGGAGACAGATGTGCGGAAGAACGAGGGAGATGGATTCGCCATGGTATGGAGTTCAAAAAAGGCCTGACATGTGGCACAAGACTGATAGAAAACCTGATACAAGCGTCCTGGGAGCCAACAATGAAGCCTGTGGAGACGCTGGGCTCCTGAAGTCGAAAAATACTCGCCACGCTGGAATGAGGGCCCAAAATCTCGGGACTTCTGCTACAATAAAGTGGCGGGTTTTAGCACCATGTACACCCCAAACGTGCGCAGCGTCCACGAGTGCCCGTGACTTGAGTATCGCATATCCGCCTAAACACTACGCACCGGTCAACACGACAAATAATAGGCCTGGGAAAGAATGGAGCACAGCGACTCCCGTAGTTCGGCGCGAAAGCGGTCGAAAAATGAACCGACCTAATATTTTGTTCCGGAAACTCCTACCCACTTAACGTACCCCGAGACGGAGGATCATGAGGGATTATGAGAGTCCGGTGGGAGCTGAGACCTCAGACGATATGCACCGATAAATTTGCTCAGAGAGTCCGATACTCGCACGTCAGAGTATGAATGATGGGCATCATGCTCATGCGTGGACCTATTTGTGTGGCAGGAGAGATCCGGGGGATGAAACCCAGAAGATGGGGAAGATTGGCAGCGCACTAGTCTCCACTCTCATGAGGGATGGAGATAGGCAGTGCACGCATCACGGGGTTGGTCCAACACAGGACAAGGAAGCCGCCTAGGGTTCTTTGAGGGTTCTACGTTCATTCTGGGAAGTTGGGGACGCCAGGAAACGTACACCAAGAAGAGACAGCCGAAAGGTTAATTTAACATCCACCGGGGAGTCGAGTATGCGGCCCAGTTCATGAGTTCTTTTCGATCAAGTGATCCTCCTAAGAATGAAATCAAGGGATACTTAGTCCTGGAACGAATCAACGTCAATTGTTGCACGCCAGAGAGAAGCAGACTCGGCCCGAGCAAGAAGCATAGCTATGATGCACTGCAGTTAAGGAATATTATCCAGCATATCGGGCAAAATATCAGATACGGTAGTGTCTCGTAGACAGACGCTACAACGAAATTACGGTCCTACCTCGCATGTTGTGCAGATACGGGCGCAACGAGAAGACGTGGGGACATTTCTATAGTCATCCCCCAACCTTGATGGAGGAAAAGCAACAGTCCAAGCAAGGGGAAATCGGGATTAAAATCTTTTAAATTGTCCACCACAGGTAAAAAGCAATTGATCCTTGACTGGCTACACTGGTGGCGGCATGTCTGGGAAGTGCAAGTCCCACGTATTGGGCTGGGGAGTGCGGTTGTGAGGCTTGCATGAGCCGTAGAAAAGAGAATCCGAACCAAAAATAAGCATCTCCGAGATGCCCGAAACCCCGGGACATTTGTCAAATCGCGGATGTGTCTGGAGCCTCGTCGTTCATGGTGGTAACGAAGAGATCTTTATAGGATACGAGCCCAAACTCTCCCAGCTGAGAAGGAAAACATTCTGTCGGATTCGAACCCACGACCACCGTGTTTGCTTACAATTCAACCTGGAACCAGCCGCGCTTCGTCGCAGAGTGGTTAGCTTTAATGGCTCACTATTGGCGCGCTGCTAGGACAAATAAAATTATTGAGCGATCTAAACTGATTCGGCGTCGACCCGTTGAACTTTGACATGTTTTTTCTTCGGTTGAATTTTTGTTTTAAATCATGTGTGGCGATGCACGCACAAAGATCATGACGAGAACGGCCAAACCATGCCAAATAAGATCTTCGGTCAATCAACTACGATGAGGACGACTCACCCCGCCCTTCTGGTTGGGAATACCTCACGAGTGCGCCGCTCCCTTCGTGTGAGAATCTCAGTGTAGTGTCTGGTTACAAGCTCATTCCAAGCAAGTCAGTCGCACTGGCCGCGATGAATGGCTCCACAAAAGATGTTTCCCGATTGCATACTCTGGTGCGGGCTGGGAGCTTATCGGACCATGAACTCGTTGGTCTACTACCTGTCGTCCATGCCAATCTGGACCCTATGCTTATCCCCTCGCTCGATATTCTGGATAGCATCGAGAACACCACGACTCTCCCTCCATCCTTTGAAAATGTAACGACCGCACTCTCTTCTCTGGCTACCATCATCCGCAGTTCGAATTTCCTTCTGGACACTTGCCCAGATTTGGAAATCGATGGAATTGCTCTATCTGTATTATGATTGCGTTCCACCGCGCACCGCCTCCGAAGTTGTTGCGACACATTTAATGCATTCCCAAATCATCATGAAATTCATACAACATCCCTCAACTGCTCGGGAAGTCTTTGCGGCCAAGGGCGTCCGTCGCATCCTCGCAGCGGCCTGGGCGACAACGGTCCACCAGTCATACGACGCCCATGGACCGCGCATGCTGAACAGTACAACACTCCCCTTACTCGGCTTGTACGATATCAAGGGCCTGGAGAACTTTACGGAAGTGGTGGATGGCGGCGGTGGCAGCTATGACGCTCTCGCCTTCATGATAAAGAAGAGCATCTCCCAGGCGGTTATGAACTCGAAATCCCAGCTCGCCGTTATCGCCATTGGTCCGCTACTTCTCTTCTTACAAGACATCCTCAAAGCATCTCCCGATTTCCGGGCCTACCTGCTATCTCGCGGTATCATCTCTTCTTTGGTATCAACACTCGACATCGATGGGATCCCACAGGCCACCGTAGGCGTTCCAGCCCGACAGATCAATGTCGAGCTTTGTGCCGCAACGCTGATGAGATACCTGGATGTTCCTCCAGGATACACATGGACGCTGCAGGCTCTTCAAGCTGGCCTGCTCCGACGTATCATTACCTCCAGCGTGAATATAACCACGTTAGAAGGTGCAGGGAAATATCCCGACCTCCTAGGTGCGGTGCTGCCCAGGAGTTTGGTGTCTTATACCGTCATCACGGAGATGAGGAAAGATTTCCTGGAGCTGGAAGCACTAGCTCGAACGGAGGAATTTGCCCATTCACCATTACTTGGACATTGGAACGCTCTCCGAGCCTTAGTGCACCAACGAGCCCAGGTGTTAGACGCCTGGGAGGCATCTGGGAGACTATCATCTCTGGCGTGCTATAATATGAAGGTGGCAGTTCTACCCTTCTCAATCATATTCATCTGACGCAATTTCTATCTAGTGCAACAAAGTAGACGGAAGAGAATCTTTTAGACGCTGTTCGGCATGCCGCACCGCTGCCTATTGTTCGCGTGAATGCCAGCGCGCCAATTGGATAGACGGGCACCGGGATGAGTGCGGTGTCCTTCTAAGTGCACACCTCAGTTGGTCCTTCTTTTCATTCCACAATAGAATCTGATCTATCTTTCAGCATTCACTGAAATCGGCCTCCACTATCACGAGAAAAATTTCCTTCGTGCACTTGTGCACTCGGACTACCAACGACTGCGAGTTCAAATATCTATGGCCACGCTGCAGTTCCTGGCGCAAAATCCCGACGGATTATTCTTTGTCGGCTTCGACTACACCGGTATCAACGGAGTTCAGTGCTCCGTCGTGCCAATGACCCAGTTGGGTGTAGGCCTGAATATTCCGCACTGGGGGCGGCTTGCTCGTGCCGGTGGTCGTTTAACCCTCCACGCGGTGAAAATTGACCATGGAGCAAAGGGGACTAACACGCTGTTTCCCCTCCGAGCGACGACTTCGCAATTTTACGACGGATTAGTTGGGCTTGCGGGGGGCATCCGCGGCCTCCAGCCTGCGCAGGTTGAAGCTCTTGTTCGGGAGTTGATCGAAACGACGGACAAGGAGAATACGGAGATTCATTAGGGCATCTCAGGTCGTCTTTTAAGAGCGGGCGGAATTAGGAGCCGGGTGGTTTCTCCACTTTATTCACAATTAAACTGCTCATTGTCAGTACATACCTACCGTAGCCCAAGACTTAAATTCCTCCATGTCGAACTTCTGCTTAGAGTTGGATTCCAACTTCATTTCCAAGCGGGAGAATTCTGACCAAGGGTCCGAATGGAAACCTTCGACGCAAGGACAATTAGCGTGAAATTTCTTTGAGACGCGAAACGTTGAGCTGAAATCTGGTTGAAGGTAATTCGGCCCAGACCGGGAAGTATCGGCAATGTGGAGACTGATCCAGCCTCCGGGGTGATCCGAAGTTGAAGTTGAATCACACTTTGGTTCATCAAGGTACTCGGACCTAAGTAGCTTTCTGCGTAGATTAATATCATATTATCAAACTGTTAAATGAACCATAAAGGTGTTTAGATGCGCATATGCGAATCAGTTTCCAGAGATTAACATTAATGGCACACCCAGTAAATATGAATTAATTCAGCATGTTAAAAACAGGTCATGTAACGTGAGTACTCAACGTACTATGTAATACACCTACTCCCACTCCCACTCCCCCACCTGGTCGTCGAGTTCCCTTTGCCTGACGACGACAAAGTTTTCACCTGGGTTGCGTGCCGCAAACTTATACTCAGCAAGCAAATCGGGCACACGCTCGTACCGCTCCTGCGCCTCATCGCAGGACTCACACCCAGTCGAGTCGAGCGAGCAGTCACCCCACACGCGCACTTGCACAGAGACAAGGTCCTTGAGGTGTGGGCGTAGCTTATTGTTGATCTCCGCGCTGTATTCGGCGGGGGGCAGGGCTGTGGTGGCCAGCATACTACGATCTGGTCCCACTCCTTTCCACAGGCGGACGGCAAGGTGTTGCATCCCTGGTAGGGCGATGAACACCCCACGGTAGTGGCTCTGTGGAAAGATATGAGCGAAAGAAGAATGGTAGGCCAGTATGGACGAACATACCATTCTCTCAACAAGACTCACCCGGAGGTGCGTGAGGTTGGGAAACGCAGCGATGAGAACATAAAGCGAGCTTCTCCAATCGGCCATCAGTGCATAACACTTTGTGTCACCACTCGTATCGACCGAGCGTACATCCAGCGACGTTGAGTTGGGCCCGAAATTGGGCGGAAACAGCACGGGCGTGAATGGATCAGGCTCCAGTGTATTCTGCATATCGTCCTCAGGGATCCATAGTGAGAGCTTGCACAAGTTTGATGCGTGTGCGACGATGGCAGCACAGTTTCGCACGGGGCCGGCGAAGGAGGTGAGATGGGAGAGGTATGTGGGGTTGGCGTCTTCGGGAACGCATATTCCCTCGATGTCGAGGCTCAGGGCCGTGAGGCGCGCGCTACCAGTGACTGTCGGAAAAATCCTATTCGGCTTTAAACGGCCTTGAAGGTGTTCCAAGCTGTTCCGTGCCGAGATGCCTTAAGCTGGCTTCCAGGACACATCTGGAAATCTTCGACGCGGTTCCAAGCCACCCCCAGGGTTCCAATGCCTCCCATGCTTCCCCGGTGCTGGGGGACCTTGCGACAGCTTCAATGACTACAGAACTCACCCAACCTACCTAGCTACGCCACCGTTGATAATTGGATGGATACATTCTGAATCGCACATATAGGAACGGCGACAAAGATATATATTAGAGGGAATTACTGTATACATGTAACTATGTACACAGGCAGGCTTGCGATGAATTTACCGAAGCCTGAGGACGAGCGTTAGTGAACATGTAAGACCACATTAATTGGACATACCTGGGAGAAGCAATGCAAAAGGTCTGGAGAAGTAAAATGAGTGAAGGAGGGCGAGGATACGGGTGTGTGCTTACCTGGGTTGTCGCGAGGAGCCAGCCTGGGTTCTTTGGTCAGCGATTTGAATCTGGACCGCGGATCTTAAAGACGCACCTGAGTCGACCGGTCTGATACGAGGTTGGATTCGTCCGGCGCGGTGGCGTAGAAGGGAGAGGGAGGCGGTGGGAGAGAGGCGCGGTGGGAGGGAGGTGGTGGGAGGGAAGAAGAGAGTGTGGAGTCACGGCTACGCGAGTGGGGTTGGAGTGGGGTTGATATAGGCGCCATGACGTCAATGATGTCATTTGCTCAGGCCGCCGCCTTTGACCTCTCTCGCGTCTTCCGCCGCCCATTCCTCGACGCGCCTCGTCCAACATCACCTACGCAACACCCACGTCTCTGATTTTGAGCCAGAACGAGAAGCTCTGCGGCGGAATTCCTCCCAAAACTCGACTCACCACGGCACCGGCACCGCACACCACTCTCATCTATCTTAAATACACTCGTCGGGACCGACCGCGTTATAACGCGCACAGTCGAGGCTCGGCTATCTGAACTGGAGAACGATATGGGGGAGATCAAACAAGAGCTCCGTGAATTGAAACACAACAGTGCGCCAGAACTTGTCCCATAGTATGGCGGGATATTTTTAACATTTTGCTTTCATTGCTTGCTCCCTCCCATCTACGGGGGCAAGAATGGGATGTATTATATCATAGACTGCGTTGACGAGAACATGTACCTGCGTATTAACAACATTGATTAAATTTTATTACACTCCTCCTTGCTCTTGACCTCCTATTATCTATATTACGAGAACAACCTCAGCACGGCATCGGACACCTTTCGACTGGAACCGGGGCTTCAAACGGCTTCAAACGAGTTCCATGCCTCCCCGCCGCGGCTTGCAAGCGCTCCCAAGCCCTGCCAAGGTCTCATGCTGTCCGATGCCGTTCCAACCCATTTGGGTTTTTTCCGACATGAGTAACAGCACAAAGTTCACCGCCGGGTTGGGCAGTTGGAAATATTCCTCCGCATAGAAAGAAAATTCGAGCGAAGTGAGGGCCGGAAGGCGCAATCGGGTTAACCCGGCCGCCAAGTCGGGGTCCATGGTAAATGGAGAATTTGCAGGCTCCTTGATCTTGAACTTCATACTGAGCGACTGTAGAAGTGGCGAACACGACGGCAGGGTCTCCAATCCTTTGCGGAGAACACCACGACGCGTGCCGCTTGGTGTTCGGTAGACCATAATTGTCACCCCTGAATGTTGCAGTGAAATGAAGCTTCTTGAGTCCAGGGAGGCGAAGGAACTATCATCGATGGTTAGGTCAAGTGGAAGGAATGGGTTGACACGGACACTCACGTCGAAGCGCGCCTCCTCATCTGTTACATCGCCGTCGAAGATCGACAACTCCTCCAAGCGGGGAAAATATCCCGGGGTCAGCAGCAATCCGCCTAATTTGTCGACATCCACCGGGGCATGCCAGTGCAGTACACGGAGAGCCGCTCCGACCGGGGGCCCTACGGGCGAATGCCCTGACCTAGGCCTTGCACTACTTCGTGCCAATAATGCAAGTTGTCGGCGGGGTGATTCTGTACCCAGTATGGAATTGCTAGGCGCCTGAGCGATCGCACTGTGTGCTCTATCTGTGCGAGATGTACGTCGGAAAGAGTTCTTATCAACAACTCGCTTTCCTCGTGACCGAGGGTGAGATGTCGTGGTAGAGCAGCTTGGAGAAAAACGAATAGAATGCGCGGGATACGGCAGATAGACGGGCGAGCGATTGGCGGGGGGAGCAGGCGGCAATTTCGCCCCAGATGTCGGGTGGGATAAGTGACATTCCGCAGTTTGGATCGCCTGAGTTATTGCTTGTTGCAAACGACAAAATGCCTCTATGCAGAGAATTAAGTGAGTAGTTGGCTTTGAGGAGAGACAAGCTCACCTTCAAAATAAATCTAAATCTGCACTATCGCTGAACTCAACACCTGAACGTAAGATTTTGGAATGAGTCGGTTGTTTTCTTCGCCGTGGGTAGATTGGACTTTAACGCGCATCTATTTCAACCAAGAACCACCACAGTATTAGAACACTTGAACAGGATCCTCGAAGCCAAAACATCACCACTGCCATTCATCGCGCTCATCCTCCGGTCCCCGCTCCCTGACAACCACGAAATCTTCGCCTAGTTTGCGCGCCGCAAACTCGTACTCGGCAACTAAATCCGGCGCATGATCATACTGTTCCTGTGCCTCGTCGCAGGATTCACACCCGGTTGAAGACAGGGTGCAGTCGCCCCACACGCGGACCTGCACGGAGAGCAACTGCGGGATACGTGGGCGCAGCTCATTGTTGATCTCCGTCGCATATTTGTGCGAAGGGAAGACCGCCGTGGGGGCGTCCCGGCGTTTTCCCTTGGCCACCTTATAGGAGAGTCGGACGGCCAGGTGCTGGAGTGCGGGGAGTGCGGCGAACACGTCACGGTACTCGGGCTGCAGAAATGAGTGAGTTACAGCGATGGGAGGTTTGAGAATATAAGCGTACAATTTTCTTATGCTTTGCGAGACTGATACGCAGGTGGGTGAGGTTAGGGAAGGCGGCGACGAAGAGGTCTAGCGAATTCTTCAACTTGGGGTGCAAGGGGTAGGGTACTGTCTGCCCGGTCTTATCTATCGCGCGCACGTCAAGGGAAGTCACGCTTGGCCCGAGATTCGGAGAGAAGGCCGCCGACGTGAACGGGTTCAGGTTGAGCATGCTCTGCACATCATGTAAAGTACTGCCAGGGGTCCACATGGAGAGCTTTTGGATGTTCGGTGTATGGGCGAGAATGACGGCACAATTTCGGGCGGAACCGGTGAAGGATGTGAGGCGAGAGAGATACGAAATATTGGGGTCCACAGGTACGCAGACGACATCGATGGTGAGCGTGAGATGCTTGAGGAGGGGAGTTTTCAGGAGCAAAGGCGTAAAGTCCATCGCAGGGTTGCGAAGTCGGAAGTCTGGTGCCTCGTAGACACCATGCAGAGAAAAGCCGGGGGTTGTGAGAACCGGGAGGTGCAATTGGTTCAGCGTTGCTGAAAAATCAGGGTCGATATCGAGCAGGGGGTCTCCAGCATCCTCATAGACTGTCAGTCCCAAGTCCATAGTAAGAGACTTGAGAAGCGGAGACGAGGAAGGTAGTGGGCGCAATGCCTTTCCGAGGTCATTCCACGACGCAGCCCATTTCCCGTCGTTGTCTGCTAGATCTGCGGCATAATTCAGGAAAAAAGGGCATGCTAGATCTAAAGGTCCCCCCACCTTGAATCCACAAATGGACATTGAATTCAAGTCTTTCGAGATTTGGGACCTTGATGAACTACCGGAATGAATTAGGATGATAAGACGCAGCAAGCGGATGTCACTCACGTCGAAGCGCTTCTCCCGATCTGTTACTTCTCCGCAGATTACCGAGAGTTCTTTCAAGTGCGGAAAATATCCTGGTGTCATCAAGATCCCGCCAAGCTCGTCGCAGTCCACCGTATCCCAATGAAGCGTACGGAGTGCCGCCCCGATTAGTTGACCAGCTCCCGCAATGCCTTGACCGAGCCCGCGTAGGATATCCTTCCACTGATATTCGGTACGGTCCCGATAATGCTTTATTCTCCAAACGACTTGTAGACGCTTCGACAGCCGCACAGGATGTTGTTTCTGTGCGAAGTGCACGCCATAGAGCGTTTTCATGAGTAGGTGAGACTGTTTTGTGGACAGTGGCGCCTTGGAGGACATGTCGCCGTAGAGGAGGGTCGAAAATAGTGTATAGAATGCGTGTGAGACGGCGGAGAGACGTGCGACCGACTGGCGCTCGGAGTGGATGCCAATTTCCGCCCATATTTCCGGAGGGATATCGGGCAGTTGCGATGGTGGAGAGATGGAAGGGCTGGAATCGTATGCGTGAGCCATAGACGAAATAAGGAAAGGGATCTTTCGGTGATCTTCACTTGAATCAGATTTCCGGTACCGCGTTTTAGGGGCTACTGAAAGATCGAGAAGGGTAAACATAGAGGTATGGGCGCAGAGGGGAGGTACATACCTGATACCAGGGTGCGATACCAGCCCTTTGAACTTGGGAGCTTGAGACCATCACGGTAGACCGTGATGGTCGAGAGAGAAATGCAAAACGTTAGCCTCCAAGGATTTCGATGGAAAGAAACACGCGCTTCGTCGAGAATACTAAAGGCATATATTCACCTCGGATAGGTACATACATCGAGAGCGAACTGAGGTACCACGAAGAAGGCGGCCAAACAACCACCGTACGACGACGATCATCCTACAGAGTAGACCCATCGAACTCCCGCGCAGTAACTGCTAGCCCAGTCAGCGGGCCAGCGGGCCACGCAGAAGTTAAGGCTGATGGGCGAAGCACCTTCTCTGACTCGTTCGAAGAGAAGGAAATGAAAATCAAGGCAAAATGTACAGCCGGAGTCGCGGCCGATACGACACTCCAGCAGACGGCGCACCCGGGGAGGGCATATCGGGAGGCGCAGAGTTCGAGGTGTAAAGGGAGCAGCCTGCGATCGTTGCGAGTGGCCACGGATAGAGGGAGCGTGCCTCGCAGCGAACGACTAAGCGACTACACGGTCCCCACCCTGTCCCGCTCGCGCTGCATGCCACCGATCTGGGATGTCGCAGAGGGGCATGCTAGAAAAACCTGCGCATACCCGTACAGCGCGCGCCACCGACCGTCCCCATCTTCCGGAGTAGACCGCACCATACGCCTGCCACGTTCTCCCCGGCACACATCCACCACTGGCACGCCGTCCGGCAGGTACACGACTGGCGCCAACCGCCATCGCCCGCGACCACGACAACACACCCGCCCATGGCCGAAACGACAGACGGGTGACACCCATCTGTCGCTCAATGCCTCGTCAGCTACTCGAGCACCGCGTCCACGCCCCCTTCTCAGCCGGCCTCCACGCAGCAGCAGTATCCTCGCGCGATGCCCCGCGCTCCTCGCCGCACACGGCCCAGCAGCACCCAAGAGGGCTCCTACACGCCACGCCAGGCCCAGCAGTACTACGGCCCCATGCCAGCGCCACATAACACCCCTCTCGCAAACACGGACCGACCCAGACGCAGTGAAGGCGCGCGCGACCCTCTAGTGCGTAGGCCCTAGATCTAGCATGTCCCGGAGGACGAAGCGGGAGGGTCAATGCCACGCCTCAGGGATTGTCCGCCCATCTCTATCTGCGCGCATGCCCGACGAGACAATACACTCGCAGGCACTCGGCCCGGGCGTACGCTGTTTACCTGCACGACGTCGACACACCCTAGCAGTCTTCCCGCACACATGCGCGAGTCGGCGACCTCGAAACCGTGTCGATCTTGCGGGCGCCATCCCGACGCGCACCCCGCCGCACGACACGCGCACCCCGTACGCAACGCACGCGCCCACCCCGTACGCAACGCACGCGCGTACGCACGTACGCACGCACGCCGCCCGCCCTCGGGCTCCGCGCACGATGCGCTTACACCCGACTGCCGCACAAGCCCGCACGACGCGCTCCCACCCCCCAGCGCACCACGAGTACGCACGCCCCACACCGTGTCAATTTTCCCCGCCCGGCTCTCCCGACGCACACCCCGCCGTACGACGACACCCACAACGCACGATACACCCACAACGCACGCCACCCACACCCCAAGATCCACCCGTACGCACGGCGTCCACGCACGCTACCCACCCCCGAGCTCCGCCCACGATGCGCTTACACCCGACTGCCGCACACCCCACAACACGCCCACGACCACAGCGACCACCCAGTGCCAAAAGGATCTCGTTCTCAACGCGGGGCGGAGGTAATGGGACCGCGCTGCCGATCACGAAGACAAGTACCGCCCGCCCGCGTCCGGACAATCGGGACTCAGCATCCGCGTCATTGAGGCTGGGCGCTCGGGAGGAATTTGTGGCGGACGCCGCCGCCCGCGCATGATGACGATGACAAGGATAGCGTATGGAAGTGGTGCAAGGAGAATGAATGACAAGGGGCAGGGAGGGAGTGGACGCCGTACCATCACGCTGAGGCTGGTGCGGAGGCGAAGGCGAAGGACGCGAGCACGGAAGAGGCGCAGCTCCGAGGAAGAAGACCAACGAAGAAGGAGAGCAGCGGAGAGAAGATGGAGATGAGATGGAGACGTACATCTGCATCGTCGCCACATCTATATGTCGTAGGCCGATTGAGGACAGAACGAGCAGAACGAGGTGGAGGAAGAGATCAACAGGGGTGTTTGGTTCCAATGCCGACGAGCCTGGGAACCAAATACGGCCTTGCTTGCTTCTTCCCATTGCCCTTTATGAACGGCTTGGCCTCTCGTGCTTCTTCAAAACTTCAAAGTGAACTTCCGTCGATCCCTCAGCGTGGACTCAAGGCACAATCTTCAGCAATCCAACATGCACTTTCTTCAAAGTTTGAACCGCGCAGAGGTTTCTCGTTAGCCCGGGCTTGAAGCTTCACGGTTGGAGCACAACTACATACGAGTAACTATCGTCCCAGCCACCCGATTTCAGCCAAGGCTGAGGCTTGGGACCCTCTACCCATACAACAGAACAAATTATCCCTCCCACGAGTCGCGTTTCCTCTGATTCGATTCTCATTCCACCCTTGGATCTAGAGCTCGCACCGCAGGAGCATAAATTCTATCTGGTATACGACGCCCGAGACAAACAAGGTTTTCAACTTGGACTTCTCGTCAGTCCCCCATTTTTTCGGCGTCAGAAACGACAGTGCCAGTTGCTCAGCTCCAGGTTGAGAAGGCCGGCGCGTCTTCTCTCCTGCGGAGAATCCCAGGGGAGCCTTGGTTCGAAGTCCCTCCGTCGGCTTTGGCGACGATATTCAAGGTGGGTGACGCCCCCAACCTCGTGGCTGCGATTCCCCTTGGAGATACGCTCTGCCCTGCGCTGTAAGATTACTCAAGAGATGGACACAGAGTGCCCGGAGAAGCGCAATGTCGGCACTGCTAATCCCGATCTTGCTCTCAAGTACCCATACGAGCTTGTGCTGGCCATCGAGAACAACCAAGTGACGTTCAAGATTGGTGCCGCAAAGCAGGCCTGACCCGTATCCCGCACACGCTTGAACTTCCACTCACTGAGTTTGATACGGACGAACTCTACACAGTTCTACTCTGCGCGAGACTTCTTCCATCTCCGTCGTTCAAAAAACAACACGAAGAATGGACTCGCTGCTTGTCTCAAACTCGCGACTCACACGCTCGAGGAGAATTATCTGGACGCGAATCCCGACCGGTTCTCATGCGGTCACGAGGCAAACCCAAGATGGGCACTTTTTGCCTTTTCCTTGTGCACTTGCACTCCGTTTCGCCTGCAATTCAAATATATCATTCATCCTGCGTCGGGGGAAGTCAATGTCCGATATTCTTCGGAATGCCGCGCTTCGCGGAGTAATTCGTCTGGAAAGCATCCTTGGCACTTGGACGGCTGGATGGATTGATGCATGCTATGAGTTAACTGACCATTCGCTGTTCTTTTTCCTGTACCGCTTTCGCTTATATTTTTATAGATGTTGGAAGGCTGCGTGGCATTCGGCGCCATTCGGTATGTCACTGGCGCTGTGAATAAACCCAGAGTAGCACCCGGATACGGTAAGTTCAATTCAACGAATTCAAGAAGTTCACTGCGTTCCGGGGTCGCCTAAACATAACAATGTGTAGCTATTTCCGGAGCTGTGTAGGTCAGCGTAGGTCACTACACAGAGCTACACAGCCTCTGTTTAGCTCTGTTTAGACGGATAATTCTAATGGGAAACCCGGTTTCCCGAGAAACCCCCCTCCAAAATTTGGGTGTTATCGGGGAACCGGGTTTCTCGAGAAACCCCTCCGGAATTTTCGGGGGTAGACGAGCTTGGCACCGGCCAATTTCTGAGACTCGGATGCATTGTTTCCAGCACGGAATATAAATAACGTGTATGGTTCCGGGAAGTCCATTAAAGTTATATAGTTATATACACACCGTCTGGACAATTTGAGTGATTATGACCTCCCGTCCGGTACAGCATGCATTGGTGTGTGTCTTTATTGTGAATTTGTGGCAGCCGGTGTGGCTGGGTGGGAATTCTCATCTTCTGGCAGCATCCAGCTTGCCATTGTGACGGCGGAGCCGCGCGCTGGGCCCGGCGGGGTTTGCACCTCTATGCCGGCTCTCCCTTGCATTTGTTAGACATGCTCTACATGCTCAACCTGTGTGTGATGTAGCAGGTGAGTCACAAATTGTTCATGACCTGTTTCCCTCAAGCTTTGCTGGTTGAAATCCTGTGCTCAAGTAACAACAGATTGAAGATGATTAAAACATGGTGTTCATTTTAGCTGAACTCGCCATGAGGAGGCTCATGATTGAGTAAAACTGGTTATAAAGGTACCAGGCAATGAAGGGACTCATAGGAAAGCATTCATGGCGTCCAAATGGTACCCCAGAATAAAATCACTGAAAATTGAACCGTGGGACTAAGGATTTGATGCAATCAATCACTGCATTCAAGGGGAACCTATGCTGAGTCAATAAAGGTGCACGTAGGTGTACGTAGGTCAGCGTAGTCGGCTACAATAGGTCACCGTAGATCACCTACGTCCACCTTGACAGAGATCAATAAAGGCGCACGTAGCTCTGCGTAGGTGTACCTAACTGATCTGAACTGGGTATATTTAGATCAACGTAGGTCGGCGTATGTGCTACAGCTCACCTACGCCCACGTTCATTGACCTCAGGCAAAATAGTCAGTACAGTTGTAATTGGATATACTGCTAGGATACTGCTCTCAGCATAGGTCACTATGTAGACCTACATTCACCTACATTCACCTTGCATAGGTTACTACGTCGACCTATATTCACCTACATTCACCTGAGCCAGCCTTGACTGACCTATGCAGACCTACACAGACCTACATCCACCTACGCAGAATGTACGTAGGTGGGTCTCAGTGTAGGTCCATGTAGGTCCATGTAGGCCCCTGAACTTAGGCTGAGCCTAGGAGGTCCTTGAATGCAGTGAATTCTGGCTATGTGAGTGTTCCGCCTGCTGAGCTGTTCAACTGGGATGCCAGGAACAGAAACCCATATGTCGCCGTCGCCTAGGTCCCCCCCCCCCGGCAGGACCATGAATTCCTTGTTTTCTTCCATGGGTTTCTGTCCGCAGCCCCAGACACTCAAAATATAAACATCCAAATCTATGCCAAATGGTTAATGATCTTAGGAAAGGATTCAATATCGAAAATCATCAGTGCACAGTCACTGCGTTGAAGCCTGATCTACCTGCGGGCTGCCGATGTCTGCCGACCAGACATCAGCAGATCTCAGCAGAGCACCGCACCTCGGCAGACTCGGGGGAGGTCTGCCGAGGTGACCAAGAACACCAGCCAAGGTGTGGCAAGTACACCAAATCTTACTTTCACAGAGGCTGCAAACGTGATCTTAGGAGACCATCGGTGTAGGTCAGCTCCACTGATCTCAACATAATCTGTATAGACTTGTCTTAAACGCAGTGAGTGCAAGATTAACTCTCAGTCCGGGCAATTTTGATGCCAAGCCGCAACGCCGGAAGTCCCGGCGGGGTTTCTCATTAGACAATTGAAAGATTTCCCTGATCTGTGGGGGTTTCTCGGGAAACCGGGTTTCCCATTAGAATAATCCGTAAGTTCTGTCATCCACTTTGTATCGGACTTGAGCGCAAATTTGGGCTGAAATGTCCGCATAATGATTGGACATAGAGACCATTTCAGAGGCAAATCCGTCCGCACTATGATCGGACATACAACCACATATGCCGATCTCCTACTCAGCGGAGGCCTATTTAGGCCGGAGCTAGCCGAGAGGGACCTTGAGCAGTTGAGCCCGATCTCAGCTCTCGTTTCAGACTTCGGCCTTGACGGGTTGGCCATTCGCCGTGACACTGGGCGCTGGCGAGTCCACCGAGGGATGATGTAGCAACGCCATCTCCACCGGTTCATTCGAAGGCTTCTTGATGAGTCGGCATCTCGGGCGCCGATGTGCGATGCATCGCCGCTGTAACCCAAGCCACATCATTTCGCACGGTTCAAAGCGCACAAGCAAATACTGTGATATTTCGATCAATTAATTTAGTGTTTTGGAGAAAAGAAATCCTGGGGACGGAAGGAAAACTATACTCCCACAACAGAAAGGGTCCCGTGTGGCGCCTGGCTGTCGATTTGAACGGTAGCTTTCTAACAGACGAGATCAAGACGAAATTCTCATGGCACACAAACTGCTCGCGGCGGCTTTATCTCCTTCTATTCCGATGTAACCTAGCTCAGTGGCATTAAATCTGAACGCGTGCATGTCGCAAATAAACAAATTTCCTAGCGAGGCCATAATCAATAAATAAGTAAATCTAGGTTGAACTGGATATGTAAGTCGGTTGGCGGATCCAGGTTGAGCTGGAGAGTGTAGTGTTTGGTACGATCAAATAGCTTCGTCAGCCTGAATGGAGCGAAGCATTTCACGGGCCTTCTCCGACCGGCACTTGATATTCACATCGAAGTCGGATGGGAAACTAGATGTGTATGAGGGATGGTTGAAATCGCTGAAGATCAACCCTTACATGATGGTGCCGTTCGTGAAGGTGATCTCCGGGATGACCTTCTGTCCTTGCGCGTTGACGGGGGGCAAAATCTCGCAGGTGGAGAGAATTGTGGACACGACGGTGAAGAATGTGGCCTCCGCGAAGAGTCTCCCGGGACAAACACGTCGCCCAAACCCGAACATGATATCAGTTACCTTATTCATTTCAGAGTCATCTAGACCGTAGCGATCCGGATTGAACTCGTGTGGGTTGGGGTAAACCTCTGGGTCGTGGAGCATGTACCTAAAAGTTTCTGAGATTCAACATATGGCTCGAAAGTGGAGCGGGAAAGATACCAGACGTTCGGGATCATCAGGGAACCCTTGGGCAAGTACATTCCTTCATAGATATCATCCTTAGTGAGCGCATGTGCAACTCCTAATCCTAATTAGTAAGTTGAGTTCCCTTGGATGCTGGGGACATACCCAACGGTATCGCTGGATTCCACCGGAAAACCTCGACCATGACACTCTTGATGTACGGTAAGGAGGCCTTATCCGCAATCGTGGGCAACCGGTCCTGGCCAATAATGTCGTCGAGCTCTTTCCTTGCCTTCGCCTGGATGGCTGGATTTAACATCATCGCGAGGAACAATATCAATAGCGTCGACATGTTCTGCGCAAACTGTTTCTGTGATTCTGACACGCGATACGGGAGTGCTCACAGTATCCATTCCTCCTCCCATCACCGCGGAAGCCGACCAAACCAGGTGAGCCTCTTGTTCAGTGGACGGGTTCTTGTCGACGCTTTCGAGCACGGTGGCGCACATGTTTGGAACAAGAACTTTGCCCGACTCCTGTAGAAGTGGTTAAACAGGATAGGAAGTCGACGGTAGCAAGCCCACAACGCACCAGATTATTCTTGGTCCACAGATACGCGTTCCACGAAGTGTTGTGGACAATTCTTCGCCATTCCGAGGCCGTTTTGAGGAACCCCGCGCCTGGCATCCATTTCGGCAGGAATTGTACTGATGTTCGGTGAGATAACAGCGAGGAACCAACATTTTGAACGCACAGCTCGGTACAAAGTCGACGAGCCAGGCTCCTGGCTGCGTGGCCTTGCTGAAATTGTTCATTGCCGTTAGAGGGGACGTCAGCATTGGATCATCGTCGCCGGTCAGAGTGTGGCCATAGGTGACCCGAATGATCATGGAGCCAAGTCGCCTGAATAACGATTGGAGCCTCCAGATAGAAACGAATTCTGGACCACAAGACTCACAATTTGATCTCAGACCGGAGGCTGCTAGGCTTGTGGAGTATATTCCACACAAGCTTTCTCCCCTCTCTTTCCTGGATCGAAGAATACCGCGTGATGGCAGTTTGGCTGAAATCCTGCATAACAATTTTACGCTGTTGGCGCCAGTCCTCCCCATACGGCTTCATAGCGAAAGTTTCCGCATAACCAGAGCTAAGCCCTCTTTAGAAACAGACAGCATACGGAAGCTGAATACGTACAGGATTGCCATTACCTAGTAATTTGGTAAGCAGGTGAACACGCAGTTTCGGACCTGGCTCACCAAGTTCCGGGGGCGGTCAGAGTAAATCGCAGAACGCCCGTCCAGAAGATCCATGGCGGCCTTCCTAGAGTTCAATATGATCAGAGGCTGTCCCACGACATCTGCGTATACGATGCTGCCTATACATATCGTCAGTCAAACACCGGGCGGATGAACATGTCCAGGACCGTATATCTTTGCCCATTCCGCGAAGGTTAACCACGGGTGTGATCGAGGCATTTGGAGGGCACTCCCAACGACAGGCAGCCTTCTTGGGCCAGGTGGAAGATTGTCTTTGCGAGCGGAAAGAGCCTTCAGGAGGAGAAGTACTGTGGTTGCAGCCGCAACTGTGAGAAGTGTCGTAGCCTGGGGGGAGTCCATCGACAATAAGCCCGACATTGGAGTTGGGGGAAGGAATGAGAAGGTCCGACAGCATAGATACTAGAACTAGTCACCGTCGACCGGGCTGTGCCCCGTACCCACTTGCACCCACCATCAGCCGCATTCCTTTATGGATAAGTCGCCGATACCGCCGCCGCCATCCGTGGACATACTAAATGCCCCAACGACACCCTCCATTTCATTCACCGCATCCTACATTGAGAGCAGTAATGGAGCCTTTGGGTTCCTTGATCGGTGTTCCTTTGGTATCATATCCCGAGTGGTTTTCTCGTCTGAGGAGCACAGTTCAAAAACTCATGCACAAGTGCCTGCGACGCCAAGAAATGGGTCCAGTATTGGCGAGGAGTTAGATTTTACCCACTTGAATCAAGGACGTGTATCAATATACACAACCATTCTCGCGCCTTGAAGCCTTTGGAACCCGAAAATGGAACTGGAACTCGGTCCGACTTGGAAGCGTTCATCGATCAAAAACGAGACGGAGAAAATGGAAAGACGGAAAAAAGGGCTGATACAACATCTACTAGACGGTGCGCTCGGCGACCAGCGGGGCAAATGGGCAGGTGACCATCCGACAGAATTAGACCCGTCGAACTCTGCTACACGGGGGTATGTTGGGGGCGCACAGGTGGGGGAACAGCCTGCGATCGTTGCGAGTGGACACGGATGGAGGGAGCGTGTATCACTGCGAACGATTGAGCGACTACACGGTCCACGACGGGTAGAGTACTCCCACTCTGTCTCGCTCGCGCTGCAATGGTGCAGCCTGGCCCACCCCGCGAGCCCTTCCCAGGGTCGCCGCCATCCCGATGAGCCCGCGCACGTACTCCGGCGGTGCACGCACACGCCCTCGACACCAAAAGTATGCACCGCACCATCACCGGCCACGCCCACTCCTCCAGCCGGCGCCACGCAGCAGCATCCTTACGCGACGCCCGCGCGACACCCTGGCGGCGCACGGTCCAGCACCAAGAGGGCTCCTCATACGCCCAGGACTCCACCACTCGGATCCACCCGTCCGCACGAACAGAATGCGGATCGATCGAAAGGCAGCGTCAAAGTCGACGCGCACTGCGCGGCGGCTCCCCGAGACAGAGAGTATCGTAGAGAATCAAGTCCACCGGACACGCCCCCAGCGGGTGTCATGCAGCATCTTCGCCACCGACTAGGGATATTGCGGCGGCTAGACGAAGCGGCGCGCACCCGTACAGCGCGAGCCACCGACCGACCCCATCTCCGGAGTACAATGCGCCATGCGTCTGCCACGTTCCGCCTACACTGTCAGGAAACCATCGACAGCAGGTCCACAACTGGCGCCAACCGCTAGCGCCCGCGACCACGACGACGATTCGTAGTACACGCACAGCCCGAGAAGGACGCACCCCCAATCTCCGCCCATCCTTGACTCGAGCAGGCAACCCGCGCGCGCAGCGCCATATACCGCGCCGCGCCGATCGTGGGCCCCACTCTCGCTCAGCTCCCCGCCAACCGCGCGATCCGGCCACGACGCAGACCACATCCCGCCGATCCCGATCCCCGCCCATCCTCGACTCGAGCAGGCAACCCATGCACCCCAGCGCTCGCCACATCCACGTCGCCCATCTGCGCCCACTCTCGATGCGCTCCCGATCACGACGCACACCGCCCGCGTCCGGGCAAGCACGGGAGTCCGCGGCGCCCATCATCATCTACATCGTACACCACGCTCGCCCGCCCACCACGTTCGCCAACGACGCACGCTGACGCACGCTCGCCCGCCATTAACGATCGGTCTCGGTGGGGGCGCTCAGCGGCAAGCACTTCTGTAAGACGCGAAATGTGGCGCGGGAGGGGTACAGAGCAGGCAGGGCAGGAGGTGGCGAGGATCCTGCGACGCGGGTGTAGTCGGACTGTAATCTGCGAAAGGGCATGTATCAGCGCGAATTCATCGTTGAGGTAGAGAGAATGAAAAGAGGGAGGGAGGAGTGGACCGTCGGGGACGACGCGGTCAAGGGGGATGTACTTCGGCTCCATAATCCACGAGAATGGGACGTCGAGGCCGCAGCTCCGAACGGAGAAGAAGAAGTAACTACGACGAGAAAAGGAGAGGAAGAGGATATGGACACATACACGTATATCTGTTTCGTTTTGCCATGGGAGCCTCTGGAGGGACAAACAGTGGCTTTCTGGGCCCGCGGAGTTGTATTCGCGTCATGGTGGCGAGGTACAGGGAGAGGATGCGGACGCGAAGGAGCCAGCGCAAGGTGGACCCCGGAGCGGATCGACGATGACGTGGAGGTGAAGACGGGCGGGATGGCAATCTGGGCGTGGAGGCGTATCAGCGTGAGCAGCCGCAGAAGAATGACAATAGGGAGGAGGGGGAGGGGGGAGGGTACGTCCTTCACGCCCCCAAAGCGAGGTCGGGACGATTGCAAAGGGCCAGAGAAGGAGGATGTAGGAAGACATGTCCTCTCGCTTCATGGCTTGCTGGTGAGAAGGGCGCGAAGCTTGAGCGCACTCTCGCACATCTGGCTCCACCGGGAGGCGGACCTCACAGCTGGCGCCGGTACCTGGAGGGACTAGAATCAGTATCGTATTCGCGCTAGTGGAATGGAAGGGAAAGAGCAAGTAGTCGCATAATGATGCGATGGACGACAGGGAAGGGAGGCGATGGAGAGGGACGAGGCTGAAGGAGAATGCTGATGAGAAAACGCACCGTCGACCGCACCCCTTGGTGGCATCGGCATCCAGCGGCGCCACGTAGCAAATGGACGAGAATGAGATTGAAGCACTAGAGAACAATAGTCAGTTTAGACGACGAAGGGACGCAAGGGGAGGCGGAGATGAAGAGCAGCGCATGCAATGAAAGAACGGAAGCGAGGCAAGGACAAGGTACTTGCCTTTGCAATGGATCGTCATTGGTGCCCCACTGGTTCCGAAGATTGAAAATATGGCGGGAGTTCGACACCAAGAGCGGCCAACGAAAGGTATGCGCGCTGGAGGCGCATTCAGACAGACTCCAGCTAAAGCTCAGACTGCACGACGAATGCTTAAAAAAGAAAACAAGGTCGAGCTGCCCAAACGTTAACGAGGTCTTTGAGAACGATTGTAATGCAGACTTTGAGATATTATCGAGCGCTGGCGACCGGGTAAGGGTCCGAATCGCGTCCATCCATTAACTGCAGATACTCGTCGTTGGTGGAAAGATGCTGAAAACTGCCCCGCTTGGTTGTTTGAGCGGGCGTAGACTGGGCTGGAGAGTTAGACACGTAAGAGACGTATTCAAGCCCCGTGAGCGACCGTGAGGCGCACTTGTGGTTTTAGCGTGAAAAACAAGGCGGAGGAAGAGATCAACAGGGGTGTTTGGCCTTCGGGCCAACACCTCCGCAACCAAATACGCACACATCAACCTGAAGTTGCCACTTGCTTTCTACCATCGTCGTTCCTTCGTTGATGCTCTTCTCTTGAATTGCTTTGCCGTGCTCTATGTATTCCGAGTTATTTTCCTGGGCCTGAAAGGTTCCCATCTCGCTCAATCTGACGCAGACACCCTACATAGAGGGGCCTATTCGAGGTTGTCTGCCTCCCTACGACCGGCGCATGTCCAACCCTCGGATAATTTCCTTCGCGTAACGAATCCATATCTGAAGCGACATGAAAGAAGCAGTTTGCTTTTATCTCGCCCGGTTTCTTGTCGCCCGAGTCGATTCTCTCCAATCTCGCGGGAAATATATGTACAGCCGGCGACAGAAAACGGAAATCCCCTTGCTTCAGGACACCTATCTCTCTCGGTATCGCTGGTGGGCTCTGGCATCGTCGTCGCTCGGGCCGACTTTGGAGTTCTCACCTGTCTATAACGAGTCGGCTCAGTGCGAAGTTCCAACCGATCTGTCGGAAAAAAGCCAAATTACTTGCAACGGATTGAATCAGCTTGAGACCTTGAGACGGCTTGAGAGCGGTTGCAAGCCCCTCAGCCATGACTTTCAAGTTCTCTCAAGCCGTCTCAAGTCCAGTGGGTGACTCCCAAGCGGTCCCAAGCTGAGGCAAGGTAGGCTCGGCTTGAGAGGCCTTGAGGCGGCTCACAGCAGGTTCATTTGTTGTGTGCCAGAACTCGAGACAGGGGTACTAAAGTTGCAATTCTTCCCTTACACTTTACTGCCATACATAGCGACACGCTCTTGTAGCGTAATATGAATCACGAATAAAATAAATTTGGTTTGTGCTGGCTACTTAAACACACTACGTGTAAACTCTCCTGCAGGTAAACTCACGGTGCTCTGGAGCGTAGCTCGGTGAGGTGTCCGACATGATGTGAGTTGCCACCTGCGCACTGTGGCGCATGACGCGGTGGGCTTGATGTAGGTAGGATTTAAACCCTCGTTCTGGGTTGGTTCGAAAACATGTATAACCGTTAACGCACTTTGATGTTTCCGCCTTGTCTCCGCCAGTGCGAGTGTTCACATCCGCGAAATTCCATTCAATGGTGGAGAGGCAAATATTCGGGAGATAGCATTGCTCCAACCTTGGAGGCGGCCGACGCGTATTGAGTTTGAATGACCCAGATGGGACGACAGCGGCGGTGGGGTTCTTCGAGTCGGAGACGTGCATAGGACGTGCGTAGTGCCCGAATCCGTGCGACGGGGGACGGGCATTTGAGCAAAGTGGAGAGAAGTGGAGTCGTGGAGCAAACTGCCGTCATCACTTGCTCTATATAGCCGGCGGTTGGTGACGGCGTGACTTCACCTCTCTTCCTTTCGTCCCGCCACCACCAACGTCCCAACCACCTCTCCCCATCCTCTTGCTTGCCGCAGAACGGGTTCACACGGCGAACGATCTTACATTCAACCTACGATTCTGCAGACGACGCCAAGTTGAATAGTTGTAGTGGGTTCCCCAGCGGTGCGCAACTCTCAGACGGCTTCTCCTGCACCCACTGACTCATCTCTTATCAATCTTCCTTCAAATTTCAAACTCCGCCTCCATCAAGCTCAGATATTACCTGGTGCGTCGAGTTATATCTAAGTCTACTACGACTACTAATTTGTAGTCATCTACTGCAGCGTCTGCGCCGGATCATCCTTAGAAGGTAAGTTACTTATGTGTGTTACATCTCAACGCTGCGGCAACTAATTCCTCTTTCTCTCAAGTCTGTATTACCGCATCGTGGGCGCAAGCCGTGTGCGGGGTGCTGCGCGCGGGTCTTTCGTCTAGTATACTATGTATATTTATCTACATCGTGCAATACATTCTTTCATTCTTATGTGCTTATGACTGGGGATACGAAGGGTATGCAACGTTGCCTGCAGCGCCGGCTAAGTATAGCAGTGCGTGCTCCAAACACCTTGAGACGCCTTGAGATCAGTTACAAGACCATTTGACCCAAATGGCCTTGAGACAGCTTGAGAGCCACAGCGTGGCTTGAGACTGGTCTTAAGAACCTAACATGTGTGTTACAAGCCGCCTAAAACCTAATGACCTTGCAACGGCACCCAACATATCTGGAGCCGTTACGAGCAATTGTTTTTTTTTCCGACATCTGAGGGGGGGTCGTTCTCTTACTACCAGTGCATATAAAGTCAACTCCGAGTTTTCTAGTTTCAGGAGGCCCCATTTGGTAATCGGTGTAATTCGAAAGCGAAACCGTATGTCAGCGGTC
Source organism: Mycena metata (assembly GCA_029378385.1). Classification (NCBI taxonomy): domain Eukaryota; kingdom Fungi; phylum Basidiomycota; class Agaricomycetes; order Agaricales; family Mycenaceae; genus Mycena; species Mycena metata. Next base: position 357,483 of record JARKIB010000043.1, on the reverse strand, counting down.
GCCGGTGTTCGATAATGCACTATTGATAGAGAAAGCTCATGTTCGATATTCTGCCAACCAAGTAGGTGTCGGCGTCTTTGGCCATTAATAATTTCGACCCAGGCTCACCTTTACACCGTCGGTTCAAGGTACGCGCGCGCGCCGGGGTGACGATGTTTATACGCTAACGTTAAGCTACATATTTAGGACCCAATGATGATTCAAACATCGTTAATTCTACATGAACCGCTCCGAATTTCAGCTAAATATCAACTTTCCCCATTCCCCGACTTTGATGTCCACAGCCTGCCAGCCCTTGCTGTAGAACCGTCTATCAATTTGACTTTTATGCGGCGAGGTCCCCGCCCGGTCCATCGTCGTAAGCGTCAGCTCTCCTGCAGTCCCGACGTCACCAAGCCCCGACCAACGCATCCGAAACCGAATCCCTTGATGATCGACCTGTGGTAACACGAAATCGTATAACACTCCCATGCACAGCCCATCCTCAAACTCTATCTTCCCTCGGCGCTTGAATGTACCCCAGGGTGTCCGGAAAGTGTCCTCGACGATTAACGTGCGTGCCGGGGGTTGCATAACGAGCATCTGGCGCCAGCTTGCGCTTGCGCGTCTGAACGCGTCCGGCGTGCTGGCCCAGGGCATCTTCATAATGATCTGGATTCTCCGGTGCGAAGAACGGCGGGAACATCGCCATTAGCAATGGATTCCGCATCAAAGGCGCGGTGAGTTCGATGTCGGGCAGGAAAAACAGCGCGCGCTGGAGTGGGGGAGTACGCGTGACCGCGTTCCACATTTTGCTAACACGCGAGGCGGTAACGAGGAGATCGCGCATGGGGAGTCGAGCAAGGATGAGCTCGAGGAGCTCCGGTGTGGCGAGCACAGTCTCCTGAGCGGGGAACATGCCAGTGTGCGCAGAGTCTGTGTTTCGCCGGAAAGATTGGACCGTCACACTGATCCTTCTTCGGAGCGCACACCATCGGTTGAACATCGATGGTCACAGGGCCAGTCGACGAACGCGGTAGGTAGGAGAGTGAGGAAGAGAAGTAAAGCGTGGCGGAACTAGCACAGCATCAAAGCGATGCTTGCATACGATCATGAGTTTTTGATCGTCAGCGGTCGGACGCGACGCGGCGCGTTCTTTGCCTGTGTTTGAAATTTCTCAATGACTTGTCTTGGCAACATTTAATGTTCACCCAACCAATTCAACCAATTGAACATTGACCTAAGTAGCATGACTGTGGCTTCTGTTCAAGGTTCGTTGAAATAATTTGCGATCCGGACCCACGACTTCTGCCGGCCCGAGGAATTTACCTTTTCGAGAGGTCCAGCATCTCCATCAACCACGGGGCCAGGGGCGGCAACACACAAGTACCTACAAGCACCCGGTCCAGATAATCGAACAAGGTAATTCCCACGTTTTCTTGACAGATTCTCGGCAAAGATCGCGGCGCCCAAAACTGGCGCCACACGCCGGCAGATTTGGAAATGCTGGGTAAATCTCCCCTCTCTCTTTCTTTCTCTTCCCTTGCTCTTTCCTTTCGGGAATTTATTATTTCGCTGACAAATCTACCTACGGGCCACAACACCAGTAACTGGCCTCAAACATCACTCTTGCGGCACATGCCGTGTGTATGAATTACGGCTCACAGATGAATACTTGATGAATACCCTTCTTCGGACTGCCGTGGGAGCAGACTATATATTTTTGTATCCTTCGGCATTAAAGGGCCTCCACACCTTCCCTCTCCTAGCACACCGAAAAAAGGGAAATTTCGGCCCGGCTAAATTGGTTCCTGAAACTATTAGATTAAGCCTCAACAAAAATGGAGCTGAATTTGCGCACGAAACTGTAAGATTCAGCTCAGCGAAAACGTTGCTGAATCCTGTGGAATCAGTAACATTTTCAGCCGGGCCCAAACTGCTGCTGAAACCACTGCACTCGGCCGTGCCGAAAGTATTGCCGAAACCACTCGATTCGGCATCGGTTTCGGTCGAGACCAAACCAATACTTTCAGTCCGGCCGAGAATGAGGCCCAAATTAGTGGTTTCAGCCGCGCTTTTAGCCTGGCTGAAAGCACCAGTTTCGGCCCGGCCCAAAATGCAGCTGAAAACAATAGTTTCAGCTACGCTTTCCGGCGGGCCGAAGTGACGGCCTATTCTTATTGTTTCGGTCAAAGTTTCGGCTTCGGCCGAAAGGAATGCTTTCAGTCTGGCTGAAATTAATCTGCAGCTGAGCGGCTGCTCAACGGCTGCTCAGCAGCAGCGGTAGCGGTACTGCTCACTTTTTCTTTTTCTCTCCTCGTGAATTTATGTGGAATTCGCTCCCGTTGTGCAAGGTAAGCGCGGGGGCTGTGAGTAAGGAGCAGGGATTGAAACAGGAATGACACTAACTTGCAAACACGGACAACGACACGTCTTGAAGATGCGTTCGTGGTATGTGGCGGTGCCGCCTTTTGTGTCCGAGTCTTTTTGTTCTTCGGTTAATTGTGTATCGAATTCACGTGGGCGTGTCGAGGGCAAAGCGCATCGAGCCCCGTCGGGCGGTAGGACAGAAATAATTCAAATTAGAATGCCTGAGTGGAAATGGGCGGTAGGCGGTAGGAAGTACTAAGTACACAGCCACGAGGAAAGAAATATATTGGCATTCAACCAGATGAGGGACATTGGATTCCTTCGATCCGGAATTGCTTGGCGCTGAATCCTCAGTAACACTGCTCTCATTGCTCATCGGAATCACTGCGGTCCATGCATAGTGAAGAGTCAGCAATCTAAGCGGTGAAAAATTAAAGAAACTAGTTCATATTAAAGTTTGTGCGACCGGCGCGCGGAAAGCCTAGTAGCACTGCGGGGATTTTGACCTTTGGCTGCTACACTGTAGGCCGAATATGAACCGCGTTACTCGTCTACCGCATATGAGCAGTGATGCAGAATTTCGATTCCCATCAGCGACAAGATAGAGATACGAGCCCTTTTGCCAAATTTGTGACCCGAACATGGTCTTCAACAGTGCTCCTGCATGACAGTAAGTTAGTCACGGACTTCATCTCCCAAGGTCATACTGATGAGAATTCTGTAAAGGAAGTAGTGAGCATGAGATTTATGAGGATGGAAGCGATAAGGATGAAGAACGAGGGCATATAACTCCGTGCCGTAAAGGTGGGATTGAAATGAAATATGGAATGTCCTCTGGTACGAGTCGCTAGGAAGAAGAAAGAAAGAAAAAGGGTCAAGTAAGGGAAAGGGCAGAAACCTCAAGGCCCCGGCACTGACGGTCCCCAAATGGTTCCCCGCCGTCTTGTCCGCCAGCCATCCAGTGCACGGCCCCCGGCCGCCGAGGACAACGATGGTGGCCACAGCGAGAAGAACAGCAGCGTGGCAGGCCTGTGCGGAAGTTGAGAAAGTCATACCCGGCATGGCAAAACTTGGACCGGGAATCAGCAGATGCTGGCGGCAAAACTCACCTGTGCAAACAAAATGCTACCGCGGGCAAATCAGGACGCTTGAGCCTGCAGAATGTTCTGGGCGGCAGCCGTCAGCAGCAAGGAAGGCTAGACGAGCTGCAGTTTGTTTAATTACCCGCCGATTACCCGAGGATTTTGCTGCAAAATCCTCGAGAAATTTTCAAGAAAAGGGTGAGCGATTAAAAGTCTATATCCAGGTTGTCAGTTGGGAGAATGATCCACGGGAGAAATCGGACGAACGTACCAGAAGCCAGGCCGCGGTAAGAGCAGATCCCCGACTGGATCATCTGGTGGGAAGGGCGCGATATCTCCACCAGTGGACGGTAATACCGACGAAAATTTTCAAATACCGGCCATGCAAAGTTAGGATTTGGCTTTGGCGGAGATCTAGGGAAGAGAATCGGCGATAATAAAAACGAAGTCTCGCGATGGAATTCGCTGGACAGGATTGTCCGCCGGCTGGGCTAGAGTTGACAGTCAACGATGCTAGCGGCATTGACGAAACCAATCCTCGAACCATGAGGATTATCCAGATAATCCTAGATGCAGACGTTACAAGGTGCTCCGAAAGTTGTGCAGCAAATCCTTTCAAGTTGGTGGCTCAGCCCGTATTTTTTGCAGAACACTTGACCACAGGCAGCGTCAAGGTCACCGACGACGTTGCGTCGGGGACCATGCTGGCAAACCGCACAGCTCTCGAGCGAAGTGGTGTTGTGTTTGGCGGGTGAAAGCGATGGGATCGGCCCACTCCGATAGCTGAGCGCTGAGGAGCGCTGACTCGGAGCGCTGAGATGATAGTCCTCAGTCAAGGTGTTGAGTGTGGCAGTGCCGCCAACGCGCTCACGTGCCGAACGGAACGTGGCGGTGGTGCGGTAATTTCGCTTTTGTCCCTAGGCCTTATTGTTCTTGAATTCGTCTTACTCAATTGGCTCGCATATCTCTACATGATGACCTCGCCAGAGGCGGGGAGGCGCGCACCGCGTGCATTAGCGCCGCCGTTCACGCGCGATGGCGCTCAAGCATACTGCTCGTATACACAGACAATACGGCACAGCACGTGGTCGCTGCCCATCCTTGTGAGTAGCTCCGATCTGCCATCCATGAGCAGTAGTCTGTGCTCACAATATTACTCGAGAGATTTTTGGATTCGCCGCAGCTCAGCTTTACAAGCCGCTCATGTCTCCCGCTCGCAATACTCTCATGGTACTCTCATGGAGGCAGTACCGGTAGGAGGTAAGCATTACACTCAAAATGAGGCACTCCCTGAGCAGCGGCTCACTTTGATAAGCAGCTTTCCTGCCGCTTACCGGCAGCACTATCAAGATGAATGTCTGCTCTAGGAATCCAATCACTCTCGACGTAATGTTTACCTCTTCCTGTGGCGGTTGGCCCGAATTTCTGCCCGAAAATAAGGTGTCCCTCAAAGTGTTCAAGGATTTTTCGACCCGCCCTCGGTGGCCGTGACGTACACAAAAGAAGTGGCGGCAAATTCTGCACTGCTGTGGTAATTTCAGTGGTACTCCTTATTGTTCGCCGGACCGTGAGCCATAGCTTGCACGTCGGCAGTTCATCTCACTGATAAGGAGTACACGGCAGCTTGTCATCCAGGTGCAAAGAATTCCCACAGGCGATTTGCCGTAGTCGTCAGCTACCGCCGACTGGCCAGTTTGAAAATAGAGTTTCTTTCCGGGCGGGGGGTACGGGTTAATGTGGTCATACCGGAGCTGTCGCAATTTCTTTTTCTTCTTTCTTCAAGTCAAACTTGAGCGGCAGCCTACCGCCAAAATGGGTCACTTGGTTCCTGTTTAATTAACTTGAATTTCTCTGCGGAGGACAACTCTGCAACATTAATCACCAGCTGAGCGGTACCGCTTATGAGCAGCAGCGCAAATGAGCGCCCGAGTACTTGAATCATCACCGGGGCCTTCAGCTTGGGAGACCACAATATCCTGCTGGGAAATGAAGAGCCGAAGAGCAAGGGAAAAAACCAATGTCGGTTTTTGCTCCTGCTTATTGTTCTCTCAACTGTGTCGGCACTGAATTCCTTGAACTCCGGTTCATAACCCGCTTTGGTGTAGATGTTAGCAGAACGGCTGGGAATTCGTGGGCAGCAGCACATCTATAAACAGCTCCGAGTCACGTCCGCCGCTGAGCAGCAGCGCTTGGGCTTTTTGAGCGGCAGGTCATTTTCAATTGATGTTTCCTTGGGGACCGGTGGAAGCCCCTACAATAAGAGGTGAAAATATCAGAAATGATGGGATTTCTGCGGCAGCCGCTCGTCTTTATTGTGAGGGGCAGAAAGGTGCTTACCAAGATGAGCTGCCGCTCAGGAATCCAATCATTGTGAGCATAATATTTATCTTTCACCCAGTGGGCTGCACTGATATTCCCGCAATCGCGGACGGTAGGCGTGAGCGGCTTATAAAGCTAAGCTGCTCTTCGCCGAATCGAAAGATTTCTCGCGCAATATTTACCGTGCGACCGGCGGTTTCACCGATTCTGTGGGAATCCAATGAGTACCGCTCGTGAGCGGTAGACGTGAGCCGTTCATAAGGGCGAGCAATCACTTAGAGCGGTGCCACATGGTATCTGGTGAGCAGCATGATCCAGGTGTGCGGCGTTACTCCGCGCGTCAACGGCGACGCCGACAATGCCGCAAACGATACGCGCGGCGTCTCCGACGAGATCGAGATAGTGGTCCTGTGTGAGACAATTGAGCGAAAGAACAAAAGCAAAATTACCGCAGCAGCGCGGTGTTCCGCTCAGCACGTGAGCGCGTTCATAACGGAAGCACTGCCACATCCTTTGATTAAGACCATCATCTTACCATCGAAGTTCTTTGCTGTTTAATTAACACTGTTGAATTTCTCTGCGGAGGACAACTCTGCAACACTAATATTGAAGTTTCACGCCTCCAAGCACCAGCGGAGCATACCCATGCCACCAGTTTGCTCCCTCCACTCACCGCCTACTACTAACGAAGGTGACTTCAACTGAGCAATACTGTAACGGAATTTTCGCCAGGCTTGATGGGCAAAGTTGAAGAGTGCACGATGGTTTTAATGATGATGGAAACTGTTGAGCTCGGTCAACGTTGGGATGGAACGTGTTGCGAGGATGGGCGCAGGAGCCGAAGGGGAGGCGACGAAGCTGTTGTCGCCGTCAAGTTCCGTAGCCGCATCGCGGTCTTGCTATTGCCTTTCCCGGTGGCAGTACCAATGCTGGGAGTAACGTGCGAGCCAAAGAAGGTTTGCTGAGTTGCGCGCGCTGCCAGTGCCGATGCTGGTGGTCGACGTCAAGTGGTGATTTACAGCCGTGGTGGGCGCACTTGTACAAGAAGGTTGAGGCCGCAACGTGGGAGACGCTCGACACGGCAGGCGAGGCGTGTGACGCGCTCAAGACTGCAGCGTCCGTGTCGCCATCCTTGTCGTCATACCCAGCGTCCACGAGCTCTTCAAGGTCGTACCCGCAAGACTCATGTCATCGTCGCCGTCGGTACCAAGCCACGTCGGCGTGTCCTCTATAATCGCGGGGCAGCATAAGTTACGGAGAATAAGAATGACGACACGTTAAGGCACATACCTCCTTAAGCCTCCTCCGCAAATCGACCCACTCCGATGCAAACCCAATGAAAGCATGCTAGGATTCAGCCCACTCATCGGCATTTTACACACCCGCTCGCAAAGGAACGTTCGCAGCTCAGCCACCGAATACGCGCGCATAAAACGCGTTTGGCGGCGTGAGTGCCTCACCTACGGGACAGCGCTGCGCGGACGTTTCGGCAGGTGCGTCAGAGCACAGGCGAAAGATCAGCTCGTCCGCTATCACGGGCAACTGCACCGCCCAGAGGGCCCCACCTCGGGACTCATATGGAGCCGGAACCAAAGGGGCCAAAATAGTTCGCCGCGTCAGGTTGGCGCGGCGGTGAAGCGGCGGTGACGCGGCGGTTCAAAATTTGAACAGCGCCGTTCACCAGCTGTAATATCAATCTTCGCACCGTAATGACAGTGGATGTACGCAAGATGTAGGGGCATAGGATGGTAGAAGAGTCGGCGTGAATGGGGGCACCGACCTTGAGATAAATGGCGACGAAGTAGGTCTGGACGCGGCGGTGGTGCGGCGATGACGCGGCGCGACGCGGCGGAACGCGGCGAAGTGTACGGACGCGGCGCTGCCGCGGCGCGAATTTTTGGACGCGGCGAAATATCCTAGCCCGAACCAAAGTCGGGGCTCGGGGATCCCGCGCATCGTCAAGGTGGGATGGTGACATTACCGAGAAGGAGGGGTGTCCTTGCCCTGAGATAAGAGGCTCGCCGAGGAAGGGGCGGAGCGGGACTGATGGGCGCGAGTGGTGTGGGTCGAGGGAGAGGAGCCCGTCGCCCTGGGCGCCGACGAGATAATACGAGGACGAAGGTCGGCCACCTGCGACGCCGACAGATTGGGGGAGGTCAGTCTAGAGGAGTTGTGAATCGATATTAACGTGACACCCTGAACACAAGAAGCAAAACCTTGCCTTAATCGTCTCATGATGAACCAGATTGGCACCCTCAATCGCCAGCTTGATTGGTTTCTCCTTCCTAGGAGCACTCTCCTTGCGTCGCAAGCTGTACACCGACGATGAGGAGGTGGAGTCACGTCTAGAAGGAAGAGAAATAATAGTTAGGGGTAGATAGAAGGGAAGCTTAAGGATGAGGGAGGAAGAGAGGAAGAAAAGAAAAGGAAGTGAAAGCGAAAGTGAAATGAAATAAATGAATAGAATGGACTGGGACGTTCGTGACGTCCCCCAGAGTCCAAATTCTACGCAAGTGTAAGAGCAATCACGGAAGGAATAGGTGGGTACGCGATAAAGTGCTCGTGGTAGAAGGCTAAGGCTAGCATCTGGTGCCGTGGCTTTTGAGCATCAGGTTAAAGAAGTCGGGATTGGATACTCCCCACTCCCGAATGACACCAAAATTCGAATCCGCCCAAATGCGGCCCGATTGCTCGCGGCCTCAAGCCTCCCAAGTCCCAGCAGATGGGAAGAACTGAGGGATGCGGCGTCCGAGCACCACGCACTGGCCGTGGGGAAAGGGCTAACACACCCTTGCAATGAGTCGGGACCGAAGTCCTGCGCGTCCCATTTCGGACCCGCCCCGCCCAACGGCGAAGAATAAAGCCTGGAAGTCGCCTGATCGCCCACGGACAGCAAGGTAGGGGCCGGGGGTAACGAGCGACCCCCTGGAATTCCTCGGCCCCCGCATGCAAGGTGGTCGAGTATGGGCCGCGGCGACATCTGTTTCCCATCATGTCCTGGCTCGCGTTGGACTCGCGACGTTCCCGAGCATCCAGATTCCTCACAAGGGGGAAAAGGCTGCGGGAGGGTGCGCACACACATGCCGGGTCCGTGGTGACAAAGGGTGAGTAGCGCTCACGGGAGTAAAGCACAGGAAATTGGCCATAGGCGCCCCTCGAAATCCCCAAATTCCAAATGCCACCAAATGGGCGGTACCCCAGCGCGCGCACTGGCACCCGCCCCGTGTGCAGGAACAACGTCCTCCACGGCCTAAGCTCATGTACGCTGCAAGCGCATAAGGATGTTCCGGATGAAGCCAAAGCCTTGAGCACTGAAGGAAGGGAGGAAAAATAGGCGATATCCCTTCACAGCTGAATTGCGGGCATGGGCGATAGACGATTTCGTGAGCGAGGGTCGGGTAGGGCGAAGAATTGTCACGAATAGAGCATGCCGTCTCGAATTCAATGTCAGTAATATCGGCTTGAGGCTCATGGGCTGATGGACGCCGCGCGGAGAGGAATGCTCCTGTGTGTTGGGTGAAAAGGGCTGGGAACGAGCTTCCCAATGGCTGGACGCCACAAGCTCGTTTGCAGGTCGGTGAACAAAAGACTGCCTTGGCGCGGAACAGCACACCAGCTCTCCACGTCGGAAATGCAGGCGGCGCTCGCTCCAACGTCGACCAGGAGAGGATAAAAAGAGTGACCAGTGATCGCGATCGCCCAACGCTGCACGTACATTCCCCTTGAAATCCAAAATTCGCGTCCAGTTTATGCTGCCAGTGTGGAGAGGCGGTAGAATTGCTGCGCTGGTTATGGTTACCGACAGCGTCGCGTCAGGGACTCCTCGTAGTATTTGAGGGTTTTGATTTGCGATCCATTGCCCGAAACACTGAAGCTGACGTTCCGGCGTTGCAGCGTTGTGGTAAGAGACAGGAACTGATCCGTGGCAGTGTTGCACTGCCACGGCCTAGGCAGCGATGCCGGCAGCCGAGTAATTACCTTTTTTCCAAGTTTTTTGTTGGGTCCTACCCCTCGCCAACCCCTAGCCCGATGTCGCATAGATTTCACTACCTGACATTCCTACCGCGGTACTTTAATCTTAAAACGGAGAAAGAAATCCGACGTGATCCGCAGACGGCGGCATTTCCGTTTGCCATGTTCAATTCGCCGTTCCAGCGGTAGCTCAAATCCAAAGGGAGCCGGAGGCCACTGCGGCACGACTGTTACCCATCCAAATTCATGGCTCCCCCCGGCTTACTCGCAGTACTGCTCACCTGCTGCCGCACTACCGCCGACGATGCCGAGCCATGTGCCGAACGAAACGTCGCGGTTGCGCTTTTATTCTTATTGTTCTTTCACCCAATTGTCTTATGTGTATATTTTGGGCGTCGCGAGGATGTGAGGCCCCGCGGGAATTTACCCCGTCAACCCCGCTGCTGGTGCGGGAGATGCTAAAAACTATGGATTCCTATGGATGGATTCCGTGAGCGGCAGCTCAGCGTCATAAGCCGCTCACGTCTGCCGCTCACGAATTTCTGCGAAATTTGGTGCAGACTATTTGGTAAGATATCAAAGTCTGAGCAGCAGCCCATCCAGCCTATCCTGATCAGCAGCTTAACTGGCCGCTCAAACTGCTGCTCGAGGAATGCAATCATTTATCTCCTCTTACCAGCCTCCTATCTTGCTGTCTGTCACCAATTTCCGAGTCCCGAAGAAACAATAGTATGATCATATCGCCTGCTGCAGGTCGGCTTCTGGTGGGACCAGGAAGCATGAGGACTGCAGTGCTGAGCGGCAGATACGAGCTGCCTGTAAAAATGTGCCGCTGCTCGCCGAATTCAGCGGCTTTTTTGTAACATTTACCTATTATGACAAGTCAAATCCGCCATGCTTATGAGCGGCTTATCAGTCAGTGTTTGAGGAATTGGGGAAAGCCATTCGTGTACTACTTATCGGTTTAGGAATGCCGCCGAGCAAAACGAGGGAAAATAATAAGCAGGGGACAAAGCGAAATCTCTGCAACAAAAAATGTTACTCAAACTCTTAAACTGGAAATCACTGCCGTATCGCATTGAGAATTCCGTTCACGGTTTCCACGTTTACCGAATAATATGCGGCGCGGCGCATCGGCGGCAGGAACAACAGTAATGAAACTACCTTAATGTTTAAAGCATAGATAATTGCACTCAGGGCGGTGTGGACATCGGAATATCTGGTTGAGGTGAAGTTGAGCAAAAGCGGAAATGCCGCCCTCACCGCCACCGCTGATCATTGATTCATAACGTGGGTCTCGCTAAGTCTGAGGTCTCGTTGAGGCTCCCACTTTTTTAAAATTTTGACTGGGGCCCTACTGGGACTTATCCAGTAATCAATGTGGAGAAGCACCAGCGGCACGCAGGATCACAGCACAAAAACGGGGCAGCAAGGCCTAGATCGGTGGCAGTGCGGCACTGCCACCGATCACCCTTTGAAGTCATCGGACGATGTGTTTCCCAATACTTGCCACCACAACCTCAATTGGACCGCGAGGGGCACTATACCTCGACTGACCAATCCCATGGATCTGAAATTGGCGGCCCTCCAGTCTGAATACCAGGGGACCATGTTGTGTAATACTCAGCGGCGGACTCCGACTCGGGGCCGGGCGGAGGCCATTTGCGGTGTAGCGGTGGCCCTTGGCCCCCATCCCCATCTCCATCTTACGGACGCAGAATAAATCCCGGTATTATCGCTGTAACAAAGTCCGCGACGTCCATCGCTCTCAGCGGCCACCACTAGAAAGACCGCCGCTGCAACACGGCCAGGTACACTCAAGCATCGTCGCTGACGCGACGTCGTCGGCGACGTTCACGAAACTGGAAGAAGCAAATCGAGTCCAACGTGCATATGGTGCAGTTCCAGACGTACCGCGTCCTATGCGCGAGTTGCGACAAGTGGATTAGATTGAAGACAAATCAACGCGGGACGCCCATTGGCCACGGCTGTTTGACAAGAAATCTGTAGGTTATTTATCCTCCCTATCCTCTGTTCGTGTGGGGATGGCAGGGTTAATTTCGATGAAGACATTTTTCTAGTTTTTCTTTTTTGTTGGGGCCGGCTACGCGGCAGAGTTTCGGGGGCGCGCATCTCCTCCCACTCTTTATTGGCTCCCAAAAATTCACTGTGTCAAACCACACCTACACTTTCCAGGTGTCGACCACCTCCCCTTTTGTTTTACCGACCTTGACACTACTATCTCCAGATTACTTTCGCCCGCACTCCTTCCTTCCGCGACCTCCTTTCACCTATGTGCGCAACACGAAGTCACCCAGTCGAGTCACCCTTTTAGTCACGACCCACGATGAGTATTCCCTTGCGCTGTCTTCAATTTCTTCCTCCCTGTTTTTCATGGCTGTGTCAGCAGAAATTTTCAGGCGGGAAGGACGAGGAGACGGTTGGGGAGGAAGAGGCCAAGGTCTTAGGCCCCGAGCACGACGTCGGACATCTGGACGTGATGTGATTCAGCACGTTTGAAGCCCTTACTTCGAACACCAATGCGAGTTTAGCGCAGGAACAGCTGAGTCGAGTCGGGCGGGGAGCGTCGGTAGGGGTGTACCCTACGAAGACCGGGACACCCATGTGAGATGCCAGGACAATGGGGCCGCCGGTCAGTCACTCGTTCCTTTTCTTCATTCGAGGCTTGGCGGTGGTGTAGGTGCCAACTCTCGCGTCCTTCGAACAGGGTCAATTTATTATTATGCCAATTTTCGCGGGCGGGACAGCGAGACGGTCTTGCTGCCTTTCACCAGGATCCGAATCCCGGCTGCGCTGCAAGCATGGTCGCCGATACGACACCGTTGGCGAGCTTGCAAGGTCGGTGATGTCCTGTACGAGGTGTGTGAATTTTGTTTCTTGGTCCCAGTGTGTAATCACTGATTTTCCGTTCAAGTTTCTCCGGGCTGGACCGAGTGCGGACCCGAGGATCGAAGGGCGTGTGGATTCAAGGAACCATCGCGCTACCGCCCAAAGTATCACTATAAAGTATGCTGTGCTATGGATCCCGACTGCCGCTTATGAGGGGCAGCAACAATAATAAAGATCTCTGGGTGTACGCCTGGGCGGCAGCTCATTTTTGATCACCTGAATATTGTGAAAAACAACGGTACGGTGGACTGCCCTCGTCGCATGTTCATGTGTCTCGCCCGTCGTATGCCTGTGTAGTCGATATTACGCGGTATTGTCAAAACGGCGGCAAATGGCGGACTCAACCCTCATGCGTCAACTCGCGCATGGGTGGTCCGGTGAGAACGCCTGAACGGTATGTGAATTTTCTGTGCTGACCGCCTCTAAGTTGAGATATCGGCCACAAAGCGGCGCGGTGGACGCTAAGGAACTTCGCTACCTCATATTTTTACGAGCTGACAACAACAATAGCTTAGGCGGCGGCTTATTTTTTCACCTCAATATATTGTACCGTCCAAGCCGCGGCACAACCGCCGGCAGCGGTGCGCCGCAGTATCGGCAGCGGGACAACGAACCGAACCAACATGCGGTCAGCTCGATGTGTTATGCATGTTATGTGCTGTGCAACACAATTGGCACAGACAATAAGGAGCGTGAATTAATCCGCACCACCGGCCGACTCGGACAACAGGCTAGTAATACCATCTTAGGTAATGGCGCTACTGAAGCTGCTGCCTGTCGGGCTGCCGCCCACCCGCCACAAATTGTTGAAGGACAACTTTAGCGCGAATAATCAGTCCTGGCGAGCAGCGGTATATCACTGCTGCCTACCGTTCATAGTTCCTGAGTAGTGGTAGTCCTGAGGCCCTTATTCTGAAACAATGCCCTCACCGCTCATCAAACAATTTAATTTCAAAATTTCAAAGGAGTCGGCGGTAGGCAAGTGCCGCCTCCGCCGTAGGAAAAGTTGTGCCAATCTACTGCGGAACCTAGTTACCTAGTCTGCATGTAAACAATTGGCCGTATAACAATAAGAACAATAACAGGCCGCAGGGCGGTTAAACAAAAAAGGCTGCACCGCCACATGCACGTGGGCGCGTTGAACCAAGCAGGACCAAATAACGCGTCTTTGAAGAAGATGGGTCGGCTTAATCACCTTTCTGTTCTTTTCATTGTTTACTCCTTATTCACAGCTCAAATTAAATAAAGGAGTGGTTGCAATATAATTACTGCGGAATTCGCGACATAAAAAAATGCACTTTGAACCAACTTACTGATGAGCGGTACCGCTGAGCTGCCGTTCACCTGCCGTTCACCTGCCGCTGAGCTGCAGATTAGTTTCGGGCAAGATGAAACCACTGGTTTTGGCCGAGGCCGAAACTCTGTCCGAAACAATAAGATTAGGCCGTGATTTCGGCCTGCCCTAAACTGCAGCTGAAACTATTGTTTTCAGCTGCGGTTTGGGCCGGGCCGAAACCACTGGTTTGAGCCAGGCTGAAAGCTCGGCCGAAACCACTGATTCAGGCCCCATTTTCGGCCGGATCGGAGGCGTTGGTTTCGTCGTGGCCGAAACTGGTGCTGAATTTGCGGGTTTCGGCAGCACTTCCAGCCGGGCCGAATGCAGTGATTTCATCCTCAGTTTGAGCGCGGCCGAAAATGTCCCTGATTCTACAAGTTTCGGCAACATTTTCGCCGGGCTGAATCTTACAGTTTCGCACACACATTCAGCTTCATTTTTTCTGTAGCCTAATTTCGTGGTTTCAGGAACCAATTCAGCCGGTCCGAAATTTCACTTTTGGCGGCGTGTAGTCTATTAGTTACCGCGCCTTGATTACCGTTAGGTCGCCTTATTATATAAGCATCCGTTTTGGGACATCACGTGAAAGGCTGGGTGCAGGAGTTGACGCGACGTAGGACTGCCTCGGCCATAAAAAAGTGGAGTAAGCCCGAATGAGTTGATATAAGTTTGCTGATATGCCTTTGGACGTTTTCCTGGGCATAAGAGCTTGACCAATACAAAATGGCCCAGAATGTGCCCAATTTGGGAAGGTAGTGAAGATGGAGACGGAGGGGGCCGAAAAAGTGGGGGGGAGCCCAAAGGAGGCTATTATACTGCACTGAGGCAATGCACTTAATTCTAAGACGGTTCTGGCGCGTCAAAAACACGTCTCAGTGGGATTTGTTTGTGCAAGCATCATCATCAATTTCTGATAAGCCGACCTAACGGTAATCAGACCGCGGTAACTAACAGACTATAGAACGAGGTTACGAGTGTCATTGTCTGTCAAGAGAGACTATCCCTCTCCCCACCATGGCCTCGATTGAAGATACAGATGTCGAGCCCAGGGCCGATGACAAGAAGTGTGAATCCTACTCTTTGGCCTGTTTAAGCTAACATAACACATAGACAACCCTCCCGTGCTACATCAATTTCCTCTGTCTCTTTCACCAGAGCTGCCAGTAAGACGGACATTGAGCCCATTGCTGACAATGAGCCCCAAAGGTAAGTAGCATTGTTCCTAAATAAAACAAGCTCTTGAGAAAATGATCCAGTGCTTTGCCGCCTGCGAGCTCTTCCATTCCTCCCTCCACAAACACCAGTGGGACAGAGGCTCAGCCTGAGCTTCTACCTGACAATGAGAGGTGCATGCCCTTGTTTCTTATGTACTCCGAGGCTAACTCGAACACAACTAATAGGCCAGTCAACACACTGCAAGCATCCAGCGGTACAGCACCTCTAGGTGCTTCTTTTCCTGTCCCCCTGCCACCAAAGGAGAATGCAAAAATTGACCACGGAGCTGACAGTGAGAAGTACAAGACTTCCCTTTTTTCCTCTGCTTATCAGCTCACAAAAGGCATAGACCACTGAACAAACCTTCCCCCCCACCCCCTGCTGCCTCGGGAGGAAATGCAGTTCTTCAGCCCCTAGCTGACAGTGAAAGGTGTGTTCTTGTGTCTGCTGTTTCCAATGCACTCTGGGATGACATGTCATATAGATTAATCAGCACACTACAAGATTGCTTTGCAAACCTTCTCAAGGAACAGAAAGAACAAACAAACAGGTACATAAATTTGTGGGGTTGAAAATGGCATAACTAAGCCTCCCAGGCTTATAGAAGAACTGAAGCCAAAGCCACCACCCACCACTGACAAGAAAACTGAGTTTTGGAAGGCCTACAAAACAATCGCTGATGAATATGACAAGGACTACCGAGAAAATATGTCACTGACCTCGGTTCATCTCTGATATTTGTGTGTATATTGTTTTTGTTCACTCAAAGTGTTGTCTGATGTTATTCTTTGTCAAGGCCGGTCTTTTCTCAGCTGTTGATTCAGCATTTATCATCCAGATCCAGCCGGAAATCCAGCCTCAAGGAAGTTCACAGATCATTCTAATTGCTGAATGCTTGCTTTATGCCAGCCTCTCTCTAGCCCTGCTGGCTGCCTTGCTTGCTGTTCTAGGGAAGCAATGGCTTGTGTATTATGCAGCTGCAGGTGAAAGAGGATCAATTGAATCTCGTGGCCTCGATCGGCAACGGAAACTTGATGGTCTTCGCAAATGGAAATTTGATGCCCTCATGCAGTTGTTTCCCCTGCTGCTGCAATTTGCATTGCTCGTGTTTTCAGCAGCCCTTTCAACATATCTATGGACAATTCATCACTCCCTTGCAATTATTGTTATGTCGTTCACATCCCTTGGAGTTGTGGCATACTTTCTCCTGCTTGCCTCTGCCATGTTTTCCCAAGATTCACCTTTCCAAACACCTCTGGCACATTTCACAGTTCACCTTGTTCCACGGAGCTGGCGGAGCAGGTCAAGAGCTGTATTGAAGGAAGGGTTCATCCAATTCAAGGAACTCATTGGCCACATTTCTACAGTATCCTCATCCTACATTCAGTGCTCGCAAGATCTACTACCTTGCTTCACCAAACAACAGACCAAGTCACTCATACCTGAAAAGCCAGCATTGCTCTTTAGCATGACAGATATCAAGACATCATCTGAAATTCCTGCGGTATCCTGGGTTTTGCAAACCTCAACCGATCCGGTTATGCTTGCACAGACTGCACATCTGATCATAGACCTGCAATGGCCAAGTAATATGGATGTTCAGCCTCAGATGAACAGGCTGTGGGAAAACTTCCTGGCATGCTTTAAGTATCATAATGACTATGATGATGATGACTGCCTGGAGCTAGATGAAATCCGAGATGGGATGCATGACCGCGCAGTTCAACTGGGCCGTGCTTATCACACCTTGTGCTGTGTTGATTAATCATCAAATCGGAAACACGGGTGGCTACTTCACTTCATCCTTGAGGACCATGATGGAGAACTCCATAATGTCTTGTATCTGCTAGGGTTTCTCTACAGACCATCATTAATGTTGAATAATTCGGTGAACCTGAAATGGATTTTGGATGGCCTTCCATTGGTTTACCAACGACATACCAAGATCAGCTACTTGGAAACTCTCCTTGTAAAACTGGAGGACAGCACACTTGACCTGGACTGTGCAGAGTTTTCTGATTATCTTTTCTGTGTCTATGCATTTCTGGTGGATGGTGAACCAAGTCGCAGTGATACATTGTGTTTGGATAAGAGGTGAGAACCATTAGCCATAATTATTTAAATGTTAAATTATTTGTTGCAGCAAATTTCAGAAACAAATATTTGAGCAGCTCTTCATAGCACTACTCTCTAAACTCAAATGAAATCAGATCAGCATGGATTTTGCCAAAAAGATCATCCAGACTACTCATCGATTGGCGGGCAGCTCCAATGACAATAAGGGGTGGAATTTTCCTGCTGAGGATCGACGATTCATAATATATCAGTTTTGTGGTCAACTTCCCAAATCAGAAGGATGGGTCAATCTTGTGCTGACAACTGGTCTACTGACACACAAGTGGGGGGGAATTCCGAGTGAACCTGCAGAAAATTTATCTGGAGCTGACTGGATTTATGACACACTGAAAAGTTCTGTTATTCCTACTGAGGATACAGCTGAATGGGACGGTGAAACTGCGGCTGGTATTGCTGGTCTTCTACTGGCCCTTTGTGATTATGGGGCTCCTCCTCTCAAAGAGCATACACATCTGATCCTCCATGCCATATCAATCGGCGGTGACATTCTCAAACCAGTTGGACTCCTAGTACTACAACCAAATTTCATGAATTGGTTTCAAGATCCCAAATTAGGGCCAATGTTGCAGGAAGCCTCCGTATGGACTTTTATTACCAACTGGAACAAACAGACAGTGAGCTATTATTGGGATAATAAATGCATAGTCTTAGGCCATGCACTTGCGGAAATTCCCAGCTGGCAGTCATATCTTCGTCAACACTTGTGTTCCTGGATAACATTATTCTTTAATTCCAACGGAAGGCTGGTTGAAGAATACGACTCTGCCATCATCAATATTTGGAAGCCAGCCACTAGTGGATATACATTTAGGAACAGTCACGAGGAAGCACTAGGACTGACTTACACTATCCTGTCCCAATTTTGGAAGGAGTTTGATTTTTCTATGTCAAAAAGCCAAGAATGGATGTCAGAATTATACTGCAGTAGACAAGTGGTCTTCAGTGAAACACTCAGAATGGTGCAAGGAGATGAACAGGTGGAGCTGCATTTTGATGTCACCAAGGCCACAGATTTCACAAACACCTTCTCAATACCTCTCCGGAGTTCCTTTGTTCAAGCAGCAGGAGCAGCCAGACATGAAATCATGCAACATAGCCAGGAAGAGTCCTCAAAGGGATGGGTAGGGGTTCTAGAACAGGTTGCAAAAATGTTGGATGATGTAGCAAACAACATGCCAATTCCAACAGATCTGGAGAAGGACAAGGACCACTGGAAGAATGTGGAGATTCAGTCATACAAAGAGTTTGACAAGTTGGAAGAATTGTTAGGCAAACTGACGTCAGGTAAAGAATCGGTTAGTTATGTCTGTGCATTACTTCAATAGTATTCACTTAAATACATCTGTGTTCTTGGTTCCCATGGAATGAGTAGGGAGGGTCACTATAATTCTGAGCCCAACTTGAGCCTTTTGAGTCAAGTTTGAGGTAAATCTGCAAAAAAAAACAACATTTTCCGTTGGCAAATAATGTATGAGGAGACATGGGAGGAAGAGACACATCCTGGATGTCTCCAGAATTTCTGACTTCCTGGCATGACTTTCTTAATCAGGATCCCAAATTAATGTTTGGATTGTGGTGGAATTTCCTCCTTACCTTCTCAAATTTTGTAAAGAGTATTCCTCAGCACAGTTGCGTGCCATTCTTGATGACGATGATGATAGCCATCTGGAAATGTGGAGGAAGGATCCTTTCATATATTGTTCTGATACCATGAGAGGACAAGTAGAAGGGAACTGCACGAGGGGAGCGTTGACACACCCAGGATAGAATTCTTTTAGGCCGGATTAAAAGGCTAGTGAAGCTAACTTGTGTTAATACCCAAATACATCCTAGTTAAACCATCCTCAACCTCCATCTTCCCCCGGCGCTTGAATGTACCCCAGGGTGTCCGGAAAGTGTCCTCGACGACTAATGTGCGCGCCGGGGGTTGCATGACGAGCATTCGGTGCCAGCTTGCGTTTGCGCGTCTGAACGCATCCGGCGCGCTGGCCCAGGGCATCTTCATAATGGACTGGGCCCACCGGCGGCCAAGCGGCCGTCTGGATTTTCCGGTGCGAAGAACGGCGGGAACATCGCCATTAGCAGTGGATTCCGCATCAAAGGTGAGGTGGGTTCAATGTGGGCCAGGATGAACAGAGTGCGCTGGAGTGTGGGGGTACATAACTGTGTTCCACATTTTGCTGACACGCGAGGCGGTAACAAGGAAGTCGTGCATGGGGAGTCGAGCAAGGATGAGCTCAAGGAGCTCTGTGTCATGATCTGACTCTTTTTTGCCTAGACTCCAGCCGGGGTCTGACGATCGAACCACTAGGTTCCTTTTCCGGAAGACGTGATGGCGATCAAACATCGCATCAAAACCCGAGACGACTCGATTGCGATCGAGCCGTATCATTGTTTCGACCTCTAACCCCTTCATCTAAACCCCTTAACTTCTGATCAATGACAGTTGCTATCGTTCCATTTGTTATTCATAACACCTAGGTTACACCCCTTTGGTCTTTCTGGTATAGATAGGTGCATGTACAGTATACTATTCTGGTCTAATCTCCAGTGGCTTATCTTGTTATCACTTTTCGTCTCGTTCTGTCGCCTCAGTCGGACCCAAACCCCGACCACAGGCCTCTGTGCTGACACTTCGGTGTGGCGAGCACAGTCTCTTGGGCAGGGAACATGCTGGTGTGTGCAAACTCTGTGTTTCGAAATTCGCCGGAAAGATTGGACCGCCACACTGACCCTTCTTTGAAGCGATACATGCCATTGGTTGAATATCGGGCCCAGACGAACACGGTAGGTAGGAGAGTGAGGAAGAGAAGCAAAGCGTGGCGGAATTAGCACAGCATTAAAGCGATGCTTGCATACAATCACGATTTTTTGATCGTCAGCAATCGGACGCGACGCGACGCGTTCTTTGTCCGTGTTTGAAATTTCTCAACGACTGTCTTGGAAGTATCTAGTGTTCAACCAACCAAGTTGAACCAATTGAATATTGGCGTAGGTACTATGGCTGTGGCCTCCGTTGAAAATAATTTGCATTCCGGACTTGGATGTTCAACTGGTTCAGGCAAGACATGAAAATGCAATTTGTTTTCACCATTTTTGGCCTTTCCTTTGAATTTTTCACCTTGAAGAGTGGAAAGAAAAAGTCGAAATAATAAATGTGCAAGGTGACCACCATACTTCATAGCACATGGATGGTTTTTAATTCCAGATTGTAGGTGAGTTGAGCCTGACAATGTGCACTTTGGAAATGTCCCGCAGAAGGGTAACAAAGTAGAGAATATGTATTTCGTAGACTCTACGACAGAGACAGAGAGAAACAACTACTATCATGATCAATGAGACTTCCTACACGTCGACCATCCGACTCCCGGCAAACGGGTTATGTACATCCAGAATTACTTACAGAACCAGAGAAATGAAAGTGAAACCAGTAAGGGCCCCGACCGTGACCAAATTAACATGATTAAACCCTGCAGAATTCGGACCCCCAGGCGCTCGGCATCTACCGATATTAGCGGAATCACGGTCTGAAACCAAAGAAAAACACCAGTGAACGTGTCAGCTCGTGATGACCAAATTGCAGAACTGATCGACGCACAGCAGGTATCGCCATCGGCTTAGCATATGAGAGTGGTGAGAATATAGACGGAGTGAGAATATATAACAGCATACGGCAACAGCCATCGCCATCGGAACATGGGAAGTCTCCCTCATTGACGCACTCGCTCGAGCAGCCGTTGAGGCCACAGTAGTAGCTGAATTCGAATTTAGAAATTTATGAGCAGAATGTAATTGTTTCATAAGAATATCTGAACGTACTTCAAAGAGCCATAGCCATCCGACACTAGAAAAGAAACGAAAATGTCAATTTCGGATGACGAGGCAGGATTCGACATGGTGCTAACGACTGCAGCAGCTATTTCCAGTTGGGCAACAGACGGTGCTGGTGCACGGACTGTACCCAGGGTCGCAGGAGACCTGGCGCAAGCCGAGCAAGCCCCTGATCACGGTCCGGGGCTTACTCCCGGTGTTGAAAGGCTTCAGGGGAGCCAGACGGCTCGAGCGCAGGGCATCGGTAGCCTCTATGGCGCCATTGATACCTCGAAGGAGGGTTGCGGCTAGAAGAACGCGAGAGAGGGAAATCATCCGGGAGAGGCAGAGTATGTCTGTCAGTCAGTGTCGTGTGGGTGCACTCCTTTTATGTATGTATCCTTGTTGTTGTTCTGGAAGGTATTTATTTTAGGACGACAGATGGGGTGTTTTTCGACTTGGCAGTCACGACAATGAACTAAATTCTCCGTTGTATCAGAAAAATGTCAGCTTACATCAAAAGCACCATACCTTTGTTCCGCTTTCAATTCGGTGAGCAGCGCTGGGCTGATGGGCCCTGTGTACAAGGTCTCCTCCAAAACATCGAAATCAGTGTCAGCCCGTCCAGTGACACCGGAACCGCAAGGAAAGCTACAAGAGATCCTCCCACGAAGATAGGCAGTGAACTTGAAGTAGGGCGATGCAGCCTATTTATGAGAAATGGCCACCACGAAGTCACTCAATGACTTGGCGAACATCGTGAGGCGTGTATCACGGGAAGCAAGCGAGAACCCGACCAGGACGGTGTTCAGCTCATATCTTGAACCGAAGGTTTTTCAGTCGAGTCCTTGAATCAGTGCGGACTCTTTGTTCATCGAGGATGCCTTGAACGCGAAAGGTTTGAGTATTTCGAGTGATAAACGTCAATTCCGTGCCCTTCAGTGGTTGTTGTTTTCCTGCCTCAGTTGATCTTGAGTGCTTGAAGAAGGCATACGAAGTGCGGTCAGGTGTACAGGCAGCGAGACTCGGGTTTTCCAGATGGAAGCCAGATTGAAGGTAGCCCCGCTTCTGCGTCTGCAACATGATGGTTGAGACGGCAAGTTGCAGTCTCTAGGGCCAGTGCAGTTTCCAAAGGGGATAGAGCGGAAGAACGAGGGAGATGGACTCACCATGGTATAGAGTTCAAAAAAGGCCTGACATGTGGCACAAGACTGATAGAAAACCTGATATAAGCGTCCTGGGAGCCAACAATGAAGCCTGTGGAGACGCCGGGGCTCCTGAGATGGAATACTCGCCACGCTGGAATTAGGGACCCAAAAGCTCGGGACTTCTGCTACAATAAAGTGGCGGATTTTTGGCACCATGTGCACCCCGAACGTACACAGCATCCACGAGTACCCGTGACTTGAAGTATCGCATATCCGCCTAAACACTGCGCACCGGTCGACACAACAAATGGCCCTGGAAAAAATGGAGCACAGTGACTCCCGCAGTTCAGTCGAAAAATGAACCCACCTGATGTTTTGTTCCGGAAACTTCTGCCCACTTAACGTATCCCGCGTCGGGTCCCCATGAGGGATCCTGAGAGTCCGTTGGGAGCTGAGACCTCAGACGATATGCACAGATGAATTTGCCCAGAGAATCCGACAGTCGCACGTCAGAGTATAAATGAAGGGCATCATGCTATTGAGGATAGCACGGTGCGCTTGCGTGGACCTATTTGGGTGGCAGGAGAGATCCGGGGGATGAAACCCAGAAGATGGGAGATTAATGGAGAGATATCGTAGCGACTCTTGGTCATTGGTTTTGCCACAACTAGAAACCGAAACCCTAAGTGGTCCCGATCCCCACCCAGCCCTGCAACTAACGCGCCCTCCACACCCGCCACACCCACGAGCTTGACACACCTCTCTGCTCAATCTCGACGTAAGCGACGGGGCCAACGATCATTCAAGAGACATTACCAACGCCTGCACGTCCTCCCGGGGAAGTGTCTGCCCATCCATCCGCGCGGATGCTCGATGAGACAGTAGGCCACCGACGCGTAAAGCCGCCTCCACGACGCACACGATTCCCCAGGATGATGGGTCGGTGTCCGGGTGTACGATGTACATCGTGCTCCACCACAAACGCACGACGCGCCACGACCGCACCGCATTTTGACCACACGCTCTTGTGCCCTCACACCGCATCATAACCCCGCGCCGCACGAGTCCCGATCCACGAGCACCTCATTGATCTGCCCCACTCTCGATGCGCGCTCCCAATGAAAACGACCACCCCGCCACCCACCGCTGCACGACGCACACCGCAACGCGCACCCCATCGTGACCCCCCGCCGCGCAACTCCCGTCCACGAGCACCTCAATGATCTCCGCCCCTCTCCATGCGCGCGATCCCGACGGTGAAGGCGAATATAAGCACGACGGCATCACGTATGGCGCCTACCTCACCGACTCACGCCCGAGCCTCGACGCGGGCGACGCACATCTGAACGTGCACCCCATCATGACCCCGCCGCGCAAATCCCGTCTACGAGCACCTCACCTCTCCATGCGCGCGATCCTGACACCGAATACAGGTACGACGGCATAACACATACCTCGCCGACTCACGCCCGACCCTCGACGCGCGCGATCGAAGACAAGCAGGAGCACGACGCAAGCACAGCGCCCGTGTGCGTCGGGTTCGCGCACAGCGGCGTCGGCCGAGGTTGGGCCCGCAGTCGGTCTGCGTGAGGGCGATGCACAATTTGACATTTGGGGCGGATATGGATTCGGAGGGGCGCTGAGGTAGGGTGCCGACGGCACCCACTCCGGACAGTGTCGAGGGAACGAGAGCGGGAGCGAGCTCGAGGCGAGCGCAACGGAGGTCTGTAAGCGGAATTTGTGAGCGTAGGCATATGAGATCCCGAGGGGGGAGAAGGGCTTGTCCTCATGATGAGCTGAGGAGGTGAGAATGAGGAATGAGGACGGCGCTGACGTGCCTCCGCTCCGCAACCCACGACCGACGACGCAGGGAGACCGCAGCATCGAAGGGACAGGGCGAACGAAGAAAGGAAGAAGAAGAAAAGGAGCACGTACATCCGAATTGCCCGCTTCGTCGTTACCGGATTCAGGTCGTGCCTCTACCGCAGCGTCTAATTACACGCGCCGAAGAGTCCGCCGAGTGGAGTACGGCGTTGCGGAGTCGTATCTGGATAATGAGAATCAGTATGTGATCGTGTACGTCGAGGTGTAAGGGAGGGGCGGGATAAAGGCGGCGGTACCGTGCGGCAGCGGGGAGCGCAGGGACATGTGGAGCAGGATAGATAGCGGGATCAAAAATCAAGAAAAGATGCACACCGGACAGTTCCCCGCTCTCCGCACTTGGATTCGCGCCGACAGCGCAGCGACGTTGGGCAGCGGCATGTAGCGCAGCGATGCTGTTTCAGAGCGCTGGATAAAAGGAATGAGTAATGGATCGAAAAGAGATGCGTGCGTGGTGTGAGGAATAGGGAGTAGAGGCGGGCAGGGAGGGAAGGAAGGGTGCGAGATGAGGCAGACTAACAGCTTGCCGTCGTATAAATCGTCGCGATTGGCAGCTTGCAGCTTCACAGGTCCATATTAATCAGTATTGAGTGTAAGGAGACCGCGGTGGGCGGTGATACCGGTGCCGCGCCGTGGTTTGAGCAGAGACTAAAGCTCCAAGAAGGACAACGAGCTGAAGCGCCAAGGTCAAAAGAAAGACCAGTATTGAGGGTGGAATGCCACGAATCGGACCAGAAGGCTTGATATCCAGAGCAGCGCCTTGGAAACACCGCGAAGAAAGTCGAAATCGAGCCCTCCACCGCTGAACTACAGGTTCATTCCTCGCCCGCCTGTCCCACGATTTTAGCCCGGTTTTGTTACTGGGGACCGGTGGGGATTGGCCTATTCGTTTGCATGGGCCTTGAACCATCTATGTGAAGCGCCAGTAGGCCGTTTGTATGTACTGGCCTCTCGAGGGCGAAAACGAGGTGGAGGGAGAGATCAACAGGGGTATTTGGTTCGAATGCCGACAACCTTCGGAACCAAACATCCTTGCCTTTCTCCAAGTTGGAGCTTTTGAGATTTCGCCCTGGTCACGTGTGCCCAGAAAGGCAATTCGCGTGGCATGTTTGTTCCATGATTGGAAGTTGCCGACAAGCGGCGGGCACAAACAGTTTTGGTCAGCGTAATGACAAGTGGGTCACGTTTCGTGCACCGGCACGTGTTGTTTGTGCGGACATTTTTGGTCTCTAGAGCACATGATTGGTAGAGGCCGGCAAGCGGCGGGGCAAAAACAGAACTCTTATTCAGGATACGAGGATTAGCACAACCGATTATGCCAAGAAAATCCCGCTGGCTTTCTTTCGTTTGGCAAGCGCGGGTTGGTTTCGGTAGGCGCGGCATTGCGGCGACGAACAGAAGACATCAGAGTAGCAGTATCATTCGCAGATATTTGCTCAGAACACAAGAGCCATATTCTCAAAATCAAAATCCCCTTGCAGGAGAGAAAGGCGGCCAGGTATTCATTTTTCGATTCAGTTGCCGAAGATGCCGAGCGTGCCGAATCCCCGAGCACTGATTTCTTTTGAAACAAGCAAAGAAAATGTGCAGGCAGCCATCGGACCATACCAATTTGTACTCGAGACTCTCGCCCGATCTCGTTCCTCGGTCGGCTCGAGTCCCTCGTGCGGGTGCCTTTAGAGAATATTTCCTGTGAATCGGTCAGCATAGATGACTGCTAAATTGATTGGACAAGGTCACGTTTTTTGGCGACATTCTTGGAGATCAAGAGCAAAAACCAGAACTAGGTTCTATTTTTGAAAAAGAACTAAAGTTCTGTTTGTGAATCGCCGAACCGGCGTGTCAGCTCGTCTCGTGTTTGTCGGGACAAACAACAGCACTCTGCTCCCTCCACCACCCACTGTTCCTCTACCCACTAGCCTGCTCAGTGCTGGCACCAAGCTGGCGCGACATCAACATAGAGGCATCCTGCCGACACGCACTCCTGGGGTTGATGGATTTTGGGCCCGAAACATGGCTTCCAAACATGTGTTCAGTTTAGCACAACTTTTGGAGCCTGCTCAAAAATGAACCGAACATAGTTGATTTTTGGATCACCTTTAACTCTCAAATTCTAAGAATGTTCGAGTATCTAAACATGCCGAAACATGTAAGATGTTTGATGTCAGTTTGGGCCGGAAAAACCCTTTGGTTCGGGGCACAAACATGCCAAATCTCATTGTTCTTCCCCTGTTTCAAGCCTAAACAGGTTGATTTTTGGTTTCAGAAGACTTGGGGAACATATCAGATTTTCTGTGAGAATTTGGGTTCGAAAAATGGTGTATGTTTGCTGGTCAATTGAGTGCCCAAACATGGCTTATTTCTGGTTTGTATTTGACTTGGACCCAAACAGTGAACCAAAAAGAAAACATGTTTGGAGCCGATGTTTTGGTCCCAAACAGCCATCAGCCCCTGGAGTGACGTATACCTCAGCAGTGAGTCAGTTTTTGCATGAATATGGGTTAACATTTATGCCACCTTGCTCGCGCGTCCACTTGGCACGTGTCCTGTCCAGGAACACGATGCTAGCAGCTCCCTTCGACTCAAATTTCGGCTGTTGTGCGACAGCTTGTGCATAACGTCGCGCGACTTGCGCCGTGTCGCGTCGCGGTGGCACGGTTTTCCTCATGCCTCGCAGTGAGTGGCATCGCGTACTTTTCCGCTCTTTGTGCGCGTTGTGTATCCAAAATAGATGAAAATTACTTTGACCTCCGGGAATTGGCTCATTTCTTAGCCCAACGGCAAATTGTTAAGAACAATGGTGGTTCACAACCTTGCGAACCAACTCGCAAGCAAGATACCAGATTTGGTCGGAAAACAAATATGACACGCAAATTTCCTTTTTTGGGGGCACGTGACCAGGGCGAAAAGTTCACAACTTTCTCTAGGGCCTTGTATATAATTCCTGGCGACTCAAAAACACGTTTTTAATACCGGTATGTAAACAAGGTGTTTATATACGTGTTTACAAACCGTCGGTGAAATTTCCCACGGTTCCACATGGTCGTGTTCAAGTAGGTCTGGATCATGAAAAATGGGTAGAAACAGTCTGATAATTGTTATGCTGCACTTAATCCACAGGGAAGGGCTGAGTGATCCTCCATAACACAATTCTAGAGGTCAAAATCTGCCCAAAATCCTCCAGGAAGTTGCCGAGAAGGCCCTCGCAGTTGCCTCGCAGTGAATAAAAAACGGGGCTTTTGAGCCGTTCCATTTAAAAACGGGTTTATAAACACCGGTTTATAAACCGGTTTGTAAACACGAATAATATACAAGGCCCTCCCTTTCTCCACTTTGTTTTGCCCCTCATGGCTTGCCCGGGGTATTCTTCTTCGCTGCAAGATTCAAGACCTTGTTGTGTCCTCGTCAAGGCCGAATCCTCTGTCGCCTCTCATTGCTTTTTTCTCCTATTAGGCAATTTCTTGGCAATTTCATTTATTAATAAATTCACAACTTCCATGCTCGTCGCGATCGGTGCGGACTCAGGGGCGGGATCTCGAACGGCCCAACAGCGCCTTTTCCCAAATGTGACACATACAAACCTGCATCTTGAATACAATCGGCGTACGCCGGGCTTCAGCTTGGTTAACGTTTCGAGCACAAGAGGCAAGCACCATTGAGCCGAATCCACCCAAGACGCCGGCTTGGTGCCCTCTTATCCATACGGCACGATAGTCGATCCCACCTCCCGGATATCGGGCCTCGTTCAGAACGAGTCGTTCTTCTTCCATCCTTCGATCAGGTTACTTCTCGAGTCTCGAATACATTCTCCGCTTCGCGCTTGGTGTCTCTTTGTGCTCCCCTTCTCAAACCTATTATCCTTTTCCACACAATCACTCCCGTTTCCTCAAAGCCCGCGCTGAAATATTCGAAATTTTAGCGCAGTCTGGGCGATCCACCCTGCCGTCAAGTCAATGTAAGGCGACAGAGTAGTGGAATTGAGATTACTCTTTGAGTCTCTCGATCCCGTAGACGCCGTACTACCGCCCGCGCCGCCCTCGGCCACAACTTGCAATTGATTGATCCGCCTTCCCTGACACTGGTCAACTCCCTCAGATATCTAAGTACTGGGTGAACTCGCCAAAAGTCCAACATTCCGAACGATCTTAGTTCCGGTCGGCTTGAAGAGCAACTGCTCTGACGCTCACCGGCACCCTTCGCGCTCCTTCATAACTCCTTTCATTCGCTCTCCCATCTCCCATCGTAACCCTGTTCTCCGACCCTTGTAGCCCTTCCAGACCTAATATCCAAGGCACTTCCGAGTCCTTTCTTTCCCAATGTTCGATGTTCCAGTGCTCAGTATGATTCCGTCAAGCCACGGTCTGAGTAGAATCTTGTGTTACGCCCACCAGCCATCAGTTGGTACAAAACACCGTGCCGTATGCCTTGTCGATCGAACACTCACGGCCGAACCAATAACAAAGCTTCCCTCTTTCAACTATTACATGCCTACTATTTCGACCTATTTGATCAATCCTCCGACGCTGAGAGCTCACTCAATCCAAACTCTCGCGTCAGAAGCTCGACTCCGGATATCCGCACGGACGCCTCAGGGAATGATGGCCGGGGAAGAAGGAGTCAACACCTGTTACTGTTACACCCCTGCTTTACTTTGGACTATACACGTCGGACACAAACCCCGGCTGCAGTCTTCCCTGTAAACCCTGCATAATGAGAGTTGGCTAATGCACTGTGATTCGTTTGAGCCAATACGTCAAAGCAGTAAAAAATAAAGGGACTACTGTTAGGCGCACGAAAGCCAGGATTGTGGAAAAATGACAAAACAACGACTAACAAATATGCATTAAGGGGGAATCGAACCCCCGGCGGGTCGAACTTCTAGATTAGAAATCCAAATGGCAACGACCCAGGTTACCACTACCCCATTAATGCTATGCTCCTGAATGAACCAGGAGTCGCTATGGATAGATACCCAAAAAACGCACTAAGTCCGATAGGGGCAAGGGACTTGTAATTTCTCAATTTTTTGTTATGTTGGATTAGTGAATTGTATCAAGGGAGGTCCCAATGACAGCCGGGTTACTCTGACGTGTGTGAGTGTGCTGGAAGCCTCAAGAGCAACTGGTTATAGAACCTCTCGGTGGGACACTTGGGTTTCTGGCGGAGGAAGACAACATTTTCCTGGACATCAAGTCCCTCCGCGAGGCAATATTCCCCAAAGTCGCACCAACCGCCCCCTACAAGCTTCGACTGAAGCCGGCGACCCTGACCAAGCCCGTGTTTCGCGCAGAGGTGTTGACGCTGCGAGGCTGGGAAATTTCGCCAACAGCGGTGTATAAAGTGCAGGCGAACCGGGGTCACACCAAACAAGTACTTTTCTGGCGCGGGTTCATGGGTCAGTTGCATTTCCGACGGGTTCCTCTGTTTCACTGAAGATTGATTTGGATTCAATTACCAACTACGGCTACTGCCGCCGCACAGCGCGTAATCTAAGCAAAGCGGTAACCACTGACGAGCGTTCCCTCCAAATGGGCCAGTTTTCCAACACCGAGCAGTTCAGTGTATGTTGCTTCCCGGTGATTTGACGGTCTTTGAATTGATGCGAATTGATTGTAGGTTTCGTACCAAACTACCCTCAGCCACCTCGACCTCGGGGCCATTTTTAATGACCGTGCCCCCGATCCGCAGATGACCGGGGCTGCCGGCGTACGTCTAGTTCGGTGGTTCAATATTCTTTTTCGCTCAACAGAGAACCTCATAGTTTTTGGACGGGATTTCTCAAAACATAGACCCGGAGGCTCCAACGCGGTTGACGGTGGAAAAACGAGATATGGTTCGGAACCTGCAGGCGATTGTAGAGTTGCGCGTCATGCGGGATAAGGTATGTTCATCATTACTTTTTGTCTCCTACTTTAAATGGTGGTCCCAAGAGCCGCACAGAAGCCGAGCAAGAGCTGGCGTCGATTGACCCCGACGCGGTTTCAGAGGAGAAGCGGGTTGCCGTCGATGCGCTCCGCAAGATCGCCGCGGAGGCCCAGGCAAAATACTCCAATCGCCTCAATCGCGAAACAAGGCTTCAAATTGATGCAGTGCGAAAACGGTACTTTGACAAGCACCCTCTGCGTCAACTCACCGGCGAGGTGAGTTCACCGATTGTTTCTCCTTGTCGTTGTAACCAAAAATTACTCAGCGTCCCACCGTGCCCACACTTTCTACGCGGGTGAAGGCGTCGAAAGAAAATAAACAAGCGCCGGCAGCTACCTCGACCTTTATTGATCCGCAGGCAGATCTTATCGAGATACTTTACAATTATGCAACCCTGGACCTCCACCAAGAGCTCATCGCTTCTATCAACGCTCTCCGCGGTCTCCCCGAGCGGAAGTTCCACCCGTGTTATCCAGGAGAGTCCCTGACCATCGAAGGCAACTGTCCTATTTGCGAGCACACTTCGCGGTACGTGCTTTCACCTCGCCATTTCCTCCTTAGTCACATTCTGCCGACAGAACGATTCATGCCCCGATTGGAGAACACATCCACGACTGTACCGGACGCGACCTGCGGCGCCAAGTTCAGCAAAAATTACAAAACGATTTTACCACTAACCCCGTTCAATGCGAATGGAAAGGATGTCCGAAGAAAACGCGGTTCACCGACCGTGATCAGTTTCTCGCTCACGTCCTCCAGCACCTCAAGATGACAGAAAAATGTCTTTGGCGAACGAGTTCCGACAGCATCTGCGGTGAAGTCAACTCTCATGATTGGCATCGGCACTTTGGGCAATTTCACGACGTCAATTTGTACCCCACAGTCGATGTGGTATACTGTGTGATGTGCGCACAGTGGCAAGTAGCATTACACGAGAATCTTTATTGTGGTCTCATTACCTCTCTCAGGTTTGTGGACGAAGTCGGTGACGGCGACATGTGGGATCATCATTGTACTCAACATTACGCTGAAATCGCTCAAGCCTACGAGGTTCGCGCGGTCGGGGAGGTTGACCTTACCCCCGTCGGCGTCTTCTTCGTCAATGGTTGCGTCGAGTTCGATTTCGGTTCCAGTTTCGACGGATCACAGCCCGATCTCCATGGCCATATTCAGCGTGGCGTGGCGATGGCGCCGATGCTTTGCCCGTTTTGTCTGTTCGATTCGACCCTCGAGATGACCGAGAGGATGGTCCAGTAAGTCTATCATATACTTGCTTAGTTTGTCCTCTCATTGAAAGCCACAATAGATGGATCAAGCTCCCCCACTTCAAATCCCACCTTGAGGGACACCTGGGCGAGGACGATGTGATTTGTCCGGTACCAGCATGCGGTTCCAAGGTGTTTACTGAATTTGATCTGGTGATGCATCTCGTCGCCTTCCATCGCCTCCCCCTCTGCGGATCGACCAATCATACTGTCGCGCGGCGTCTTAGGCTGCCCGTCGCGCCTTCAGACTCCCCTACCCCTGTCGTTGATTTAACTCACTCCGTTGTGGATCTTGCCCACTCCGACGACTCCATGGATGTTGATTCCCAACTTTCTCCGATGCAGAAGGGTAAGCGGCAGCTCCCCTACGCCTGCACCCGCTCCCGCTCCTACCCCTGCTCTTCCTCGCGGTCCTTGCCCCGGATCCCTGCAGGTATCCCCAAAGCGCAAGGAGAAGAAACGCGTGCACATGGGCAGTCCATCTACGCCCGCACCCGCACCCGCACTCGCACCCGCCGCCGCTCCCGCCGCACCCGCCAGCAAAATATGGGCGCATTGCGTCGGCTGTCGGATGGGCAAGAAGGATATTGTCGAGCATCTGCTCAACGTTCCGCAGAGCAGCAAGTGCCGGGCCCGTTCGCGCTACGATATCATCAACAGCAATGGGAAGCGTACAGGTGTTTTTGTGGATTATCAGTTGCTCCCGGTGCGTTGTGGTCCTTGATATTGGATCATTACTTATCCCGGTTGCAGGGCGCTAACCCGGACGGGAATAAACAGGCGAAGACTGGGAGAGACCACTAGTGTCTGGGATGCAACACGGGATTCTTCGATAGTTGCATGCATTTCAACGATCCGACGTGTACCTGCAGCAAGGACAAGTTCAGAGTTCGGGATCCTCTTGCCAAGTCGGCGACTTTTGGTCCGATCCAGCATTACGCTGTATGGATACTAACCGCACCTCCGCTCAATGTCGAGGTATTTTTTCCGTCTTAATTTCGTACTCGGTTGATTAGTGTTCTTGTTCCACAGGGCATCGCCGAACAAGCGCGGCCCAAGAACAAGGGGGTTCGTAGTGCACCGGTATGTCTCTCATTTTTAACCCTCCACTAATCAATGACGCCGGTCCTCCTAGAAAAATCAACGATGCGAAGGCTGCAAGGGGGAGTTCGTGGATGTCACCATCCACTACCGCCAGCTTAAGAAGACGTCGCCGGTCGGGTGCCAGAAACATAGATTCAGCGAGCGCACCACCACGGGATGGGGACCTGCGATGGACTATGCGACACGGGCGACGAATAACGCGCCCGCCCCTCCCGCGCAGCCCGTGGCTTCGACCTCCAAATTGCCTTAGAATTGTGAGCTTTATACGACTTAGATATACTACAATACATTACTTGCAGACATGCCATGATACAATACTTGCTTTGATACGATAAACTAGGATAGACCTCGCTTTGATACGATAAACTACGATACACATTGCTTTGACACTTTACTTGGTAATTACGCGCCTAACGCTCTGAACGCTTAAACTGATTATTGCGTGCCACATGACAAGAAACAAATTTTAGTCCCCTATAAACTCGAATTACTTCTCCCGGCAGCAGTTTGTTGTAAGATCGTCAATGCGGGTTGTAGATACGGCGCGTCGACGTGTGTCGTTCGAATTGCTGGGGCTCGCGCTGTCGACATTGTGGGTATTGTGATATTGCCGACTGTGTGCGCGCTCCTTGACTGAGGCCGACACAGATGGACGTGAAGGGGTGAGGCGAGAGTTTGGGGGAGTTGGGCAGCTCGACGTGCTGCGAAAATCAGACGAAATATGTCAGCGAGGGCAAATAGGCACAGAGTCGAGTTTAATGAGATTTCTTTGTGGGTTTGTCCGTCGGGCGGGGTGATGGGAAGGCGGGCCAAGCCAGTTGCGGGAGGCGATCGAAACAGCGGCAGCGAGCGGGGAAGCGGGGAGACGGCGGGGAGAGCGTGGCAGCGTGAAGTTGATCAAAATGTACATCAAGGATGATTCCATGTTGGAGAATGTGTAAAATTTCACTGATTTCAGCAACTCCAAAACAACAACCGCTTTCAATTGATGGTCATGATCTGGAAGCACCTCGAGGATTTCGTGAAGCATAGGAGTGGTCCCGCGGCCACTCAGATGAGTGAAACGATTCAAGTAGCATGTACAGTAAATAACATCTTGTATGAGGATGAAGTCCATGCTGGAGGATGTTTTGAATATTTCCTAAGTTTAATGTTATTTGGCTCACGGTTTTGGAATCAGATTGAGTTCCCCGATATTCCCCGTGGAGCTCAAGCACCGTGTGACACGAGTAGAATACCTCTTGAGACATATCCGAGGGATCCAGGATTACATACATATTGTTGTTCTAGTACTTTAGGATTACACAAGTACAAATAGGAATATAATTAACTTGCACAACAACC
The DNA here is from genome assembly GCA_029378385.1 of Mycena metata. NCBI lineage: Eukaryota > Fungi > Basidiomycota > Agaricomycetes > Agaricales > Mycenaceae > Mycena > Mycena metata. Next base: position 323,687 of record JARKIB010000043.1, on the reverse strand, counting down.
CCCATGATCACCTCCTAAGAAAGAGTTGACCGGGGTCCGGTGTGACCGTTACTTGTCTCCCATAAACCCAGACCCAACAGATGCCTGAGTATGCGTACAACTACTCCGGCTGGCAAGCCGGGCCAGCGACTTGTGTGCTGGCAATGCACCTCCCCGCGATACTGCTGATAAGGCTCTATCACAGAGGCGAGCTCTCCAGCTCGTCTCCACCTCGAGTTCAGTAGCGCTGAGGCTTCGGCCTACAGCTGCACCTTGTTCTCATTTGACTTCACTGCTCACGAGAAGGCGGACGAACACATCCGCATCACAATGGTGGCATCACCGTGGCCTTCAGCAGCGAGCTCTGAAGTCAATTTTGGATCGGGTTTTGCAACACGTCGGCTCTTCGCTCCCTTCTCATCCCCCTCCCCAAGTTTTGTGCTTATCGCCCGAGGTCGGGGCTCTGCGGAGCGAAGCGGAACTATTCCGGGACGTCCCGCACAACATGTTTCAGGTCCATCACGACCTGATCTCTACCCTTTCCTCTTCGCGACGACGACGAGAGCAGTCCCACTTTGTCATCGCCTCCCCTTTGTCCTCTCTGGTTCCCACTGTGTTGGCGCGGCTTCGGCGTGCCGCCTCGCGAACCCGCGGAGGACATCATGGAGCACCAACTCAATTCAGCGGAACCCCGCACTCCCTCGCCTTTGGCCCGGACGACCAAGTATAGACGGGCACCTCGGCCTGAATTCAGTCTACCGTCGCTCCCGTTCACCTTCGCAAGCCCTGTAGCAACCTCGTTACCGGTCGTTAATACATGACTTGCTTACTCCTCTGCGCCGCTTCACCCCGTCACCCACGAGCTCTCTACAGCAGTTTCGAGGCTTCTTCCAATGAATCGGGCTGCTTCACGTGCGGATTCTGGGAAACCTCGACTTGTGGCAAAGATTTTGTGCCTCCCTCCCCATTTTATTTGGATGATCAAGTCTCAGGTCTGCACGCTTACCGCAATCTTTGCTACTACATCTGGGCAACTGCTCATCGACGGTGCGGTGTTATTATGCTCTCCATTCCTCCATTTTTGTGCGATCTTTATCGGAAAGCCTTTCAAATGAATCATGCTGCTTCACGCGCCGATTCTCGAAATTTCGATCAGCGAATACGATTTATTTTGTGTTCTCAGTCTCCCACCCCAGCTATGGACACAAGTCTCAGGAGGACAGATTCTTTTGCCACCACCTCCCTCCCCATTGCTGGATGATCAAGTCATCAGGAGGGCTTCGAATCGGCGTCAAAAATCGCCTGTCAGCGTCGACAGCGTCGACACATTATGTTTATGCTCTCTTCCACTATGATACCTCTCTACAACTTCTTCGCCTATTTTTTTTTCTTTATTCGCGACTGCAACGTCCACCCCGTTGATGCCTGCGCTGTTCTCCTGCTGCGGCTCAGCGGGTTCATCTCAAGATTCAATGTCAAGGACAATTTTTTTTTCTTCTTCTTTCTGCTTCTCGGGCCCTCGGAGCGAGTCACCGCCGTCAGCATTCTTTCGCCGGTGCTCGCTGGGGGGCACTGGGCCCTGGGATATCTGCACCCTAGCACAAATCACTCATTTTCCTAGCCACTGTCACTGCTGGGGCAATCCTCACAATCACGTTAGTCTGGGAAATTCCGATTCGACGAGTCGTGCTGCTTCACGCGCGGACTCCGTGAACCACCTCACTACCATTCTATATTCCCATCACGGTGTTGTTCCCGAAGCGGATCCCTTTCAGCACACGACGCTGCCGCATTGACACACGCACACCTCTGTTTCGGAGGTGCGCACAATCCGGGGCTCATCGAGCGCGCCAGCGCCGACACCATCGCGCACTAGTCTTTGTCTCAATCTTTGGTGCACCCTCGTCTCTGAATCTCTCGCTCTTACCTGTGTGACCGCCTTCCTTGTTTGTAGTCCTCAAACTACTTCAGTGCGCTTCCAACGGACCTGGGGGCGTTAGCTCGTGGTGTTCTCCTCCCAGATTGGCGCAGACTTAATTGGAATACAATCGGCTGTGCCCTCAGAGTTTCACTCCATGGATCGTGCTGCTTCACGCGCAGATCCATTGCTCATCGTCCCTGCGTGCGAACTGAAGTGTGGCGCCCATCCACGCTGGGTGTTCTCTTGGGACAGGAACGGAATACCGGAGCGCGGGCAGCGCGCCCAAGCCTCTACATGCTCGTCGACCTGACGCCAGGAAGGATGCGGCTTGAAGCGTAAACTCCTTCGTGACCGCTCGCTGTAACATGATGGCACGTCGGCGAGAAGCACGACCACATTCACACAAGACCCCGCTAAACGCCAACGAGCACGAAGAGAGCACGACCACTACTGTGGATTGCCCGGCTTCGTGCCCGTCATGGGTCCGAGTGAATCTGCGTGCAATCGTGAGATGCAGTATCCCGGCGCTGTGTTTCGGCGCTGCAGATATTGAGCAAGGTGTCGAATCGAGCTGCGTTCTGCGCGGATTTGCACAACGTACTCTCACGGTCTCGTGTTGTGCAAGGCGCCAATTTTACCGCACCTGACTCCCGATAGAAAGGCGCGGTGAAATACAGAGTCAGCACGATGAAGGAATTAATGCAGCCTCTCACACACCTCGAACTTTCAATTCCAAGTTTGAGCGGTCACTCGGCAAGCCACTGCTCAAGCCTTGTCCGTACGCACAACCAATCCATTGCTCACCCTTCACCTACGTGCCCGTGCCTAGGCGCACGCCGTATGCTGATTTGGGCAGGTTCCGAGCGCGGAATTCATGTGCGTTGAGATACCCATCCGGCAAGGAAAAGATGCCTAGTCAGGCAGTGAGGCCAGCTTTTGAGTGGAATCACTACCCACTGTCACTTGGATGGCGCATCGCGGCATCCCCGCGCAGCCTATCGAATCACGCCGCGTTCCGCGCGGATTCGGAGCGGTGTTCCCGCGCTGACTCGCAAGGCCCAGCACGAGCACGGAGCCAGCATGTACACAAAGGTAAAATGCTCGCATTCGCGCACGTTGTGGGTCCGAGAGCAAAGCACAAATGCTCTGATGCGTCGAGGGGCCGGAGGACGGCGGGGATAGCAGCTAAGAGATGACTTTAATGCCGAGCGGGCAGCACACTCGGCTGCTGACGCTCAAGCGCATAGATAAATGCACGCTCGCTCGACGCCGCCGCTGCGTATGTAGCTCTGTCCCGCGGCTCCGTTGTCAAAGAACTCAGAGAGAAAAGAACCCACGTACCATCCTATATAGATCCACTGTGTCTCCTCCTTCACCACATGAGCCATGTGCCGCGCGAACACCGTGTCCCCAATCTTGCGCAACATTTTCGAATGGTGTCATGAGAAGCAAGGAATAGGCACAATAGAAAAGTACACGCACCTGGAGATTCCGCGGAATATTGGGTTGGGTCCTATGGATTCGGGCTGCTCTGCGGAGTGCGGAATCCACCTTTCCGGAGCGTCAAGTCAAGGAGTAGTTGCTGGGAATCAAGGAGTAATTAGAGTCTGCAAGTCAATAGGTCATACCTGCGCGCACACTTTCCGTGCAGACTTCGGCCTCGAATATTTTGGTTGACCCCTCTGCGAGGCTTACTGCACTTTCTCGCGCGACCAAGAGCGCGGCCGAAGTTCGTTTTCACCTCCCTAAAGCCTGGCTTGAAAGAACACAGAGACTAGCACATTGTGTTGGAACTGCAGAGTAGGAGGGAGATAGAACGAAGGCGTTGGTGTTGAATCGAGCTGCGAATGTTTATTGAAACATGAGGTGAGGAATTCTGAGGTGCTGGGAGAACGAGAGAGCGGGGCAACGGTCCGAATCTGTGATCGCCGATCAGCGGCGGTGCTTCCGCTTCTCCCGCTTCCTCTCCTTCTCCTCTCGTCTCTTCAACAACATACTTTTGGATCTTCTTTCCTGGCTTTCGAAAGTTCTTTCTCCCACCGTCTTCACCCCAAGCCCTCTTGCCATCAAGACCTGCGGCTCTCTTAGGCTCACATGCGATGCGCGACGAGGTGCGCTGGCGCTGGAGCTCAATCTACAACGCTCAACTCTCAGGGAGGATGTGACAGCAATTCAAAAGCAACTCGGCTTTCTGCCTGGAAATTCTGTTGCTCTTCGGGCTTGTCTTCCGGCAGTTTCAGTCTTCCCCTTTGCTCCACTCGCATGCGACGTGTGCTGTTCAAGCGCTGGGTGACCATCCTCCACACCTCAGAATACTGAATACAGAATTACCGGCGCTCAGCGCAAATGTCTTTTGCGTGTCTCTTCGATTCTTCAACACCTTTCCGTTCGTCCGACTCGCATGTGACGCGTATTTATGGTGCTGGCGCTGGAACGGGCGGCCGATCTCCACCCGGCTCGCAGCGCTTCCCTCGCGCACCTCTGAGTTTCGTTTACGAAAAGTTCAGCACATTCCAATCTGCAACACCATGACTGGTGCTCAAGAGTCAAGGGAACGGTCTCGGTGTTGAGTGGCGCGTCTCTGCAGGCTTCGACTGAACTGCATGCGATATGAGCTTCTGCGCTCGGCGGCGCTAAGCTCAAGGGTACTGAGGACTAGCGCCTTGCGGTCCGTGTTGATGGGGTGGTGCCTCGAGGCAAGCCCCGGCTTAAGAGGTGGCTTACACTTTCGTCTGAGCCACATGCGACACGAGTGTTTGCTCGATGGTGCTGGGCTCTAACGAATGTACTCTCTCGTGCACGAATGGCTAAATCGCACCCCGGCGCTTCAAGTTACACGAGGCCGCGCTTGTGTCTCAGTGCGAGCTATAGCTGATCGCTGCTGAGGAAGCAGAGCTGCTCCGCTCTCCCCGCATCCTCGCCTCGTGTGGCCACTTATTACTCTCTGGCGCTGGGCTCGAGCGAACTACGCCCTGCCCTCCAAACGGGCATCGCGGTGCCGTAACCCACGGATTTCGGTGCTCCTGCTCCTATTCTCCCGCATGCTGAACCCAAACTCTTTGGGCGGCTTGCACCGCATCTCCTCGGCGTTTTCGAGCCCTCCACTTTGTCCCACTCGCATGCGATAGCTTTCGAACTCGTTCACAACGTGCGCTTTATCGAGTCCGCGTCGTCTCACTTGCATGTGGCGCGCGGCTGTTCACTGCAATGTAATCCCTGGCCGGCTACAGATTCCGCGGCTTCAACGCAGTCTTCTTCCACCTCTCCCGTGTCTTCACTTTTGTGGGTTGCATGCGACACAGCACCAAGTGCTCGTTGGCGCTGAGCTCACGCAAATTGACGCTCTCCTTTAAATCTTGGCACGAGCTCATCATTGCTGGGAGATGCAACACGTTCCTCACCTCGCCTTTGCTGCGGTCCTCGAGCATTGTCGGAGTCGCACGCGACGGGTCTTTCACGCCGGCACTGGACCGAACCGCTTGGAACCAGTTTTCAGCTTGGCCTTCTTCAAATCTTTGTTCCGCGAACACTCGAGGGAACCCGGCCTCGACGCAGCATAAGCTATCGCAGCCTGCCCCACTGCATCCTTTTTGCATTCTTATCGGTACCGGGGAATGCAGTTCATCACTCCCCAGCCTCGTCATCTTTCTGGAGGATCTCAAGCTCTGTCGAGATCGCACGTGACACGCACTTGTAGCGCTGGCGCTGGATCCCCTTGGCGTCACTCAACGTTCTCTCTGGTTGGCCCGAGTGCGCCGCATAACTCCTTGCACTAGCACTGGAGCTGAATTCCGGAACCCACTCCCAAGCCTTTCCCTCTGGCTCGAATGCGTGACGTAGCGAAGCATGCAGTGGTCCGTGCATATTATTGTACTGCGTTGTACTACTGCGCCAGTAGGAACGCCGTGCCCGAAAGAGGCACGCAAGTCCATTGTATCACAGCGACCCCGACCCACGGGGCACATTATCCCGCCGTCCGCACGATCTCCCGCCTTACTACAAGTCGAGGAAGCTCTACCTCTACGTCTTCGCCTGTACCTTCCTTCGGCCTGGATGGTGTTCCAGAATCGAGCTGCTTTCCCAAGCGCGGATTTGGCGCGGTCTGCCCTTGCTGCTCATCCCCGCGTATACATCCACGCTCGTAAGTGTGGGAAAGTCCAATAAGGAAGTTCGAGTCCGGGTCGTGGCTTCCGTCGCAGCAATGCATTGATTCAACGCGTACCGTCAAGCACTCTCCTCAGCGGCGTCCTTTTGCAATTCCTGGATTTTCTCTGCCGTACACAGAAGGCGACAAGAATGCTTACATGCGACGCGGCACTAGGTGCTCGTTGGCACTGAACCAAACCAGCAACCTATGCGGAATCTGGGGGGCATTACTTTCCCACGGACGGAATCGCTACTTCGTGGAACATTTCCCTGTGCTCCGAGCTTCACGCGACACGAGTTCGTACCTGTTGGCGCTGAGCATGAATGTGCTATACTCGTGTTACCCCTACTCGTGTTATCCCTACATTTACCCACAGGAAGTCCTCATTTATCCCCGAGTTCTTTGCAACTCAACCTCTTCATTGTCTTCGAGACTTCCCAATCAGGAAGGAGGATTTCCTAATCCAGCTGGAAAAATTTTGACCTCAAATTTTTTTCTTTCATTCCTTGCTCTCACGTTGGAGTGTTGCGGGACATGCTGCCCTGTGGCGCGGTCCAGTTCTCAAGTCTCGAGCGCTGGGGGGCATTCGAGCACCCCATTTGTGACTACTCCAAGGTCGAGTGGGTAATTTCTTCCCGCACTTTGCAAAGCACGGGTAGGAAGTGGGGGGCAGTAGGGGTGTATAGGGTAGTAGCAGCTATGCTGCAACCAACCCTGCATTTATGCAGATAGCACCTCTGTGGACTGGCCTGGTGGATGTCGCTGAGCACTCAAGTATCGGCGGATCTGCATGCATGCTCCACATCCTTCCTAGGATTTTATCCAATGGGGACGTGAAGAGCATGCATTCAGCCTGCTCCGTTGCCAAACCTTTGGATGCAACCCTTCCGGCTCAAGTAGCCGATGATCAAGATTTGTGTAGCATCCAAGTGCACATGCAGCCAGTACCTGCATCTATGCACTCAAGGTGGCTCGGTGCAGCCAGTCCACTTAACCATGGAGCCGAAGGTGGAATGGGAGAAATTTTAGACCTCAAATTTTTTTCCCTGACAGGGACTTATGTTTGGGGGGCCATCGTGATCGTATGTGGCATATCCTTGATCCCTAAGATATGGGGGGGACTCTGTGACACGAGTAGAATACCTCTTGAGACATATCCGAGTGATCCAGGATTACATACATATTGTTGTTCTAGTACTTTAGGATTACACAAGTACAAATAGGAATATAATTAACTTGCACAACAACCCCCATGATCACCTCCTAAGAAAGAGTTGACCGGGGTCCGGTGCGACCGTTACTTGTCTCCCATAAACCCAGACCCAACAGATGCCTGAGTATGCGTACAACTACTCCGGCTGGCAAGCCGGGCCAGCGACTTGTGTGCTGGCAATGCACCCCCCGCGATACTGCTGATAAGGCTCTATCGCAGAGGCGAGCTCTCCAGCTCGTCTCCACCTCGAGTTCAGTAGCGCTGAGGCTTCGGCCTACAGCTGCACCCTGTTTTCATTTGACTTCACTGCTCACGAGAAGGCGGACGAACACATCCGCATCACACACCGCCTTGAAATGAAAGAGAAGAGATTTAATGAGATGATCTCCTGGTGGCCTGGTTCTTTGCATATATTCTCGGATGGGCATAAGAACTTTGAGCTTCTTGTATTCATCACTATAGGCCAATGATGTTCCAAGCAATGCTGTCTTACAGGCAAGGATTTTATTGATTGGGAGCCCACTTTGGACAAGCTCTGTGTCTGACAGTCCATTGGGGAGCAGAGACAGTAGGCTTAACAAGTCCTTGGACTGTGGAAGTAAGTTGAGTCGTGGACTTGAGAGTGAGAGTGAAATTGACAGGTCCAAGTTTGTACCCCGTCATAACCCACAGAAATTATCGATATTTTCTCCTTTGCCCAGCGAGTAAGAACATGGAAGCATCCCTCCGAGTCCACCAGATGAGCCAGAAGGTTGATTGCTAGTGGCATGCAATCTGTCAATGAAAGGACTTTATCAAGTTCCTTAGGATCATGGGTGTCATCTGCAATATCAATAAATGCTTGTCGGGCAGAGGTGTACTCCAAGGGTTTCAGTGGATGCAGGAATGGATGTGTCCAGCGGAGTTTGCCTGGCCTTTCTACCCCACGCATGGTAATCTGTTTCCCTTTTCAAAATGCTGTATAACAGTGTTATGTTGGCACCTACCATTACCGCCAGGCGAGCCACCTCTGTGAGAAGAGACAGGAATTCCTCGGTGCCTCTGCGAGACTCGAGTGGCTCCCACACGGTTTCCAGATTGTCCAAAACCAGAAGGCATGGAGGTGCAATGGAAAAGTACTGCAGGACCTGCCGAGTGAGGTCTTTCCCTGGCTTCATTCCGATGTGGGCACCAATTAGGGCAGCAAGCTCCACCTCAGTGGTGCAAGACTCGCACAGAACGAAATGCCTGTTGGGCTCAAACATCGACATAATTTGTGGATCATGTACAACTGCCCTTGCAAGACTGGTCTTCCCCATCCCACCAGCACCCAGAACCGCGATTCTGGGGAATGAACCCTGAAACAAGGTAAGAATGGCTAAGAGTTCAGGTTCACGGCCGTAGAATATCTTTGGCTTCGAGGGCAACAACGAGATTGATGTACAGCTTTGTACCAAAATTAGCCACTCCAGAAAAACTGTTTATTGAGAGACTTGCCTGTTTTGAATGTATGAATAAACCCTGCTCCTCTACTGGAGTTCAGTGTTACTTTCTATGAAGAATCGAATTTTTCGTACAGTAGAGGCAGCATCAGAAGCGGTGCCATCGGAGAGATTTTCAATCATATTCAGGACCTCCTGGTGCATCATTTCTTCTGTCTTTCGCATTTGTTCAACATCCGGCCCAAGATTCAACACCTTAATCTGCAAATCCTTCAGAGAAATTTGTGGCGAAATTAGCTGAACATCACACCTTGAAAACATCATGAGCCCATTGCAGCCCAGCTTTACAATCCTTAAGCAGAGCACTCAGTTCCGCTTGACGAAAGAACCTCCTGAGCCTGCTGCTGCTTTGTTGAGACTCAAAAAATGTATGGATCTTGTGAATTGTCCTAATGAATAATGAGCATATGCAGATCATTAACCAGCTACTGAAGGTACTCAGTAAATTCTCCTAAATGATTCAAAACACTGGGCGGCAGCTCTCCTTCTGTTTCTGACTCGAGATGGATATGGATAATTGTGCGGAGAACCTCATGGACATGTTGAAGCAGGTGATTACACTTATCCTCATTGTGTTTTATAGTCTGATGGACAAGTTAAATAGCGAGCGTACCCAGGTATGGTGAATATACCGACCTCCACGCCCTGCAAAAGTGAACGAGCTGTGGCGGCGATTGCCTCCAAGAAGGGGGTCCTGAGAGCATGTGAACAACCCTCTTTCTCCGGCCCCGGACTCGGAAAAGCCTGAGGTTACCTTTACAACTGCTGAAAGTACAATTAGGGTTCTGTTTTCAAGTCTGGTTAATAAACATGTTTATAAACAGGTGTTTATAAACCCAGTTTATAATGGTTGGACCAAAACCCCCGGTTTTTAAATCGGTGTGGCAGTGCTCGGCAGACCTGCCAGAGGGCCAACCAACTTCCGCAGAGTTCAGGCAGGAAAATTCAGAAGAAGTGACCAACCACCCCTTGCGTTGCAACTTCAGCCCTCTGCCTGACTTGGCTCTCGGAATTGTCTCTCGGATCACAAGTTTGTGCCCTAAGTTCATTGTTGGTGCCTTCGGTGTTCTCAAGATACTCCCCTAAGAGCTTGGGAGTATTCCAGCGACTGACTAGCAGTTACCTGACTTGTGAGGTCAGTCTGGGCCGAAAATCGATTTAAAACTCGCCGGAAGCCCAAATTTTCGACCATTCCTGCCATGTGTTCATAAACCGGTTTATAAACACCCTGTTTATAAACGAAAAATTAAAAACTGTTTATAATTCGTCCGGGAATTATAAACAGATGACCAAGAGCGAAAAAGCTCTTTATAGGGTTCCTCGGAAGTAGTGTTGTTCGGACGAATGATCTAGTTGGGGAAACTCCCCAATAAATCCTAATTCACAAGAATTAGACATGGTGCGGCGGTACGGAGAATATATAACAGAAATGGAGTGGTGTGGCGGACAACGGTTCAATACGGATAGGTGTGTGCTAAAGAACTGATCAGTGAGCTTAGCAATAAACACCTGGACAGTGGGTGGGGCAGGTCAAGGGGGAATCGGGATTAAAATTTCGGAGTAGGGTCGAATTCGGGGGTAAGAATGGGCGGGAAATCGATATTTGAAGGTTCCAGGTTCATACGAGTTCAGGTTGTGGAGATATCGCAACTTTGATGGCTAATGCGAATATTTTCATCGATTTTTGTGACATTTTTCCTGAAATGAACACATTCATTAGAGCATTTTTCACAACATTTTGGACCGGACCCCCCCCCTCGTGGGAAAATTTCAAAAATAAATCGGAAAAATTCTGAAAAAAATAGAAATCGATTGCCAGCCCTCATTTTAGGTCGAATTCGACCCTACATCCAAAATTTTAATCCCGATTCCCCCTTGGGGCAGGTGGGCTGCGGAACAGTGCCAGGGAAAACATGGTTGGGTGTGCACATAGACATCATGCACAAAACTCAGAAAGTCAAAGAGTCGCATGAGTAGGCAAAGAAAATCAATTTCTAGCTACGTGGTGGTGGTTACAGGTTACTTACTGTGAGTCAATGTGTTTGATGGGCCGATGGCTGTTCTGGCGAACACAAAATGTCTATCATTATCTACTGGTGGGATGAATTTCTAGACAAAAAAAAAATGCTGATAGGACAACACAGGAACTCCAGATGTCAATTTTTGGATGCATATATAGTGCCAATACTACAGCAAGAAGCCGGGGAAAATATCCTATGAAGTAGCCGCAGCTAGGGTACATGGCTTTGGAACTCTTTTTGTTGGAGGCAAGGCCTACGAGTGCAAACCCTATTACGCCGTGTGTGTTGTGTGTGTCCCACCCGTCTGCGCAAAGCGCAAAGACTCGGGCACCCCCGTCTGCTTTGTTGGCTCATATGCGGCACCCATGCCAACACGAACAACAATTAGCATGGGCGAAATGACCTAAGTCGGGTAATTAGATGTGGCATAGATTCAAAGTACCAACATACATAGATCTGTTCCGCGATGGGCTCAACAACTGCTTGAGCCGGATGGGCAATTGCGAAGAGGACCACAAAGATGAATTGGATAGTGAGGAAAAGCAACCCCGACTCAATTACTATTCCAATTGGCTTCTGGATGGAGGTGCTTGCGTCTGCATCTGAAAGGCTGCTGTTACGGGACATCCACCAGATACGGCCCACAATCAGAGAGGACATCATGAAATTGAGGATGAGAGATAATGCAAAATCTCCATCTCCCAATGGCACGAGTGCAACAGGTAGTTGTGGGGCGTTTGGATCTATGGAGATGAGTAGTCCGGTGACTCCGAGTCCACAGGCTGTAGACCAGTTAGGTGTTTCGCAGTGCTGGCAACGGAACATTCTTACACACAGAGGCAAGTGCAATTAGCAATGGGAGTATAATTATCCATATTGATTTCCCCCACACCAGATAGCAGCGATATATCTTGAAGTTCAACAAGTTTCAGCAAAACTCGAACGAATATCAGTTTTCCTTACCAGAAGTAACTGGCTGAAAAAGTCCGTGAGAAGCCAGATGGTATCCGCGCCTGATGGATTGCTGAGTTGCCAGAATACGACAAGAACAAATATCCGCACCAAGTTGCAAAGGTGTCTCGTCTGAAATATGGCGGACATGCACCATCTCCGGCAAGGGATAAGTTAACACACAATAGGTAAGAAGACGGATATACTGTGCCGTTGTAAACATTATTGAAGTTCAGGGCATAGTGCACGGTGCAAAGGGCAAACATGAGGCAGCTGAATGCTAAAATAGCGAGATTCGATACTTGGTTGCCGCGTGAGCGTCGTCGTAGGAGGAAACGAATCGCGATTCCGAATAATATCACGTTGATACCTGGTGATCTCTAACTTAAGTAAGTTGCTTGGGTTGATGGATAGGCTCACCGTATGCGACACCTTCCAAACCAAAGCCAAGAAATGTAGCCTGGTCGGGGTTCACAGTATGGGTGTAGGACGGAGGCATCACAGTCGGGGTGCTCTACAAACAAGGTATGGCTTGAATTAATATGATGTAGCGTCAGTTTATGAGAAGAATATATACCTGGGATTCCAGAGCGATCTCGGTTACCAGAGAATTGGGGTAACATAAGTTCTGAATTGTTTAGGAGATTGGCCATCAAGATTTTGCCAGTTAGCACTTACAGGTCTCAAATTTTCTCACAACTTGAACGTAGACGGCGTTAGCACTCCAGATTTAGAGTCCATACTTGAAGTCGGGGTTCGTATAACAGACGAGAAGGCGATATGTGGATTCCGCCGTCAACCTTGTTTTTTTGTGGGCACTGCCGTGCTAAGAGGATGAATAGTAGACTTAAATAAATCCGCCAGTACTTTAATAATAACGTACATAGTACCGCGCCACCGCCAACGGCGGCAGAGAGGTTGAGAACCGAGCACGGATGCTAAAAACAGAAGAGACGAGAAGGTGAAAATGAAAATGAAAGAGAAACAAAATCGAACTGCGCACCATCATTACGGGAGGGATGCGGGCAACGCAATTCCGCGCGAACAATCAGGGGGAAAACAGAGCCAGTGCATAGCCGAGAATCTCACAGCTCTCCGTGCAATATGCCCGCAGAAAGTGGAGCGTCCCATGCCCCATATGCAGTCGAGACCGATCACGGAGTCGGGGTCCATGAAAGAGCCGCGTTCTCGTGCGTACATTCGAAAGCGACGTCCGGACAGCTGAGGGGTCGCTCAACGGCGGACATCACAGGAGCACCCTCGATCTCCGCGAAGGGGGACTTGAGAGTCGCTGGCCTCCGCGGCGCATGTACGAGTACGGCGCACGCGCCTGCGCTGCTTCTCCGCGCATTAGGAAAGAACAAGGGAACAAGGCATACTGCGTGGCGCAGCACCCATCGAAATGGGCGGTGAAACGTTGAGGTGTCACCAAAGATCGGAAATTCAAGAGGGCTCACCGTTGAAAGCCCAAGTCCCGGCAAGACCTATCGTCGATCGATGGGATACGCTCGCCGCAGTGGTTTGCAGAGACCTTGGCTATTCGGAAAACGGGTAGCGTGCGAATTCGAGGGTTGCGGAGAGGGCTAGGGCGCGTTTTTTTGTGGCGCATTACCAGCGATTGAGTCGCGAGACATAAAACAGTGCCACGTTGAACGGTTGAATCGTCGTTGATGAGGGCCTAATCTTAGATCATGGCACGCCGCTATACTTGAGTGTAATGAATGCAGAGAACCAGTCCAGTAGAGCGCATGACGGTCAAAGAAACCGAACGATATAGGAGAGCTAGAGAGAGAGATCAACAGGGGTATTTGGCTCTGATGGCGTCACCGTCGGAACTAAACGAAACTTCCTTGATTCCTCGCACTTCATATTGTGGATCTAAGCCTCCCGTCGTCCTCCACGCCTCCGACGCTGGACAGTGTGCCTTGATGCTTTGGCGATACGGAATCCCTCTTCTTTACCACACTTTACCAGCGATCTTTGTATTTTTGGGGACTCCGGATTTTTACTTGATTTTTACCGGTTTTCAAGGCACAAGCACCCGCAGTCTTGGCTCCTGAGTGCCTTCTTTCCAAACTTCTGACACGGAAATCCTCTGGCTCCCTGTACTTACCCGGTCAATTCTTACAAACAGGACCAACTCCGAGTCGCATGCTTGGCAGAAACTTGTTCCATCATCTACCGCCTTGAACGGCCCCAAATCCTGGTAGGTAGGTAGAATCCTGGAAAAAAATTTCTCTAGACTCATGAGTGAGAAAGATATCGGACCCACAATGAATAAGCGAGTCAATCAGCTGGCGGTCGCTTTTACCACACATCGTATTCTCGCTGTGCCCATCTGCTACATGATCTTCTACTCAAATACCCTGGAACTGCTGGGATCTCAAAAAACTACTCAATCGATCCTAATTACTGCTAAACAAATTCGAAGACAATATTTACGACTTGGTGTCCTTTGCTGTAGAACCGTCTATCAATTGGACTTTTGTACCGCGTGGCTCGGGCCATGTCCATCGTCTGAAGGGTCAACTCTCCTTCAGAACCCATCTCACCGGACCCAGGCCAGCGCATACAAAACCAGGTCCCCCGGTAGTCAACCCGCGGCAGCAGGAAGTCGTATAGCACTCCCATGCGCAGCCCATCGTCAACCTCCATCTTCCCTTGGCTCTCAAATGTGCCGGCGGGTGTGCTGTAACTGTTGGCGACGATCAACGTGCGCGCCGGGGGTTGCACGACGAGCATCTGGCGCCAGCTTGCGCTTGCGCGTCTGAACGCGTCCGGCACGCTGGCCCAGGGCATCTTCACGATGAATGGGGCTCCACCGGGCCAGCCGTCGTCTGGATCTTCGGGTGCGAAGAACGGCGGGAACATCGCCATTAGCAGTGGATTCTTCATCAAAGGTGAGGTGGGTTCGATGTCTGGCAGGAAAAACAGCGCGCGCTGGAGTGGGGGAGTACGCGTAACCGCGTTCCACATTTTGCTGACACGTGAGGCGGTAACGAGGAGGTCGCGCATGGGGAGTCGAGCAAGGATGAGTTCAAGGAGCTCTGGCGTGGCGAGCACAGTCTCCCGGGCGGGGAACATGCCAGTGTGTGCAAATCCTGTGTTTCGCCGGAAAGATTGGACCGTCACACTGACTCTCCTTCGAAGCGACGCATGCCATTGTTTGAACATTGAGGGATTGCACAGTTACTGAGCTCGTCGGCGAGTGTAGTAGGTAAGACGGTAGATGAGAAATAAAGTGTGGCGGAATTAACATGTACAGCATCAAGGCGATGCTTGTATTCTCCTCTTTACAAATGCGTGTATGTCTGTCTGTCTGAAGTCCTGCCGTTACTTGACAGCTTTATTTTCAGAGCTCAACAGCCTTCACTGCATCTTTTGATCCTGGGCCGAAGTGGTGGGGCGTTCGAATCACGAATTTCCGATTATCAAAAGCGACGTGGTATCTAACTTGAAATGGTAAATCCTGGGCGGAAGAAAATCCTCGTCACTGAAGTGTACAGGGCTACGAGGCCAAGTTTCCAGGTGAATTTCTTGGACGGTATTAGTGGATGCTGTTCCTGAGCAGTCACGAAGCAAGCAACCCAAACGGCGGAGTTCAAAAATATTTGATTGCCGATTGGAACGGCATGGCAGCAGAACGGGTTTTTTGCGCAAATCTCAAAGATCAAGAGCGAGCGCTTACAACAGATACCATAAGAGCAAAGTAACGACTTCATTTGTGCGGATCCGAGACAAGTGAGTATATGTATATGCACAAAGAGCCAAAAGTAAAGGCACAGTCGTCTATCTAACCAGTTTATCGAATCCGTCAGGGACCTGGAATAGACGAATCATGATGCAGTTCAAGGCGAATAGAAACCAGATGCTAGATGCTTACGGTCCAGTTATGGGTGGCAGCCGCCCTCTTGAAACCCGCAAGCGCCTCGCCGACGCCGTACGGCCTAGACACAATTCGTTGTTAGCGACTGACTCGGGGGTACAATGATAATAAAAGACGAACGTATTCCAGTTGTGCGCGAGTCTCGCGGGCTTCGGATCTAGATTGGAGATCGCAAGCTTGATCTGCATAAGCACAGCGGAGATGCTAGACGGGAGTTAGATGGATGCGAAGGATGAGCAAGGCGGCGGACAACACACCTATAGCTGGGAAGCCATCCGTCGGACGTGAGCAAGTCCATACATATCGAGCCTCCTGTAAAAGAATGAGACAGGGACGCGGGAGAAACAAGGATACGCACCGCCGGTAACGTGCCCACCTCCCCCGTGCATGAACGGCAGGAAACGTGGCGTAATGATTCTGAAAAAGGGTGGCCCAATGGGATAGGTGGGTCCGAAGCGGATCTCGAAGATTAACGAGTTAACTTTCCTGAACAGAGACATCAGCTAACGGATAGACCATTAAAACAAGAACCACGCACTGCTTCTTCATATCCTGCGCGATGGGCAGAGTCTCATCAAACGAATGCATTTCGACAATCCCTAGACGTAATCATCGTCACTAACCGGAAGTGGAAGAAACAGGGCAAATCGATACGCACATTGGAAGAGATTGTCGCCCACGAGCTCGGGCGGCATATACCACCCCAACTCCTTGAGCCCGCCGGGGCTAACCATCGCCTTGTCCTGTTCCTTGAGCATCGCCTTGAGCTCGCGCTGCACGGCCATCGTCGAGGACGGGGTCGAATCTAACGGTGGAGGCATCAGCATCTCCACCGTGCGCTGTACGTAAGCCGCATCGTGCTTCCAATCATCCTTGGGCGGGCCCTTCGCCGCTGCGCTACTCCCGCTCCCGCTCGCCACCGCATTTCCCTTGCCCTTGAACGCCGACGAAACTGCCGCCACAAGCGACGCGCCCTTGCCCTTGCCCTTGCCTTTGGCGGCGGGCATCGGCATCGGCTCATCGTCGTCACTCAATTCGATCACCTCCGCCTGCGGTGGGGCCCGGTCCGCAAAGATATAGGCGTCTGTCTCGTCGTGATCCTCATCCACGAGCTCCTGAGTACGCTCCTCGACGAGCTGAGCAATCTGGTGCCCAGGCTGCGGTACTTGCAGCGCCTTGCCCATAAGGGTCGTCGTCTGCGCGGGGTCGAGTTTGACGAAAGGGATCGCGGCCTTGTCCTTTTTCTTTTTGCGCAAGGCGTCCGCTTGTGGCGTGTCGAGACCCTTCACGAGCAGGTAACGGCTACATACAGTCGTCAGGCAGGTTCCAGCCGGAGGGAAGAAGAAGGGACGCACCACATAATCCATTCCGTGTCCTTGATAACATAATGCGGCGAACTACTGACGAACTGGTGAGGAAGATTGACCAGTTCTGCCAGCGCCATACAGCTGGTCGGACCGAGCTTGCTTTTCCGCCAGCACGCACGCGCGCTAGCAGCGTAGTGGGACATCGACGTCTGGGCCTCCTTCGCGAGGTACACTCCTACATGTACATTAGTGAACAGTATGAGCAGGCGCAGCACGGAGGACAGACCATCTCCATAGGCGCGTCCATTGGCGACGATCTTAAACCAGAGACCGTGCCGGATGATCTACACCTCCGTCAGCACATCATCGTCGCTCGAGCCGAGGAAGGGAACATACTGAATGCCAGTTTCTCAATGCCGAGCCGTGGAATGCCTGCGGAACGGATCCGTCAGCCGTTTGGGGCAGGAAAAGAAGGACGAGCAACGAACATAGATAGACGGGTATTTCTTCGCGTTCGGGTCCGTTGCTGTCGACTTTTGCTGGGCCTTTTGAAATTTTGCCTCGGCATCGGGGGCGCCCACGCTGAATCGGAACTGGCGCCAAGCGGGATCTGCAAGGTCGGGTCAACAAGGGTCGAGATATGGGAAGGAGCCCTCGGTATAAAGCCAGAGTAGAGCCCAGCAGGAAGCGAAGACGCATGGGGACGAGGCCAGGAGCACCACAGGCGCGAACACAGAAAGAGAGGAGAGATCGTGTACGAACCAAGACCCTGGATGCACTGTTCCTCCGACGACATCTCCTCCAGGTACGCGGTGCATGAGGCGACACACCTAAACGGAGACGTCAGCTGATGCAAGATATACGCGGTACAGGGAGAGGGGAAGGACAAAAAGTGCTTCGGCTGAGGGAAGGGCGAAGGAGGAAAAAACATACCATCGCAAGATCGACCACGCAGCGGGGAGTATCGTGCCGTTCTCCATCTCCTTCAAACGCGGCTTTGATTTACCCGGTTTGACCTTGCGCTCGAGGTGACGTCTACGCGGACGGAAATGTTAGCAAGGCAGAGGAAGGGGCGAGTAGGAGGACTGCGAAGAGGGAGAAGACGCACTTCATGTCGTCGATCTGCAAATATCTCAGCAGGTGCGAGGACAAGGAGAGAAGGAGAGGAAACATACCGAAGGCAGCGTGTCGATAAGTCCTGCAATACTCGCGCGCATCTATCATGCTGTTAGCCGTGTAGAGGAAGGCCCATGCTGACAGAAACTTACATGCTCGACCGGCAGGGTATCAAAGTCGACAAGCCCGTCGTTGCCAATCGCATAAACGAAGTTCGTCGGCGCCGGCGCCGGCGCAGCGGGTTGGTGGTAGGCATGTATATTGCTCGGGGGAGGGATGGTGATGCGCGCCTTGTCGGGCGGGGGAACGCGCAAGGCCATGCCGACAGGGAGAGGCTCGTCGACGGCGCCCTCGGCGGCGGCGGAATAGGTGAGGGAGAGGAGGAGGTCGACGGTCTCGGGATTATGAATGATTTCGTACTACGGATGGGGTGAGTCGTTTGCAAAAATAGTCGTAAAAGTGAAAAAGCACCTCCAGTGAGGCTCCCCGATTGTGGGCATAGTACTGGTATGTGCATAGCGGGCGGTCGCAGACGTACGGCTTGAGCGCCTCGAACTCGGTGTTGAGCTTGTTATGGCAGACCAAACAGTAGCGGGTGCAAAGCTGGGAGCCGACAGGTCAGTATGTGTCGCCTCGCGTGTCGGAGGAAGAACGGAAAAGGGAGAAGAAGCAACCCCCAGACATGGAAAGAGGCATCGTCCACCCCTTCGACCCCGACTCCAGCGTGAATGACATCTCTCCCTACAGAAACTCTCCCGACGAGCGTGGAGAGAGCAAGGAGGCGACGATTACCACCACCGCACCTTCCTTCCCGAGGCCCACCGCCGTCCTGGGCTGCCGCTCCCACCCTTCCCCCATTCGCAGCCCAAGCCCATAGGCGATGAGGACCTCCTTTCCGTCCCTCCTCGGGTACCCCCGCCGACTCCTCCCACCGTCGGTAATCTACTAGACCATATCCGCAAGCCCCCAGCCGCCATTCGCCGACATTCTCCACCACGGTGCAGCGGAACCCCCACGGACAAAAAGACGCCCTCGCATCCTCCTCGCACCTCCCACACCCGCACAGCCAGTCCACACCGCCCGCTACATCCATAACACCCGCTTCCCAGCCCAAAAGATAGAACGAAGAGATAAGACACGCACCGTCAATCGCCTAACGAGATAGCAAAACGCCACGTATGGGACGTTGATGTCGTCGCCCTTGGGCAGCGCGTGGAGGGGGTCGTGCGGGAGGGTGCCGCCGCGCGCTTCGCGTGCTTCGTCGGCGTCCGCGGCGAGGATTTCCTAAGAGGGAAGAAAGCGGTGTTAGTGCTCTGGGCGGAGAGATAGAGAGGCGAAGGGGGGAGGGAAGGGTAGATGGGAGAAAGGGGAAGACGGGGGACGGCGGGAGAAAGAGTGGAGAGATGGAGAAGGGGTTAAAGATGAAGAAAAAGCGGTGAAAGGGTGGTAAGGTAAAGTAAAGTAAAAAGCCACTACGACGTAGACCCACCTGGCGATAGACAGTCCACACCTCCGCCTCCGCCCTCTGCTCGCGCTCCACCCTCTCCACCATCATCTCCGCCCCCGCCCACCCGATCCCATACTGCCGCCTCAGCGCAATCAGCCTGACCAGCTGCGAGTCCAGCAAGGCCTCCAAGCTCGAGCTCAGCGAAAACCGCTCAAACCGCCCCTCCTCATCGTCCTGCCCCCCATCCTCAACGACATCCTCCCCAAACTCCGTGCCCCCAAAGTCCCCGAAGCCCCCGTCCCCACCAGGCCCCTCCCCATCCGGATCCAACGAGCCCCACTCCGCCAACTGCGCCTCCCTCAACTTCGCCGCCTTCTCCCTCGCCTCGCGGATCTCGTCCTCCGCGTCCTTCCCCACAAGCCCAAACGTCCTCCCCGCCTCCACCGCGTGCTCCCGCGTCGGCTTATACGCGCTGCACACCCCCACCTGGAACCTCAACTGCATCCCCTTGCGCACATACTGCCCCTCCGCCGTCAGCGGCGGATACACATTATGCACACTCGACCCCGCGCCGGAATTGAAGCCCGATATGAGGAGGACGAGGTACCGCGCCTTCGCGCTTGCGAGCAGGCGCCGATCCCACGCGACGAGCGCCTGCGCGGGGATCGTCTGCGTGAGCTGCACCGTCGGGAAGCTGACGCTGACCGCAAAGTCCGTCGCGGGGTCCCACTGCCCCGACGTGAAGGGGATGAGGCCGGGGCGGTACGACGACGACACGACCTCGACAAAGTCGCGCTGGATGCGCGCCGTGACGCGCTCCTTGGCCGCCGCCGCCGTCGTGCGTGCCTGCGAGTTGTTCGGGATCGCGTAGTCGTTGTCGGAGAAGTAGCCGTCGTAGTCGTCGGAGCCTTCGTCAGAGTCGAGCTCCTCGTCCGAGGCGGTGTTGTTGGTGGCGAAGGACTTGCCCTTGGTGAGTGGCTTGGTGGGGAATTTGGGTGCGGCGGCGGGCTTGGCGCCGCTGAGGGAGGTAAGGAGGCGCTCGAGGGCTTCGCCGATGGGCATGGCGGGGGCACTCTCGAGTCCCGAGAAGGCGCGGGTGACACGCTCGGGAAGGGCCGTGTCGTCCGAGTACGTTAGGATCGTGTGGTGCTTGGGATATTCAGAGGTATCTGCGGGAAAAGAAATCAGCATCGGATAGCGCACAATCGAGCAGCATAAAAGGAAGAAGCAGGAATATATGAAAAGGGAGAAAGCGCTTTCACTCTGAAGGGGGGGATTTATTTAACACGCCTCGCGACACCAGTAGCCTGCCCGGGCGAGATGGGATTGACGCCTCTCACCCGCCGAGGATTCGGCATAGCATCTCCGCATGCAAATCCACCACGACAGCCCCATCGACATGGACCCCTTCGCCTTCCCCGTCGACCGCGCGGCCCGTCTACCGCCTCGCACGGAGCCCGAAAAAGTAGGCCTTCGGCTTCCTGGTGAGGCACAAGTGGACGACGGATAGTGGACTCCAAGAAGCGCGTCTCCCTCCGCATGAAAGGACAAGAAGAGATAAAATGAAAATGAAAAGTGGCGAAGCGCCATACGCCCCAATAAAACGGGGCACGAGGAAGCGAAGAGGAAAAACGAGAAACCGTTAAGAAAAAAAAGTCCCCGCCGGGGTGCGAAGTCAATCATGACTCGTAGACGTCGTCGTCGCGCCCCGAGTACTGCAGCCGAAATACAAAGCGAGTGACGGCGAGCAAGCACGGCACGTGTATTCCGCTTCGGCTCGGCGCGGCTGACCCCCCACGGCTGGTCGCGTCGGAGGAGACGTAGAAGGAAGGACAGAGGAAGGGGGAGAGGACACAGAGAGGATGGGTCGACGCCCTGCACCGCCTCCACCGCCTCCCGTGTCAAGAAGAGAATGAAGACGAAAATGAAGACGAAGATAGGAACGTGGGAACAGAAGAGTCGACCAGCCCGACGCGCGTCCGTCGGTCTCGATGCAGTAAATAAATAAGATGGAATAAGGTCAACAGGACAACGAACGCCGAGGCGACATAAAGGGCGTCGAGGGCGTCGAGGGCCATCGCAGTCCAGTCGAATATGGAAAAGTGAAATGAAAGGAAAGAGGTCTCATAGATTCCGCGCATGACGCCCGCGCAAGTATTCCGGTCGCAATAATGAACAGATAAATCGATATCCACCCAATCCACGCGCCGCAGGTACGAGTGGGGAGCGCGAGACCCAGGGCGCGAGCGCGGGACGGACGCACGTCCGAATTTAAAGACGAATAAAGGAAGAAAGGAAGAACGCCTGTGCGCGAGGATGGTCTCCGTCATCGGGCCCGGGCGGAAAATGAAAGTGAAACCAGAGGGCGGTCGGGGCCGCAAGCACGCGTGAAGAGCGCGGATATTTGCCCGTGACGGCAGATATCCCGGGCGCGGCGCACGACAACAGGTATTCTATACACGCGACACGTGCGGAACACGCAGTCTGCGAGCGCGGGACGAGACACCCGTCCATGCTGGCCCACGACGGACCAGATAGACACAATGAAAAAAGCTGCACCAAAAGGGAAATTGAAAAAAAAAAAAGGTAGAGATTGAGCAAGCGCGGCTCCCGAACGTCGAAGAAAAAAAAATAAGAAGAGAATCTGCGACCTGGACCTACCAGTAATGGTGATGTTACACCCGAGGACGCGCGCGTCGTTCTTGTTGCGGTCGACGACGACGAGGTCCAGCATACCCTCATCGTCGCCTTTCTGGATTTCTGCGTGTGGCGTCAGCCAAACTCGAAAGGTACAAAGACAAAACGAGCCAAGGGAACGCGCACTCACTAGTCACTGCCAATCCACCGAGCTCCAGCCCCTGCGCCTTCAAATCCGCGAAATCCGCCGCGAAGCGCTTACGGCCCTTGAGATGCGCGTTCTTGGCGCTGCTGCTGGCTGCGACGGAGAGCGGCGGCGTCGGCGGCGCGTCAAGCATCACAATATCCTCGTCCATCTCTAAAGCCAAGTCAGAAAGTGGATATAATCGATATAAATCGCACGAATTGAATAGGGGGAAAGGGGAAAGGGACACAAAGTGTGAAACGCAGACTTACCCTGTTTAGTCTCAGTTTTCTGCCGTTTAACGACTCGACCCTTTCCTTTCCCCTCGTTGTAGTCGTCGTCCGAGTCGCTCGAGAGGACGATTACTTCGGCGCTGATGCCTTTGCTTTGAGCAGCTCCTTGAGCCTGGTTTTTGGTGGGATTCGCGGTAGACTTTGAAGGGATTGCAGCGGCGGATCTGCTGCGCGTGGCAGGGGCCATACAACGGCGTATCTGTCCCTTTTATAATTGCTGTGGCCGCAGGAGGCAACAGAGTTAGGCGCCAGATGTCACCCCGTCACAATCACGTTCAGGAGGCGGTGCTACAGCTCTCGGTCGCGTTGACATGACTCGCCAACGTGTTGGACAGCAACGTTCATGCCTGTCAAATTCGTGGTTATTCAAGTTCGTGGTGGACGATTTTTTTGATAAGCAACATACAAGCTTCATCTTGGATCAAGACTTTGTCAAGATTTTTCCTTTTCTGCGTCGATTCGACTCGTTCAAGGAATTGTTCAATACGCTCTTGTAACTGAGCTCCAGGCGGCCTCCAAATCTCCTACCTTCGTCTCGGAATACTTGGTTCCGCTCCTCGGCATCACTGTGGCTTCAAATTCATCGGCTGGCGCATTAAGACCTCGGTGCGATACAGATATACTGCCTCAAGCGCACTCCTCAGGCGTTCTTTCTTGACGAATTTCAAGCTCCTCGATCCCCAGTGCATTAAGTCATCTCAACATGACTCGCAAGGTTCAACTTCCCAACTATGGACCTTTTTTCCCTTCAAACCCTAAGTCGAAATCAAATCAACCGTGACGTGAATAATTTCACCAAATACACGACTCTGGGTACTCAACTTCCCACCACCCAGGCACATATCAGTAACTTCTGCTCAATCGGATACACAACAACAGCTTCTTCCTTCAGTTCGTGCTTCGCCACCGTCCATTGGTTACTCGATAATCACTCGAAGCCGGGAGTAAAATAAAATAAAATTAACCTCGTCCCGAGATGGACAGTTTCACGTGAGTCACGGTTCAAAATTCACAGAAAACTGGCTAATTTCGCTGGGATGGATCTTGCCTGGCAGTTTTCTTTTTCCTTATCTGAAGGAACGCACACCCGAGACACCCAAACCAAATTAACGCACAAAACGCCCCGATTCCTTAAGGATGAGAACACCCGCGGCACATGGTGTGCACCTGCGCAAAGTAGATCCAAACCAAGCCCCGATTTTACGCAGGTTTCCTGTTCGATCCGGGGCCGGGTGATATTTCGCCGAGACTCTCGATTTTTTATTTATTTGGTACCTCCGAGCATAACACCCCCGAGGCACATGGCGTGCGCCTGCGCAACCTGGCATTCTCGTGTTGGGATTTGAAGCACTGGGACTCCCTGTTCGATTTGGACACGGACAATTTTATTGCCTTCGAGTCCAAGGAAATGTAGTCATTTATCTTTTGACCTCGAAATCGGCTCGTTTTGCGGTAACTCTAGAACTTTATTACCTTTTTACTTGACTAGCCAACCAAGCCCTGGACCGTCAGAAACGAGAAGAGAAGAGGATCAAACTCCGGGCGGAAACATATCGATCCTCCGGGAAGGGCGAGAAGTTGAATCTTTGTTGCCACTCTTCCGATCACATGCCGTGTCCCGCGAATCCCGCCGAAATTGGATGCCGTAGTCGACACCCGCGCCGAATTGAATGCCGTGTCACGCATTGGCGCTGCCGCTGATGCCTTCATCGGACATTCGAGAAAAACGAAACGATGCAAACAACTTAACACGGCATTCAGATTGGCAACATTTACCTGGATCCCCGACTTCGAAGCGACGGAACGGTTTATGGAACCTGTACTTGTGAGCATTTTTGGTTTCCCTCAGCGCGAGAGAACTTTGAACCGCTTCGACTGTATTGTTACTCATCGACAACATTTCGATGATATTTTTTCTCTCCTGGCTAGACAATCGGTAAGCACAGCTAGAACCAAGGCGGCTGGCTCTAGAACTTCTGATTTGTCCTCGCTGGACTCGTCCCGAACCAAATTCACATCACGTCATCGCCAGTTCACACTGTTGAATAAAAACGAACCTCGAGCAAGCAAACGTTGGATCCCATGGCTCTGAGTATTCAAGTCGAAAAAAGGTGTCAGGTCCGTCGCGTATGGAGTGTAGTGTAGGCCTGTCAGTATATGTTTGTTCCCGTCAGTCCGAGTACAGCTGTATCTTGGTTCTTTGATACATATCTCGTACTTTATATACCTGGCATGTACCTTCACGTTGGTAGTCCTACATCTTTAATCCTTGACTTCATTGTCTTTTGCGTCCTCTGTGCCCCCTCCTGTGCTCCTGCACTTGCACTCCGCAACTCGTGGTCCTTCCGAGTCCTCCGGCCCTTTGCCACTCTGGCCTTATATTTTTGACAAGGCCTGCTTCATGCACCAAAGCCTGCCCAGAAGCACCTCCCAAAAGAGGCAACAATGGACACAAAAGTGCATTTCGAATACTAGCGCGTTTGATTTTACCTGAACGGTCTAAATGTGCTTTGGATTAAAGGAAAAAAAACCAGTCGACTGGGATTTCTTTTTGCCTTCCTTTCTGACCACTCAACTCGAAACTTCGGAAGTTCCCAGCGAGTGAAGACAACCGTGAGAAATGAATCGATCAATTTCTCCTTTGTCTCCTGCGATGCTCAAAATTCCTTTTTGCGGGACCAAGACCCTTTGCCTGGGATTTCGAGGATTTTCTTCACCGCCGGTTCGCAGGCCCCGCGGGTTCTGGGATTTCCATGTGCCCGAGGTGAGTCTCCTCTCGATTTGAAGAGGGCCGACTCGGATAATGTTGCATCGCGGTGCTCGGAGGTGGGCTGGCTCACTTCTACCGACCCTTTGCCGTAGTATCCAGGCTTGTTTGTTTTGCACGCCGCTCCTACAGAGGTCTCAGGTCATCGTAGTCAGTGGGGGCTGGTTTCGGCCCAGGGAATACGTAAGAAGTTAATTAAATAAAGATAGGGGTCGTGTTTTTCAACCATTGGCCTAGGCCCTGACTTGGATGATTAGCCAAGAAATGACAGGCAGCAAGGAACCTCAGTCAAACAATGATTTTATACATTTCAATCGGTGTTCAAAACGCTCCACGTGCACACTGTGTCCCTAGTTATCTAGCTGTACTTGAACTCGTTGTATCCGCCACGCTGGCCGCCCTCGCAGTTGTACAAGGTATATTTTATCGTCGAATCACTACCGCAGACACCGGGCTGGCTGCCGGCAAATCCTATAAATTCAACGACATCAACTGCCATGCTTCAGTCGAATGCATAGACACGTACCGAGATTCCAATAGAAAGCGCCAGCCCATCCGCCTGCTTTGGCGGCCACAAAGAAGTTGTAGATGACATCATTTTGGTGCTGGTCACCCTGAGAAAAAGCATGTTTAATACACATATCCCATCTGCAGAGTTGAAGTTCGAACCTCTCCCGTGAGCTCGCCAAATTCCCCAAGGTATACAGGCTTGTCGAGGTTGAAAGCGCTGGCGGCCGGGATCTCAGCGCCATTGTCGCTGTATATGTGGATGTCGTAGAAATCAACGCCGGTGCCTGCGCGGCGCCCATTAGCTAAAATACAATGCACCCGACGTGGAGAGACATACCGACGTAGTCGAGGTTGGAAACCCCGACAGCGTGGTACGCGTCGTTGATGTAGATCTGCGACACGCTGACCTTCGCGCCGCCGTTGACGCTCTTGATCGCAGCAGTGGTTGAGGTGACCCAGGCTTTGGCCGTTGCCTGGTTGATGACAGCTCCGCTGAAGCTGCAGCACACGAATAAGAATCGGGGCTGCACATGGGGAATGAATGCTTGACGAACTATGGGTTCGCAATCCCGTTGAGCTCGTTGTAGAGCTGGAAGGCCGCAATGTTGCTGTTAGAGCCGTAGGTTCGGATGAATGGCTTGATGAGGTTATTCAGCAAGGCATTTTGAGCGTTGCTGTCCGTGAAGAAGTTCGCGATGGGGAAGTTGGTGCTGTGGAAAGGAAGGCATAATAAGCGCTCACGTATCACTGTAAACACCTACACGGCGACGACTCACGTGTCCGGCGCGTAGTTGAAGAACGTTGGATACACCTTGATACCGTTGGCAGCGGCATGCGAGAGGACGTCGTTGAAGTTGGTCTCAAAGTCCGATTTGAGGCCGGTGACGTAACCGTTACCGTCGACTACCAAGCCTTGGCCGTCTTCGAACAGCCAGATGCGGACCCATGCGGCACCAATGTCCTTCGCAGCTGAGGGGGTCGTCAGTATTAAAAACCAGTGTTGGCGAGGGACCAATAAATGCACCCGCAAAGGTGGCCGCCATATCGCTGGAACTGTAAACCGCGGTATATCCCTGAATTGAGGAGGACAACCAGTGGCCATACTGACGTGACAGAATTTTAGACCCTGCAGGCGCGTTTGAAAGATAGATCTATACATACCTGGTTGTTACCCCATGGCTTCGCAAAGCAAGATATTCATGGATATGTTGAAATCGATGTGCATGAAGGAAATACCTGGTTGATGCCTTTTACAAACGCATCGACCAAACGAGGAGCGAATGCGATTGCGGTAAGAAACAGACTGGAAGTGAACTTCATGGTAAATAGAGGATGTTTATGCCGTTTGATGTTTGTCGTTTATATACGTTCATCCTCCAGGCGACGCGTCGGGGTGCCAAACACGCGGCTTCACTTCGGATCCGCTGGGATCACATCGGCGGCCAAGATGAGCTGAACCGGGTAGTGCTTTGATTGCGTGAAACGCTCATCTGACTTGAACATTGGATTCCGAGGCTACACCGGAGGGATAACAGCGAAGAGATTTGTGTTCAAAATGTGTCGGTTTGACGCAAAATCGGGTTATCTCCGGCCAATACAGTATGTATTGGCTGAGTATTGTGCGAATATTTTCCGAATTATTGGACTGAAGGCAAGACTGAAGGCGGTTTGATCCGAGAGTCGCTGAGACTATTGGAAGGCGTACTAATTATCCGGAATATTCACTCCGGAAAAAGAGGAGTCCCAGGGCACCTAAACTTTTCTGATACTTTTAGTAATAAGTTAGCCTAAATTTACAGCTGAGATGAAAGGAATACACTGCCAGAATCAAGGGAGAAGGGCGAGGAAGCAAGGGAGTGCACCACGCCACCCACATCGCGTAAATGAAGCGGAGGAACTTGGATGAAGTGAAGCGGAGCGGAGACAAAGGCGAGGCGCAGATCCGGCACGATGAGGGACGGGGTCCGCGCATACCACAGAGGGGATCGAGTCGCCGCGATGCCTCCTACGTCGACGGTGTTGTACGCGTAGCGATACCCGCGCATGCACGACGGCAGAAGAAAAAACAGAGAAAACATAAAATAAAGTAGCTATTCCAGAGTGAGCCTCACGTGAGGGTGGGTAGGGTAGCCTATAGAGCACAGTCTCGTCACGAATGAGGGCGACGGGAAATCCTGAAGGCTCATCTCCGTAGTCGACCGGTTGCATTAGTGTATCTCCTCAACCTCGATCTCCAGGAGTGCAGTAATTTCGTCACGAGTTGCCGGTTCAAGCGACAAAACGTCAGCATGCTCCCCTTCAGGAAGATTGTTTGAGATGCGCCGGAGCTCATCCCGAACTCTAGGGTCGTGAATATGCATCTGAAAGATGAGATCCGCTTTCGCCGAGCCTTCTGCCAGAACGACGTGGTGGTTCTGCATGCTCCCACGGTTGATGCGGCGCTCGTTCTCCTCTTCCCCGGGAGTGGTAGCCGGGGGGAAGGGCGTTTGAGGAGCTGTGAGGAGGAGCCCTGTCGATGTGCTATAGTCGAGCCAAACGGTCGAGAACGTCGGGGGATTCACCCGGCCGTCAAACATGTGCTGGAGCAATATCTCCCCCCGCGAGCGGTTGTAGTCGCTATGCACCAAAGCCCGAAGAAACGATGTGTCCCGTTTGCTCCGCGTCCCGAGGAGCCCTGCAATAAACTGTTTGTTATCTTCTCTACGATTTCAACAGTTGAATCCTCACGCAAGCGGGCAAGGGACAGTTCGCGACAGGATCGTTGATGACCTGCCGCCCAGTCGGCAGATTGGCAATCCACAGAGCAGTAGTATCCTGCCTCGCAAGCAGAGCATCGAAGGAACTGCGTTTTTGGTTTGACGACTCGGCACTAACGGAGGGTTATTTACTCCGAATAATGAGGAGACAAGGACGCACATCAATGTTGCTGCATACTTTCCGAGATATGTGCATTCCAGCGTTGTATTCGTTCATCAGGCGTATTCGTACATTGGCGAGGTCCGCGAATTTACTCCATTCGGGGAAGATACGCGAACCCTGGAAGGCAAGCAAACCCTCGAGCTCGGCCACATCGGCCAAGCTCTTTTGAAGCTCAAGTAAGACAGAGTGATAGACCGTCGCTGGGGAGATGTGTCCTTTCAACAGCCTCTCCAGGTATATGGAAACGGTCTGAGACTGCTGAGAGCTGTCGAGGATCAACCGTAAAAGGCCAGCCTTGAGTGCTCGACGGACTGTGGGATATCCGGGCGGAATGCTCAGGAAGTAGAGCAGGTGATGGAAAACGAAACACAGGGTTGTGTCGGCGGATTGAATGGGCAGTCCCGAATGCATGAGTGAGCATAGACCGCGGATTGTAGCATTGACGACTCCGCCAGAGAGTAAGGCGGCGTCCACGGGCCCCTTGTCGGAGATGCCTCCAATGACCTTTGTTCCGCTGAATAACATCCCGTTAAGTGTCTGTGCGGAAACATGCGATTGCGGCGTCCAAACGGCGCATCGAATATGCAACACCAGGAGGGAAGTGAGGTCGTGGAGAGTTCCACCGGCTCCCTCCACGAGCTCCGCGAGATGGGTTCCAGGCTGCGACCTCCCCACCGGTTCGAGCGACATTCCTACCGATTCAATGAGTTGGCAAAGCAGACGGTAAGTCCATTCCTGGAATTCGCCGTTGACGCCCAAAAGTACTTTCCACGCTGCTGTGATTACGACTTTCAGTCCAGGGGTCGTGTCGATGAGATCCAGCGCAAAATGGGCGATGATAGATCCATAGGTACTGTATGTCGCGATAGGGTCGGCGGCGAGCATCACAGGCACGCTGTCGCGGTATTTGTGAAGGAAATTAATCCAGACCCACATGCGGGGCCAGAATTCGGCCATGAGTTCGGGCGAGAGGACGGTCTGATTCCGCGTCAGATGCACAATGCAATTGAGAGCCATGGCCGCGCGCTCGCAGCAGTCGTCGGATGAAGAGGTCGATAGCGTATCCAAGGCAGCCGCGTTCGGGATTCCCGCTGGGTCCAGGGAGCGATGGAAGATAGGGAGGAGGAAGCGGCCGTTCGCTTCGCCCAGAATATCGAGGTAAGAGTATACCCGCGTCAGATCCCGAAGTGAGCCATTCGCAGCGGAGGTCGCCATGAGCTTTGATTTCCGTGAGCAAAACGCAGTGTTAGATAGAGGACGCGACCGACTCTGTATCGACCGGGCAGGTAGGATAGATTCTCGATGCTCAAAGCTCGATGCATTTGCGGAAAGGAATTGAAGCTGATGGAATGATGCGAGTTTCACCTGAATTCCTGTCGCGGGCCGCGGTCCGGACTTTCCCGTTGCTAATTCTTTAACGTCAAATCCTTAACGGCGTTTCCATCGATATCGACTTGTAAACTGGGCTTCCTCCATCTCTAACCCGCCATAAGCAATTGCCGGGGAGAACGTCCAGGAGGAAATGCCGTTAGGCTACGCACAATTTCTTTACCAGTGGGGACTCTGACGCGAAGAAAAATCATCCTATCCCAGTTTCATCAGTCTTGGGTTGTATGCCCAATAAAACCCCCTCTGTGTATAGCCCATTATCCGGCAGTGAATCTTCATCCAGCAATAAACCACTCCACGTATCTAAAACATGTTGCTGGTTGACAACGTTGAATGCCAGTGTCCCAAACCGAATCTTGTCGGTTAGTAAACGGTCTCGGCGCACAGCGGCGTTGATAGCTTTCAGCAACTGGTTGTGAACAATCTTTTCATCAAGTGTTGATCCCGGATTTTTTATCACTCTATTGACATGAAGCTTCCAAATGACATGCCAGGCAACGGAAACTAGTATAGCGAACAGTCTCCCTTTCTCCAGGATCACAGTCCCTCTTGTGGACTTGAATTTCGCTAGGTGCAACCGTTGAGAGATATGGAATAACGGGAATATGTAACATCCCCGAGGCACCTGCACCACCTTCCGAGCTACTTGGTTGGGTGAGATTCACCGCTGATTCAAATCCCGCAGCCCGCAGTTAACTCAAGTCAACCACATTTCGGCATGAACAGTTTTATTACCTTCAAGCCCAAGGAAATAGAGTCATTTATCTTTTGACTTCGAGGTCGACTCACACCTTGTTGGAGGTAGCTCTAGAACGTGATTACCATTTTACTACACCAACCGTTCGTCTTCCATACAACTCAAGCTAAACCAATTGGGCAGTAAGAAAGGAGCGAAACGACGATAAAAAATTGGGTTAACCTTCAAGAGGGCGAGAAGTTGAATCTCTATTGTCGGGCATATGCCAGTCTTCTTCCACCCCGCGACATCACATGCCGTGTCCCGACCCTCCCGCCACGAGAGATGCCGTATTCCCGCCTACGCCGAATGCTATGCCGCGCCACGCATCAGCCGTGCCGCCGATGCCTTCATCGGAAAAGGAAATGATTCAAACAGCGAATTGGTTCGAAGCGACGGAACGGTTTATGAATCTGAAGTTTCATGCCTTGTTGTGAGCACTCTTGGTCTGCCTCAGCGCCAATGCCTGAGAACCTTGAACCGCTTCGACTCTGTCACTCGTTAACAACATTTCGATTTTATTTTCCCTCTTCTGGGCTGAACAGTTGGTATGAACACCTGGAACCAATGCGGCTAGCTCCAATGTGTCCGGAATTTCTGATTTGTCCTCGTTGGACTCATCCCTACCCAAAATTCACACAACGTCATCGCCAGTTCGCACGGTTGAATATAAATGAACCTCGAGCAAGCAAACGTTGGATCCCATGGCTCTTCTGAGTCGTCAAGTCGAAAAAGAATGTCACGACAGTCGCGTGTGGAGTATACATGTAGGCCTGTTTAGTGCACCAAAGCCTGCTCCGGAGAAGGACCCCCAAAGAGGGACACAAAAGTGTGTTTCGGATACTAGCGTGCGTAATTTTGTCTGAAAGGTCTAAATGTGGTTAGATTACAGGAAAAAAGTCAGTCGACTGGGATTTCTTTTTGCCTTCCTTTCTGACCACTCAACGAAATTTCGGAAGTTCCCGGCGGGGGGAAGACAATCGTGAGAAATGAATCGATCAATTTCTCCTTGTCTCCTGACTCCGATGCTCAAAAATCGTCTTTACGGAGCCAAGAACCTTTGCCTGGGCCCATCCCGAGAATTTGCTTCGCTGCCGGTTCGCCGGGCCCGCCGCTTCTGGGATTTTCATGTGCCTGAGGTGAGTCTCCTCTCGAATAATAGGTCCGAAATAACGTTGCATCGCACCAGGGTGCATGGGGTTATCGCCCCCGCGATACAAAAAAGTTGTGGGCACAGCCCAGCGACTTCCACGAGCGCGCTCGTAATTGGGTTTCTGTCCCAGATGCAAACCTGCCCGCGCCTTGGTCCTGCAACTGGAGCTACTGGCCGTACGCAGCGGCAATATTCGAGGGTCAGCCAGTGGAGACAAGCATTGCCGCGCACTACGCCCTGAGCGATGCACCGCTCACGCCAGTGATGTTTGACTTCTGCAGTACCGTCCTTGCGTGTGCGAGCACTGGTAAATATTACCTGTGTTATGGTTGGCGTTGGCCGTGGCCATCGGAGGCGATGAAGAAGCCGTTGCAGCCACTACGCCGGGCACCGGTGTACGCCTTCGAGGGAGTATTTCCCTCTTTGGATGCGTTTATTGAAGCGGCAGATTGGAATCGCATCGAGCGATTGGAACTCGCAGGAAACGCCAATAGTAAGACACGTTTGCTGATAACCAAGGAGACTCATTTATTGACTCAAACAGCAGTCATAGAGGCATCAAGCATCGCTCCTGCCCTTCCTCTGGGCAGTGGCCGAGGATTCCGTGTCGTCGCTCAGGAACCCTAGTTAGTACTCTTACTTTCATGAAGATCTGTTCTGATCCACATCATCCACCCCTCTAGTCAGAAGCGCACACTCTGGGATATGTGCCCACCGCCGGTACGTCACACCCTCTCTCTCGGTTCCATTTCGTTTGACATTTTTTAAAGGAAACATTTGGACACATCTCACGAAATCCGTGTCGCTCAGCGAGGTTTCCCTTGGCTCTATTGCCCCGCATGTCCGAGTGGCCTCAGATCCCCGACTCCGCACTCCCCGAACCGTGGTCCGCCGACTGGCCCGCGTTTATCGTCTGCCAGAACTGGCACGAGCAGTACCACGTGGAGTTGGAGGAACGATTTGGACGCGCCCTGATGGGGTTCATCCCTGCCCTTTTCCAACCGGACGACTGTCGCGGGGACACCGTTATCTGCCCCCCTGGAGGCGCAGGTACTTACTACCTATGGGGGAGCGAGCTCCGCTGGGACCTGGGTCACCCAGGACCGATGCCCGAGATGCAGCGGTTTCGTGGCGTTTTTGCGAGCGTGGAACATTTCGTGCGCGCAGCGGACTGGAATTCTTTGGAAGAGGTTGCTGAATGCCCTAATTGGTATTCATCGTAGCCCTGTTCCACCGCTGCCGCACTGAGCGCACGTTAGAGTCTATAGTTCTGATGTTTACGGCCAATGCCTTTGTTCAACCGCAGCATTTTGTGCGCGCAGCAGAGTGGAATCCTCTGGAGGAGGTATTTGAGTGCGATAATTTCTATTATCTTGCCTGGTATATCGACGGTACCAAGCTGTAAGCGCACGTCGGCGCGTTATTTCCAATCGTCATAGTCCGACACACAATGCTCCCTTACATATCCTCACGTTCACCCAAAGACCCAGCGATGGAATGTAATTGATTCATATCAACGCTCGACATCGTCGCGCATTTAAACGAAGAAATCTAATGTCTCAAACTTACAGAGAATGAATGCAACCGGATGAGTCGTGAAAGTATGGGATGATAGTGAAGTATGATTCCCTCAACTTGTATGGCGCGGGAAGGCTTTACTGGAGTGGTGGCGCAACTTAAATGTACGTTGAATCTACAACATAACGAGGTACGAGTTTTTCCATGTTGTAGCGTCTGTTTAGAAGAGACTACGTTGAATCACTCTGCGTTCATCACACTACTGAATATCCAATGTGAGAACAAATCTGCAGTGCAAGTGCAATCATGTTACTGTTGTTCAAGATTCTATTCTATGTGACCGACACCCATCATGCCAAATACCCTTCATCGTAGGCTACCACCTCCTCTAAGCTATTCCAGTCCGCCGCCCGCACAAAGTGCTCTACGGTCGCAAAAACCCCACGGAATCGCTGCATCTCGGGCACCGTCTGCGCGCGCCAACACATCCCTCCCCTGAGCGAACTCCCCCAGAAGTAATAGGTCCCCGCGCCCCCCGGCGGACACATCACGGTGTCTGGAGGGTAGTCATCGACTGGCTCAAACATCGCGGGGACGAGCCCCATCAACTCGCGCCCAAATCTTTCTTCCAGCTCCACTTGGAGCTCGTCGTACCAGTAGTGGGCGCAAACGAAGGCGTCCCAGTTAAAGGACCACGGTTCGAGGAGCGCGGCGTCGGGGGTGCGAGGTCACCCGGAGACACCGGGGTAATTGCCAGAGTCGAGTTGGTTCTTCGGCAGCAACGCGGAATCCCTTTTCACCGATTAAAGCCAGGGGAGGGGCAATGCTTGATGTCTGTGTTTGTTGTAGCACTCCGACAGGTTCCATTCGGTCCATGAGATTCCAATCCGCTTGCTCAATGAACACGTCGACAGATGGGAATTTTCCTTGGAAGGCATGGACCTGAGGTTCCTGGGACGCTGCAGACCGTGACGCCCACGGAGGGTGCCAATCTTTGTGATAAAGGAAGAATTTACCGCTACTGGCGCACCCAAAGACTGTTGCCCTATCGGTGAACATAACGGGGATAAGGGGAACATCACTGAGGGCATATCGACTGGCCAGGGTGGCCTCGAGTGGTTGGAAGTCCGCTGCCCAGTGCGCCGTTGCCCAGTTGCAGGTCCAGGGCTCGGGGAGATTTGCATCCGGTATGGATACCCAGTTGGAAGCGCGCTCCAAGGCGCGGCAGCGGCTCTGTTTTGCGAGGCCGGTAGTCCCACGCCGTTAATGGGCAGGTTAGCCCGCGCAATGCCAAGACGTGGCAGGTCTCTCACTGTTTGAGGGATATGCATATCCCATAACCTGCGCGGACGATGAATGGCCAAAGACGTGATCCCTCTAGATATTGGCAAAAGGGTCCTTACGGTGGGGTAGACGTACTAGACAAGAAGGAAAGATGCGGGACCAACTTGAAGGAAAGATGGTAGACTCGTGAACCAGTCGGTGTCGCAGGCTCACAATCTGAGACCACATTCGGACAAAAACCAAATATCTACCAAATAATGATGGGCTGATGGTAACTGGTAGGCTGGTTACTGACACAACCTTCCGAGCTCAAGCGAGTGATGCCTTTGTATCTATTTGCTCAGTAACCGGATGGGGACGAGCCTAGAAAGATGGCACTGCGATCATGACGGCGTTTATGATCATCAGATCGGAATGTGATTAAGTGATCAGCGATCACAATTCTCCTCTTGCTCGCTCTACTCGGAGAGGAGTCTTGCTCCTTCCACTATCCGATGCTCAACATCTCTCTGTACGCCAAGACTCTTTCCTTAGGATTCCGAGGATTCTCCTCGCTGCCTGTTCGTCAACCCCGTCGGTTCTGGGATTTTCACGTCCCTCAGGTCAGTCTCTCCTTGAACAAGAGGGCCTGAGACAACGTTGCAACATATTTAGGGCGCATGGGACTACCACCCCCGCGAGAAAACGGTCTGGCCAGAACACGACAACTTCCGCGAGCGCGCTCGTAATTGGGTATCTGTACCAGATACAAACCTCCCCGCGCCTTGGTCTTGCGACTGGAGCCACTGGCCGTACGCAGCGGCAATGTTAGAGGGTCCGCCAGTGGAGACAAGTGTTGCGGCTTCCTACGCGCTGAGCGATGCGCCGCTTACACCAGTCATGTTTGACTTTGGAGATACCGTCTTTGCGTGTGCGAGGACTGGTAAGTATTACCTGTGTTATCGTTGGCCGTGGCTATCCGAAGCAGTGAGGATGCGGCCGCCGTCACCACCTCTGGTGTACGCCTTTGAGGGTGTGTTTCCATCGTTGGATGCGTTTATTCAAGAGACAGATTGGAATCGCGTCGGGCGAGTTGAACCCGCGGGAGACGCCAATAGTAAGACACAGCTTGCTGATAACCAAGGAGACATCATTTTAAATTTTGACTGAAACAGCGGCAATAGAGGCATCAAGTATCGCTCCTGCACTTCCTCTGGGTAGTGGCCGAGGATTCCGTGTCGTCGCTCAGGAACCATAGTTAGTAATCTCACTTTCATGAAGCTCTGTTCTAATCCGCCCCTCTAGCCAACAGCGCACACTGTGGGACATGTGCCCCCCGCCGGTACGTCGTACCCTCTCTCGGTTCTATTTGGTTGACGTTTTTCAAAGGAAACATTTGGACACATCCCACGAAGTCCAAGTCACTCGAGCCTGAGGTTTCCCTTGGCCCTATTCCCCCGCATGTCCGAGTGGCCTCAGATCCCCGACTCCGCGCTCCCCGAACCGTGGTCCGCCGACTGGCCCGCGTTTATCGTTTGCCACAGGTGGTATGCTGAGTACCAAGTCGAGTTGGAGGAACGATTCGGACGCGCACTGACGGGCTTCATCCCTGCCCTTTTCCAACCGGAGGACTGTCGCGGAGACACCGTGCTCTGCCCCCCTGGAGGTGCAGGTACTTATTACCTGTGGGGGAGCGAGCTCCGTTATGATATGTTGGACCCAGGGCCGATGCCCGAGATGCAGCGGTTTCGTGGCGTTTTTGCGAGCGTGGAGCATCTCGTGCGCGCAGCGGACTGGAATTCTTTAGAAGAGGTTGCCGAATGCCCTAACACATATTCGTCGTAGCCTTGTCCCATCGCTGCCGCAATGAGCCCACGTTTCTAATGTTTACAGCCAATCAAACAATTGTGCCTTACATATTTTCAGTTCAGTTCCAACTCAACGGCTCTCCTGTCCAAAAACCAAAGAGCGCAAACCGTAACTCACAAAACGACAGTCGTTCGACATCGAACATTCAAACAGAGATAAGTTTGACGCAGTGCGACTTTCAATTCGTCAAATATTTCTCCGGCAGTCTGACTTGAAGATTGCATCCATCGGACAAGCATGTATCGATGTCGGTCGAGGGCTGATAGCGGGAGAATCTGACGCACTCTAGACAATTCCGATTCGCCTTTTGAATGCGTCCGAGACAAGTCGGGCGCTTGAAGCACAATTCCCTCAACTTACATAGTATCTCTTAACAGACGCTCTATCAGGACTAGCTCGTACCGCTACAACTTGCAACATCTGCTTTTTTTACCTCGGGCGGTTCACACGATTCACTAGCGTTGTTGACGCGACGTTGATGAACCATATTCCAGTACTGCGCCTGCTGAATGTAAGAACAAATCTGCGTTGCAAATCATGTCGCTGCTGTTCAAGATTCATACTGCTATCGGGACCAATACGCTTCATCTACTACCACCTCCTCTAAGCTGTTCCAGTCGGCGGTGCGCACAAAGTCCTCGACGTTCGCGAAAACTTGTCCACGAAACCGCTGCATCTCAGGCACTGTCTGCGCGCGCCAAGACATCTCCCACCGGAGCGGGCTCCCCCAAAAGTAATACGTCCCGGCGCCCCCGGGCGGACACAGCACGGTGTCTTCGGGGTAGTCATCTGCTGGTTCGAACATAGCGGGGACGAGCCCCGCCAACTCGCGCCCGAATCTTCGTTCCAGGTCCACCTGGACCTCGTCCCAGGTGTGAGCGCGAACGAAGGCGCGCCAGTCGGCGGACCACGGTTCGGGGAGGGCGGCATCGGGAGTGCGAGGCCACCCGGAGGCGTCGGGGTAGTCGTGAGGGTCAAAATTTGGCAATTGTCGGGGGATGTATCCGAGTGTGCCCTACTGAAGATGTGAGTTAACTCTCAACAGAACCGTTAAGCGCACCTGTGGGGGGCACATTTCCCAGAGCGTGCGCTTTTGGCTGGATGGGTCAGTCAGTGAGAGACTGGTGCCATGAGCGAAGGGAATTACTATGGTTCTTGGGCCGCGACGCGGAATCCATTTTCGCCGGTCAAAGCCAGCGCAGACCCGGCGATGTTCGATGGTACCACTTCCTGCGCCTGTTGCATCGATCCCACAGGATCCATTTGCTCCATGCGATTCCAATCCGCCTGCTCGATAAACGCCTCCACGGATGGAAATCTTCCTTCGAAGGCATGGACCCGAAATTCCTTGCGCGGCCTGCCATTCGACCAAAAGTCCCACTCTCGGTGATACAGGAAGAATTTCCCGGTGCTGGCGCACGCAAAGACTGTCGCCGCTTTGGGGGGGTTGCACATCACGGGGGTAAGGGACTCGCTACAGAGCGCGTATTGACTTGCGAGTGTAGCCTCCAGTGGTCGCACCTCCGCTGTCCATTCCACTGTTGCCCAGCTGCATGTCCAGGGATCAGGAAGGTTTGCATCCGGGATAGAGACCCAGTGTCGAGCCCGCTCCAACATGCCGCTAGGCGTGGAATGCCGCGGCTCTGTTTCGCGAGGGCAGTAGTCCCATGTCGTTAATGCCAATTCAGCGGGCGCGATCGGACGTGAAAGGACCCGGGGAACTCACTGTTTCAGGAAGATGCATATCCCATAACCGGCGCGGACGACGGATACTCACAGAGGCGAATGCTCTGAATCCTGGTCGAAAGGCCTTGATCATGATGGTGGGACGAGGAAACATATTTAGGGGCTCAAATGCCGAGTATCGCATCACGCTGCATCACGTTGCTGTTGATTGCGGTGATACCCGAACTGGAGCTCCAGGTTGAAAGTTTGGGCGCGACGAAAGGTACGAGGTTTGCGGAGGCTGCAAGTTCAACGTGAGGCCTAGGATAAACGTCTGATATGGATCCATTTTCAGACGCACTAAACGGTCCGGAAGTACCAGTGACAGCTGTGAGGTTGAACTGAGGGATCTGGTCGACGAAGGGCACTTGTGACTTGCAGAATCTGGAAGCCCGTTTGTTGAGCGACGAATATCGATGCGATACTGAAAGCCCTGCAAAGCAGCATGTTCGGGATACATTCGATTATCGGGAGGGTGGACTGCGGGATTGAACAGATGCGGCAGACACAGCACATCTCAGATGCGGCACATGGCGATCACATGCGGCACATCAATCGGCAGATGCGGCACATGGTTGCAAGATGCGGCTCCCTCTGCGCGGCACTTCCGTCGCATCAGCGGCACTGTCACGCGAAGCGCCGCCGTCCAACTCAACCAAGGAGGCACTGAAATTTGGTAGAGACTCAGCGGCTACCCTAACGCCTGGAAGGCCCGGTTCACTCAATTTGTGACTGGGATATTTGAATTACAGGAAGTGTTTAAAGTGAGATGCCATCTTACAGTCTCCGACGTTCGACATCAAGTAAAAACTACTAGTAGAGGAAGATTAGGGCTGCAGGTTCAGTAAGAATCAGCTAGGAAAATGTATGCTACCAGGTTCAAGGGTCGGCCACCTGCTCGCAAACAAATGCACTTTGGGAGCAGTCAATATGCACATTTTTGGCAGCGGGATATTCACGTACCTTTGCACCCGAGATGGGAATAACAGCACGAAATGGCGGATTTACCCTCCTCAAAGTGGACTGCGACTTTGGAATCACCGGTCCCTGTTTTGCGCAAATAAATAACATCGTGTCAGCGAATGTTCGCACCAGATAGCATATCCGATTCTGTCGGAATATCGGACGGAGGGAGCGGCGACGAAACCCGGGGACCAATAAAACCATCGTCAGCACGAGTATATTTTGCGCTGACTGGTTTTGTGCTCACTGTGCCCGCGGAGTTCAAGATCTTCCGAACCCGAGGCCTCATCCGGATCGGACAAAAATTTCGAGCCCCTCCCGCGTTCCCTCAGTCCGGATCCGAGTCTTGACCACTGCCTTTCGAGAAGAACAGCGTTGGGGGTACCAAGGCGCGTCGGCAACGCGTCAGATTCAATTTTGATACTTTGGGGAGCGGAATGCCGGAGAAATACCCGAAGCTGAGTGGCGTCAATCCATTCGTTGTCGATGAAAAGGAGCGCCGTCCATGTAGTAGATCTGACCGTGTTAGACGCGTAAATATGGGTCATATGACTGTCAGTCAGTGGGAGAGGCGTACCGAACGTCGAAATGCCGTTATGACACCCATAGGCAGGCTCTAATCAGTTTTGTGGCGTTGGGAGTGTGTTTCGGCGGCATTTTGACGCGTATTCAGGCTGTCTGGAATGCGGGGAGAATGGCGAGGGGAGCAGGTGGTGGTAGCGGGAAGAGAGCGGGTAAATATTTGGCTGTTTTCGCGGCCTACCCCGGGATTTGCGTGATTGATGTGCATTTCAGATGCGGCACTACTATTTTTGGAGAGGTGCCGCATCCGAACCAGATGCGACACATGTGCCGTATCTGAACGGTATGTGCCGCATCTGGAATGTGCTGTGTTTGCCGCGTCTGATACAACCTCGGTGGACTGGCGGGTTGTCCTGGCGCCCGAGACTTTGGAGGCCCCAATTCGATTGAACCGCACCCTGCGCTGAGTAATGCGTACTGTACCGAGGTGTAGGGAGGCAACGGCTGGAGGACCGTGACATTCCCGTTGCCTATTTTCTAGGCAACCGACCCCACCGTTATCGTGACCGTTGCCAACTTAGGCAACGAGGTTCTGTGTACCTCATCTGATTCAGAGCGTGAGGATGAGGGTAGTGGGGACAATTATGATGCAAACAGCGAGGATTAGGAGCTGAGAGGAGCTCAAATTATTATTTGAAGATTTTTTATGATTTGTTTTGCGATTTTTTCAATGTCACGGTTTTTTTTAGGCAACCGACCCTACCGTTACCGTGACGCGCCAGAAAATAGGCAACGCAACGGGGCTCCCGTTACCCGTGACCGTTGCCTCCCTACACCTCGGTACAGTATAAGATGGGTTCATAAACAGTGGCAACTCGCCCAAAGTCGGGGTCTATACGGTTTCGAAGCTCGTAAGATTCGTTCTCATCCAAAGTTCGCAAAATTGCAGCGTGCGCGGGTCAAATAGGACATCAAACCGTCCCGTAAAATTACGGGACGACGGGCCGTAAAAACGGTTACGCCCCCGTACCGTGAGGCCAATTGAGAGGTTCAAAAACGGCCGTTTTAACACGGCATTTTTACGGGTTCGTCCCCTGCCTCGATGAGGTCTCTTGGTTGTTATTGGTGTGTTGATATCCATTAAGGAGCTACTTTCGCACTCACCAATAATTGGTAGGAGGTCCAAATGATCACAGAACATTGGAGTTACGCCCGTAACGGGCGGTTACGGTACGGGTACGGGTCCAAAATCAACGTCCCGTTTGACCGATTTCTTTTA
Source organism: Mycena metata (assembly GCA_029378385.1). Classification (NCBI taxonomy): domain Eukaryota; kingdom Fungi; phylum Basidiomycota; class Agaricomycetes; order Agaricales; family Mycenaceae; genus Mycena; species Mycena metata. Next base: position 282,491 of record JARKIB010000043.1, on the reverse strand, counting down.
CGGTTACGGCCGTATCTTTTACGCCCGTGGGCGTAAAACGGACGGTTTGATGCCCTAGGGTCAAAGACAGAGGCCAAGACCTGATAATAGTCCCATGAAATGTGTCGATGGGCATAATCTCTTGGTAGGTGGCCCACAATTCGAATTATTGTCTTCCGCCATCCCGCCGTAACATCTGCCAGGCGTTAAATTTGACCGTAGAAGTTAGACGGGAGGAGTACAGTTCTGGCTGTGGGCGTTTTGCCAAATGGTCGAAGTTTGATTTGCGGTTCCTTGTTCCAGTCCAGGCCGCTAAAAGCAAAATTGAAAAATACTCGCGCTTGAGTTCAAACGACGAGAAGCTAAGATGGATTGAATAAATATACGGGTTCTTCTTTTTCTTCCTTTTTCTTTCCGGAATCGGCAGAGTTATTTGGAACTTGAAGGAGGAGGGCGCTCGTGAGGAGAAAGGAAGAAAATCGATGGCGACTGGCGGGAATCACCCACAAACCGAAGTTGGGCAAATCTTTAACCGAGAGCATCGAGAGTAACACCAGAGTCAAGGGAAGTTCCGGGCTGGAAATTGAATAACGCCGCCAAGTAATCAGAGGGAATTCGTGACTCAAGAGATTTGCAAGAGATGCAAAGCAGAATGGGGGGTCGGGCGCCGGGCGGTGGGGCCTTGCGATAGAACATAGCGCTAGCGGTGTAGACCGCGGGTTGTATTTCGCTGAGGGTGCGAATGGTGGTGATGGCAAGAAAGAAAAGAGCAATCAAAGACAAATCAAAGAGCGATGATTGGCGCGGCCACGTGGTCGGGCCGGACCTCCGACGTTCCTCCCGAACCACGACATTAATATTCCATTTCCCCACTCGCGCTCTTACCGTCCTCCACGGGTAACTTCAACGGGTGGCCTCTAAGCTTCCTTGATGACTTTCGAAGATTGCAATTCGCAATCATCCCCAACCTCGGGACTCGGGAACTCTTTCCCCACGGTCCACCGCAAACGTATGCCTTGCCAGTGCCCTCGTGTTCAAGTTTGCCAAGCGGGATCTTCAAACTATTTCTTCCGCGGATTCTAGGGCTACTGTCTTTGGGACACTTACCACACGCAGAGGATGAATCTGCCCTGTGGTATCGTTGGTTGTCGGTGAAAGAACTCTTATTAACTTTGACATAGGCGATACCAGGACGATATCGTATAGGGAGCCTAAAGAGCTGGGCTGCCATCTCAGTCCATCTCGTTCCGTATCTATCACCCATTTTGATGCCACTGCGGGTTCGCCATGTGGTTCGCGCTCAGCCTGATCAAAGCAGCTGCTGCGTTTTCGTGCAAGGTACTGTGAACATCGAGTCAATTTTCGTCGCGGTAAATTTATTTTTGACCTCTTACCTTCGCGAGCTCGACGAAAAAGTCTTCAACTGACACCAAGCTTCAAGCCAGCGTCGTCTGTCCAAGTGCGCCTTCTAATTTCACCGATCTTCGCCGCGAGTCCAAGAATCTTGGCCAAGTTGGACGACGTGAATTTTGGGCACACTGCGTATAGAATCATCCGCCTCAAGGTCGTAACTTACTGGATCAATACCCGAGAGGAACAGGCGTCCGCGGGGCGATTAATAATCTTACATCACCAAATCCGGAAAAATAAGGTAAGGCCAGGTAAGAATCGAGGAAGGGGTGCATTCCTCTAATGATGGGATGCCGGCATGACAGCGCTTCCGGCCCAGAAGCCGTGCCGGGCCTCAATAAAGAGCACCCAGAGGCTTTGAAGCAACAGGAAGTGGTCTAGAGAGTATTTAGCCTTACTTTGAGGTTTCGATGCGATTGGACCAATCACCCAAAGAAAAAAAAGAAAACTTCGCTGTCAATCAACGGTCAATCAATCACGGCTTCACTATGGGATCACGCCTCGATCACGGCTCGAATAATGCCGAACTCAACCCACCTGTCTTCAATGCGCTATTCACCGGAGCACAGCTAAAGAAAACTGAAAAAATTGAGGGCATTTAACTTGGTGTCCCTGTGCAATATGTACCATTCTACATCATTTTTCAAGGCTTTGGAATACTCTGGGAGGATAAATAAATCCCACAGCTCCGGCAGCCACAGATAGTCACTCTCCTGGTCAATATGTATGTCTCAGCTGACTGTGGACTTGGAAGCATGGTGGAATTGTCTGTTCTCAATGTCATTCCCCATGCTGCGGTGACCAGAGGTTTGTTGGAGATGTTGCCGTTCGGTTGCCGCGTTGTCGTTCGATGCGCTGATGGCATACAGCTTCTGGCCGTGTTCTGGGCCAGAAGCTGTCATGCCGGCATGCCATCATTAGAGGAAAGCACCCTCTACTCGGTAAGAATCGTGATACACCGGCAATCGTGACGGAAGTTGGCACGCGCTCGCAACCGCTCGCAATTGTTCACAAGAATTATGTACCTCCGACAAGCGTAGACAAGTGTAATATAATCTGTGTGTGAATTATGATTTGATAGAATGGAGCGAGAAAAATTATCAGCAGCGAGTACTCTGAATGAAATGAAAGAAAATTCATTGCCGAATAATCAGCGGTCGGTGAAATGTGAGGGTAATTGTTGATAAAAGGATGCTCATGCTAGGTTTCGAACCGCAGGGTGATGGCGTGGGAATTGTGGTCCGTGCGCTATCTCGTGACTGATGCTTTTTTGGTTCATCTTGATCGGTCTTAAGTACGAGCTGTCTTGCGTGTCTTTCCCTCTTTCCTCTCCACGACCACTCCAGGGTGTTCCGCTCCGTCCCTCCTCCGCACACGCTCTGGCCTTGTACTCTTGACTCAATGAACCACTTACTGTTCACTCAAGACCATTCCAACTCCAAACACCCAACTTTTTGAGCGCCGCGCGGCGGGCGGCGCGCGAACCCTCCACTTCTTCACGCAAGACGCAAGAGCCTGCAAGGCAGTGAACTCAAAACTTCTATTCTTCTTCCCCACCCAGCCGCAATCAGACATGTATTACCTAAACCAGCAAGACGTGTCCCCGCCTCGCAGCAAGAAGATTCAAGTCCTCGCGTCAAAATGGATAGCTCTCAGTCTGCCGGGCTCAAACCTCCTAGGCCTTCAACCACGGAATACCTTTCCCCAATCCAGCAAGCATCAACCGTCAAAAAAATATGTTTTCACTGACACTGTACAAGTACGAGTCTCGCCGTCGCACAGTCAGCGGTCGCGAAGTCCACCGCTATAGAAACACAACTCTCTCGCGGGGCTACCCCAGTTGCGGTCCCCATCGGCCGCGCCCTCAATTTGTGGGAACAGTCTGTTCTAGTTAATTCGACAAGATCAGTGCACAGGTTATTTCCACTCTCGACGCAGGATCGGTAGTTGGTATTTTCTGTAATAATTTGATATTCAATTTTTTCGCATGTCTTTTGTTCTGTGTCTCTCCATGTCTGTAATGTGCGAAAGGCGGCTGCAGTTAAGCAGCCAGAAGCCGCTGGGAAAGGCTTCTCTGCGCTCGCGAGATCCACAATAATTGTGAGGATCGTGAACGTCACACACGTATAGTATCGCTTATGGGGATTGTGGAGATTGTGGAGATCGTAAGCCCTGACAAGCCCTGACAATTTTTTTCCGAATTTGGTGATGACTAGTGCCGATCGAGCGCCCCATAAGAGAAAAATTGACATCTCGGCGCCGCGTAGGCGAGTTGAGCAAATGCAATGCCAATGTATCACTGGACGGCGGCCCAGAGCGTGCAGACCACGGTACACCTTCGGGCAGCATTTTTTCCTACCCAACCCCATTGACGTGAGTCGAACATGTCCCTACCGAATCTCTTTAACAATATCGCTACACGGTCCGGGGTGTCACCTGCTGGTTCGAACATAGCGGGCACGAGCCCCATCAGCTCGCGCCCAAATCTTCCAGCTCCGCCTGGACTTCGTCGTACCAGTAGTGAGCGCGAACGAAAGCATCCCAGTTGGCGGACCACGGTTCGGGGAGCATGGTGTCGGGGGTGCGAGGCCACTCGGACACACCGGGGTATTTAGACCAGTCAAATCCCTTTGGGAGCTGTCGCGGGATGTATCCGAGTGTGCCCTGTTAAATATGTGAGCCAGTCAACAACAGAGACATTGAACGTACCGGTGGGGGGCACATTTCCCAGAGCGTGCGCTTTTGGCTAGACGGGTCAGTCAGTGAGAGGCTGGGATTATGGGTGGAGGGAATCACTATGGTTGTTGCGCGGCGACGCGGAATCCTTTTTCGCCGATTAAAGCCAGCGCAGGCGAGGAAATGCTGGATGGTACCGCTTCATGCGCCTGTTGCGTCGATCCCACAGGATCCATTCGCTCCATGCGATTCCAATCTGCCTGCTCAATGAACGCTAGGGTCCTGTTTATAATTCCCGGGGCAATTATAAACGGTTTATAATTTTTGGTTTATAAACAGGCTGTTTATAAACATGTTTATAAACACCGCCCCTAAAATCGGCTAAAATTCGAGTTTTTCGACTTCCCCCTCCCACCGCTTCCTCTGTGAGCCTTTGCTGCCCCCTTCTACGCCTCCCGCACCCCTCTCCGACCAATTACCGAGACTTCCAATCTGATCCGCACCCGGAATGGCCTTGTCCGCCAGTAAATCTCGGAAAAATGGAACAGTAATGTCCACGCCGTCCCGATGCGAGTCAAGTGATGTCGCACTAGGCGCCAAGGACAAACACGGTTGTGCTGGGTCGGCGCTGTTCACCTTGGCGAGCCCAATTTCACACCCGGCCGGCATACCACCAACCTTCTGGACACCAGTTTCAGTTACCTTAGGACTGACTTCAACCTCCGGCTCTTTCATTAGGCCTTTTACGCTGCGCCAATTTAATACCGGAGCCTTCACCTGTTTAGCCTTTGCTCATCGTCAGTTGGGTAGGGATGGACGCCGTCACCGTCTTTACGGGTGGGACGGGGCCCGTAAGCGGGGTGCCGTCCCGTCCCGTCATGCCTCTAGCAAAATGCATGAACGGGACGGGGACGGGCGGCCGTCTACGGCCGTACACGGCTTTCCAGCCCTTATTGACTGTTTTCGCGCTGAAATTGCCTCTAATCCAACAAAATTCGCTCCCAGATAATCATGAATGGTTTAGCAATCATGACTACCTCCAGGATGCCCTCCACAAAGGTTGAAAATGCATTTGCGACAAGAAATGCTCACGTGCACGCGATCAAGTCCTTTTCAACCATGGTTGAAACTTGCTCGGAAAGTAAAGTGAGTGCTCCCAACCTCTCTAGGTTTATTCTCGGCCACTCACCAGACAATTTACACCCTGGAATACCTTTATTTCAGGCTCAGAGCAGAGAATTCATCCCCCCGCCGCCGCCCCGTCAATCTGCGATGGACGGCCGGCTTTTTACGGTACCGTCCCGCAAGTGCTCAAAAACAAGACGGTAGACGGCCGTGTTTTTGACGGCCGTGCCCGTTTACGGGACGGTGATCATCCCTACAGTTGGGACAGCTTTGATTTGGGCAGAACCTACCGATTTTTTCCTCGGTCCTTCTTCTTCACGTCGCTTGCGCTGGTTATGTTGAAAGATCTTCGTCATTGCGACGATGGTGGAAGCGCCGTGCTACTTCCTTTGACGTGCGTCGTGGAGGATGTCAAAAAAAATTGTTCGGAGATCACCGCCCTGTGGCTGTGCGAATTAAAAACCGGTCCTTCCTGGCCGACCATTATAAACCGGGTTTATAAACCGGTGTTTAAAAACATGTTTATTAACCGGACTTATAAACAGAACCCTAATGAACGCCTCCACAGATGGAAATTTTCCCTCGAAGGCATCGACCCGAGGTTCCTTGCACGGTCCGGGACCCCACGGAGGGTGCCACTCGCTGTGATGAAGGAAGAATTTACCGGTGCTGGAGCACCCAAAGACTGTGGCCCCATCGCCGGCGTTGAACATAACGGGGGTGAGCGGCACATTGTTAAGTGCGTATTGACTCGCGAGTGTAGCCTCGAGTGGCTGCACCTCCGCTGTCCAGCGCGCCGTCGTCCAGTTACAAGTCCAGGGCTCGGGAAGGTTAGCATCTGGGATAGATACCCAATTTCGACCGCGTTCCAGGGTGGGGCCAAAGGAGTGTGGCTGCTCTGTTTTGCGGGGCCAGTAGTCCCACGTCGTTAATGGCAGGTTAGCCCGCGCAATGAGACGTGGAAGGTTACTCACTGTTTGAGGGATATGCATATTCCTCAACCGGCGTGGACGGCGGGTAGTCGAAGCCGCGAGTCCTCTGAACCCTGGCCGAACCGTTTTCATAATGGTGGGAGGAGAGAACATTGTTAGGGGCTGAGATGCCGCGTGGCCCATCAAGTCTGCCGTTGATTCCCGTGATGTCCGAATCCGGAACCTCCAGGCCAGTCGTGATACAAAAGTTCAATGAAGACCCTGGTTCATAGCTTCGTAAATGCGCGCTCGCCTCCGGCATTTGAAACTCACGTCTTTTTGCGTCGAAACATGAACAAATAACGTGTCCTATTCAACAACCTGCGTTTCAAACAGGCTTTGCACAATGTCAAAATCAGTATGATTCGCGCGAATAAAAGTACAGTTGTATATACATAGGCAGTTATCTCCCTCTCAGAGAATGCTATTTGCAATTTCAAAATATGTCACTATAAACCTCAGGGTACACACGAATGACCGACCCTAATGTCTGCTTCCGCACCAATTGTTTCCGCATTGAAGTGCATCCCTAGTTAATAGCACATACTTTCTGATCACACTCTTCAACCTGCAACACTTGTGAGGAACGTTGGAACAAAGTCTTTGCTAACTCCCAGTGTTCAACTGCTTTGACCAAGTCCCCGTCCCCTTGTGCCATGTCTCCAAGTCGCACCAGACACTCAGCTCGACTCCGATGGATATCCATGTAGGTGAAACCAGCCAAGGAAACAGTGAACAAGCTGGTGGCAGTATCAGGGTCTTTCCAATTAAGAAAGAGATCTCCCAAGAACTGTAGAGCTTTGTAAGTTCCCAGCATCTGCTTCGACTTCAATGAATGCACAAGAAGCAATGTGGTCCATTGAGGGGCACCCCAAAGGTTAATGTTACCCAGTCTCTCGAGACAGTAGGACATGAGGTCAGCATATTTCCCCCAACCAAAATGGAGGGTTTTGCACAACAGCTCTTTGGCATCCAGACAGGCCCCGTCCCGAGTAATCAGGTCCGCAGTTAGGACATCACACATGCCCGTCATACGCTGGTCTCCGATAGTCTGAAACCCTGTTTTTGCAGCCCGTATGTTCCTCTCCACATCATCGTGTGCTGCACCGATGGCTAAACCAACCTCCGCAATACTGTACAAACTGAAGGTATAGAGGTATGGGCTCTGGCTGACTGAAATTTGCTCATGCATCTGGGAGTAGATAGCATGGGCCTCAAGATATTCTGACTTGAGCCTGTGGTCTTCTCCCTGGCTATGCATGATAAAGTTGTCTATGTTACACCCAGACATGCCACAGAGAACCAAAAGCTGTCGAGCTCTTTTGTTACACAAGATGCTTTTCCTCAAATTTCCCTGATCTGTCCAGCACAATGCTTCAAGATGCAGGGCATGTGCTTCTCGTTCAAGATCTCCAGAAACCCGTGCAAGTCTCTGGGCCTGAAAAGCAATGCCCCGAGCCGCGAAAGCATCCCCCAGGGCTTTTTTTACGTGAGCCAAGTACCGGAGAGCATCACACTGTCTTCCAGTATTACCAGTTGAAATTGCCAGCAAAATTGAGGTTTCGCAGAATTTTGATGCCATCACCATGTCAGAATCATGCTCCAAATAATAATATGCTAAAGTGTTGTAAAACCTGCCTGGGGGAAACGTTAGCCAGATTGAAGAGCAATGGTTTGCGGAACATACACTCAAGATCTGTGTCATCAAAGTCACTCAGATGTTTGAGAGCTTGAATAATCAGCTTTCCAGTGTTAAGCTCTGGATTATATCTCCAGCAGTTTATCAACTCCGTGTACAGGGATGCTCGAAGTCGATGATCAGTGGAGTGTGAGAGATTTTGAAAAATTTTGTATATCATCGGGATCATTCCCCGGTTGGTGGTCACACTGAACTGGTTGAGATAGCAGACAGAAATGGCGCTAACCAAGTTGAAATCTGTCTGAAGGCTGTTTTCCAAAATGCATTGGATGTTTGCATAGTTTGATGAGATTCGGGGTACCACCTGAAGACTGGATGGACTTCCAGCATGCCCCGTGTAAACTCCGAGGAGCTCATGAAAGTGGTTGTGAAGGGGCTGGATGAGACAATCCTTGGCCGGAAAGAATTTCTGCATATATTCCCTGATAGGCACTAAAACCCTGAGCCTGTTCTCATTGCGATAGGCTAGAGCAGTTCGAAGCAATGCCCCTTTGCAGGCCAGAATATTGTCGAGTGGGAGGCCACCTTGCAGCAGCTCCACATCTGACAGACCATCGGGTTGGATTGCTAAGATGCTAAGCAAGTCCAGTGACTGGGGCTGAGACATGATTCGGGAACTAGCCAGTGATAGCTTGATTGAGGTTTCCAAGTTGTTCCTCTTGTCGTAGCCTTCTGATATAGTGGTTGTTTTCTCCCGAGTCCACCGAGACAAAACCTCGGAGCAGCCCTCTGAGTCGGCAAGAGAGGCAAGCAGATTAATTGCCAGAGGCATGTTATCAGTCAGCTGCAGAACTTGGTCCACCTCTCTGGTGTCATAGTGGTCATCTGCAATGTCGACGAACACCCTCCGGGCAGCATTTTGACTGAGTGGTGTCAGAGGGGGGAGAAAAGGCCGGGTCCAATGTACTTTAGCAGGTCTTTCTGCTCCTCGCATCGTGATCTAGCATGAAGTTGATCAATCGACGGGCAAAAAGAAGATAAAGATTCATACCATCAATGCGAGACTTTCAACATCCGTCAGGTGCGATAGAAACTCCTCCACATCACCTCGACCTTCTGTTAGTTCCCACACTGTCTCAAAATTATCCAAAATCAAGAGAGTGGGTGGGCTCCTCGAAAGATACTTGAGAATTGATTGCGTAGGATCTTGAGTTGGTTTGAGTTCGAGGTGGACCCCAATCAATGCAGCAAGCTCTGCCTTGGATGACGCAGAGTCACAAGCAATGAAGAACCGGTTTTCCTTGTATGTTTCAGATATCATGGGATGATGGACAACAACCCTTGCAAGAGTTGTTTTGCCCATTCCGCCTGCACCTAGAATCACCAGCTTCGGTGTTCCAGAGCTAAAGAGGTTGAGGATATCCGCAAGTTCGGATTCCCGCCCATGGAATATTTTTGGCTCTGAGGGCAAGATGGAGAATGAGTTGGAACTGGAAAAGAAAGAGAATGTGCATGCAGATGAGTAGATCATGTCATCTACTTCGGCAAGGATCACAGACCTGTTATGTGCGCTGGAAAGAATCTCAGGCTAATTAAACGTAAGACCACAGGTCCACAAAGAGAAAACTGTTATTTTGCCTACATGTGATGTTCGGCTTGAAGCTGTATCGGAAAGTCCTTCAATCATCGCAAGAGCTTGCTGGTGCCTTGCCTCTGAATCTTGTTGCATCTTCTGAACATTGACCGCAAAGTTGATTGAGTTGATCTATATGTGATTGAATTTAAATTGAACATCAGATGCACTGAGAAAAAACTGTACTTTGAAGAATTCCTGAGCCTGTACCAATCCCGACTTGCAGTCCTTCAACAGTGTGTTCATTTCACCCTTGCGGAACAAGTTCTTGATTTTCAGGCCACCTTGTTGGGCTTCAACGAAGGCATGTATTTTGTGGAGGGTTCTACGGCAAACTCGTGGTCAACCGGTGGAAGAGAATCACTCAAGACTAAGAAATGTACTCAGTGAACTTCCCGATTTGCTTTAGCGTAAGTGGGGGCATTTCTCCACTAGTATTAGAATTAACAAGAACACTAATGATTGCATCGAGTAACTGTCGTGCGTGATCCAGCAGCTCAATGCAGTCATCTTTGTTCCGTTGTAATGTCTAAACATCTTTCAGTAAGCTTGAAATTCGGTAAATTGATTTCTTTACCTCCACGTAATCCAAGAGGGACTGGACGGTAGCTGAAATCGTCCCTAAGAAAGGGGTCCCAAGTGCGTCGGAAAGCGTATCCAGTGTGGCCGCCGCAGTCGCCAAGCAAGTTGCAATTCCGGTCAACCGAATATGAGAGGCGGCGGTCGGTGGGGCCATCGTCTCGCTGGTGGGGGATCTGGGGTGTTGACTTCGATGCTCTTCTTTTATCTGCTGTGGGATGGCATGTGGTGGCGGATCTCGAATCGTAACCCGACGTGAGAATCTGATTAGGTTTTGCGTCGCAAACGCCGGACAAACGCAGTAACATTTCTCAAGAGATATAGGTCGTTATAGCGGAAGGCAGGCGCGAGAATAATGTTCGTCCAGCGGCGAATGAACACGAGAAATGAAAGTGTTATTGCTTGAATCACGAGTCTTCGGGAAGAAGCAAAGTCTATGCGTCGACATGATAAATGGAGGGCCCAGAGATGGAGCATCGAGATGAACAATAGTCGCAGAGGGAAACTCATGATTGCTGTTGATTTATGTTCGAAAGAGCTTTTTTTGTCAAGCTTTTGACGAGGAGAGTATTTGAGACGTGATCCAGGGAACATGGAGGCCCAACAAATCACGGGAGCGGCGATCGAGTCGCCAGGCTTTGAAATCACAGTTTCGGTGTGCTAGAGGGTCGCATGACTTCGCTTCGACCAGTTCAAGGGGAAGACAGACCTCAAAAGTGCTTTTGATTGACGGATTAAACTCGGGCGAGGTGGAGTCCTGGGAGAGCAATCGTCGCCGTTGGGTAGCCGGAGGCTGTGTGGGATTGATTGATCATATTGTACCGAGTTAGTGCAGCGGCATAATTTCATTTTAAATTCGTTGAACTCGATACTCACAGACTCAGGTCGCTTACGAATATTACCACCGAACGGGGATTAAATCGCCGCAGATTTTGATGTCTCCTTTCACCGCAGCAACGTGGGTTTACTACTTAACTTTATGGACCTTTGATGGACCTTGTGCGCGGTCACCGGGGCAGGAATTTGGAGAAGGAGCAAGGTCTCGTTTAAAAGGCGCCGTGCCGATGTTTCCCCATAACGGCTGGAGTTCTGCGCTAGTAATAAACCGAATGTTTATAAAGGCGCTACTGTCGCTCGGTTAGTCCAAGTTGTTCCAACTATGACCTTCACAAAAACTCTACTTTGCGTCGCTGGGTTTGCAGTTGCAGGAGCGTCCGCTCTATTCCTTCCTGGCGGAAATATCACTGTGGGCACCGACTTGTCCGCGCGCGGCGTCCAAGGCCCTGGTCAGGGCACGTTCGACGGCTTTTTCTGGCAGAATTTCGTGGCCGGAAGTTTCGACGTCATCTTCACCAATATTGCCGGTGGAAACTACGAGGTTCAGTGGCAGGGAAGTGGCGATTTCGTCGTCGGACAGGGCTTCAACCCCGGATCAACGTCCAGGTAAGGATTTGGCTGGAATCCTATGTACAAGATAATTAATTCATCTCTTCGAGTGCAGGGTGATGACCTTCAGCGCTTCCTGGGAGCCCAACCCCGCGTCTGCAGCTATACTTTCCGTCTATGGCGCGTTCTGGCTCTCCACGTATTAATTGTCAATTAACGTGTCTGCAGGGTGGTCGACCAATCCTCTCGTCGAATACTACATCAACGAGGACGCAAACAATTTCAACATTGGTACCATCAACCCTGGCACCACCCACAAGGGCACGGTCTTCTCCGACGGCTCGACTTACGATGTATGTACTTCTACGTTTTATGTCCCTTCTTTGACCTGACAGAATGCGCAAGATTTACGAACACACCCAAGTCAACCAGCCCTCCATTCAGGGTACGGCGACGTTTCAGCAATACCTCTCAGTGAGACAGGCCAAGAGAGTTAGTGGCTCCGTTACGGTTCAGAACCATGTCAATGCGTGGGCGTCGCTTGGCATGAATTTGGGCACCATGAACCTGCAGATCATAGCGGTGAGTTCAATTTTTCAATTTCATTGCGGGATGGCTGATATCACCGGGTGCTCAGGTGGAAGGATTGTCTAGCTCTGGACAGGCAACCGTGACGGTTGGATAAGGAGCCTATGGGGTTCCTCAAATAATGTGACTGTAGTCGTTGAGACCAAGGGGACGTCGGGATCAAAATTTCGGATGGGGGGAGGGGGGGGGGGGGTCTGGCGAAGGCCGAAAAAAACTTTGTACTATAAATTTTGGGAGGGCCATGGGAGGGTGTAAAAATGTTAGTAGAGGCATATGAGGGCCCCCAATGAATGATAAACCTTAGTTTTTGCTTCCCATTCACCTCAGAAGGTGTTGGAATAATGACTGCAGCCAAGTTCAACCAAAAGTGGTTGGTCAGTGGTCCTGGAGGTGCTTCAAAAAAATTCTGCAGGTCCACTTACAGTCTTAGTAGGCCTTCAGATGGCTTTAGAAAGGATAATACACGGTTCAAAAGTTAAATCCAAGCAGTAGTAGTTGTCCGAAGGAGGTTCGGTAGGCGGCGGGAAGTTCGGAGGGAGCGGCCCGGAACCAGGGGTGGGAGACACCTTCCCGATATGGTAGGAGGGGGGGGGGGGGGGGTGGGGGGGAGTCCAGTCAAGGCTGAAAAAAACTTTTCGACCCCCCTTCCGATTTTCGAATCCCGACGTCCCCTTGGTTGAGACAGCTTCTTGAAATCGAAGTGTTTTTGGAAGTATTTTACGCGATGCCATTACTTCCTGGGCAAAATCAAGCCGCAAGACCAAAGCGCAAATATCTTCTAAATGTTTTTACCTCCTCGAATTTCACCAATTTAGCGAGACGACGCGTCGCGTTCGCGTTATGGTCGCATGTTTGGTTAATTTGATGTTGATCTGATTCTCTTGATGCCATCACTGCTCTTCTCATCATCGTGCCACCACCTCCATTTTTTTGCCCGAAATCTTCGCCCATCCAACGATCTCTTTCTCCGTAGTACTACTGGCCGTACCTCGCTCGGCCAATGCTGAACTCTGCTTGCAATCAAAAAAAATCTCCTACATGTCCATCTTGATGCTCAGGGCCCGGCTTCAAGCCCGAAGCCCGCCAGGTCAGGCCCGTTCAAGCCCAAGCCCGGCCGGGCCCAGAGGCGGGCCTGAGCGGGCTTCGGGCTTGGGCTTCAGATTTTTCAGGCCCAAGCCCAGGGCTCAAGCCCGGGTCTGGGTATCACCTATAAAGGTGAGCTTTCTTTGAGTTCAGAGATGGAAATTTATTCGGTTGAGGGCCCAATCTTTACAAGTGATCCAAAAAATGCATTTGGGGTTAAACCCTGCGTTAGAACTGGGTGAAAGGTCCAATAGAAACCCCAATTCAAAATGGCCGAAAAGGGAAATGTGGCTGAAATCAAGTTGAAATGGCTGAAAACGTCGTGAGCAGGTATGTAAATGTGTTTTAGGGTATTAAATTCACGTTAGCTGTCACATAGACTGAAAAATTATCAGCCTCCACGACTTTTCAAGTCGCCTCTCAAGCCCGGGCCTGAGCCCGGGCTTCGGGCTTGGCTTGGGCCTGAGCGGGCTTGGGCTTGGGCTTGAAAAATCTCAGGCCCGGGCCCACTCAAGCCAGGCCCAAGCCCGGGCTTCCAGGCCGAGCCGGGCCCGGAACATCACTACTTGGGACTTGTGTCCTTTGTCTACTGGGCGACCCACAGGAGCTTTCGACATTAGTTCCTTGGCCGACATTTATCTTCCAGCCCAGGACCCCTTCTTCTTGGGATTTCTCTGTATCGGCGTTTCCTTCGCGGCCGACTCCTCGCCCAACGTCGATCTTTCGCGTCCTTGGGCTCCATTCTGTATCCCTTTGTCGCCCTGGGGGTGACTGCTCGGTGCCTGGGCTGCCTTTCGTCGTTCTTGATTTCTGTTGTGAACTCTTGATGATCCTGTCATCAAATCAAATTGAATCAACTTGACCCACCTCAAGGTAAACCACCCCTTTATTTTCTAACCTCGACGTCAACTGACTTCAGTAAAGTGGTACGAAAACGAACCACTTTGCGGGTCTTAGGCTGCGTGGAAAAACTCATGGAGCGCGAATGTATTATAACTACTCCGATCCAGCCAGGCGCTTTAGCCACAACGTGCTGGAGGTCAGCGCGCGTCCACTCTTCTCGCAAATCGAAGTCATAAAAAATCTATGCCGGGGGGCCGAAAGCTCCTCGACGAACTTCAAACGACTCCTTGCCATCGAATCTCCAATGCCTCCAAAACGAATTCCCTCTTGATTCTCTCATGATCAATAGGATTCTGCTGATAAGCGTTCAACTCACCCTATTTATCGCTCACGAATAATCCTCCCCACTCGGAACCAAACCAAATCAACCTCAGTCGACGTCAAAAGTTTCGCCACCCCACGTCCCCGTGTATCTTTCAACCTCGACGTCGACTGACTTTTAAGTGCGCTGTAAAAGTTACACGGGACCAACCACGCGCTCCCTCAAAGTTCAATGATTCAAACGTCAACTGCTCCGAACCACGGAGTCTAGGAAAACCGACGCTTGCGGAGACTAATACAGACCGATCCTTTGGCGACCACGCAGGAGGAGAAGTTGATCTCCGTCCCGGGACATTTACCGGCGGACCGACTTCGACGGCCTCTTTGTTCTGCACAAGTCGCAAAAGGAGCGGGCCTCCTTCCGTGGGAATTCGCTTCTTCCGAACTGCAGTAAACGTGATCGTCGCAACCTTTTCCTCTTGGCTATACTAGGCCAATCCTCCCCTATTTCTGCTTTTGATCCCACACTGAGCTCGTCATACTATCCCTGCGCGAATCGCCCTACGCGCTGCCGTTTGAATTGATTACTAACCCAAATGGGCAAAAGTTGGGTCACCGACGTCGTACTGTGAACACAAACTCTCTAGATAAACTGATACCAACTTCTTGGTGCACTGGCTCTCGATGCGGAGGTGTGCCTAATCCCACAATTCCAAGTTGAACTCGCAGCTCCTAGAATTCGAGATACTTGGCGATAGGGCTCAAGCACCACCCCTTCAGCGCCTGTTCGACGGTCCGATCTCCGATGTGTTATGCCGCCGAGTCATATCCTGTCACTTAGGCGCGACATGTGAGCTCCCTTTTTGAGCAGTCCTTACGGCGGGCCTATTTCCACTGCTGTTTTCTTCCCACCGCTTTCGAAGGGCGCCCCTATCAGAGAAGATGTGGTCACTGCGCTCGCCTTATTCCGTGGCTCAATTCCAAGAAGCAAAAGGCGACTGGCAATATTTTTCCTCAGGGCTCAAACCGGCTCGATGTGTACGGGTGAGGAAGTCATTTCTCGGACAATCAATTTCTTGACTCAGTGGCTCGGTCGATCGCTGCTGTCACTCAAGGCTGGTTTTCGGGGACCTACGTTATGTCATCGCACCGCCTGTCGTGGGACGCCGCCGGATTCAGCCCTCGGACCTATATGTCTAGTCCGATTTTATGGAAGCACTCCCACTTTTGTACTGAACGCTTTCGATTTCTGCTCAGCATAAATACCGCGCCACCCGAGTTAACGAACACTCGCCTCGTGTACTTGCCCATACTCCAGCAGCCTGCTTCGCGCATCTTACCCTCTCCCGCCATGAATCAGAGCCCAGGCATGAGCCCAAATCCCAACATCAACATCAACATCCCCGGACCTGGCAACGAACTCGTCTGCGCCGCTTTCCGGAAGGAGGTCGCCGCCGACCTTCGCATGAAGGCCGCCATCGCAAGCGCCGTACAAAGCCACGCCACGCCGACGCCGACGCCCACCACCGTCCCGAATGAGGTGTACCAGCGGCTCGACTTCACCTTCGGAGGCTTTTTGCGCGCATGCCAGTACCGCGTCCAGAGTTTCCCTCCCACCGAGCAGTATGGGTCCGCGAAATGGAAGGTGTATGGGAGTGAGTATGCGCATGGCTCACCGTGCAAAGCGTAACATTTGCCCCCGCAGAACCCCGCATCATTGGTGTGCCAGAAAGCCTCATTGGCTACGTCGAGATCGATGCGCTGGTCTACGCGGACCAGGAGAGGGTGCAGACCGGCCTCGCCACCGGACAGCTGGTGCTCGAACTCATGGCCACGGCCGTCGAGGGCAACTGCTTCGTCCGCGTCGGGGTCGAAGTGCACATGGTTTTGAACGAGCGACATGTGGTTGTCGGGTATGTGGAATATATGCTGGCGCGCGCCTTTTCCCCGGAGAGCACCAGCACGGCGCAGGGGCACAATAACGTCCTGCAAGAATTCCGCCGTCGGCTGATCGCACCGAGGATGTGTAGCCTTGGGTGCGGGGCCTTGATTCCTTGGAGGGGACCAGACCACTGCCTTTGGCACGTACTCACCCCACCTTAGTTGCTGGCCGCGTCAGTCTGGGTGTCTCGTCCGCCCATGTCGAAAGCTAACTCGCATTTCAGGCTTCCACGCTTGAACCGCGGCTAGAAGAGGGGGAGAATTTGGAGACGGTGTCGCAGAGGTAGTACGGGAGAATTCTTCCAATATACCATTCACTATCCATGTGTAATGACCTCGGATGCCATGCCAACCATTCCTTGTACTTTCAGGCGAGATATAAGGACACGGACTCAAGTCCATCTTGGGAACAAGGGCCTTTAGCGGCAACGGTTGAGAAGGTCACGGATCCCTTGTCCCGACTTTCCGTTATTTCTTGTTTCCTGTCTTCACGACCACTGCTAATTCCCCCCCTCGTTCAACCAGCTTGAATTGAATTTTGCACAAGGTTGAATGTCGGATCAATGACGGCTCGGCTAGCTCGGCTGAGTTCAACATAGTCTCCAATAAATCCGAGGGGTCGGCGAGAACCTCAGAATGAGTTGATATTGAACAGAACTGTCCAAACCTGGGCGGCCACTTGATGTAAAGATTTGCCGATCCCGTCGATCAACGGGTGCCGTCGAGCCAGTACAGCGGCAACGGGCGGCAGCCTTCAACACCGGCTCAAGCCGTTTGAGCCGTGGTTCACTTTCTTTTCTCTCTCCAGTCCACAGCTAAAAAGTGGCGAAATCGTCTCCGGAATTCTTCACTTCGATACCTCATATTGTGGCGCAAAACTCGGTTGCACATCATGAAAGTTTTACAATTTTATAAAGCAAACTGCCAGTATCGGGTGGCCGCTTTTCAATCATATTCGCGTTTCCCTAGTGTGGCGTCAGACGGCAGCTTTGAAATAATGTGGAACTCACTTCTTCGACGGTTCATCAGCAGCAGTCCCCAGCGCCTTGCGCTTCCCAACAAAATCACTAGCCTTTCGCAGCTTCTCGAGCGCGGTCACCCGTACGACAGCATCTCCGTCTCCAACCGCCAACAGACGCAGCTCTTCATAACGGCTCAGCAACCGCTCACGTCCCTCGGCATCCACCAACTCTGTGTAGGGCTCATTGGTGGACAAGACTGTCTCCGTCCACCAGACCAACAACTTCACAGCTTCTTGCTTGCTCTCGGTCACACCAACGTCGAAGGGTCCCACGATGGCATCCGACACCTCGTCAGGAAGCTCCACCAGCATCTTGTGCGCAAACGACAGTGTCAGCTCCGCAGGCGGAACCCAGTCCGAGCGCTTTTGGTCGGTGTTCACGGGAGTCAAAACCGAGCGCAAGGACGAAAAGAGTCGCGTAGAGTAGGAGTAGAGATCGGCGTCGCTGAGGGAGAGGCACAAGCAGGAAAAGAACAGGCCGGGATTCGCAAGAATGAGTTTGGGGGAGGTTTTATAAGTGTCCAATACGACGAGAAGCGCGGTTGAGGAAGAGTAGGTTGACGTCCTATCGCCGGTCTTCTTGGTGAATGTGGACGCTTGGCGAGCCTTCCAGTCGTCGTAGAGCGTTTGGACGGCGGCCACCGTCGATTTCGCACCTCTGTCTTCAATGTCCCCGCCGCTCGGATCGTCACTGCCGAAGAAATAAGGGAACGACAAGGTGGAGTCCGCGAGATGGGCGGACTGGTCGAGCGCCAACGACAAGAAATTACCAGAGTAGATTTGTTCGAGGAAGAACGAAGCTGGGAATGAGGCCAAGTCTTGTCCAACGCGACGGAACAAAAGCGCCAACAGCTCCTTCGCCAACGCCAGGGACTCGGATCTCCCCGGATGCACCCGCATCAAGGCATTTTGAATGAGGCCCTGCGCGCATTCTGGAGCCAAGGTGAAGAAGTCGTAGGGATATGGTTTTAATAGGCTGACAATCATGTCCCCCTCTTCCTCGTTGTTGCTCTGGCGGTGGCGTTGGATGAGTGGATCGAGGAGAAGTCGGAACGCCTCGCCGAAGCCTAGCTGCGAGCCCTTGACCAACGAATCCTTGAGAGCGCGGTGGATAAGAGATACGAACGTCACATGGTTTTGCTGATAGAATGCGGGCTGTTGGGTCGCGACATGGGAATGGAATGCGCCTAGCTGCTCCGCGTAGCTCGACGTGCAGATATAGGCCACCTCCAGTGTCTTGAGCTGGATAGAATTAACCCAGGGCGCATCCGCTACACCATGATCACCTGCGAGGATCTCTTTGCGAAGGGTTGGAATCGATGTCGAAGGGACAACGGTGAGAAGATTCGCAAGGTTGTCGATACCCCCTTTTAAGGTGTAGTGGCAGCTCTGCAAAAGCTTATTATTTTCTGCAAGAAGCGCGCGCGCCTCTGGAAGAATATCCTCGCCGGTGCCGTTCTTCGAAACCCTGACAACATGTTTGCGGAATATGTTGAACCGCCGCTCGTAAATCGTGGTGGCGAAGAAGTCCTCGACGCCGTGTTCAGCGAGAGGCTTAAGCAACTCTATCCGGTCGTGCGTTACTTTCAAGCAAAGGAATTCAGTTGTGTTGAAGAGGAAGTTATCGGCAAGACGGAGGGCATGTATTTGTTTGACGGTGCGGTGGCCCTGCGGCGTCGCGTCGTGCTGAAAGTAAGCAACTCGGGAAGCGAGGAAGCCGATTATCTTGAGGAGGAAGCGCCAGCACTGCTGTTCCTGTGCGACGCAGCGGCCGATGCACTCGGTCAAGTAGAGGAAGAGCTGTTCCTCCGGAAGGGAGCCAAAGTTGTTGTTCGGCTTATAACTCTGCAGACCGACGTCGACCAACTCGCGGGCATCATTGGCTGCACGCTCTGCGAATGAAGCAGCGTTTTTCGGATGCAGGAATGAGTCGAAGCAAGCGATGTAGGAGGATGATCGAATGAATGGAATGCGCTCTACGAGCTCCGCCGATCTTTTCTTGTCAGGCTTGATCGACTCGGCCAGCTCCGCGTTGAGGCGAATTTGGGTCAATGGCCAGAGCACAGTCTCGACGTAGCGTTCGCAATGAGCCTTCGGGATAGTGACCGTTGCTATGTCACTCAAAACGGGGGACCGAGGAAGATAGGTGCGTAAGCAATCAGTCACGGAAGCAGCGGGAACCTCAGCGACAACTGCAAGCAAGACGAAGAGGGTACTATAGCGACGTTAGTAACCCTCTTAAATGAACAAGATAACGACTTACTTGTCGGCCTGAAGAGTATCTACCGAAGCGACGGATTTGTCAATAATGTACCACGCAAAATCTTGCTGGGGCGAGTTCAATACAGGCAATATCGACTGCAGCAGAGCAATTCGAACTGAAAGTAGTGTCAGCCATCAAAAAGTAGCAATAAACTGAGAATACTCACCATCCTGAGGCAGCCGCCGGTTCCAAAGTCGCTTGACCAAGTCCTGCATCTCCGGAAGTTCAATGTAGTTTGTGATGATACGAACGAGCTCCTTGAACACCCCATTCTTCAACGGCCTTGCCGTCGGCGGCTCCAGGAACAAGGGCACGCTCGCCAGTGGAACATGCTCGAGCGACCGCTTCACCGAGTGCACCGCGGTTCTCGCGAGCTCGCCCGCAAGAATCGCCGGCGCCAACAGGAACTGGATCCCCGCCGCGGGCTCGTCCAGGCGCGGCAAGAACATGAGAATCGCTTCCCAGATCCGTGGGTTCAGCCCATCCTCAGTCAGCAGCGCCGCAAGCTCATGGATGGTTGTAGTTGGCAACTTCGTGAACTGCTCCGTGGCCCGGACGCGCGTCTGGAGCGGAAACTCGTCCGAGCGGATAACGCCCAAGAACATCTCCCCGAACACCTCGCACTGGTGCGGAGAAAACCGCGCTGCAGACCGGAAGTCCCAGCTTGCCAGCTTGATTGTATCGCCCGGTGCATAATCGGGTGGCGCCGGGTTAAACACGCCGTACTTGCCCGTCGTGATGAAGTGGTCGAGGAGGAGATCTTGCCGCACATTGATGAGGTGCTGTGAAACGATATACAGGTACACGGCGGTGTCGTCCGTACGCAGCAGAAGCTCCACGAGCGCATCCAACTTCGCCGTGTCCATAACGTCGTTCTCATCGCTGCACTCACCCCACCTCAGCTTAACCTCCTCCAGGGCAGAATTGGACACCAAACGCAGGTCCCGGAACTCCGCCCACCACGGCCATGTCTGCATGCCGCGGGACAGGCCCTCCAGCCCCAACATGAACACCACCGCGTCGGAGACGGGGGCCTTATCCCACTCCGCCGGGGCGTTACCCGTTCCCCTCGCGCCGCGAATAACCCCCATCTGCCGCTCAACGTACTCGCACAGGCGCGGCACCCTCTCCCACCTCGTCCCCAAGCACCCGAGCATCGCCTGCACGAACGCCCCATAAGCCGGATTCGCCTCGTCAAACACAACGGGCGCGTAGATCTCCTGGTTCCGCCGATACATAAACTCGACGTACGCTGTCTCGTCCTGGATGCGCCAGAAGCCGTAGTCGGTATGCTTGTTCACGGTCGTTAAGAACGTGCGGCAGGCAAGCTCGTCCGTCTCGTCCCGCACATCCGTCGCGTGGTGCGTCGCGCGGATAACAAACTCCACGCGCGCCTTGGAGAGTCCGCGCTCATTCAGACACCTTGCCCACGAGATCTGCAACGCCATCTCGAAAAACACGCCCTTCGGGTTCCCAGCGAAAAGCGTAAGGCAGTGGTGGACGATACTGAGGATGTGCTGCGAGATCGCGGGGACCTACAATGAATATTAGTCTGGGGATTCCTTTGAACAAAAAGAGAAAAACATCGCACCGGCGAAACCCCCTCGCTAACCTGATTCTCCCAAGCCACATAAATCGCCGCGATTTCCTTCGCCTCCTCCTCGCTCGCCCTTCGCAACAACCCGACGACGGCGGGCACAGAAATCAGGTTCGGCAGCTGTCCCGCATCGGGCGCAATTTCGTTCTTGATCCTCGGCACAAACCATTTCATTGTCTCCACGAACTCCCGCACGCTCTCCCCCGCCATCGTGGCAATGAACAGTGTCCTATACACCTCAAGCCGCTCCTCAAAGAGCCGCGTGTATGCCATCTTGATGAGGGCGGCGCGTGCGGCGGGATCCGCAATATCGCAGAGCGCGTAGAGGGAGAGGATTATATCGTCCGTGGAATCCGACAAGAGTGCTTGCTGGATGATCGCGTGCCGCGCGGCAGGCGAGGGGGGGAAGGAGTTCAGGGCAGCTAATGCCGTGTGACGCGAGTCCTTGTCACCGAGTGCAGCCACGAAGTACGCTGGGTCATCTAGCATCGCCCAAATATGATCTTTTTGGGACCTCGAGAGATACGGCACGGCATAACTCGTGTAAAACGACAAGTGTTCTCTGGGCGGCCAAAGACTCAGTACGACCTGGAAAATGGCTGTCCCGATCGTCAGTTCTTCTCGAACCCACTAGACATATTTTTTCAACTCACAATCATTGTCGCCCTGCGGTAGATTCGAATACGGCTGGACGACACCGCGGTTTGGGATGGTGTGCACGGTGCACACCGGGGGCGTCAGGGCATCTAAGAATTGGGGCTCCAGGTCCTGCAACAACCCCGCAGAAACGTGTTGCATCGAAAACACACCGCGGACGCTTTCGAATAGGACCTACCACAGAAAATAAAGAATACATCGGTTCCTAGTCGTCTTCGAAAGGTGTGGAGTTTTCGTGGGGCTTACCTTAGCGAGCGTATGGTAATGGTCTATCACAGGAAACAATTGTCCGACGAGCATGGACCGCAGCACCCGCACAATGTCTTCGTCCGACTTCTCGGTAGCGGGGAGCGACGCGAGGAAGTGCTTGACGGCATGCACGATGAGCTCTGCCGCACCGTCCTCAATCGCGCTCTGGGCATTCCTCTTCGGCGTCGAGTCGGTCGCGGCGAGGGCCACGAGGCGCGCGTGCAGCGTCTTGATAGCGCTCAGAATAAACGCAATAACGGTCGAGCGTTCTTTCTTGACCTGGACATCCTTGAGAAGCGCGATAGCCTTCCGGGCGATGCCGTGCACCACGGGCCACCGCACCTCCTCGAGCAATCCAAGGCCGGTGAGCTGACCGGATTTAAGCAGACCACCGTTGTTGAACTCGAGTAGATTTGCGAAGAAGGGCTCGACGTGGGTGCGCTGCGTTTGGAGATCAAGTCCGTGCCAGAAGCAGCGGGAGTGTTGGTCCTTGGCAACGGACTCGGGAAAAGAAAAGTAGTGTTTCCCGGCAGAGTCCACGCCGAGACACAGTTTGGTCACCAAGGCCAAGCTGCGCGAGAGGTCCGTCTGGAGAAAGGAAAGGAAGCGGCGGCTGATGGGGTCGGGCAACTTGTATCCGGACTTGAGACCAGATCTAGTGGGAGGAAAGGCGGCGAGGAGTTCGAAGAGTTTGTCCATTAGGTTGAGCGGCGAATCCGCGCTGATGTACTTGGAGTTGTGCAGATGGCGGTTGGGCCGAATGCTGCCGAGTCTGTTACAGGCGGGGTAAGTCATATGAAGGAATCTAAGATTAGCCACTAACGTCGTTTTATTCCACGCTTCTTCCCTCTGGTATTCGGTTCGAGCACGGTCAACTCGGGTTCAACGACATCCGGAGCTGGGCGAGGAGGAACGCCAAGACTGGCGAGCAATTCTTGTCGGCCCGCTTTGCTCAGACTCTCTTTCAAAGAGGTTTGGATCGCAGGGACAGAGCGATGGTAAGCGGCGAGGAGCTGTTCGTCCGAGGCGTACTTGACGCACGCGTCGACGACTTTGGCCTTCCCCGCCATCGAAGGGTGAAGGAGCGCTTCCAGGAGAATGGGAAACAGCCATAGTCAAACCCAACTCGCGCTGCACGAAAGACTTGGACGCGGTCGTCTGGGAGAACTGCAAGTCGATGAATTTTGGGGTGTCGGCGTCGTCTGGAATGGCGGGATATGGAACTCTAGGGGAAAGTGCGGTTGTGGCTAGGAGTTCTTTGACGAGGTGGGGGAGCTGGGGGTCGTTCTCGAGGGCCAGTTTTATGGCGAAGCCATGGCGTTTGAGGTAAGGCAAGCTGCCCACTTGCTGCATAAACTCGGTGGCCGACAACATGGTGGCAGGAAGAAAGACACGAAGTGACTCTGAGCGCTGTTTCCAAAAAGGAAATGACACGCGGGCGCCGTGGCAGTGCTCTCGGCCCGGAAACGCCGCTTCGGTTCAACCTCAGCTCAACACAATGGCGAACGCAGAAGAAGGTTTAGAATTTAAATAGTAGCGGGACGCCCTGTCACGCCCAGGAGCTGCATGGCAGTTACCCGGTTGACCTTGCGGGCAAATCGGCGATTTTCTCCTGTCTCGCGGTCCTAAATATGTAAACGAAATTGGGCGCTCTCGACAATAGCTGCAGCTATTAGGAGTAATCGTAGGATGCAATCCTACACTAGGTTCGTAGCTTCGGTTTCGCCGGCCATAATTACCCTCAGGCTGCAATGAGATGCGCTCTATCCTACGCTCTCCGATCCCAATAAATGAGCTGGAATTCGACCACAATACATGTGTTGTGCAAAATAAAGAGTGAGACCGCAGAAAGACCCCGCCCGGAATTGAACGGGGTTCTTCCCTGTGGGTAACTCAAACCCTCACCTTAAAGGGAGCGGATGCATACCATATGCGACGGGGGCCCCTACATGGACGACGATTGTTGGCGATAAAGCGCTGCAGTCCGAACCCCGAGCCTCGATATTCGCCTGCAAAAATAGAAGTCCCATTTGAAAGGTTCGTGTTTAGAATTCACTTGACGTTCAATTCCGCACAGGAAAGTAGGTCCAGGGCGGCAGCAAATAAATTCCTCGCCACGTCGAAAAAAGACTAGTTGTAAGGACCTTGTGTTGAAACACGTACTATATAGTTCAAGCCGAAATTGAAAATGCGAAAAAAGTCCCTGTATCTGGGATTAAGACCCCGCCTGGGATCGAACCGGATTATATTGTGTGAGGAGGATGTTTAGGTCAAACAGCGTGTGCGCATACCGCATACTACGGGTCTTACGTTTCGCAGGACGATGCAACCTGAGTCAGAGAAGGGAACGAACATTCGATGAGCGGTCACATCCGCCGCCGAATCTTCCCGCACCTCAAATGGAGCCTGCTTGGCTAAATACGGATCAATGGTCTGTGGGCGGTTTTGGTGCTTGACGGAGAGATAGCCCCAAAAAAAAACAATCGCCAGGCTCCAACCCCGCCCGGATCGAACCGAGTTCTTCCGCGTGGAATATCTTCGACGTTTTTAATGTGAGCGGATGCACACCATGTGCAACGGGGCCTTATTCCCTGAAGCATAATTGGTCGCTCAGTCTGCAACAGAATAAGTCACCGAAAGTGCAGGATGAGGTGCGAATCTATACTGCTCGCTGAAAACTCGATATTCTGAATCATCCCAAGCCGCGCAAAGAGGGCTCCAGAAGTGCGGGCCTACAGCGAGGAGTTGACTTGAATCAAAACCTGACTGTCTAGAAGAAGGGTAACACGCGCATGGCTGCATGAAGGCCCAGCCCGGAATCGAATTCTTTGTGAGTGTAAAACTGACTCTTTAAGGAATCGACATCAGCCAGAAGACCTCATGAAGCCAGGGGACTTACCTGGACTTACCCGTAAAACTGCCGTTTTTGAACCTCAAAATTGGCCGCACGGTAGTCAGCTTCGATGTATTTTCCGCCGTCTGAGAAGCTTTGGGCGTGTGCGCAACGGACGAGCGATGTGGTGGCAAGAGGAAAGCGGTGAAATCACTTCTGATCCGGGTACTGTGTATGCGTGCTTGCCATTTCCTGCATCAAACAACAAGGCGCAAGGGGGCCCAAAGATAAGCAATTACCATATGGGGTAGAGGGGGGGAGGGGTCGAGGGTCCGCTGGAAAAAAAAAATGTATGCAATTTTATTTTGCCCCAGGAAGGTCAGCTGAGGAGTTGAGGATCCCAAGCCGGACCTCAAACACATGTTCTCACTATAACCACCCATTGCTGGCCTCTCACTCATTCCATTAGCAAGGTTGGGTCACCGTGGTCCGTCTTGAACCCAACAACTGTGTGAATGTCCCAACAACTGTGTGAATGTCAAGTTTGAGGGCGTCAATGGTTTAATGCGAGCTTCTGATCAAATGTACTGCTAGTATTTTGCTCTCAAATGACTGCTGCGGCCACTCTCTACTGCCAAAACATCGCAGATCGATATTCCCCACTTCGGATATCCGTCTCAAAACGGGAATTTGATGGCATCACCGTTACGTAGGGGGGGGAGGGGTAGGTTGAAAGTCCTGAAAAAATAAAAATGTAGGTGATATCCTTTTTTCTTATCTTTGGGCCCCCTTGACAAGGCGCACGTCTTTCTCCAAACCACGACAACAAGAATTCGGTCTTGCTCTAGGCTCCGGCTGGTTCAACGGCACTCATATCCCGAGAACATATGCGCCCGTAGATCTCCTTCTCTGCCACCAGGACCGCGTCCGAGTCTGCGTTCGTGCTGTCACCACCACCCGCCGCGTTGTCGCCGCATCTTTCAGTTCCACATTTAAATCTTCTTCTTGAAGCTTCCGAGTGACCTCCGGCGCAGTTGAGCTGACCCGAAGGTCAGTTTCACGAGCTGTTTCGACTTCCGCTAATTGACTTCCGGATCCGCCTTTGACCGAGCCGAATTCTTGGTACTATGCAGTATGCACCCACGGACGACAACTGGGTCTTCTTCTGCCGATCCCGTGCGCATGATCCATATCTACACCTGAGGCTTCCCCACTGGGCAGAATAGCGTACATTCTGGAGTCTTGGTCTCGACCGTTACTCTCGTCAAATTTACTTCGAGTTGCGTTGAGCGGCCGGATGAGGAAGGGCCGTCCCAGCATGGGTATGCGTGGTGGAAGGGAAGAACACTGTAGTGAGGAAGTATACCTTCGCGCTGATGAACTGTCAATTTGGTGGTTATGAGCAGTGCAGAACCTGATTTCAAAGAATCCTCAGGCCGTATATATAGGCCCGCCACACGCCTCCGCAGCAAAATTCCCACTGAAATGCCCCGCCAGCCCACAGCGGTTGGAACTCGTCTCCAAGAGGTTGTATCATGCTTGCGTCCGGCTATTGTCCTCCTGGGGGACCTCTCCGATGCGTTCGGTACACCGTTTGTGCCGATTATCTCAAGCACGGTGGACGCTTTGACTAGTGCGGTCGAAGTAAGCGGGATTCGCACCTAGGTAGAATCTTGGCTCTGATGCACCTTTGTCGCCAGACTGCGAAGGCAAACAAAGAGCAATGCACAGGGTTGCTGGAGCAGGTTCATCAACTCATCGTTGCCATTGTTCAACTGCACGTCAGGTCTGAGTCGACTGGAGGGACTCTCGCACCAGGCATTCTGCGCGACATTGGCAAATTCACCGAGTACGTGATTCGTTCGGGACAATATCACGCTCAAAGAAAATTTCTAGGACTCTTCAGAAGATATATACGTTTGTCGAGGGCCAACAAGGGGGAAACATCTTCAAGAGGATCGTCCACCACAGGGATCTGAGTGGACTGCTCAAGGATTGCCAAGCCGAGTTACGATACGCGTTCGATGCATTCAAGGTTATCCATCCATGACCGTGATGTTCCGAGAGTTAAAAAAATAAAACTGGCATAGGTGGAGATGAATGCGAACTTGTTCAGGGATATTTCGCAAGTCCAGAGGATGACAGAGAGCGCCCAGAAGGGCTTGCTGGAACTTATCGCGGCGGTCTCTGATGGAGGCGAATCAGGAAAATCGTCCTCGGTATGTGCTTCGACTCCCAATCTGACTCTTGCTTAACAACTGCAACCTTAGGCGATGCCTAGTACGCAAAATAGGTAGATTTTCGTATTTTGGTTGTTGAGCTCGTGGATCTCAGAACGTTTCTCTAGCTCCGACTCGTTCTCGATGCTCCCAGCCAGACCCAAAATATTCCACGGTCGCGAAGCCGAAATGGAACACGTTGTAAAAATCCTTGTGCATGGTTGCGCACGGATAGCCATACTCGGCGCGGGCGGCATCGGGAAAACAAGTCTTTCAAAGGCAGTCTTATACCACCCCGACGTCATTGAGAGATACGACAATCGCATCTTTGTCTCCTGCGATTCAGTTACAAACAGCATCGATCTGGCAGGTTTAATTGGGTCTTATGTCGGCTTGAAGGCCGGAAGGGACGTCACTAAACAGGTGGTGAATTATTTTTCAAAGGCCACGAAATGCCTTCTGGTCTTGGATAATCTTGACACCTGTTGGGAACCATTGGAGTCGCGGAGCGATGTCGAGGAATTCCTTTCCCTCCTCACGGATTTACCCCGCTTGGCCTTGGTGGTGAGAATCCCTACACGGTCGGCCGACGTGAATATGCTGACACCTGTTGCACCAAGGTCACACTGCGAGGCGCAGAAAGGCCAGGGAAGGTGCAGTGGAGTCGCCCATTTCTCCTCCCCTTGCAACCGCTCCCAGATGAGGCGGCCTATCAAACATTTATCGATATTGCGGACGACCTGCACGACGAAAACCATGTTCAACAGCTTTTGCTCTTGACGGACAACATGCCTCTAGCGGTCAATTTGATCGCTCACTTGGCCAACGACGAGGGCTGCACACAGGTTTTGGCACGCTGGAAGACGGAGCGGACCTCGATCCTTTCTGCGGGCAACGGCAGTGACAGATTGAGCAACTTAGATGCATCTATACAACTGTCACTCTCCAGCCAACGGATTTTGGCTGAGTCTGGCGCCAAAGATCTCCTTGGTCTTCTGTCGATACTCCCGGATGGTCTCTCGAACATCGAAATCCTGCAGAGCGAACTTCCGATCCAAAATGCGCTCAAGTGCAAAGCGATCTTGCTGCAGACGGCGCTAGGATATTCGGAAAACCAACGCATCAAGGTGTTCACTCCCATCCGGGAGCATATGCAGCACTTTCATCCAGTTCCACTACGAATGACACGACCCGTTCGGGTTTACTTTCATTCCCTACTCGAGCTATACCAGAAACATCGCGGAATGCAACAGTCGGTCAAGACGGTTCAGCAAATCCGTTCTAATGCCGGAAACCTGAACCAAATCCTGGGTCTCGGATTGGATGTTAACAATCCCGACCTGGCCCAAACGATTCGGTTTACCATTTGTCTCAATTCCTACCACCGACTTATGGGCCATAGTCCAACGGTGTTGATGGACCGTATCCCTAGCCTCTTGCCACATCTCGACGATCCCGCGTTAGCGGCCGAAATTGACGTGGAGCTGATCCATTTGGCGGAGTACAACCCACTTCCGGATCCAGAGCGCTTCATCGCCCAAACAATGGAGCACTTCAAGAATTTCAACGATCCTGCTCTTGAAAGTCGGTCTACGTTTTCACTAATTTCGAGTCATTTATCCACGATTCAACACAGCCCTCTTCTACCTCGCGGCTGGATATTACGAATTCTATGTCCGGAACGACCGCTCCCGCTCTATGGAGTTCCTGGAAAGGGGATTATCCTTGGCCAGGACGCACGCAGACCACCTTCGCGAATCCATCGGATTTATTCACCTTGCCATGATCAAATGGAACAGTGGCGACTATCGTGCGGCTCACGGGCACGCTCAGACTGCGCATGAATTATCCAGACTGTCGGGAAATTTGTACCAGCAGACGGTAGCCCTTCGGACGGAGGCCCAGTGTTGCACGCAGCTCGGGGATTATCGCGGAAGCATTCTACTCTCGCAAAAAGCGAGAGAATTGCTGGTACTCTGCAACATGTCCACAGGGACCTTGTACCAACTCCTCGTCGCGAATGAGGCGGAAGTGCATTTGTTAAAATCGGAATACAGCGAGGCGCACAGGATCTATGCGCAGAGTATCCGGGAGACGTCACCAGAGCAGAGCCCATACAACCATGCGCTCAGCCTTCTCAGCGCCGCGGAAATCGAAATCATGGTTGGCGCGCCCGATTGTGAGGTCCGACCCAAGATCGCACTGGCAAGGGAATTGTTCACGGCGCAGGGGAACCAGATCGCTGTGATGCAGTGCGACATGGTACACGCAGACCTCGAACTTCGAGAGGGGCACGAAGCGGTCGCTGGAGCGTCCTTCCGTCGGTGTTTAGCCTCGTCCTGGTCGACGAACGGTGAAATCCGGAGCTACTGTTTGGAAAGACTGGGCGATATCAGTCGGTGGAAGAAGCCGTCAACGTCAAACAGCTGGGCAATCGTGTACTTGGCAGACTCGCAGACCTCGCACAACATGCTGGCTCTTCACAAGGCCCTCCTCTTCATGGCCGACGTCTTCATCTCCGTGGGCAAAGAGGATACTGCATCTGCCCTCCTGATGGTCGCCCTAGACGGGTTTACGTCTATGGATGTTCATCGGGGCAGGGCGGAGTGCCTGCTTCGTCTCGGACAAGTGTCGTTTAGTCGTGGGGAGGTGTCCCTGGCCGTTCAATTTTGGTCACAAGCAAGACCGCTTTTCGAACGCGCATCACAACTCACCAAAGTTAACCAGATCGACACTCTGGTCGCTGGCATCGAGAAGGAGGTGGACGGCCATCATGACGGTAACTTGGCCGATCGCTCCGTGCTGCTTGCTCCTTCTAGTCCCGTCTGCAATCTGGAAAACGGTGTTTGGGACACTTCACAACCGGAGAGAGCCGCATAGGCTGTAGGAAGAAGAAGTGAATCTCCTAGGCATGCGGCGGGAGTTTATCTCTAAATGTAATAAGTACCCGATTTCCATTCCCCTGTGAGAACCAGTCTTTTGAGACCTGCGATTTGAATTGGGTGCGGCACTGGGAAGCCGAGGACGTTTGAGATTGATGCGTGACTCGACGGCGAGGCAACGGCAAGTGTTACAACGTTTGCCTCGCCGCGGAGCAGAGATGTATATGCAGGGATCATTATCTGGAGGCAGAGATAGTGAGCTTGGGCTGAGGATAGGTGTTCAATGATCTGGTTCGCGATGTAGTCCTTGGAAGGAAAGAGTGCCGTGATGACGGCCGGAGTTGACCGCTGATAGCCGAATTTTGACACCGGAGATACAGCTGTAGGAGATTGGACCAAACACCGGGGGGCAACAACCGGCGCACACGAAAGCTAATACACGCACACGGTTCGTAGATGTCCGCACGTACGGTGCACAAAAGAAAGAAAAAAAGACAATGTGCTTTGTCTTTCCTTTGTGCCGCGCATCTGCGGCGCATCAGACATTTTCATCTTCGTCGATCTTTCCCCGGCGTAAGTCGCACGAAGAGTCTTCATACGGTCGGGAGGCACAGTTGCGCTTTGAAACATTCATACGCCAGGCCGGCGACGAGGACGTGAGAATTATCCCGCCGAGGATTGATCGACACGAAAAAACGTCAACCGTGAGAAAACGACGTCGGCTTCCACCATCTCTGGATTGAAGAAGTCGCCCTTCCAAGGAAGCGCCGATGACCTCGAGAAATCAATTTGCCGAGGGAGAGCCAAGGAAAGCCGGGTGGGCGACGTATGGACAATCCCAGCAGCGCAGCAAACAACCCGCATCAGACTTTTGACAAAAATCTTGTGTCCTTGTACAAGGTCAAAAAAGGCCGAAAAAGGGCCGAAAAAAAGACCGCAAGACCGCAAGACCACAAAGTTAGAGGTCGATTCCACAAGGTCGCCAGTTTGACCCAGAAACGATGCATTCATTTTGCATTTGGGTTTGATCACCGTACCAAGCTATCTATTTACCTGGAGTACGGTAGGCGGATTGGTCGCGGTTCGATTTCAGGCGGATGTTCGAGTCAGCCGGCCGACAATTTATTATGTCATTTTTCGGGCATCTCGGGCAGTGATTGAAGAGCAAAGAACATAGTCCCAGTACCACGTCCTGGGTTTTACCCAAGTCGGAATGGTAGGGTGGTATAAGGGTAAGGCAGGATAGGGAGAATGGGAAAGAAATGATCAGCCAGTGTCGATCCCGGCATCAACATATAAGAAAATGCTTATGTTGAATCTACAGTCCTGTGATCCGTGGAAGGAGTCTTGAATCAATAAATTTGTGCATAAGATTCAGGATCTTGCTTCTCAACGGGTGTTCAAGTCTTCTTGAGAAGATATAAACTTAAGCATTCTACGAGCGTAAAATGAACCTTAGACATGTTCATGAACAGGGGTTCAGCACTTTTTGGCAATGCTTTTATAGAGTGCACCCATTAGGAGCTACCAGAATTAACTGCCAGTGTATATACTTTATCCATGGGACCTCCCATGTTCTTTTCCATTGAGATCTTTGTTCGCGACGCGATCACATGATCTAACCATTCAAACTTTCCGCTGTTCAACTTGGCGTACAGGACCTTGGACGAGGATTTCTTCAACTCAATATGGTGCATATAATTACCGTATAAACTCAGATAAGTGCCCCTAATGTATGTGGGGACAGCTAGGGTGATCGTCCCCCCCAAGAGGCAGCCCGCGCAAAATGCCGTGCACCGCGCACGAAATTTACAAGAAGAAATTAATGATGTTAAAAGTTTATGAGAGTGCTACAGTATTAAGTGAAAGTGAGTAAAAATGAGTATGAATTCTGGTCTGGTGGTGACTATCCGGTCTCCGATGGGTCGACTATGTCATCACCTCCACTAGTAGGGCTTTGAGGGTCCGAACTGCTGCCTTTCTCGTATTGCTGACCTTGCTCCGAGTCTTCAATGGCATCGTCAAGGATCAATGGAACAGTCCTGTCAAGGTGAAGCCGACGACAAATATCTGCACAGACGTGATCACGAAAGAAGGACTGGATGCCCTCAATGCCAAAGTCACCAATACTGCTATCCCTGAGCAGAAATATTACTATTGCTCACACACACTGAGGAAAAAAGGGAAGAAATTACCAGTTTTTGGTATGGGTCATTGAATCAAAGAGAATCATGCCGTCTTTGTAGTTGACAAGTGCCGGTGTTCCTAGATGAGAAAAGGTTAGCAGAGTCTCAATTCCGAATGAAGAACACACCTCGAAGGTCAGCAAAAATCAGAGTTTGATTGCTATGTCCCCAGACAAAGTGTGCGAATGCATGAACAGGAGCACTGTGTAAGTCTTTCTTGTGCAACTTGTGTGAAAGCGTGTATGTAAAATGTTCGACAATTGTTGACCGCTTTTGCTCGGCAAGCCATGTTAACCTGCTTCCCCCGGGTCCTATCTCGGTCACAGCAAAGGCGGGGGAAGGGGAGTTAATCTCTTCAAGTAAAAATGCTTCTGCAAATGCGAGGCCTGATGGAGTGTGAGTTTGTTTAGATGTAGGTATAAGATATAAAACGAACCACTGTCAATTGCAATGTTCTCATCACTCGCATGCTTGAAAAATGCCTCCAAGAACCTACCTGCAAGCACCAGTCGTGACACCTCGGCCTGGATCTGCACAAAATGCTCGCCCACCGTGAAAGGAAGGCCATTTGGTGTCGAGTTTTTGCTATCTTCATTGAGTCGATAAAAGTGCTTCAAAGCATACCTTGGTCCGTTGTCGCACTGCAGCTGAACAGTCTTTTTAGAGTGTGGTGGTCGAAAGGAGGTTATACATACATCATACACATTTTTCATTGCACCATGGCTCAGTGGAAGGTCTCCGAGTTTGCCGTTGATTATGTGTCCTGAGGTTTCGAGTTCGGGGATGCCGGTCACCGGATCGATAATACAATTAATCCGTTTGAGTGCAACACGGGTCCTATTGTAACCTTGCACCGGGCCAGAAAGCCCTGAAATGCCGCCAAATTGAGAGCCCAAACGGCTACCGCCCGACCGACTGCCTGTTAATAAACCAAATAAGTGAGCGGCCCTTTGGAAATTCAAACATCAGCTTACCTTGGTTTGATGAGGACTGTGATTATTTAACTAGACCATTATTCTACTGGGTCTTTGTACCTCTGCTTCAGGCAAAATTGGAAGAGTTCCGCATGTGGTGGAACCATCACTGTATACGCTCCCAGAAGGACAAGAATATGCCTTCTGGGCACATACCCGCAGATGCATTTGACCATCCACAAAACTTTGGTGGCCTTGATTGCCTCATTGAGGTTCCACAGTCGGCCGTCAATGATTTACGCAACATGATGACAGAGGAGGTTGGGCCTAGGGATGTTCACCTTTCCTGGTTCACTGCTGAGTTTGATGAATTAGTGGGGAACATCTACGAGCAGGTTGGGAAACCGATGATATCTCTGGAGACTGCTTGGAATGTGTTTGAAAAAATGCTGCAGCCGATGGTGGATGTAATTGAGAATCTAGCATAGTTTAAAACCATTTGTGACAGTTTTGGCTCATATTATCAGTTGCAGTGTGGCGTGAAATGACACTGGAGGCAAGAATCCACGCACATCCGTCGCACATGCACGGGAGATGCGGTGCACAAAGAAAATCAGACAAAGCACCTTGTCTTCTTCTTTGTGCACCGACGTGTGGCACATCTGCGACGCAAGTGCGTTTATCGCACATGATTTTCATGTGCGTGGGTTGTTGCCCCCGGTGTGAGTCGTGGAAAAGTGTTAAGAGTATGCTCCCCTCGACACTGTTCCTACCAGTGACACACTGCCCCCAAAGAATAAGTTATCCTGGTACACACATAGAACATTTAGGAATTATGTATTGAATTCAAGTGCATGTGAACAGGACTTATACCTCTTCCGTCAATACACAGTATAACTTCACCCAATTTCCTGGGTATACAAATATCCTAAGAATCAAGAATCCAGATGGCTCACCATCTCTGTGGCTGATTGAGGAGTATATTCAAACAGTATAATGTGAAGAAATGTAGCCCCTCTTAGTGGTCGAACACTGCCCGAGATGCCCGAAAAATGACACAATAAATTGTCGGCCGGCTGACTCGAACATCCGCCTGAAATCGAACCACGACCAATCCGCCTACCGTACCTGGAGAGTTAGGTGTCTGTCAACATTCAAGCCACTCATCTAATCCTGCTTTGCATTTTCCAAGTATATTTTTTCACCCTTTTGACCTTGCGAGCTTGCCGGCAAGCTCACAAGGGCCAAAAGGGGACAAGATTTTTGTCAAATGGCTGATGCGGGCGCATTCAACATATTGGTGGAAACTCTCTGGAGCATTGTAAAAGCAGTAACGCTTTAAATATTGGAGTCACTAGGACTCGTAAGACATCGTCGATAGCGCTATTACAGTATGGACGGGCCAGTAATGTATCAAGAGAAACGTTGGATTCACAATTTTGCCCATCCTCCAGAAAGTCGTCCTCCTGAAAAAAGAGATTCTGTCAGTGACTGAACGTGGTCAGAATCAGAATGGAGCTTGCACTGACATTCAGGTAAAATTCAGACTGCAGAGACCGAATCGAATGAGACGGAATGGACCTGGCCAACTTCGACTGGAGTTCCGGCCGCGTAAAACTTTTCACTGGCATGAGTTCCGGTTTGTGATTTGTCGTTGAACGTTTCGGTTTCTTTGCTCATCGTGACACCACTTATAGGCGTGAGACGCGCTGGCCTGCCGGGCTGTACGTAACCCATAATGGTGAGTTTCCGGCTGGAGTTCTCAATAATATAACGCTACCGTCATCTCGAGAACATCGGACCTGACTTCCCGAAGACTGGAGCGGGAGTTGAGGCTATATTCAAAGTGTGAGGTTTCAAAAACAAATTCAATCCGTCCGGCGACTAACTTGGCCAGTAGGGCGTTTGAGAAAACTGCATGGTAGATTTTCAGGATGCTAGCAATACCGATATATTGGAGACTTACTCTTCGGTTGGACCAGGAGTATACCAATCCATATGACTGTTCCACGTCAGCGGGACCATGACACAGGGTCTCCGTGGGACTCACAGTTCTTCTCTCCCATAGTCAGGAACTGTTACCAAAACATTAGCCTTATATTTGGTAGTCGAGGGTTTTGAAAGGAACACTTACGCAGACCATCATGGCAATAGTGGTGATCCTAAAGGATAATTAGTGGGTTGGAAAGAATTATCATGGGTATGCCCCACGTCGTCACAAGGCATGTTTCTGTTTAAACCGTTTCAATAACGACATACACCAGAAAAAGAAAGCTCACCGACAGCCCACATAATAAGTTTGTCCATGATCGCTAGAGTACTGAGCTGCGTTCAGATTTGCTTGGGCGTAGGAGCATGCATACATACCTTTTGTACACATTTGAACGCCGCGATGCAAGTTGATAAACCAAGATGGCCGTCATCATCACGTCCGTGGCCGCACAAGAGATCAAGTCGAATAGGATGAGGGACTTCCAGGATTGCATGAAGTTTATCAGGGCCGTCATCTTGGTGGCAGCCACACCCGAAACGACAAAGGCCACGAAACGTACAAGTAGAATAATGACCGCTGTTCCAAATAGGTAATATGTTTTTTGGACGAATTTAGAGATCCGATAGGTGAAGAAGAGTTGGACTATCGTTTGAATTGGAGGTCAGAAAAGTCAGGGTAGCGATGAAGGTCACCCGCACCAATAATTACAGTAGCGCCGTGAAGGATGATCGTTGCATCCAGAGCCAGAGGGAATCGGATCAGCGAGGCAGGATCTCCGTATCCTCTCACTGTGTACATGTAGAGGGCATCGAAAATGCAGGCGGTATGTACCAGTTCGACGACCCTGTGACCTGAATTAGAGGGCACTACTATTTGGTTGTGCGGAGGGTAGTAACGAACCACAGGGCAGCTACCTGGACGTTAACAGTTAGTGGGAGCCATCTACTCGAAGCATGGACGACATACAAGTCCCTTGGTGAAACCAGCGTCCCGAGGATAGGTCTTGAAGTACACATAGGTCTGACAGGTGATCAGACCAAACAGGACTCCCGAGAGCAGCGTCCCGATTTCAATGGCACCTATTCAATCATTCATTAACAATAATCACTGAAAGGAAGAAAATGAAAGCGTACCTATAGTCGAGTCCATGGCAGCAAGGTAAGGAAGGGTGAGAATCACAAGCCATCCTGTGTCGGTTGGCCAGTTTATATATACAGAGGAAATTCCCTTTCCAGGATGTGCAGCGTAATAAGGAGTGATTTAATTTTGAATCATAGCTTCCGAGTGACCTGGCATGATCGGGAGAAGGCTGGTTTCGATTACAAGTATGGCTCTCCTTCGGATTGGCGTGATTCAATCCCGCAAAGAGTCGAAAGTTGTAGTACTGTATCATTGTTTCAGAATTTCTGATGAGAGGGTTGATCTGCCGAACATTCTGAGGTGTATAAACTGGGGGAGTTCAAGGCTCGTGGCGTAGAGACTATATACCTACCGTCTGCGTAATAGGTGGTCGCTAACGTAGTCGTGGGCCCCAGTTCACCACTAGTGCGATCGTTGTTCGTTTTCAACCCGATACGTGGTCCACCACGCGGTGCGTGACGCTTGAGCTTGAGGGTCGAATTGAACGAAGAAGGACAAGTGAAAGGTCTAGTATATGGTCTGGAATGTCGAAGAAGATGGTCGCGCTTGTAATAGTCTTGGGAACCACCCCGCTTGCAATCGCCTAATGAAGGAGGCACCGGATTCAAGATACTCCAGCGAATCGGGAGAATCGCGGCCACCTCACTTGGGCCGAAAAACTAAAAATGTCGTTCCTTAGCCCGGCTAGTTCGCAGTTTACGCTTACCAACGAAAAGCTAAACAACTTACGAAGAGTAGCGGTACTCACCAATAAGCTCCTCGGAATTCAACACTACATGACAATTGCAGTAGAGGATGGGATGGGCGGAACTAGCTGCCTGAGCTGGAGCAAGTGCGATCAGCCGCTGCTTTTGAGGCTTCGACGATTCAAAAGAACATCACCTGCATCGGGCCGTGGACACTGGGGTGTTCAAGTTGATTTCGTTACAGAGACCGCGATGCCTTGGAGCCGTAAACTTCCTAACGGGACCGGGAACAGTGCGAATGCGGTACAAAAGACACGATCCTCGCGGTGGGTACGGCAGGATGGCTATTTCCATCGTCCTGGCACTGCCACGGCCCAGGTTCCCAATTTTGTCGCTTCCGAGCCGTGCAATTTCGGCGGCCTGTATTCGAAAGAGTTGCGACGTCAAAGACACCTTTACACTTTTTCTTACTTGGAAGATACTCACTCTCATCGGGTGTCTTCTCCATTGGAACCAGACCCTTGATTTTCTTCCCGTAAGAGTTCCCAGGTTGAATCCAAACAAGAGCAAAAAAGCATGGGCATATGCAAATCCGTCGATGGGCCGGCGGTGCACGGAAAAAAGGAGCTCAACTAATGGCCCACCACGCGGCCGCGAGTTCCGCACACTGAAGCGGGTGCATACGCCTTAAAAGCTGAGTTTATGAGAGAATTATAGTATTTTGTTGGCATGAGCTCACCGACTGAGCTTGATACTCAATTAGAGCGGCGCGCTGGATCACGCTCCCTTCAGAAAAACCGGGAACAAAGAGACATTGACCGACACAATCACTCAGCCCCGAGTCGAACGGGGAGTCTTGCAGTATAGCAGCGTCGGATAATTGACGACAGGTGCACGCTATGTTCAACCGGGGGTTCCTGTCCGTAAGCGTCAAATCAGGGGGGTTTCGTTGGTTTGAATGGATCGGTGATGATAACGCAGTGAGGAAGTTTGAAAGCAAAAAGGGTGACCAGCGTTGGGGTACAAGGATTTCTAGGGATTGCGGGGCCATCGCCCGAAAGAAGATTGAGCTGCACCTGGTGTGAAGGGACTCCGATTCCAGGGATTCAGTAAAAGATACAGATTTGCCCAACAGAAAGGTGAGATCTCCGAATAAGGGACAACACGATGGTGACTCCTTGGGCAGAAAGCGCGACCGATGAGCGATAGTAAGTAGAGTCGAAGTCGATTCCAAGAGGTCCTGGCATGTGTTCGAGACACACTCCGAAGGGATCCAGCGTATCTCAGCCGTTTGAGCGCCAGGGATCCTTTCTGAGAGGGGAAGAAAGGTAGTTCTATGCATTGTGTTACCGGAGACCAGACGGTCGCGCGCGCCCAAGCCGCGCGATGGTGTGAAGAAAAAAAAACGGCTCGATTGATCCGAGTACACCGCCACGATTTGCCGTTGATTTGCCGTTCCTCTCATCAAATGGTCCCTCGATTCGGGGAACATTGATATTGGCCAGGAGATGAGTTCAACCGCTATGTTCCCCGGGCGCTTCGTACCTTGTTGTACCTTGTGAAATGGACCCGAGGAGTCAAGCGGGTGAGTAAAGTGAGCACCGGCCCAATGTTCACACGGTTGGATTGCGGTTGGAGCCTTACACTGGTCAAATACTCAACAATCACCGGTCGAATTCCAGCTCGTAAATCCTGCGCCCAAAGTCCCTCCCCGAATTGGTGGTGTCTTCCTTCCGCCAACGCAACTCGGAATGGGATCGTGACCGGAGCGTCGAATGCGAATCGACTCTTACTGCCAAGCACTGTTGTTCGGAACCCGAGTGCTTCGCAGTGCACACCGCACCCTTCGGTCGAAACGCAAATGGTGAGCGCTTGTTGAGCGCTTGCGGCGGGGAAACACAACAGCTTCTCAGCGGTTCATGCGGTGATCTCACCACAGATGGAGATACGGCTTCAGACGGCAGAGAAGCTTAATTTTATAAGGAGAGTGAAGTGATGAAGTACTGTTGCATTACTTGGAGCTTGTCAAGCCTAGCAGCAATCAGGAATCCTGAACAATTTTTCCGGTGACTGATATGAATTGTCAGGCTTATATCTCCCTCACACATAGTATACGACGGCGATCGAAGTTCGTGACGAATCCCAAAACAACGACACTTTGGAATTTCTGCAAAGCTAAGTTTCTCCTACGCTTAATTTATATCTGCATGTATCCGCATGTACTCAACAAGGCAGCAAGTAATTC
The DNA here is from genome assembly GCA_029378385.1 of Mycena metata. NCBI lineage: Eukaryota > Fungi > Basidiomycota > Agaricomycetes > Agaricales > Mycenaceae > Mycena > Mycena metata. Next base: position 243,432 of record JARKIB010000043.1, on the reverse strand, counting down.
TATACCCCCAGGGGCGGCGCTGAGTTCACCTCCAAATTTATAGGGCTCCAGCCCGTCAATTCCCTTCCCGCCACCCGCTGGCCCCGGACGTCTGGTATGAACCCTAACCTACCGACGCCCGAATAATGAGTAAGTGTACCTACGGGAATAAGTTTATATTCCAGTATTTTGCGACCCGGGCAGCGAGTGGTGATGAAATCCACAATAGTATGAACGGGGAAGTTCCCAAAATCCTGCCAGAGGAACTGTTTGAGACGTGGGAGGGCGCCGGGAGCATCGACTCCATCAAAGCGCATGTTCATACACACGAATGCTGACCAACACGAGTGCCTCCAGATTCATTTGGCTTACCAGCACCTCCTTCAGCTCGCCGTGCTCAAATGTCGCCCTATGCAGTAGGAGCTGTGTCAGATTCCAGTTGCAACGGGTGAGGAATTCGATGGTCGGCCTGTGGTGGTATGGATCGCTGACCCAAGTCACAACTGGGCCGAGGTCGAATTGCACGAAGAGGCGAGATTGGCTTTCCTCGTCTCCAGGATTTGAATAATGGGTTGTCAGACGACAAGTTTTGAGGGAGTTGAAATCCCCCAGGACATCAATAGCACCGGGGACGGCCAACAGTTGCTCGGGTATGACGATATCCAACGTATCGAGCGCGTTACACGATTGCAGGCTCAGTGCACGCGTAAATTCCCATTCCCCGCAAGGACAGTGTGTTCCCGGCCCGTGTTCCGGCGTGTTGGACTTGAAGAACTTGAGCCTCGGAGCGAGGGTAGATAGTGGGTGAGGATTCACCGTATAATCAAACTCCCCGGACGTGCCGAGGCAAATAAACGTCAATCATCAGGAAAAACCAAAACTGCCCTATAGACCCGCAGAGACCCACATAGACGTCATAGACAATGGGCGTCTATGATAGCAAGGTGGGAGGGGGGGGGGGGGGGGGGGGGGGTCAACTCCATAGACACCCATAGACACCCATAAATCCCTGTTTTCTATGAAACTGGCCTGCTTTCTATGAGATTTTGTCAACTTTTTTTGGTTCACAGTGGCTTAAAACACACACAAAAGTGACAGTAAAAACACATTATACCGCATGTAATGCAGAGATACAAGGTTTCTGTCACCATCACCAACCTTACGCCTTTTCTTACTTACTTTACTGTTCAAGGTGTTTTCCCATTTGAATGTGAACTTAGTTACTTTTCGCTAAGGGACTTCATATCATGACTTGGTCAAGGTATATAATGTAATTAAAGTTCCAATTAAAGGAACTCGGGACCTGGCGGGTTCGGACAAAATACGGAGTTAGGTCCACTACTAACTGAGCTAAGAGACCATGTAGGTGGGTGGACGCCACTCGGATAGGTGTGTAAGTTCTTATCTCCAGGTCAGTTCACTTCTCTCAAGTTACGATTCCCTTCATAATCAGGGAATCATTCTTTACAATCGAGGGGGGATCAAAACCGTGAAACGTGACCTCTTTTTTTCCCTTATATGGGCCTTTTTCCTGCGCCTCAGTTCCATATGGTAGTCGGTAGCTCCGTAAGGAACCCTATATCTCCAGAGGGCAGTTTCTCATGATGCACTTGATTTTCGCACCCTCGGAACGATCAAGGAGTTCTGTGCCGGCGGTCTGGTGAGCTCAATTTTCGATCTTAACAGGAGGATAAAAGTTCAAAGTATGTTGATGATCCACAAAGGTAGGTAAATCACCGATGTAGAACAGTATCTGAGCACAAGTTTTCTTATATTCTCTGTGCTGTCGTCTGGCCGTAACGGCCCGTCTTTTTGAGCCGTCGAACAGAACGCGCACGGCACCCGCTCGGCGGCTGCCGCTGAGCCGTCACAACGGCCCGGCCCCCGCGAGGCCGAGCCGACCGCAGGTCGGGCGAGCACCGAGCGGGTCAAGCTTTCTGAAAAAAGGATGCAATACAATAAATGATCGTGAGCGCTGTAGAGGAGACACAAAACCAGTAAATACAATCGAAACAAAAGTCGTTAGAAGATGGATTGAACTTGAAGTGAATGGGGATACCCCGGGGAATCGTATTTGCCATGCGTCAGCAGTGGCCTCTAGACCAGGTAAGTTCTTGCCTGTCCCATCCACATCTCCTCTGCTGAAAGCATCTGGGCATGAATACTTCTCTAGCAAGCAACTCATCAAATTTCTCACAAAGGCATATATTTGCAGATGTGAAAATAGACCCCAAACAAAAAGCTTGAAAAGAGCTATAAGAGTTATTTAGCACAAGTTTTCCTTCAACAGCTTAAGTGAAGCACAAAATATGGAATAATTTCCTGGATGTGACAGTTTTGAAAGCCAGAACAATTCAGAACAAGGACTTTCCAAAAAAGGTGGTTGACACATAGACATTCATAGACCATCAGAGAACTTCATAAAAGGCTGTGTTTTATCATAGCATTTTGGTTTTCCTGATGCACGAGCTTGGTTCAATGCAACTCGCCGGCTAGCATGGTTTCACCCTCATTAGACTACATATTCACAATCATGTCACATCAATCAACCACCAAAGAAAGCCATAAACAGTGCGGGTACATTGAAAGACATCCATAGCTCCCCATAGACACTCATAGAGCCGGGGGGTTGCCTCATAGACACCCATAGACCATCAAAGACCATCAAAGACCCCCATAAAAGGCCATGTTCTATCATAGAATTTTGGTTTTTCCTGATGCTCATGTCTCCAAGGACGACATCGTTCCAAGGGGCAGAGAAAGGAATGTGACGATAGTCGAGAAGGAGAGCTTGAGCAGTAACCGAACAAGATACGGGGCATATGGTTCAATGACCTGTGGAATGCAGAGCACCTGCGGAATCGGACGGTCGCTAGCACTTTCCAGCGTGATGGCCAGATGTCTGCGGCGCCCTGGTCGGCCGAGGGTGGCCCGGATATTGCTAGGGCTACCCGTACACTCGCACCCGCTCCTGTGTCCGTTGGAGAAGAGGGGGACATAAACAGTGAGGAACATATCGCTGGCGATGCACCTCCAACGGGCACAGACGTGATCCAGCTTGGACCCGAGGTCATTGTGTGTGAGCCCAGCGGCGGGACCGTGAGACACCCACGAAAAGATCTCGCGAAGGATGGGGTCGGGAAGCTGGCGAATACCACCCAACAACGCGTGCAACTGGGAGAGCTACTCGCGAGTTGTCGGATCAGTGGCCCTTGTGAATCCGACAAGGCTGTGGGCGGCGATTTCCATCGCTATTGCCTCGGCGTGCTCAGCGGTCGGGGTTTCATCGTTGGCGGTATACATTCTGAGAAGCTGGATGGAAAAAGAGGTCAAAGCATTCCTGACTATGGCAGAAAGCACGCACATCTAACAGTCGCATCGGATCGAGCATGGTGGTGGACTGAGACGCTTCACCCACCGCACAAGGTCCTTAAATACCGCAGTTGCGCGCTGTGCACAGAAGAGAGAACAAATAGCCCGGGTGCAGCCGGCATCGGGATGGCAAAATTCTTGATGGAGCAAAGAACAAGAGGAATAACAAAGAACCAGAAGCCGGTCCCACAGTAGAAACGGGAATAGCGAGGCATCCGCCATCCGCTGCCAAGACGATTAAGTTCTTGATGATTCACTGTCAGAAGACAACCTGGACAAGGTAAAGAACAAAAAGTTTAGGATCAGCTCAAGGGGGAATCGGGATTAAAATTTCGGACGTGGGAGGGGGGGGGGGGGGGGGGGGTTTGGCCGAGGGCCGAAAAAAACTTCTCCCTATAAGGTATGGGAGGGAGGAAAAAGGCTGGGAGAGGTATGGGAGAGCCACTAGTGAGTGTTAAACACATAAATCTGCTCCCCACTCACCAGTACTGGTTCCAGCCAAGTTCAACCCAAAGTGGTCCGTGGGTGGGGTCAAAAATATTCTGCAGGTCTACTTAAAGCATTTGTAGCACTTGAGATAGTTTTTTAGAGGATTATAAGTGCCTTAAACATTGAAATTGAGTGGCTAGCAGTCGGCCGACGCGGGTCTAGTAGGCGGCGGGAAGTCCGGAGAGGCCGGCCCGGCATTAGGGGCGGGAAACACCTTCCCTATATAGAAGGAGGGGGGGAGGGGGGGTCCAGCCAAGGTTGAAAAAAATATCGACCCCACATCCGATTTTCAAATCCCGATTCCCCCTTGGATCAGCTGCAAAGTTCGGCCGTTTGCGCCTTTCGACGGGGTCCAAAGAACAAAGAATTCGGCAGTCTCGTGTGCGACCGCAATCACTGCGTTTTCAGCAAAAACTCCCCGGGCGGGCGAAACTCGAGAGATATGTTGCCGCTCAAGTTTAGCCCGCGGGCGAGATCAAATGCTGGGGTGGCCACGCTTGCGCACACACAATCCGCCTTTTCGCCCGAAATGGGTGATCTGTGCTCGCCCTGCTGGGGCTCATCTTGAGCCTCCAGGAAGGGCTTGCGTGGCATTTCACTGGCTACCATGTTCCGCCCCACTTTGGCCCGCCTCGGGAAGTTGCAGGAGCCCGAGCTTGGCACTTGTATTGTAGTCGGTTGGCTTTACTCGGGCGAACAAAGTAGCCAGGGGCTCCACTCGGGAGAACTGAGTGGCCAGACTGGGGCGCCAGGGTGAAACATGGAGCCCTCCCGCGATTTTTTTGGACTGATTTTTGAACTGCATAATGATGACAATTGTTCACACAAAGAAGAAAATTATCGAGAGTTGAAATACGCATAAGGATTGAGTACATTGAAGGTAATAAGACTGAGCTAAAAAGACTGTCTTAAAAGAGGTGGAAGGAAAGGCTGGGTACACCAATGAAACGACTGGAATTTCGGCGCGACTTGCAGGGACGCTCGGGGACCGCAAGCCGCGCCCCTTTGCGAGGTGTCTCTGGACGCAACTCTTGACTGGGGACGCAAGTTCCTTCCTACCGAAAAATTAAAATGTAGCGATAATACCCCTATCGAGGAAACGTACTGCTGCATAACAAGCCCAGTCAATCATTTGCTGAGAGAGACCTGGCTGAAGCAGGGATTTGTGAATGAACAGAAGGAGAATGAGATGTTTCCGCGCTACCTCCAGAAGATTGTCCCCCATGACGGCGAGGATTGAAAACAACTCTGCGGCGCGGCCGCGATCCATCCTGAAGCTCATTGTGCATGTCAAATGCGTCCAGGCCGGACCTTCAGAGGCATCGCCGCCGTAATAGTCCATGATAGCGATAGGGCTCTCCACGCTTGAGGGTTGAAGACCAGAGGAAGGCGGTGGAAGGGCGTTGATGAAGAGCAAATGCTCCATCGCATCCTCTCCGCGCCATGGTGCCTGTGAATAATTCATGTCAAGCCATGTTCCTGCAACTTGTTCGAAAGACGAAAAACTTACGGGGAAAGAAACACGGTGGATCTGAGCCAGCACTTGAGCTGGACCAACATCAGACATATGCAGATACCCTTTGAGGAAGACGTCGTCTCGAAATTGGTCGGCCCGCTTGGCTTGCAGCCATTCGTCGATAGTAGCTTTATCTTGTATTCCATACCGCGTCCGTGGAACACCTCGGTGAAGGAGATGGGCACAGTGTTTCGACTTCAGATAGCCGTAGCTCATGACGGACAGAGGGTAGGCGCGATTGCTTGGTTCAGGGCATTGTGAAGGGCATTAATATTCTTGGCCAGGACGCAAGAGGAAAAGCCAGGCAAGCATTTTTGATGGCTCTCTCATATTTTCTCAAGCTAATTTGGGATCCCGACTTTCGCCCAACCACCATCATATTACGCCCCATGGGCGCAGCAAGTGGCCCTTTGGCCAACCCTTCAAAAGCGCACATACAAGCTCAAGAGCCCTCAACAACAACCACGCACAGCAAGCCATGAAGATTAACGGCAAAACTTTTGTTCCACCTCCTCTTCCGCTGCGTCCTCGCACCCCAGCCGAAAAATTCCGAGCCGGCAACGCTAGGGAGCCTCACCACCACCCCCTCAGTGCCTGGCTCAAGAATGCCATGGCCACTTCGCCGCGGGGGGAGAAGGACACTACGGATCTGGAAGACGACGAGGTCTTGTGTTGTATTCATATGCGTCACAACCAGGTTGGATGTTTCTCCCTCCTTACCAACCACCGTTGCTAATTTTCTTAGGCCCCCATCGACAATACAATTTTCTTAGGCCCTGACCGATACCACCTGTTCATGTCTATTGAGACGCCTTCCAGCGCCGGTGTGGCGAGGGCTTACAACACGTCTCCCTATCTCATGTTAGGGCACTGGATGGGGTCTCATAACGACGGTGACGCACCCCCCTGGACGGCCTACTTGACCAAGGATGTGCCATATCATTTTCGTCAATATCGTGACTTCATGGTGCGCTTTGTGTCCGGCCTCACAGACATTTGGGTTGGGGATATTGCCAAGGTAAGTTTTATTCTGTCTGCCTTAATTTTATCCTCTCACCACTCTTGGCAGCAAACGGTATCGCCCGCAATGATCAACTGGGCCATCGCCAATGCCAAAGGCACTGGCGCCCTCTCGGAGGTTAAATATCAACGCAGACGTTTAATTGCAAGGCTCGAGCGAGAAGCAGCTGCCTCCGCCGATTTGGACGAGCGCCTGGTTTTGGGCTCTGAGGCGCTTCAGGCCACCACCCCGCTGAGGGAGTCCACCAATTGGCGACGCGGAACGAGGTTGCGAGCTCGCAAATCTATATAGACACCTTAAAAAATACGCAATCTATCTCTTAGTGTGCAATCACAACCTTAAAACCCTTTTGCTCCCCTCCAGTTAAAACGCCGTCAAACAAGATCTTCTCTCTCTTCTGTTCTACCATGACCACCGCTCCTGGACTGGGGTTGACCACATCTCCTCTCCTGGGTAGGGCGACACTTGGTGAATTCCGCCTGGGGGTTGAGCTCAACCAGTTGAGAGTGTTTATCCGGCGGTATGAAAACGGAGGCATCGAGCAGAAGTATTCTGTACGGGCCATCCTCCTTCATGTTCTGAAGGCTGGCAACGAAAGAGTACCTTTGCTGACTTGTCAGATTTTTCTGTAATTGTCTATATCCATCTCAGGTTCTGGTTCTAGGGCCCCCTCCTGCTAGCTACCCCCAAGCTCGCGCAGACTTTTTCAGAGCGCACCAAAACCTGGTTGATCTGGGATACGCCCAAGACCTTGCCTACCAACCTCACCCCGACCGCGTACGTCCCACTCATTTCTTCTTGGTGCTAAATACTATACTCAGCCTCACTTTCAGTGGATCTATGAAACACGTCGCTGGACGGGTCCCGACGTTATCTTCATGCGATTGAATCAAGGCGGGATCTGCGCGTTTCGCAAAGTCTCCGTGCGCGAAATCCAAGACGCCCGTGAAGCCGTATGGGAGGCAGAAGTGCCCCTTGAATCCCCTGGAGATCAGGTCGTCCTCCGCCGGGGGTCGTTCGTGGTCTGCGACTTCAAGATGTTCCATGCCGACGTCCCTGAGGGCCCCCCGAGGGGTGGTCCCCAGATTTATTTCACTGTACGTTTAGTAATTATTATATTCTTCGACTGAGTTCCGTCCCCCTCAGACCCAGGGAATCACAGTGGACTCGGTGATTCGTGTCGTAAAGACGAACGGCGCTAGTTCTCTCAGCATGTTTTCGTTCGGTCAGAAAGGATGGGTGGCTTAAATTATGGTCTGGTGAGAAAATAATATCATTGTGATTTATCTGCTACATAATTTTAAATAACACACAAGAAAGAAAACCAAAGTAAGTAGCGTGACGAGATGCCCGACTACGTAAGAGGTGGGGTAGAAGGAGGCGCGAAAGGGGGGGACGTGCGCGCGAGTTCGCGACAGGGCACGACCGCAAGCGCCGTTTGCGTCGTACGTAGGTGCGATAGTGCGTGGGCCCGCCTGGAGGCGGGCGGCGTGCACGTGGGGCGTCGAGCGACAGTGCGAGATCGCACGGGGGGGAGGCGAAGGTGCGCGGGCACAGCGCGCACACGAACTCCGCGCCGCGGATTGAAAACGACCACAACGGCACCCACCGCCCAGGAGGCGCGGGTGGCGACGGCGGGGCGTGTGGGTGCGGCGTGGAGGTGGGTGGCGATGGCTGCGGTTCGAGCAGCAGACGGGGGCCCCCAAGAGGCGAGTACGGGGTTTGTCAGCGCAGATTCTGGGCTGACAAACCCGCTATCCGGTGCGCGCGCGATGTGGAGACGTCCACGGCCTACACATCCGAGGCGGCGGCGTGCGCGCGAGGCCGGAGGAGAGTGTGCGCGCGCGGACGCAGGTCCCACGGCAGTACCGCGTGCGATGCGTGGGGTGGCGACGGTGGCATCGACGGTGCGTGCGGCGCGAGGTTGCACACGTGCGGCTCCGGGAACTCGCGCAGGGGGTGTGCGCGGGGTCGTTGGTAGAAAAGGGGTGGGGGAAGGAGCACGCGAGGCAGGAGGAGAGCGCGCGCGTGGTGTGGGCATGGGCGACGCTGTGCGCGCACACGAACGCCACGCGGCGGATTGAAAACGACCACGTCGCCACCCGCGCGCAGAGACGTCCACGGCGTACGGGTGCAAGGCGGCGGCGTGCGCGCGAGGCGGGAGGAGAGTGCGCGTGGTGTGGGCATGGGCGACGATGTGGACGGGCATGTGCGAAGCGGCGTGCACATCCACTTCGTGTCACGCGCAGGAAGGAGAGAGGAGGGGAGGTGCAGAGAACTCGCACGTCCACACGTATGAGTTCTCGGCTGGGACCGGAGACTTTGCACGTGCAAAGTCTCCGCCTGCAAAGCGGAGGGACGGAGGGGAGTCTGCAGGTGCGGTGTGCGGGCGCGAGGACAAGCCGCTGTGCATATGTGCGCAAGGGGTGCGCCCGATGTGGAGGTGCGGGCCGGCGGAGGCGGAGTGCAGGTGCAGTCCGAGGTGGGGAGTCGCGCGCGCGTCGAGTCGCGCATGTGTCGCGGTTGGGGGTGTACGCCTGCCTCGCGGTGGTGCCACGCGCGATGCGTAGGGTGGCGACGGTGGTGTGTGGCGCGCGGGCGGCTCGTCGAGGCCGTCTGTGTGCGAAGGGGTACGGGACGGCAGCGGGGTTCGCTGTATCGAAGTGCGCGCCGGACTGGCGCCGGTGCCTCCTTGCTCGTTAGGGGGCGGAGGTGGTCAGGAGCGGGCGTGTATTCCTAGTTTGAAAGTCAGTAAAGCCAAAGAAATAAAAGAAATAAAATGAGAGAAGACTCACCAAAAGCAGTGAAACAAAAATACGTACGAGGCACCCAGCGTACCGCCGGTTCGTGCGTGCTGGGTGCAAGGTCGAGGTGGTGGCTGGACGTGCAAACGCGGACGCGGGGGTGGCGTGCGTACGCGGCGACGGCGGTGCGCGTGCGTGCGGGGTGGTGGCGGCGTTTGCATTCGGTGCGTTCGGCGGCGTTTGCGTTCGAGCGCGCGGTGTGCGTGCGAACGCGCGGGAGAGGGCGGAGTTTGAAGCCCGGAGTCGCGGTCGTAGAGGGGTTTGGACGGCACTGCCGTGCGCGGGGTCGTTGGCGAGCGCGACGGCGGTTGCGCGTGTTCGAGCGGGCGTTTTTGAGTGGAGTGGGCTTTGGCGATCGCGGCGGCGGCTTCTTCTGGAACACAACGGGATCTGAACTGTGGGAGCAAAATCAGGTCCAGTCAGCTCAATTGAAGTGCAGAGTACGCACCTTCAAGTTCGAGTCAAAAAACTGCAAGAGAATCCAGGTAAGTAACGGAAACTTCATTCAATATTACCGACGGCTTACCTGGTAGGAACTAGAAGGCAGCGCAGAGCAGCGTTAACCAAACGAAACCATGCGTAGTCCAGCATGGTTCGGGCGTGTAGGGGGTGCTGCTAGTCGAGTACGCCGTGTCGAGATGGTGGTAGAAGAAAGGCCGGCAGAAAGCTGTGCAACTTCCCCTTTGGGAAGTCACACCTCTTTGCTCTCAACCACAACAAGTAAACGCGTCGACGCGTCGACGCGTCGGTTTGTTGACTTCCTCTCTCGACGCGCACCGTCACAGGTGGGTCTTCGTGTGACAAAATCGAATCGACGATTCGTTGCTTACCTACGCTAGGTTTCCAGCATGCCCATCCCCGAGCACGTCCTCGCGTCGGCCCTGCTCAGACTCGCCAATATGGAGGCCGACGGTGTGCCCCTACCCAGCGAACTCACCAATCTCCTGGACCACGCCGACGACGCGCCTCAGCGTCCGCCTCAACGTCGAGCAAGAGCAGCCGCACCCGCCACTTCTTCTTCCACACACCTTAGCTCCCCAACGCGCGCACCAACGCCTGCACACGTCGTATCTTCGCCCGTCATAAACTCCTCTACGCCGTCCCCGCTCGTACCACTTGCGCCGCGCTTGGCCGTACCACTTGCGCCGCGCTTGGCCTATCGTCCTCGCCACCGCTCCGAGAGCCAGCGCCGCGCACGGAGTCTACCCCTTGAGGGTTTACCTCTTTCGGACGAAATAGCTAGAATAGCCAATTTCGACGCCGTTCCTTGTACGTTGTTGGCCGCTGCCTGCATAGGTTTTGCTAACTCTGTTGCTCCTTACCAGTTCTTCGCCCTGTGCTGCCACAGCTGCCGACACCGTCACCGGCATCTTCCACGCAACTGAGCTCCCTCATGAGCATGCAGACTCCAACGCCAAGCACTCCTTCGACTCCTTCGTCCACCCAACTCAGCACCCCGACCACGATGGTGAATCCAAGTCCGCCGCCAAAACGTATGTCCACTTTATTTCTGTCGGGTACTCATTTCATTATTCATCCTTGTTAATCCAAGTCTTTCAAATCTTGCCGCCGCTTCAACTCCCCATCACCACGGACGTGGATATGAGGGTGCCCCAATCCCCCTTAGATTCTCGCCCATCGTCCCCCTCCTCTCCTTTCAATTCTCCCCCATCGTCCCCTTCGCCGGCGTCCACGTCCCTCGGCAAGCGCGTCACCTCGGACCGCGCTTACTCGAACGAAGAGGGGGAGACCGAGCAAGAGGAGGAGGAAAGGGAGAACGAGCAGCAGCAGCAAAAGCGACCTCGTGTCACCCTCAAGCTGCGCAACGGCGGCGGAAGGGGCGGCGGCGGCGGCGGCGGCGGCGGTGGCGGAGGCGGGGGCCCACCTGCCCATCTATGGACGGACGAGTGTGTCCGTAACGGGGATCGACGCCGCGCGGGGGATGACGCCACTATTGGTGCTATGCCTTGCCAGGAAGGCACATGCACCAGTTGCGACGCCCAGCAGCAGCAGGTGGCGGGCGGGGACACGTCGGGAGCGTCCTCCAGCGCCGCAGCGGGATCTTCTGGCAACGCCTCGCGTGCTGCTATGGACGTGGATGGTGAGGTCGACGCCGACGCAGATGAAAACAGCAGACGTAGCACTCGCGCCTCAGCCGGGCGGAAAAAGGCGGGGACGGGGGCACCCAAGAAAAACACCAAGAAGAAGAAGGGGATAACGGAGAAGGGGTGGTGTGAGGATCCCAACGGCGGTCCCCCTCTTACCAAAACCGCCGGCAACTTCTTTTGCGCACTCCTGGCTGTCTGGAACTCCCAAGGTCGCACAGACTTGGAGACCGTCCTCGCCGGCCCTGAACACTCGAGCTCCCTCCCCGGCGATGATCCCTCGGTCTCTTCCCCCCGCGATGATTCGAATTCCCACCGGTTACCTGCCCCTTCCCCCGATTACGACCCTGCCAACACCGATGCTTCGTATACTCGCGTCTTGCAGTTGATCAATAAATCCAAATTTCTCGACCTGCAGATCATTATGGCCCTCATCCAGCTGGCCCTCAACGTGGATTCGTATGTACCTCCAGTTCCGTCAATCATATGCTTGATATCTGACACCGTCCCAGGGAGATCCACCAAGCCGCCTTGAACGGCAAAACTCTTTCCAAGGAGGCCATCGGGAGGAGGATAAACAAGAAGAACCCCACCAGCGGCAATAACTTCCGGCAACATGTGGGGTGGGGTTATCGGTTTGCTTTCTTGGCGGCTGGAGGTATATTTTTTCTCTACTTTTCTCTCAATATACAACATTAACGTCATCGTTCTCAGGCACCCTTGGGATTATTCCCATTATCGCTGCCCTTGAGCTCCGCACAGTGGTCACGCGACAAATGCACGCCGTCGACATAGACTGTGTGGGCACCGCCCTGAGAGAGGCTTGTCGTACGTGCTGGACGCTTGTTTAAAGCTTCCCCTTCTAATCATTCCTCAGATGGCAAATGGCTCCCCCTGGTCAAGCAACTCATGTTGCCCATCGCCTACATTCGCAACCGGCCGGGCTACATGCAGACGCTCAAGCTCAGCTATAAGCCCCCCGTCCCACCGGGAGAAAGCCCCAAGCCGATCGTGGTCTTCGGCCTGAATGATTACGAGGTATCAGACAAGATCTTCGATGCTCTCCAGACCAAGTATGTGTTTTCTTTATACATCGGGGTGACTTATCTTATCTCAATTGCGTTCTCAGTACAATTATTCTCCAACACCGCGAAATCCCTCCCCAATATGAAGACCGAGAGTATTCGTTCAACGGATTTCCGGGCCGGTCCTCCCAGTGGGATTCCACCCCAGGCACCCTTCCTTGGAAACCCATGCCCGACGCCGGGGATATCCACGTTCCTACCCCGGTAACCGTCACCTCCCCGGTCAAACTGGGAGCGGTAGCGTCAAAAATGCCATTCAAGAAGAAGGACCGCGACACTTGGACGGAGAAGCAGCGCGAGCGGGCTGATAAGGCCCTCAAGGTGACTAGCGTCGATCAGCTCCAGGAAAAGGTAAGTTTTATCTCTAGCTCATGCAGATGTTCCAACCTAACCGCCGCCTGTCAGATAAATACGGTACACCAGGGCGGCAAGGCCGCGGGGAATTACATAGAGGTTAATACAGGCATCCTCGATAAGTCGGTCCTTTTCTGCCTTCTCATTCTTTTGGGTATTTAAACACATTCACTAGGCAAGCCTTGTTCATCCGGGACAAGGACGGCCAGCTTATTGCCCTCCTTTTCTCGGTCCCAGACGAATTCAAGGAGAGTCTCCGACGAGCTATCGACACCCTCAACGCTGTGCTCAACGGCGAGTTTACGGACAAGGACTCCAGGGATGGGGCGTTCAAATATCTATCTCTACATTGCGTCTGGTATGCCCGTATGGCCCCCAAGGTTCGTTGTCCCTCCCGTGGTCTTCTCTTATACTGACATTTCTTAGGGTCACAAAGCTCCGAAAGATATTCATCCCAATAACCTTGGTAAAGCTCATGGGGCTCAGGTCAATATGAGACAGCGTGTTCCATACGAGTCCAAGGAGATTCTGGACCGGCCACAGGAGTATGCCCGACTCGTTGATGCCTTCACTGATTTCTTTACCGTTTTAAGTGTTTGCGTACGTGTTCTGATTCGTTGAGTATTATTGGGCATAATCGATCTTTTACAGATCGCTGAGCTTCTGCCAGAGGAGACCGAGGAGCTGAAGATGTACGTCGACCAACTTCCTCTCGGGGCCTCCTCTCCCTGCTATCCGTTCGGGGGCTTTGTAATCAACGTTGACTCCTGCACGCGCGCTCACCGTGACAAGAAAGACATGCGCATGTGCCTTATCGGGCACATGGGCAAGCATACCGGGGGCCAGCTGGGTCTCTATGAGGTCGGCCTCAGTTTTGATCTCCAAATGGGGGACATCCTGGTTTTTCCCTCATGGTGCCTTACCCACTTCAACTGCCATTTCGTGGGCAAGCGAGCCACGATTGTTCTTCACACCGATCGTGAGGCCAAAAGCTGGACGACGGATGGGCACGGGTGGTCCATGTACATTGTTAATCACAGCCGTCAAGCGGAGCAGGACGCAAGGCCGGGGGCAGCCAGCAGCAGTGACGAGGACGGAACGGATTAGGCCGCACTTTTTACCTTCCATCTGCAGTTTTTATATTTTAAATCTTAGTACATATTCACGCTAGCCCACTCCTCTATTGTCTTGAGTATCTTCTGTTGCTCATCCACATAGATCTTGTATTAATGAATATTTTTTCGAGCGTCGTATCGTAAATCCGAAAAACCCGATCCCGATTAGCAAGATGACCATGTGACCCAAACCAACGTCTTTCCGAACTACTTTCAAGCGTGCGCTGGGTCGAAACAGTACGCGTTCTTCTTCCGTACATGCTGCATTCTGACATTCTTTAAAGCCATGGAAAGTGCTCTGCTAATATAAAATTGGCCGCACAGCGGGGCTTAATATAATATATTTCTGCCGTATGTTTCTCTACAGAGCTGCCTTCTCTGTCTGACACACCACTACTCACAGATCAATGGCTCCTAATGCCTTGGTTCCTTGTTATTGTCCAGACTGTCATGGCCAACGCGTCCCGAGGAGCACCAAGAAGAGTCATGAAGAGAGACAGTTGCGTTTAGCCAGCGAAATGGCGTACAATTTGCCTCTACCAACCCAGGTCCCCCCTGCTACTCTACCTGCAATCCAGGCTCCTCCTGTTATGCCTTGGCCCTTTCCCCCTATCACCCTTCCTCCCACCCCCCGTGCGATATCCCCGTCGCTCGCTCACCCCCTTCTACCACCTTTCTCCACATTCCATCATCCAATTCCCCCCCGACCAGCACCCGCACCAGCTCCTATAGCACCTACACCCCCGCCGGTACCTAATTCTCCCACCCCGGACCCGGATATCGCAGCACCTACATTCACCGCTGCGCCCATTGTCCCTGCGTTATATCTGGCCCCTCCCTTGACTCAACTACCAACACCAAAGCAGGCAGCGGCGTTAGCTGCCCGGGATGCTGGAGAAAAGCGTGGGCGGGAAGTCATTAGAATTGCTCGTTTGGCCGCAGCGCTGGACCCCCCTCCCCGTATTGAAGACGACGACTGGGAGGATCCCGAGGAGGAGGATGTACCACCCAACGAGGACGAGGCTTTACCTCCCCTCAATGTCCCGCCCGGTCCTGTACTGGACGATGATATCTATCGAGTCCCATCTCAGCCTTCTTCCGCCCTACCCACTCCTCAGGACTTGCACAGCCAGCCTGGGGCTTATATCCTCTATCTGCTGGTCGTTTGGCTCCACACCGTCCTCCACCTCTCTTTCCAGGGATGTGAGGCCGTACTGGTGGTAGTTGGCTATATCCTAGAATCGGCCGGTGTCATCATGGTCCCCCACATGCTGACCACCTTGCCTTCTGTCATGCACCACATGGGGGCCGAACCTACTTTCCAGACCCTCCCGGTATGCCCCCAATGCTTTGAGGTCTTTCCTGCTGGCACCGAACCCACCACCACATGTCTGCGATGCGAGATACCTATTTTTCAGGAGGCGGTACCACCAAAATCAGCTAGCAATCGTGCGCCACCTCCTCCTCCGAAACCTCTCCTTCAGTTCGCCACCAAATCCATTGAAGAGCAACTCAAAGATATGCTCGCCGTTCCCGGGGTAGAGGAGGAAATTGATCTGTGGAGGAAGAAGGAGCGTACTCCCGGCATCTACGAGGACTTCTTCGACGGTCGAATCGCTTCCGAGATCCTTGGTCCCGATGACCTACCTTTCTTCCGGCGCGGGGAGACCCCATTTACGGCTCCCGACGACGAGCTGCGTGTAGGTCTGACACTGGGTGTAGATTGGTTAGTCCACTCGGCACTACGTATTTGTATTGGCACTGATACTTCCCTCTGTCAGGTTCTCTTATCTGCGAAGCCAGATCGCTCCCTCTCATACGTCTGGGCCCATGTCGCTAAACGTCGTTAACTTTCGTTCTTTTCTGCGGTAGATATATTCCGTCTACGGCTTTTGTATCTCCAGCTAATTTCCCGTCTTAGATATCGTACCGCAAATCTTATTCTCCGGGGTATTATGCCAGGGCCCAAAGAGCAAGACCCTGACCAAGTACAGCGCCTAATGCGCCTGATGGTGGATGAGCTACTCCGCCTCTGGCTTCACGGCGTGACGGTGCAGACTCCAAAGCACCCTCTGGGGCGCCTGATGCGGGTTATCCTGGTCGGGGTCATTTGCGACAAACCGGCCGCGCACAAGATGGGAGGTTTTGGGTCCCATAGTCACCGGTTTTTTTGCACCAGGTGCTGGATCACGCAGCTGGAGAAGACCACCTCGGCCGCGTTCGAGAAGAATGGTGTGTTCTTGCGCGCTTCTGGAGTAATCTCCTATTCTAATCCCCCCACCAGGATTTCGTGCTCGTACAGACAAGGAACATCGTGCGAAGCAGCAAGAGTACCTGAAATGCAGCAGCGAGTCGGCCCGCAAGGCATTCGTCAAGGAGTTCGCCGTGCGTTTCTGTCAGCTTTCACGGCTACCATACTTCGACATATGCCGCATGATTGTGATCGACCCCATGCACAATCTACTTCTTGGTGAGTCCCTGTTCTTATAACTTAGCACTGCTAACTCTTGCCGCCAAGGCCTTATTAAAACTCACTTCTATCAGATCTGGGTTCTTCACAAAGTTCTCCGCAAGACAAAGGAAATGCGTCGTTTTCATGCACTCCTTGCTGAGGTAAGCAAAATTAGTCAAGAAATCCGACCCATCCTCATCTATTTCTTTCCTCTGAAGCTCCACCTCCCTGCGTTTCTCGGGCGTCTACCTGGTTGAATGGGAGTTCCCGCCGGTGGGTCCCTCACCGCCGATCAGTGGATGGTGGCAGCAGTTATTGTCTGCCCAATTTTAGTGAGCGTTCTGTCTTCCCAGCCAAAAGCTTCAATAAACCAGACCGCTCAGATGCCTCAAATATGGGCAGAATACATGTCTGCCGACACCGACGACGTTCTCGCGCGGCGGATTCCCGCCATCAGGACCTCGATTGCGGATAAGAAGGCTCAGGCGGCTGAGGCCCGGAAGAAGAAAGCAGCTGCTGCTGCGGCAGCCAAGGAGGCCGAGGGAGAGAGGTTCCGTGCCGGTCGCCCTGCTCGCGATCGACGTCAGACTGAACGTGCCAAGGTGGGGATCATTCCTCCGACTAATCTGCAGGCGGTTGCTAACTTTTCGTCAAACAGGCAATGGCGATGGATGTCGACCTCGACCCTGATGCACCTCCGGATGCTGGGGCTGCCCTGGATGCCTCAGACGCCGCCTATGACGATAGTGCTGCTTCAGGCCAGAAGCGACAACGGCAAGGCGACGGTGATGAGGATTCTGACGAAGAAGAGGAAAGAGAGGCCCGTTCGCCTCCCAATCTTCACCCTGATGATATGCCCAATTTCTGCAAGTTGGCCTCGGCAGTGAAACTCCTCCTGGCTCGGCCCATCACGGATGCCCAGATTGATGAGGCGGACGCTCTTCTGAGATCGTATCTCCCTGAGTTAATGACGGTATGTATACCTCGTTCTATCTCCTGTCTTCCCAGTCTCTGAACGTTCCTTCAGCTGTATGGCAAAGATGTTATCAAACCCAATCATCACTACGCCACCCACACAGCCGAGAATGTGCGGGATTACGGCCCCCTACAAGAATTTTGGACGTTCCTCTTTGAGCGGATCAACAAAGTCCTCAAAAGCTACAACTCCAGCAATCACTCTGGCGGAGAGCTAGAAACCTCCTTCTTTCGGGAATTCCATCGTACTATCCAAACGTCTAGAATCGTGAGCTCTCTTTCCCTTTTTTGCTCCACTGTTCTCAATGTTCCTGCCCGCTCAGCTGGCTCAAGCCGCCAGCTTTCCTCCCGACTCACCCCTGGCAAAATCGGTGGAGACGATGTACAAAGCGACGAACGATGACCGTGGAACGGTGCAGGCCCTAGCTCGTCAATTGGACAAGGCTCAGGAGGATGGTACGTCATCCTCTGCTTCATTTTCTAAATGTTTATTCTCAAAACGCTCGTTAGGGGGAATTGACTTTCAGCTCAGCCCCAAATTCTCCATTGGGCCTGTCGACTCCGATATCTTCCATCTCACCCTCCGCACCCTTCAAATCCAACTTCCTCTTCTCAATATCCGGTCCTGGCTAGCGGTGCCTCCCCCCTCCGCTGTGCCCTCCCTGCCCCTCTTCAATCAAATGAAACGCTTCCCCTACGCTATCATAGGGAATCGGCGATACAGTGCTTCATTACATGCGAAAACGGCCTTCGACTCCTACGTTCTTGTGCGGACCCACGCGCTGCCAGAAGCCCCTGTATGGGCGGGGGAGCTTCGGGAGATATTTGTCGTCGATGAACCCAAGATTGGAGTTCACCACTATGGCTTCGTTGAATGGTTCGTCCCTGAAAATCCTGCCCTGGCCAAAGAAACGGTCTGGGCCAACTTGTATGTTCCTCGTCCTTCTGTTTGGAGTAGTGCTAAATTTATCAGTCCTCATCTGCGCGTCGGGGTCTGGAAAGCCAATCAGCATCTCCAGCGGGCGGGTCCGGGGCCCCACAGCCTCATCCAGCTGGACGACATTTTATGTCATTTAATTCGGCGTAACGCCACCCTTCAGGACACGGAATGCTGGATTACAGTGGGGGTCAAAGCTTAAGGTGAATTCTTATTGCGCCCCCCTTTTTTTTCTCTTTCTTCTGACACCGTTTTCATTTCTTCAAGATAGGTATATACTGTCGTAACTAGATTACGTTACAATGTTCCAGTTTCTTCCCCTGCTTCCCCAAGAAGCGCGAGAGCTTCTGCGTCTAAGTCAGAGTCGGGAATAACCAAATTGAAGATAGTGAAGTTGGGGGGGTCAGGCAGCAGTGCATATTCCTTGTTTTCCGCCGCCCAAGCCTCATTGACGCAAGACACGAAAGGAACATGTTTCTTGGGGGGGCCCCTCAAGACGTTCTCGGCGAAGCCGCGGAAACGGTCAACTTTGAAGGCCTCTTTGCGTCGGTCCTTGCCCCCTGCTTTACGCCCCTTCCTCTTTCTGTGGTGGCCCCCGACAGGAAAGGATTTCTCCGTTTCGTTCTGCCGAGAGAGGGTGTCGAGGACAGCGTAGAGCCGATCGGGCTACATTTGAGTGAGTAAAGTCCAATTAATTCTTCATTCAGTGACGTACACAGTCTGCTCGCCACTCAGGTTTACGCCTTTCCTTGGCGCGTTTGGGATCTCCGCTCGCCGCTTTTGCAGCACCCCACTTAACAGGATCCGCTTCACCGGCGTCGGAGCCATCCTCGGAGCACCAGTCGTTTTGGACAAGAGCAAGCGCTCCCACACAATTTTCCGCTCCGTATTTTTCTTCAAGCTCGGGAATCATCTCGCGGCGCGTTGCACCCACCTTGGGGAGACCGGTGAGTGGCGCTAGTATTACAAGGTGATAAAAACTAACCCGTTTGAGGTGATTGTAGATGGTGTTTCCCTTGTTCTTGGCCACTAGTTTGGCCTTGTACACAGGGTCGATCTGAGCGCGGTAGGCGCGTTGCTTGGTGCTGAAGTGCTGTACGGCTGCAGCCTTCACAATGGCCTTGAGCTCTGCATCTAAGGCTCCATGGTGGGCTGCCAAAGTGCGTTTCACCTAGGTTGCTGATCAGAAAAGGCTGACAGGCGGGATAGAGACGTACATTCTCATTGCCCCACACCGTATTTACGGTGGCAATAACCAGAGGCTGAGAACCGTTGGCGGTGCCCTCCCAGGTAGGATTGAAAAGCGACACCCCAGCCTCATCCACGCGAGGATGCTCATCCCCCCCCAAGGGACCAGGAATGTCGCACTTGGCATCGGGCATGCCGAGGAGGCCCATCATGGCTGTTTTGATGAGCTCCTAAGCAATGTGTGAGTCGTTCATCGCTCCGATGCAGGGATTTCCACTAACGTAGATCTCCGGGTGAATTTTTTTCTTCTGCTTAGAAAGGACGGTTTCGGCGCGGTGCTCCGAACGTTCCTGCTGGAGTTGCTTGATCGTATCGTGGAGGGGCCCTACTTCCGCCCTGACCTCTGCCCGGATCTTCATCGTTACCTGCTCGATCATGAGCTCCCACTTGGGGGCCTATATTTTGGTGAGCGCATTTTGAGCTTGATTATGCAGCGTAACTGACCGCTTCTCTTTGATTTTGCCCTTGACTAGACTGGGGTGTGAGCTGCGAGCTGGCCCTACTGTCGTGGTCTTCGTCGTCTTGGGAGCCCACGTCACAGGTGCAGGAGGTGGGGGTGCAGAGACAAGAAGCGGGGTCACAAAGGCAACGGGCACCGCAAGGGCACCCACAGTACAGTAAGTTTTGTTGCTGCTGGCCGACGCCGTCTCTCACACCATCATAGGTCGGGCCGATCGGGGTGTATTGATTCTGGGAGAACAAGCACGGTAAGCGCCTTACAGTTATTCAGACATTGAAACTCACCCCATAATTCGCAGGAAGTAACTGTGTCTGGCTTCCCAGCTGGTGAGCGTTCCCTATGGAGAGCTGCTGAATGTTAATGACCACTCTGAGCAGCGAAAACAAGATAACGAACTGGATTGTTGCCCTGAGAGCCAAAGCCCTACAAGAAAAGGTAAGCGCCTAGATGTAACACGCCAATGGACACTGACATATTCCCCAGCGGTATGAGGAGGACCGTAGTACTATAGCTACTAGGGTGTTTCACACATCACTATTTGGGACCCAACTTGGGTCCCAACTCGATGTCCAACTTGACGAAGTTGGGAGCCCCAAGTTGGGCCGATTTCGAAGTTGGATGTCAGATCGTGCTCAACCCCACGATCTGACATCCAACTTCGAGATTGCAACTTGTCAAGTTGCGATCTCCTCGCGGGGCTGATGGCATCTTGATGGCATCTTTGGTGAACGAGTGCCGAAGTTGGCAACTTCGGAGTTGGACGACCAAAAGGGCGTTCACACATCTTGACCCAACTTCGAGTCCAACTTGGCCAAGTTGCAGTCGAAGTTGGGAGTCAAGTTGGGCCCCAAAAAGTGATGTGTGAAACACCCTACTGTGAGTAACGTCGACGTGAAATCAAATGACCCCCACTGACCTGATCTTGGACGGACTGAGGGTACCCGTCCATGGTGCACAGGAACGATGCTGCATTGGGTGAGGGTTTTATAGTGTTTTCGGTGTCCTGGTCCTGACGGCATATTTATTTAGAACACATGTGGACCGCTGGATCGCCCTGGATCACCCAACAATTATTGCCGAGCGCAGGGATTCAAGGCGGGAAGCGGGAATAAGCGGGCGGGAAGCGGGAAGCGGGGAGCGGGAGGGCGGGAGGAAGTGGGTGGCATTTAGTTTAGCCCCAGTTTGGCTTTTGCAATAGCACTAGTTTTGCCCAACCATGGCTTGTGATGGAGCGCAACTTTTGACGATCTCAGCCGGAATGTTTAGCCGACGTTGCGCCCGAGCGGGCTCCATGAAAATCCCTAATTTCGCTTAAGAGGTCTTCTTGAAAATCCCAAGAGGAGCCCATGTGTCCACCAGAGATGGCCATGCCGGCGCGTCTCTTGGCAAGAGATTAGCCAGAACAGCGCGTTCGTTTGACCGATTTTAGCCAGAGCAGCCCATTAGTTTGCCTGATTTTAGCTCGTGGGCGTGTTGCTTGACCCCATATTAGCCAGCAGAGCCCGTCATTTCGCTCGAGAATCGCCTGGGAGCCAAGTGTGATGTCTCGAGTATTGCTCATGAGACGGTATTAAATGGCCAGAATTCAGGCAGGGAAGCCACTACTCTCAGCCCACTGGGGCGTAACTCGGAATTGTTTTGTAGCACATGCGGGCCAATGTTGCTCGATATGACGACCCACGAGTTTAGCCCGAGGCCCGGCTATCTACTAATCCCGACCTAAGCCTTCCGAGCGATCACTTAGTCTCAAGTTTCACCACCCTGGACTTTTTGCTAAAAACGCAGTGAATAGTCAATCTCTTGATGGACGTCGTCTCGAGCAGCGAAGAACAAAAAAACATGAAACACGAAGCGGAGGACCGGCCCGTCGATTGGGTCACCGAATGATGGCCGGAGATGTGAGCGTTTTTTTGTTTGGCTTTTTGTTCCAACGCCGTCAGTTCGAGACGATACTTACTTGGTTCTTCTGTGTTATAGTAGGTGCGAATACCTTATTCGTGACGACTGTCAATTTTCCCTGGGTCGCCGTCTCTTCGATGGTTCGGTCACCGACTCACCGCCTGGAAAGGCAACTCAGCTCTCCGGTCTCAGCCGCATATCGCTATAAATATCTGATTGAAGAGAATCAAAGCCTTTATCGCTCGATTAGCCCTCATTCACATTCAACTCTAATGCTAGCTGATTACTGTAATTCAATTTCGACTTGGGAAACCCTTGCACGATTTTGCCTCTACCTGCGCGCAGCAACCTTGCTGACCATCACGCCATGCCTCACGGTCGTTCAGCTTGAAAGGCAGCTGGAATCATCTGTAAAAGCTCGTCGACATATGACCTGGTTACAAGTTATGAACACGTACTGCCGGGCATGACTGTGAGCGCAGGTATGCTGGCGGTAGTACTACTGTTAATATTGAGGGATCTGACCGCCGCCCTCAAAACGGTTCCTGAAAAGATCATGCTAAACAAAGGAATTGACGATTCACAAAAGCCTGAGTTCACCAGCGGGGAAATCCACGACCCAAGTCCGTGAGGTGGCGTTCGTGGCAGGAAGAGCCTCAAGCGTCGTACCCAAGATGCTGCACTCGTCAAAAAAAGGCTTAAGGCTTCGGGAGGCTGGCGCTTACCCCATATCGTAAGGCGCTGCACAGACCCGTCAATATATTTCTTGGATAATGTTGAGGAACTTACGGAAGGCACCGCTCCAGCTGAAGACAACGGGCTCACACTCGATATAGGCGTCTCTAAAAGAGCCCATTTTAGCGGGGATGGGAAGCGAAGCTGAGCTGTGGGCTCACACGGGGTTGAGGACCAGAGGATCGAATGCGCCCGCCCTCAAGGATTGAAGGAGAAAGACAATAGCGGGAAGGGCGGCAGAGGGAGCTGAGAGCTTCATGACGGGACTTCAGGACAGGTGAATATCAAGGATATATAAGTAGGCTCGGGTCCGCGAATGACTCGAAGTTCTCAATGGCCGGATCTTTTTTTGGTAGGCGCCCAGTTGCCGAGGTTAGGCGATGTATTCTCGACCGATTCCCCAGAGGTCGAAAATTGATACATCACGGCCGAACGAATAAAGTGCCGCTCATTGACAAGCAAGGGCCGCTCAGCGCTTGAAGGTCGGGGGAGATGCGCGCTTTCGTGGTGTCCCGCAGATTCCGAGAGGAAGTGCCAGCCAAGATGAGGCGACACTATGAAATGAATCGTGCAGTGAAAGCTTGAGAACCCAGTAAAAAAGACTAGAATGCCGCAAGAACCAGTAAAAGACTTCAGTTTTCGCATGTTCGTCGGTAAGTTCAAGATGCGTTGGAAATCGTACGCAGAGAAAAATGCCTCGGAATCCAAACCTGGGGCCGAGAATCAGAAGGAGAGCCAACGCCAGGAATTCCGGAAGAAGTAAAACGAGCGTGGAGAACTGCATAGGGGCATCCTAGAATTTACCGCTCAAGTGAGACGGCGTCCAAACTGGGTGGAGGATTTGGAGATAATGACGATGGGAAGCAAGAGGACGGAGCCGGCGGCCCGGATCAAGCGGCCCGAGCAGGGACCTTCCCCCGCTCATGTCGTTCGATCATGTTTTTTTTCACAGCCCTCCACTTGGACTCCATCGCTTCGCTTTGACCATAGAACCCACCTCGGACCTCGATGGATTCGGAATAGTGTCTCGTTTTGCTCAACTGGATCTTCGACCTTCCTTTTTGCTCTGGCGACCACTTGCACGCGTTTTTACAGTCTAAACGCCGTTTCCGCCCTCCTTGCTGGCCGATAACCTTCTTCGTGCGCTGACATCTCTCCACCCTCCACCCCTTTGATGCCTTGGAACACAACGGGGGTTAACGCATCCGGCGTCCGCAATGTGATGCATGGTTCGTGTCTGCCCTGCCTCCGGACAACAATTTAGCTCTCAAACCTCGGCGATACTGACCAACTTATACTTTCCCTTCTTTATTCTCTATGTCGCCTCGTTGCACGGCGTCGACACCCTCAGTCTTCGCCGTCGCGCGGCCACTTGCTTCTACTCTATTTCTGCCTCCACGCTCCAAACCTTACCCAAGTTCAACACCTCTCATCGAGTAAACATACGTAAGATGGACACAGACACATTTCCCGCACTGCACGCCTCCCCACCAGCTCGCCCGGACCCTCGCCCTCCCTGAACTCACTGTCCGCATCATCCTCGTTGCAATGGGCGCGGTTTGAATATGTGGGTGGGAACGAGATTGGGGTAGATGAAGCGACGAACTAGAAGTTGCAAGATAATGTTGTTACCTGTGCCGCAGATAGCGAGGATGTGGATTTGGCAGAATATCTGGAAGCGCATGGATGGTTTTCGCTCCGCGGCCTCATGCGTACCTCGGTGGGCCTATTCTAGCCTTTATTCTCCTCGTGGGATAACTCACCCTTTGCTCGTAGGTTCCGAAGGGGCGCGTAAACTTCATTCCGTGCGTCTGCAAATGCAAAAACACACTGGGCGTATCGACCCGCTGCCGCCACCGCCCGTGGACGCGAGGACGATGCAACGACGCGGAACAAAGGCTAAGGATGAGGTACAAGCCGGCGCCATGTCCCTGTGTTTTATCTTGCAAAGGTGCCTTGCCTAACAAGAGACCAATCTTCGTAGGCTGAATCGGGGCAAACTAACTAAACTTTGAATAAATAATTTGGCTACAGACTTGTTGAGTATTATTTACACATGCGCCCAGACAAAATCCAGCGAACGTTTAGAATGCGACGACTGTGCAGAAAAACGGGAGGATCTCCCAGTTTTGAGGGTATGAAGGAGGGATGGGGTATACGCTGAAGGACAGCGAGGCGATCTAGGGCATCGGTGCAATATCTAACACCGATTTGGGATTGCGCAGGTAAGCATCGGTTCCTGTTCCTCTCGAGGACTAGAAAATGTTTGAGTAAGTGCGAGACGGGTTGCAAACGATTATTAACGTACCAGGAACGCCTAATTTGAGGGTACATGAGATGTTAGGAACTAGACCTCGATCAGGAGGGAAACTCACAGATCGGCGCTGATGCATGCTGAAGCTCTGCGCTCCCGTCGCAGATGTTGTCTGCTCAAACAGTGCGTTCGTCGGGTGGACTTTGACGATGTCCTCTCGCCATGACCGGGCATTAAGTCTGGCGTGGGCTCGGCGTCAGGATAGGACGCGGAGGATGTTGACTTACGTGCTAAGCGTGGAGTTTGTGTACAGTTTACTCAAGGGAAAGTCCATCATGAAGTTGCTAGAGTGAACGGTAAGCAAATGATCTTTCCGCGTGGCGGACATACGAACAAGGTGGCGTGCTGGGTAGAGTTAGCGGCCAGTGCGGTCCACTGAGATACTAGATCGACTCACTGGAATGGTGAGGAAGAATATGACATCCAGCATCGCGGCAACGGCGGTTATGCTCCCAGTCTGTATCGTGAGGCGAATGATTTTCGACACGTAACTGTCTGTCGACCCGCCTCGTGTCTTTCGTGTCCACTAAGGAGGAGAAAAGTTCATATGCAGTGGCAGACATAGAGACAGGTTGAGACGCACCAAAGAGTGGACAAGTGAGGCGGTTAATAAAATATCACAGAGGGTCGAGCTCGTCTGTGGATGTCGGCATTGAGCCGTTGATACGAGATCACAAAAGGTTGGACTCACAAGCCACGTTACAACCTCAGCCTGAAACTGCGAGAAGTCGGCATAGTCGGGGTGCGCAGACACGACTGTCGTGGTGGCGATTCCGCCCCCTGACATTCTATGGATCAGTCGTTTCCTGTGTTTTCTGGTTGAAGACCGCACCGAAGGAGACGAGTGAGAGGATCAGGATTAGGGCGGGAAAAATGAACGAGCGAGTGACAGCATATATTCTCCATGCGATGAAGAACTGGATTGGTGTAGAGATAAGGACCTTGAAAATCGTTTCAGACAAGCAAGGGCAATCGAGGGATATGGCGTACAGTAAGGACTGCATCTACGGCAACACATGAGGATCGAATAACATATTCAAAGCCTGCGTCGAACTCACCAGCTCGAAGCACTGTGGTAGTTGTTATAATTGGGGGGAAAGGTGACAATTTTTACTGGGTACTTACTGACTGGCGAAACCAAGAGTGCCTCCGGAGTGCCTGGCGGCAGGGTTTAGCATAGCGCTCTCGGACAATGGGATGGTCTCACCATAACGGAGGATTAATGGCTCGTATATGATCCCAATATCGCAAACCAGGTCGACTGTTTCTATCAGGACGAGGTAGGCGACCTAGGCGACTAGGTTGAGATTAGCTGAGGCGAACAGTTCAACCCACGAACCAGGTATCGGAACCATGGACGATCACTGGGATGTCATGAGATGAGGGAGAAGCGATTTAACAGGGACGCACCTCTTGTATCGACTAAAGTACGCCATCGCCTAGACCTCAATTAACACGGGAACAGCGCCGACATAACCACAGTGTGAACCTGGACGAGCATTATCTGTTCGGAGAGAACTTAGTCTCCGTGAAGGCGAGTACGATACTCCGAGGCACTCACACCGTACAAAAGAGTGTTGACAAGCACCCCTATAACCAGAATCAGCCAGTCGATACGAAGAACGAGAGGATAAAAACCCAGAAGCATGGGCCCAAAGAGCTGGGTGACATTGGGGGCGGGGGAGAGAGACATAGTGGTGGGCGACAACCCGGTGCGACATCAGAGACGGGCGGAACCTTTGAGACATGTGGAGATTGACGAGCGCCGGATGTGGCCTGATGTGGCCCGCGAGGGAATCTTCGGGATCCATTTCCCGTATGTATTGGATCTGCAGGATCGGCGACGATTCGGCGTTAAGCCTTGAGGCCGGTCAAGCACGGTCGACGTCAACTCCCGGTTACCTTTGTATTTCGAGAAATTAAATCGTCGCCTCTTGTTCTTCAACCAAACGACCTCTTTCTCCTTCTCCTCGTCCTGGATCCATAACTGGACGATCTTTACCTCGAGTCTCAACTCGATCTCTTCCGTTGGGATCACACAACAGATGCCAAAGATGATCAGTCAACGGAATGAAGTCGAAGAAGGCAAGAAGAAGGTGCACTACGTGGCAAAACTAGGATCGCTTCCTTTTCCTTCGCGGTAAGTATGTCTTGCGCGAGTTGTGCGGAGTACGGTTTGCGCGAGGGCCTTCAAAATGGAAAAAAAACAGCGACTACAACCAGAAGGACGCTGTGATCGTCGACGAGAAACAAGAGCCGCGAAAGCTGTGCTTCTTTGTGCCACCGGCTATTCGAGTTTTGTCGGCCCGGATTGCCGAATGATCAACCTTCCGCACAATCCACCGACAACGTCGACGCTCCGATATCTGCCGAACAGCTTGCAGCTTGTCAGAATCTATTGACTCATGTCTCAGCTGTGGACCCGTCAACGTTTCCCTGGCGTCGAGGCCATTTGCTCGCGGCTATATATCTACCTTTCGCCTCTGGAAGTGGACGACACACTGGCAGAGTTTGGACCGCTCCCGTTCGTTGCCCGGCTGTGCGTTCTTAGGCTCTTCTTGCAATGTAGCAACACGAGTTCGAACACTCCTTATATGCTTCCGTCCTCGACGAGAGGATCCTTCAGCCTCCTCCTACTTCTAAAGCACTGGAACATACGCTGGAAATCGATTATCATACTTCCTGACATCTCAAAACTGCCACCGAAGCAGCTTAAATTTAACGCACCGTGTGACCACTGTGTCTATTTTTAAAATAGCCCGCCTTTATATACTTGGCTACGCGACGCGCCCCATTGACTAAATCCTCCGCTGATGCTCTGAGGGTCACCTGCGCTGCCCTGGGGAAACACCTCGGCGACACCACGGTACGACAACGCAATATGCGGTCGAAGTTCGGTATCTACTGCTACAAAATGCGCGATGAAGTAGCTCAACAGCTCAGACACGCTCTCGCTCGTCCGCCCGGCCATGAACACAATGTTTTCCTCGTTAGTTACGCTGGCTACCTTCGTCTCGGTGGCCCGCGCCCAACCCGCTGTGGACCTCCTCATTGATCATGGCTTCCCGTCGACTGGAACACTCAACTTGAACACGGTCTTGGCCGCCGTCACCGCCAAGAAGGGGACTTTCCACTTCGGGTCAACCTACGATACCTTTGATGCCGACCAATCGTGGTTCGACAGTGTCTTTAGCACATTTTTCCGTCACGTCGTCGCCGAAAATGGGTGAGTTTCTCCGCCGAATCGGAGTCGTGCGATCAAATAATAATGATGCTGCTTCTAGCTGCAAATGGGACGCAACTGAGCCTAGTCAAGGTGTGAGCTCGCTCACCGAGTGTCTCGGTGCCCAGAGTTTTGCCACGCAGTTCAACAACACATTCCGGGGTCACAACACATTCTGGCACTCCCAGACGCCGGTTCGTAGAACTGCCGTTAGGATTTCTCCTCGATGGTTGACAATACTATCCAGTCTTGGCTTCCGGGCAGCTTCAGCGCGTCGCAAGTGGTTGGAACAATCATCCCGCAACACGTCCAGGCAGAAATTCAGGGCATGGGCTCTTCGGTCACTTCCTGGGACGTCGTGAACGAAGTTGTCGGAGACGGCGTTTCAGCCGGGATGACCTCGTTGCAGTGCGTCCAGAATAAAGGCGATTGGCCCACGGTCACTTCGGACGGTTCCGGACAACCACTGGTCACGGATCTGTCCTTCATCTTTGCGGCGTTCAAGACGGCATTCCAGTGTGAGTGAATTCGTACTCAGAGCACTGATCCATACTCATATTCATTCATATCATCAGTCGCGGGCGCGAACACTCGTCTGGCGGTCAACGATTACAAGTGATTGATTGCCCTGTTCCCGATCGTTAGCGAATGCTCATTTCCTGCCTCAGCACTGGCGGCGCCGAAGCCAAGACGGCTTGTGTGATCAATCTCATCAAGAGTATCCAGTCGAACACGACTATTCCGTTTAACAGGCGAGTCCCTAGCCTTGTGATATACTTTTCTTTTTTTGCCGAACGCAATAAAACAGACTCGCGGTTGGATTCCAGTCCCACCTCACCGCTTCCACCGGCGGTTTCGATAGCAAGTCTGCACTTGCGTCGACGTTCTCCACACTGGCGGCTCTCGGGGTTAGCACTATGATAACAGAAATGGATATCGAAGTCAACGCTGACACGACTCCGAACCTTCGCTATCAAGCGGCCATCTGGGGAGACTATCTCGATGTTAGTTCATTCGTGCGTTGTTGGTTCAATATCTAATTAAGTCGTTTCTTTCAGGCCTGCCTGTTCGCGTCCAACTGCTTCGAGTTCATTAACTGGGATCCCCGGTCAGTTCGCCAAATTTACCGCGTCCAACAGAGAGCTGATTATGCTGCTCAACTTAGGGACGACCTGTCCTGGCGTGGAAGTTCCGCCGCCGCGACCCTATTTGACACGAATGGAAACCCCAAGCCGGCTGCATACGAGGTTGCTGCACGGCTCCAAAACTTCGCTAATGGCGGCGCTGAGCCATGCGCCACGGCTTCTGGGACGGGCGTCTGCACCATCAGCACAACCGGAACAACGACAACTGGGACAACAACCGGGACGACAACAACGACCACCGCCACCACCTCGACTCAGTCGACTGGACCGACTGGCTGGTGTGTATACTGGGTTTATATTTTCTTCGAACTGGCTAACGGTTATCTAGCGCATCCGCCGAGTGGGGCCAATGTGGCGGAATTGGCTGGACTGGCTGCACTTCGTGCGCCTCAGGAACGACATGCAAAGTGTCGAACGCTTGTGAGTAGATTCCTCTCCGTTCAAGTGCGCGGGCCTAGGCTCACATTGTTATTTCCAGACTACTCCCAGTGTTTGCCTTGAGGTCTTTGGGAATAGTTCTGATATTCTGTATACTTGCAAAATGTTCAATCATCTTCTTACTTTCTCACACTGGGTTTCCGAGTCCGATTGTTCTACTTGCTTCTCCGTGGCTTGCCTCTCTATCACTGAGGCATTGTTGATTCCACCTGGCAAACAGTTAGCATTGGCATCGGTATTTCCATTTTGCTCTCCCTCGAGAGAAAATGGAAAACCTATCCTTTCACAACATCCAAGCACCTGACGCGATTTCGCGTCAGAATTAATCGAGGGAATATAATCAGATTGAACAGCACTTGGTCGCACACGACGAGAATGAGAGAGCGGCTCTACGTCTCCAGGCTGGGCCTGCCTGCAGATGGGAGTGTGTCTTTGCGTGATCAAAATTCTACTCGGATACACGATTGAAAGTTCAATGAGACACGTTTGAACCTTTGAAGTTGCGCGTCTGCCGCGGGTATGCAGGGCAGGGCGTTGTCGGTTACAACTGTCGTGTAGAGGTTTGCTCCTTACGTCGCAACGAAAACAGACATCGAAACCGACGTCAGGGTATTGTTTCAGTGCGCTGAGTGGCAGGGTAGGCCCGTAATACAGGTGAGAGGCCAGAAAAACAAGGCGTACGTCTAGAATTATCCACGCAACTCGTGCTCGACGGAACTACGACGACGGCACCCCCTGCGTGATTTCGCTGAAATCGTTAAAGTAGTTTCCCCAGTCTTCCATCCTATACCCGCCCGCATCAGACCAGGCTCAAACCCGCAACAGACGGCGCACCTGAATCCCACTGGCGCATTTGCCCACATCGCGATCGTATCGTTGTCGAGGAGGTTCATCATCTCGCCGAGCTCGCGGCTCACCTCCGCCGGGTCGATGAAGTCGTCCGACGGGGAGGATGGTTCCTGGATCGGTGCCTGGGCAAACATACTGGCCTCCATCGGTGTGTACATCCCACTCTTGCTGAAGTTGGGGTTAACGGGCGGCGCCTGCGGGTGCGGGATCGACGTGTACGCCGAGTCCGGCGAAGCGTGGGCACGCCCCGAGGGTGATGGGGCTTGGGGCGAACTCGAACTCGGGAGCGGCAACCCACCCACGGAGGCCAGTTCTGCTAAAATATCCCTACTCAACGAGTCAATTCCGTCCATCAAATACTACAGAGTGGGTATGGGCTACGCACCCGAACAGCCCTGCACTTTGCCAACTAGAATGCATTAATCAGTTCAGCGCCTACCGCGACTTCGCAACTTCGCTCCTTAAGCGATGCGGCTCACCGGTCTTCACACAGCCGCACGACCTCCATGCACTTCTGCACATTCACCATCTCGCGACTCGGATCCGCCATTACGCCTATGCGCTTGCCGCTCCACACGTTGAGCAGCAGCGCGATACCTGCGGTGAACGCCGGCAGCTACGCGGTGTTTCAGCACAGAAGAAAAAGGCGTGAATGTTGAAGTGAGGATGCGCACCATGTTGATCATGATCGGAACGTTGTTCGTTCGCCGCCGCTGGATATCCACCATATTGGCGCACGCCCGTGCGGCACTTGTGCAGACCGCCAGCGACGGCAAGCCCTGCACAGGTCAGATCAAATTCAGAACCAGCGGCGTACACAACAAGATGCTCACCGTGGGCCCAGACATGCGCAGGGACGGTATGAAGCGTCTATGGATATATATCTGCACTGTGTGGATGGGTGCTCGTCAATGCACGAATCCAACTGAGGCAAGCAAGACGCGAGTAGTGAGATACGCACGGTGGTGATACTTGCAATGCAGCGCAACGGACTGATTAAAAAACACCAAATCCCTCCGCTGCGGGTCCCACCGCAGGTGCGCCGGGATCCCCTCGTACCAGTCGTTCAGCGCTGAGTCGAGTTCCGCGACGAGTGTCTCCTCGAACGCGTCGTCAAAGGCGAAGGCGGCACGCGTTTTGTTGAGGGGGTACTGTCAAAGCATGACCAAGAGTTAGCATATATATGCGTCCCGGGGAAGATGCAGCAGTAGTATGTAGGAAGGAAGGAAGGGACGGTGGAAGGAAGAAAGGGAAAGGAAAGGAAGCCGGGAGGGAGGGAGGAACGGAGGAACGGAGGAACGAAGGGTACCAACCAGTAATTTCAAACTAAACGCGAGCAAATGGTTGAGCCGCAGGATGCGGTTGAAGAAGACGACCTTTGAGGGTGGGCCGGGGGGTTGCTGAAATGGGTG
The DNA here is from genome assembly GCA_029378385.1 of Mycena metata. Taxonomy (NCBI): domain Eukaryota; kingdom Fungi; phylum Basidiomycota; class Agaricomycetes; order Agaricales; family Mycenaceae; genus Mycena; species Mycena metata. The sequence continues at coordinate 211,505 of JARKIB010000043.1, read as the reverse complement.
CGTCGGATGCTCCCAGTACTCGTCGTCGCACTTGAAAAAAAAAATCAGCATAGGGCACAGAGTCAGTCCGTAGGTACGTACTTCAATGGGCATCTCGATGTCGACGCTAAGTGCTCAAACATCAGACATTGAGTTCGGGGCAAGAAGCGAAAGAAGAAATTTAACGAACTCGCTTTCCTCGAGTGCGCACGTACGGCCCGTCCCTACATCAGTTCAAACTCAGCTTCCCTCCCGGCTATGTATGAGGGACGAAAGCGTAAGCTTACCTGCACTCATGAGTCTATCCATATACATCAACACCCAAAACGCGCGCTTCAGCAGCTCGCTCTGAATTGAAGGAACCTCGTGCGGTGCCGTGCGCCGGTGGGCGCCGATATCCTAATGTTCGTGGTTCAGTGTAGGCTGTACGCGGGTGATCGGATGTAGGTACCTGGGCCCGACGGAGCCCAAAGCCAACGAGTGTCCAACATATCTGCGGTTCGGAGGAGCACTCGAGGAACTGCACCGCCAGCTAAATATGAGGGATTAAGCGGATTGCAGCGTGGGTGAAGCGTGGACACTGTACACAATAATATTGCAAGTCATACAGCGACGCGGGTCCCGACATCTCGGTCCTGTTGTCTCGGACCTGTTTATAGAAGTTAGCGTATGGGAACTCTCCATACCCAACACGCACCTGGTTGAACCACCGCCAGCCGCTCGTAAGACCACCACCGCCAGCCGTCGTATCAGCGCCGAGGTGAAAAACCTCCGGGTCTGTGCTCCAGCGCGACGCAATTGCGCAGACAAGGATCACTGTGGCAGCGAAATCGTAATCCCTTCCGGCCGCTTAATTAATTGTAACAGGAGCCCGAAGACATATCACTAACCTGAAGTGCAGCCCGTCCGCAATAGCGCGCTCGAACGTCGGTCGATGGAGCAGGGGCACGTAGACGTTTTGGTGCGTGAAGTACAGCTCGGTGAGGTCATTAATCATTGCGGCGGGCGGCAGCGTAAACGCGTGGCCACGAGGAACGGTACGTTGCCACTGCGAGAACGCTTTGAGTACCAGTCGTTAGTTATCTGGACAGGAGAGCTTACTGGTTTGAACGTCCAAAAGCGCATCCGGCGCGACGTCCAACTGCTACCGTCCCACACGGATGCAGCTGCGTTGCCGAGGGAGTGTTCGGGCGTGTGTCCGCGGCTCCGCGCCTCCGAGCGCTCGACATCCGCCTTGATACCGAGGACGGCGGTGACCATGGTCGCGCCTGAGCCCTTCCCGAAGAACGCCCTCGCGGTCGGCCGGCCGAGGGAGAGTTTTTCCAGCTACACGAGATATAAATGAATACAGAGTCAGTGGGAGAGGAGGAAGGAGGCAACGCACATTCCGCGCAAGGTCCATATGGTCGAGGTCGTCTCCGGTGGGCGGGGGCGACGGTAAAGCAAAGGCGCGCAGTCTGGCGCGGAGAATTCCCATAGTCGCTGCACGCTGGTCATATGCGTTGTTGATGGGCGTCGGGGGTGTTAACGCCGTGGCCGTGTCGATCCGCGAGGCGGGAGCAGATCCGGGGGAGGTGCCCTTGAAGTGCGCAGCAGCAAGCTCGGAGCGAAGCTGGTTTATCAGCACCATCGACTGGTCGAGCTGCTCTTCGAGGGAGTCCACGTAGCTTTATATGCCGGACTTCCTGTCAGCGGGACAGCGCAGTGAAAGCATTCAACTCACTTTTTCTTCGGTGCCCGTTTCTAAGTGGAATTCAACGGGAAGAATAAATACGACTGGGTTAAGGGGTGACGCACCACTGGAGCCTCACGATACGTGCAGTCTACGCTCGAATCGAGACACGTGGTGCATTGGCTACCGGGGATTTCTGAACCATCGCCTACGACACCTTAATCGGAGAACGTTGGCAGGATACGAGACTTACATCGGACTGGAAAGCAATTCAGAAAAAAAAGAAAACCAAGTCAGTGCGCCCAAGAAGAGTTCAAAAGCCACTCACTCTTCCTGCGACGACCTATCGAGAGTAAACAACAAGTATCGAGACAGTGTCTGTGACAAACAGAGATCGCATGCGCGCTGGATGCGTCGCCGCTTCCCCCGGGAATCTGCTTCAAGTTCTTCTTCGTTGGCCAACATGTTGAAAGGTGTTCTGATAACCACTAGGAAGATGGAATTGGGATTGGAATGGACAAAGCACAAGGGAGATGAGGGTAAGAGACAGAAGCTGTGCGGCGCCGGGGGAAACGTCAGTGTGTGACTCAGTTACGATGAATCAGCCGACGGATCAATTCTGTCGGGAAATTTTTGAATCCCCGTTAGTTACCCGTTAGACAGTTGAACGAAAACATACGCAAGGGGGAACCGGCATTCAAAAAAACTATATAGGGCCGTTTTTCTTTTTTCCGACTCGACCACTGGACTAACTAACTAACGTAACGTTCCCACGCACTATATACTACGTGTTCAAGTCGCCGGTGAGCTGGAAAATCAACGCAGACCATCAATATTCGGCCCTTTTCAATTTAGGACACCAACTAGAGTATTCAAACCTTCAAAACAACCTCCCACGACAATTTTCCATCTTTCGAGAATTATCATCTCTCTTACCATATATAGACTTGAACTCAGGCAACAAGTGCAGATAGGTAAACTTGGTAGCTTAAAGGTATACAACACTCAGAGGTGCAAATCAACCTCTTGGGGACTTGCCAAACGGCGGTTCTCGGCCAAAAAGTGGTGGTTAATTTTATTTTTTTCCGGCCTGGCGGCCGGACTAACTGACCGGCCCTTAGTCGCCGGTTTGAATGCCGGTGCCCCCTTGAACATACGTGGTGTCAACGTGGTGTGAAGTGGAAGTGCAAAATTACCACTTTTTGCCTCGTTTTAGCAGTTAATCGGGAATCGTGCGAGGGACTTGCGGGCTACCAGGATTCAATAAGTGGGTCGATTTACCTGGCAAAGCTTCACCCACATACGATGCCTCGTCTTTTTCAAGGTAGGAACATGTGAGATAAGGCACATAGTGTGTGTCGGCGAAAGGTTGGCTTTGCAGGGTTTAAATTTGACGCGGTACTTCGGCAACTTTAGATTCGGCCACGGTCCGGGGATTGGGTGGAATGGTTTGACTACATTTGGCTTTTCCGCTCCTAAACTTTACCGGACTGAGGGTGTCAATCTGCGCTGTCTTGCCCTTCACAAAGCGTTGTCGCGTGAGATGTTCCAGAACCAGGCGTGGTGGCGGTTTGAGCGCGGGAAACGTCGAGCAAGCGCGAAGGTTTGCACGGAGAGCGCGTGCCCGAGGTGGAAAAAGGCAATGAGGGCAACGGCGTGTCGTGCAGGACATGGAAATGCGGCGGGGTAGATACGGGCACCATATGGCTTTACCATGAGCACATGCTTCAAACTGTTGGGCGGCGGAGCGAGAACCTACTCTGTCAATCGTTTATTCACTGTTTTCACAATGTACCGCCCCGCGAGACCCAAGACTCACAGAGCAGAGGGACAAGAGCCTCGCGCTAGACTGGAATGAACTGACGCCGTCGAGAATTTTAACCAAACCTGTCTTCAGTTCGAAAACCCCTTGCAGGTTGAGACAGCCACGTCGAGATATGTTCTGCTGGAATCCGTTCAGACACGGTTGGGGCTGAGGCGTTTTATCAAAAGCTGGATTGATTTTCGCTTGCGTAGATTTTCAACTATATATACATTAGTACTCGATTCAGTTGCTGACTCTTTTGACCATAACACAGCACCTCCTCAGAAGAAAGTGTCATCGTCGGAACCGAACCGCGCCTTCTCTGCCGCGACTGCTGCCGGGGACCACTGGGTGATATCCCACGAGCGTCCCCCAAGCTCCACGGGCCCGCCCACATCGCGGAGTGCCTTGATCGCGGCGCTTGCCTTCCAAGATTTCGCCGCCGCCCGGACGTCGGCATCATCAGCTCGAGTGTTATTAGAGGTGGACTGTGCCTCCATTTGTTCATCCTCGTCGTCATCTTCGTCAGAGTCCGAGTCCGCCGATTTACCGAGGAACATCTTCTCCTTCGGCGTGCCATCCATATCGTTGCGCGCGAGGACACGCAGCATAGCGCGCTCGAGGTCCTCTGGGTCCTTGTCGAACCCGAGATCTGAGAACTGGGTGATCACTGAGGCATAATCGCAGCATCAGCCACGTGGGCGAAAATAATGTGCAAGGGCGTGGGTACCTTTGGCGGAGGTACGAACAGCGTTTTCCAGATTGATTATCCCGATGGGGTGTGCGGGCCCGAGCTTCTGAGGTTTAGCGGCGCTCTCGAGATTGAGGATATAGGTCATCCAGAGCGCGCCGTAGGCATCGTAGATAGCCTCCGCCAGGTCGGGGACGTCAATCGCTGCCATGAAGTTCATTGATGTTGGGGTAAGTAAACCAACCGCCAAAATGAGGACGCACTGGGGAAAACGGAGGCGCCATTGCTATTCGCCATGTACAGGGTCAGCGCCTCCAGGCGATGAAACGTGCCCAACGCAAGCTTTTCGGTCTTGCTTGCGATCAGTTTTCCGATCGCGAGCATCTCCGTTTTGAGCTGAGTGGCATGGGATAAATTTGAGTACTACCACTGTGAAACACTGAAGAAATTACTCACGAGGTCGCAGCAAGCATATCCGAAGAAATCGTTATAGATGTACATGCTTGAGACGATTCAGAATATACGGTGAACCAGAGGTGCCCTGTGCCACTCACTCGTGCGCATCCGGGTTGCGTTTCTCCTCCTCTATTTGCAGACGTTCCACATGCTCAAAGGCAGCCTTTGACCACAGTTCTGTGGGATGGCCGTTGACACAGATGAAGCCATCCTGGATATCGGAGTCCTTTACAGCGGTGGACATGGTGTGAAAAAAAAAGTTGCGTAAGGAGCACGTGCGCGCCGCGGGACTAAAATGGACGCTAAGCGAGGACCCTTGTTTATAGCTTGTAGGTCGGATACCGATTTCGCCTGTTTTGAAATTTTTATCCGAACTTCAGGTCGCGGCCGCGGCCGAAATTTTATCCGAATCTGCTGACTGTCACCTGGATGGGGGCCAAAACACTTCGCCGCGTCAGGGTGGACGCGGCGCTTCACTTTTTTGAACAGCGCCGATCGCGTGTTGTAGTGGACGTACCCCCAGCAAACTAGTGAAGCGTGTACGTACGTATTAGTAGTGTGGAACGGCCAATGACGTGGTGTGAAGGTGTCAACATACGTTGAGATTAATGCCCAAAAAGAAAACTTGGACGCGGCGGTGATGCGGCGGTGACGCGGCGAGACGCGGCGAAGTGCATGGTAACTTCGCCGCGTCCTGACTTTTGGACGCGGCGATACCGCCGCGTGACGCGGCGGTATGCGGCGGTAGAATTGGTCAGACGCGGCGTGTCTGAAAACCGACGCGGCGCTACCACGGCGGCCGCGGCGCGTAACCGAACTTGACGCGGCGCTCACCGAACTCGACGCGGCGCTGGAGATATGAGACGCGGCGGTACCGCGGCAACATTACCACCTCGTCATTGAGTGCAATACTTGTACCTTGATGATATACCGCCAACTGGACATCGGTGCCATCTCATGATGCCCCTCATGCCCAGCACGTTGGCACCGTTCTCGCCCCTTTAACAACCCAGAGACCCAGAACTCGCCACAAATATCACCTGCCACTTCTCGCCAACATTTTAGGTGCCAATAGTTGGTTTTCAGGCCGCGCGGCGCGACGCGGCAAAGGTGCACTAGCGCCGCGTCAGTGCTTCGCTGCCGTTCTCTGCCATTGAAGAAGCCGGGGACCCTCAGGTCTCCTAGAAGATGAGTTCAACTGGCCTGATGGTTGCCACTAGCAGTTTGAATGAAAATGTTGGGGTTTGAACCCGTGCGGCGTGACGCGGCGAAGTGCACGATGTGGCAGTGCCAGTGCCGCGTCAGTATTTCAGCGCCGTTTTCGCTCCTAGCTCAACCTAAACACTCAGAGCTCTCCTCAACTATGTATTTGACTTACTCGATGCTGTTCATCAACATTTTGAATGTCAATGCTACGTTTTTAAGTCGCGCGGCGCGACGCGGCGAAGTGCACGACAGCGCCGCGTCAGCCGTTTTCGCTGGTTCTACAACCTAGAAGCCCATGAATCTCCAAGAATGTGTATTTAGCTCACTCAACACTGCATGCCAAAATTTGAAGCAATATATTCAGGTTTGAAGCCGCGCGGTACGACGCGGCGAAGTGCACGGCAGCGCCGCGTCAGCCGTTCTCGCTGGTTCTACAACCTAGAAGCCCGTGAATCTCCGAGAATGTGTATTTAGCTCATTCAACACTGCATGCCAAAATTTGAAGCAATATATCCAGGTTTGAAGCCGCGCGGCGCGACGCGGCGAAGTACACGGCAGCGCCGCGTCAGCCGTTCTCGCTGGTTCTACAGCCTAGAAGCCCATGAATCTCCTAGAATGTGTATTTAGCTCATTCAACACCGTATGCCAAGATTTGAAGCAATACATCCAGGTTTGAAGCCGCGCAGCGTGACGCGGCGAAGTGCACGGCGGCGCCGCGTCAGTAACTTCGCGCCGTTCTCGCTTTTGAGACTTCCCAGAGGCACAGAACCTCTTTACAGTATGTTTTGAGCCTTGATATCATACACTGGACCTACTAACAGAGCAAAATTGCTCTCTGAACCTCTTCAACGGTGTTTGGCCGCTTGAAGGCTGATTGCACAGCCACTGGTTGGAATATGATACACAGTAAAGTGGCTGCGGAGAACGAGTTTCTGGGAAACATGTAATTCAAGACCAGACAATAGACGCCTACTTAAATTTCTCATTCAAAAACCTTATACTCGGCCGTGTGTCGAGATTTTCAATGTTCAATGCCGACAGACCGTGTATTAATAGGTTCCTGCCCCGGAGGCCTGGGCCCACTGTAGCCTAGAATCATACGGAATGGTATCATTATCCACGCTAATATCGCTCGGCGCTGTTCAAGCAGCGGTGGGATCCTTTTAAACCAAGGAACACGCGGAGTTTCCTGTATGGTTCAATTGTAAAATTGTTGCGGTAAAAACATGACCTCCCGACTTGTTACCACCATCCTGAGGGCCAAGAATACACACAGTTCATTAGCACTCTGCCATCGATTATCCTGAGTTTATTTGGACAGTAATACCCTGTGGGTTTGACCCCGGCGCGACGGGGCCAGTATGAACTTCAAGTTTGAACTGCTGGTACTACAGCACAATCCTTCCCCCGGCTAGCGAAGACTCTGCCCGACACGGACGTCAATGTGTTCCCTCGCCGGACTGGCGGTACCTCATATTGATCGCTCTAATGCATGTTGTGTTTTGCTCCGTACGCCAGAAGTCTGGGTTAAACATGACATCATTGATGTGACACGCTCCTCTCTTCTCTCCTTCATGCTGCTCTCGCTTTCTGCCTATGCGCTTCTTGTCATCCTACTGGCATTGTCTAACTGGGACCATGTCCTTGCTCTTCTATCCTTGGCTTCATCCTGGGCCTCGCACTGGCTTACCACATCGACAATTCTATTTGTCTATGCACTCATTCTTGTCTACCTACTGCTGGTCGTGCATGGTTTGGCCACTGCCACTCGACAAAATCTGCGCAAACGTCGTAATAGTATTCTTGTGCCCTATTACGATGGGAATGGTGCGTGCCGGTCCCACTGAATGAAGGATTGACCGAAGTGTCTATACTTCAGGCCAACTTCAAGGTTGGGTCAGGGAGGAGCGTGAGATAACCAAAACCAAAATCAGTGGTGCGTAGCATATTCGAACGTTCCATTCCTCCATTTATCCCGGCCAAGGTCCTCGTATAACCCCCCCTGAACGCCTTTCTCCGCCACCGACTCGCAGTGGCGCAATCACTGCGCCGCGATCATCCATGTCATCCCAAAACGTTGCCACGCTCCCCAATTCCTCACTAGAAAGCTGGGATGGGTTCCCGGACCACCGGTTCCGATGTCACTTCACGCGCCAACAAGTGGAAGACACTTCACGGCTGGGTGTTTATTGGGTCTCCGATAAACTGCCTGCGAGACGCGGCTCAGCGGACGCGATTACACCCGAGAAAGGGAAGTTATCGCGTTTCAAATGTGCTGGGGTTATCCGATGCAAAACTGCGGTGTGTACTGTACACATTGCGCCTGGACCAAATCTTGCTCGCCAAATCGAGGCACTCTGCAGTTGTGGTTCGAGCTTGCGCCATCGGTCATGCACGGTGGAGTGGTCCATTGTCTTCTATCGGGACGGTGCTGTGTTTGAGAACAGTGGTCCTCATGATCACCCAAAGTACACTCATTCACTCCCGGCGTCGAAAAACAAGAAGCTTGAGCTTCAGGTCTTTATTTACCGCCAGCCCATTGTATTCCGCGGTTCCAGTCCTTCACCCACCCCCCAGGACGACGATGAGTCTTTAGGCGATTTTGACCCGCGCAATTTGGACGAAGGTGCGTACTCTGATCCGATGCTACTTTCACATGTTGATTACCGCCTTTCAGAAGACGAGGATGGTCATGAAAGCGCAGAGAAAGGTGTGTAATTAAACTCTTGTTGACTAAATTCGCCACTGTTCGATGCTGACTTCACGGCACGTAGGCGCATCTGCATCCGGAGATGAGATGAACTCTCAGGATGAGATAGCCCTTGATCACATGGCGGATGAGAACCAAGACGGCGAGGAGGAAGAAAATCACGGTGAAGAGGATGACGAGGATAATGCATGATGTACATACATGTCGGAAATTTCTTCAGGGCGAAAGAAGGCCCAGAAAACCAAGCATTTGAACACACAGTGCACATTAACAGAGTCCCTAGTACCATCTTGGAGGTTTTACCCGAGAGAAATCGTCATGTTACCAGATCCCCTTGTCAAAGGCGATTGGCGCGGCAAGGATGTCAAGTGGTATCCCGCGCGGTTCCTCAAACACCATCCGCAGGCGCGAAATCCGAAGAGGGAGTTCGAATTTCGCTACTTGGATTGCATTGATTGGTCTCCGAGAGAAGACAACTTCCTCGCGCCCACGAGGCACTGCACGCATGACCGGGAAACGTGCCAAGAAATGCTTAACTTTAAGCTCCCACGCACGCAGGTAAGTACGGTCCTCAAAAATTAGTACGCAACATATTAAGCACCGCCCAGATTGGGAACATTCGCATCCCCGCATTTTACGTCGAATCTGACCTACCGGAAGATCACCCACTCATCGAGATTTACGCCGCGGCAGTTGCTCCGCTGGTGAAACTCCTGGTTTCGTTCCCAGATGACCATCCCGTGGTGCACCTGTACAAATCATTCTACACCGAACTCGCGACAGAGGAAGAAGAAGACGACAGCGCTATTAAAACCTGGACTTCAAAGTTTTGTGCACTAAAACTAACGGCTAAAGACCTGTCTACACCAGTGAGGCGCACGTTGACACAACTTGTTGAATCACGGGCAGTTTCTGTCCCCTATGCAGAGTGGCGCCGTCGGGCGAGGACCGTGGGGCGGGTACTCCTATGGCTGTTGGCCATTCAGTACGAACTTGAAGAGCCGCTGAACCTGAACGGTGACACATGGGAAGATATACAGCAGCAAGCTATTATCTCAACGAACCTGGACTACCACCGAGCCTTGGCGGCAATCTTGGTTGTTGCGAGGCCAAAGGAATTGCGTCACAAGAAGTACTGGGACCCGGAGGCGTTCCGGGCGTTCATTACTGATTTTAGATCCAAGCACGCTGTCCATGTCCCCTCCTATCGACCCCTCAGGTGGACGCGCATCTATGCAGGGGAAAAAGTCCGGCCCCCAATTCCAATCTCTGCGCTCGGCAGCACCGAGGAGGCACCGACCAAGCGACGCTCTAGGCCGGACACCGACGACGAAGAAGACACTCCCGCGCCTAAGCGCCAGGCGGCGTCTCGCATACTTCGCGCACGCGTACCCAAGGGCCCACAGCAAGAAAAAGTGGTTGCTGTTCCTGTTGATAGAATCGTCGCGTCGGGAAAAGGCTGGGTTGAAGTCGAGTGGGATGAATCATGATAGTTTTCAACACTCACGAAACTTGTGGAGGACCGGTGTTCAATGTCTAGTTCTATTTCTTCTGTTCACTGCCGAGCTGAATCCCTTGTTATCATGCCATGGTGTTACGGCGATGCCGCGGCAATGAAGCGGTGGTTGAAGTGTTCATGCCGGCCGTGTGTTGTAACAGCATCCGAGCGCAACGACAAAGCAGTACATTCAAGGCGGTACGGGACAATGGGAAGGGATCATATTTAAATGTGTAAAAGTGGGGCACATACCAAGTACATACTGTTAGTTTATAGTTGAACGCGGCGGTGAGGCGACGAGGACGCGGCAGCTTGCGGCAAAGTGCGGTGAAGTGCATGGCGACTTCGCCGCGTCGAAATAACGTGGTGGGCAGATGAAGCGGCGGTGCGCGGCGCTGAGGTTGTAGGACGCGGCGAGCATGATCATGGACGCGGCGGTCATCTGGTGCGACGCGGCGATCATATGCGAGACGCGGCGATCATATGCGAGACGCGGCGATCCTAAAATAGGACGCGGCAGTGCAACTAAGTGACGCGGCGCGGACGCGGCGCGTTTTTGTGGACGCGGCGAAATATCCTAGCCCCCTGGATGGTTGTGAAATAGCGCCAGAAAGCGAGGACAGCTATGTCAGGCAATAATGTAAAGTTCAAGTTCTTTTCCCGGTCAAATACTCAACGTCCACTCGCGGTTCACAATCGCTACCTTGTTCATGCAGCCTGGAATAAAGCCAATTCGAGTTCATCGCCTTCTCCTCGGTCTCGGCCATCTACTTTATTTCCTAGGACTCAATGATGGTCACTAGGCCCGCGCCTCCTTCTATGGAGCTTGCGGCCGCCGGTAAATCATCTTGGGCAAGAGATTTAATTAAGGCCTCAACGAGATTGCCATTCCACTGCCCAGAGCTCCTCACGCGCGCAACTTCAGTTGATTATGTGAAGGATTTCTCAAAACTGGTGCAGAAGCTCATGCTGGAATGGCTATAAGGTGAAATTGACTCGTCTGAAAAGCTCTACTTGCTACATGGACGTTGAGAACCCCAAAAAGACAAGGGACCTACCCAAGTTACTTCGCGCATGCGGCATTATCTCACGATGGTGAAGACACAGGAACACCGCGAGGCTATTACCTCCGTGTTGCTCTCTACCCATCGCCTCGCCCTCGAAGTCTTGTGTTACGTCGATCATGCGCATCAACCAGTCCCTCGAGCGGAACGGCTGTACAGATTCTGTTGTAAGACCGAAGTTGAGTCGCCGAAGCATGCCCTAATTGCCTGTGAGTCACAGTGGTTCAATTATGGCTACCTTCCTCGCGAAACTCTTCGCCGATCTTCCAGAACTGTGCATCCAGACGGTGGTACTCTCGAAAACGGAGTTCCTCATGGCCATCATTTACCCATGCTCGACTATTCCACTGGTTGCAAAATTTGCGTTTGATGTCTTAGAGGTGTTTTACGAGGTTCCGGTGTGGCGTGTACGGGCTTGAGGCTAAACAGTGCTGACGTGACAATTAAAATTCTAGCTTTTTCATATTCTGGCAGTTCTACCTCGGCGAGTTTGGGTGTTTTGCGATGCCCCGCTGCGACCGAAAGCTCGGCTGTTGGGATATGGAGAGGTCCAGGGAAGATGTTGTAGCTATTTAGTGCGTGTACACCGGGATAATTCCTGGAACCGGCGTTCCTGAGCGGGACCGTGCTGTGTAATCCTACCTACCTACCTACCTACCTGCCTCCGGCGGGCGCTCAGACAGATTTTTATCCGAACTTTGCTTCTGAGCTCAAATTTCCGAAAAAAATGTTCTAAACACCTGTGGTACTACTCTACCTCCTCCTCCTCCTCCTATACGTCGATAATATTGATATTTGCCTTTCCCTTGCGTCGCACAGTGTTCAAACTCGCGACGGCCTTCCCCAGTACTTCCCGTTCCATGAAAAGTTCATCAAAGATCTTCTGGCCGTGCGGTCCAATCTCGACATGATCGCGGAATTCCTTCACCGGCTCGTCATTCGTGGGTAGAAATGCAAGGAAGGAATTGGCCGGGAGGTGTGCGAAGCGCAATGTGCCGAGAGCAGCATAATTGCGATGAGTAAACTTGAACTGGCGGCAATAGAGATGTTGATAGGCTTGGACAAGCAGGTACGACAGGGAACCAACAGTGTCGGAACTTGCAACCCATGAGTGGGCCCCGGCCTTGCCTCCATTCTTGGAATACAGAGTGATCACTGCCGAAACGCGTGTCAATATCCAAAGGCTTAATAATTCGGACAACACTTACCGCGAACGAGCATGATCTCCGACCCAACGATTGCGAAACCATAGGAGCCAGCCTGAAGCTGAGATGTGGTCCCTACGCCTGCCTCCGCAACTCTCGAGACACACTTCAGCCTGCCAAAGATGGCTCGTCGCCGCTTTATTGCTTCTTTGGCCCGACCACCCGCGGCAAGTTCTGCATTAGCAGCATTTCCGGTCTTTGGCACAGCAGCCGCTAAGATGGAAGCAGAGCCGGTGTCGGTTCTCCATCGCACCGTCCTGTTAAGGCCTGTACTGGACCCACGCTCCTGGTCCCTTTTAACGATGCCTTGCATTTTCTGTGCCAGCAGTTGTCGATCTGTCAGTGGCTTTTCAACCCCAGTTTTTGGATTCACGTAAGTCCCCGATGATTTGTATGTTCGAACGCCCATTCGTTCTTCTCGCGTTTGATGCTCCCGCCGGAGCGCAACAAGTGGGGCAAGGTCGTCGCTGGAGATATCCACAAGGGGTTTTGACGACGGGGGACTCGGAGATGGTGTACTGTCGTCACTCATAGCAGACTGTGCTATTCCCTGAAGAAGGGCCACAAACGCGGTGGGCTGGGTAGCCATCGCACGCGCAATTTCCGTCTGAATTTCGGCGAATCGCTCGGGATTGCTTTCCGGGAGGTCGTTGCTGTAAAATATTTATTTATGAGCATACGCCGACACGAGCAGAAATGTGCAAATCACGTACATCCTTGCGAGTTCTTCCATCGACAGGGCCACCGAGGCCATCACACACGCATCTAGTTCCGCATCTCCAGCGCGGGAGATGTCAGCCACATCCTTTAAACTATCCACAACACGCTGAAGTTCTTCCGCCGCACTGAGACGCTGGTCTGCTGTATCATTTCTCTCAGTTTCTTCCTCTATATACAGCTTCTCAAACTCGGGATCTGGGAGTGGCTGGGCGACGAGTGCACGTCCCGGATCGGGGACACCGGCAATATCGTGTGGATGAATACCAAGAAGAGACCATAGACAGTCATTCTCTTCGATGGCAATTGCGTATGCAGTGGAGAGCTCCACATCGGTCGGAAACTGGCGCAGCAGTGCGAGGTTGATATCTTCGGGTGTAAAATAGGTATGTGAGTAACCCGATGCCCGTTTCTTGAAGTCCGATGTCTTCAACGGAGTGCGTACCGCCCCTTGCATCTTGGCCCGTAATTTTGGGACGGTGAGAATCGCTTCCGCGAGGGTAAAGTCTTCGGAGACGTCACGAATACCAGAAAAGGTATGTTCGTTTGGTTCGCTCGCAACCAGCCAAGGAAGAAGCGGGCACGGGTGATCACCGAGATGGTCGCGATGGATAACGATGAGGCCGAGGATACCGTTGACCAGGATTTCGAAGATATCGAACGCCTCCTTCGAAATAAAATGGCGAGCTTCCGAGTATCCCGCCTTCTTGAGATATGTACGCCAAGTTTGGAGGAAAAGACGGGTGCGCATCGCAATCTTTGCCCGTTCGTGATGGCTCAAAGTGCGACTTTGCCACGCGTCAATGAGTTCACCAAAGACAAAGAGGTAGACAACCAATCCAAGATTCTGCGTAGGATTTTCCGCTGCTTGTTGCAGGGTGTCAGCCGAAGAGAGACACGCCGCCGCGGGATCGTCCATCCGCACACTGCTTTTCCAATCCCGCGGGTACATCGGGGAGCCGGGTTGCATGGCAAGTGTGTACATCTGCTCGAAATACACCACAAAATTGCCTAAGACCAACCCACGGGCACCCGACGCTGCATTGTTCCGGAACGTCTTTCGGCCGTGCTTGGCATCCTGGAAAACAACCCAGACATTGCCGTCCATCTCCCAAAGCTCCACGACTACATCTGGGTAATCGGCGTCTGGATGCTTGATACGAAATTCGACAGGTTTGCTAGCGGCCGCAAGCCTCCGTTGACAGTCGCGTTCTACTGAAGCACCATCGCCGCCACTGGCCGTGATCCGGAAGCCATGCGCAATAAGCCCTTTCATCAGAAGGAGCTGCCACTCTGCGAGCTGTGGTCCCTTGACCTTGGCTTCGATTGGCACTATTGCAACGACCAGCGGCGGTACTTTTGGAAACGGGATCTGTAGCGTCCACAAACGAAGCTACAAAATAGGTTGAATAAATTAGTCTATTCCTTATATGCGAGGCTAACCTTTGTCGCCAGCTTTGGGGGGTTCCGATCTAGTTCGTTGAGTGTATCATGCAAAACCGCAACGTTAGGAACCTCAATTGGATCTCCCATGGCGCCGACGATGAACCACTTCTGTTTGGTTCCATCATACAGCGGACGAAGCGCCGGAAAAAGTTTTGTGTCATCGACAGCGAGGGAAAGCGGAGCACCCCGAGAATAATTGTCAATAGCTGCAGCTATTAGGATCAATCCTAATCTACTGGAGGTAGATTCGTAGGATACAATCCTACACTACGTTTGTAGAATCGTTTTCAGCGCCCAAGCTGCGCCGCGCCGTGTCTATCCTATCCTATCCTACGTTAAATAAACTTTATGTTTTGCGGAAGCCCTCAATCCTATCATATCCTAACCCGCTCCTGCCCCTGCCATGCAACCCTATCCTATCCCATCCCATCCCACCGATTCGCCTTCCCGGCCATCCAATCCTATCCTATCCTGCGAACGATTCGCCTTCCCAGCCATCCAATCCTATCCTATCCTGCGAATGATCCTATCCTATCCCACGATCCTATCCTATCCTGCATGAACGCACCTATCCTATCTTGCCCCGCCGATCCCGTTCCAATCCCTACAAGACAGAGCGATCTCTAAAATTAACCCATCCCATCTACAATTACCTTTTTGAGAAACTACGTCACTCCCATCCAAATTCCCTTTTTCGGACAGGCACGCGATTTGAAAGAAGCATACATATATTCTCAAGCATATCGTGTATTATGAAACCAACTCGCCCTGTAAATGACAGTTAGCTTAGGCGTCATCTCCGGAATATTCAAGCCCACCTATTTTAAAACTCAAGCGTCCCCTCGTCTTCCTTTGGAATCAAGGACTCCTTTTAAGCCCCCGTCCGTCAGCAAAAATCAAGTTTCAGGGCACGCAAACATACCTTGACGTGGGACACCTCGTATTTATCCGTCCACTTGAAGGGTGCAGGCAATTTCGGGCTGTTCTAAAGGTCTCGTTAGTCGTCGTCTGCAGAGGGAATGTACGACGCTTACCAGTCGATACCAGTAGGTAGTGGTGCCGAACTTGACTGTTCTGCCGGCTATAAGTCGGTCTTCGACTACCACCGCATTCGACCGTCCACGGCGGGGTTGCGCCGCCTCGGTGGCCTTAACCCCTGCCGGCTGCCTTCTCGCCTTCTTTGCCGCAGGAGCGCCCTCAGACTCGGTATCCGGGTTCTTTCGCTTCCCCCCGCTTCCGCCCTTTTTCCCACCAGCTTTGGCGCCGGAAGGCGCTCCAGCCGATCCTTTGTCACCACCCGCCTCAGCGCCGTCAGGCTTGACGCTGCCGGCGTCCTTCCTCTTCCTCGTCTTCGCCGATCCGTCACCGCCCGCCTCAGCATTGGCGCTCCCGTCCTCCTTCTCATCAGGCTTGCCCCCGGCACTCTCCCTCTTCCTCTTCTTCGGTGATCCCTCATCACCGCCCACCTGAGCGCTGCCACTCCCACCGTGCTTCTTCCTCTTCTTCGACGACCCGTCATCGTCGCCCGCCTCCCTCCCGCCCGCCTCCCTCCCGCCCGCCTCCCTCCCGCCCTTCTCTCCATCACGCTTGGCCCTGCCACTGTCCTTGTTCCTCCTCTTAGACGATCCGCCATCACCGCCCGTCTCAGGGCTGCCACCCCCATCCTTCTCTCCATCCGGCTTGGCGCTGACAGCGTCCATCTTCTTCTTCTTCCCTCGTGAAGCCTTCTCACCACCGCCTGCGTCATCATTGTCCATGGACGGTACAGGCGACGCTGGGGTTGACGGCGCAGCGGGGGGCGCCGCGGGGGGGGGAGTGGGAGACGGAGGTGGAGCGGGAGCAGGTGGTGGCGGAGGTGGCGCGGGGCCCCTTTTTGGAGGCCGCGGAGCGAAGTCGTGAATGACGTCCGCTGGCTCGTCGTTCTTGGGTTTCTTGACGGGTTTCTTGCCCTTGTCCTTCTTGTCCTCCTTCTCTGCGGGGTATAGACAGCGGTAGAGGAACGGAAGTGCTTCGTCGTCGTAATCCTCCTGCTCCTTGCGCAACCGCGAGTAGAGCGTGGATATGTCCTTTGCGTCCATGGTGGCGGGGCAGAAATCCTGCCAGGGCTCGTCTTTGCCCTCTTTGAAGCTTATGATGACATCGGCCTCTCGCTTCGGAGCCCCTTTACCCAACCAGTCTTTGCAACGTATCAGTTCACAGTCTTTGCATAATCGAGAACACCACTAACCGTAACATTTCAATCCCCAGAGTTGCAGCAAACGCCGCCCCTCCGCCGTCGTGGTGTTCTCCGTCCACTCGGGAAGCAAGGGAGCACCATCGTCGTCGGTTTCCACTTTCAAGAGGTCTGCGTATCGCCCGTGTCAGCACGCCCAGTCCCCGCTGGAAAAAGTAAACCCCGACGTACCCGGCAACACCTGTTCACCCCACCCCAGCAAATCTCCACGAAACTCCTTCGCATTGCTCAACACCAGTCCCGGCATATCGTCTGCCACGGCGGAGACACTGATACTGTATTTAGCGACCTCTTTTCCAGCTTGAGCGCAACTTACTTGACGGTTTTCATTCGACCATCCTCTTTTCTCCTGTACACTATCGCCGCGAATATTGCCGCATCGCCGATTCCGCCCCAAACATGCCCAATCTTCTTGAGGAGGGCATTACCGATGAGCGTCGCTGTGTCGGCCTGGTTCCTAAGTGTATCGCTCAGCACTTTGGAGCAACACTAGCCAGTCGGACCTACGCGCAGATGTGCTCAACGGGCAGCCCAACCTTATTCTCCGCGTTCGCCTTATCGGCCAACGCCTGGTACGTCTGCTGCTCCGTGGAATCGAGCGCCGCCCAGCCCTCGTCCCTCGCCTTTCGCCAAGGCGCCAGGTTCTTGCCCAGCTGCCCACGGTCGTTCAGAGGGGTCAGCTCGACGGCCCGAGTGCGTAGGGCTTCCTTGTGTTCCTCCGCCCAAATATCCATGGCCGACTTGGCGACCGGTTTGGCTCCGGTCGAGATCGAGGGTTGAGTCTGCCCCTTGTTCTTCTTGTGCACACTGCGATTGTAATACCATCGCTGTACTACCTGCGTCCCGCAGTTAGATATTGCAACCGGTCAAGCCGCACTGGACGCTCGAGTCGCCTTGGAGTCCGAATTTGTCGATGAACTTTGGTGATACGGTGCTCGCGACCCAATCCTTTTTTTGCCCTTCGTGAGGTTTGAGCCGCGTTCGAGGGTATGGAAATCGGCGAGGAACGTGTTGAGGAAGTCGGTGTGCTTGTCTTTCAAGGTGAAGCTAGTCTTTTTCGCGTTGTGGATTTCCTCTCCATCTTCATGTTCATCGGTAGACATATCGGAGGACGAGGGACTGCAGTAAGATGATGGCTTTAGTTCTGTAGAAAGAGCGTCTTTGAGAGATCCAAGCTAATATAGACATCGCTTACCTTTGTTCTGCGCTTTGGCCTTCCGGCTCGAGACAACGAAACAATAACAGAACCAACGATAATAAGAACGGCAATAAGAACAAAAGAGATTACAAAGGGCACATATGAGACCATTCCGTCGTAAGTATTAACTAAATCACACCGCGACAAGGCAGAATAGCTGAAACAATGAGCAGGAGGGGATTAAAGCCACAGGTATTGAGTGTAAGTAAGTGTTTCCAGCCATAAGTCGCCCTGGTATGTAGCTGACAGCGTTGAAGAAAAAACGGCAAGAAGAAGGTAAGAAAAACAAGATCGATACGTAGAGAGGTATCGAGAGATGAACGACACGAAGTCGAGATCTAAATGACACAAAGTCGAAAGACCAGTTTGAGTGAAACAAATTCAAACTCGGAGGATGGTGTGGAGCGCGGTGGTCGTGCTGTCGAGCGCCAGTGGTGGTGGAGAAGAGAGAGGCATGTATCACTTTGATTGCCGGGTTCCTTTGATCCCCGCAATTGTATGCCCAAAACGGGACAAGAAAAATCGCCACTGAGAAAAAGCAGGGAAGGGAAACTCGAGTTGAACAATTTCAGATTTGAGAACGTTTATTTAGTGATAGGAAACTACACGAAAAATTTGTAGGGCGGGCCGGTGAATTGGGGTACCGTGATGTGACGCGACGCGGATAATTAGCGCGACGGGCCAAGCCAACCTGAGCGCTGTAGTAGGTATTTTAGCTATGGTACTCTATTACAGCGCAATCCGTTAGAACCAGTCTCTACCCCAATGTAAAGAATATTTTCTGGGCATTCGTTCTCGTCTTCCACCACCACCACTCGTGCCCGTTCCCTCTTCTGCTTAGTCCTTTCGCGCTCGAGTTCCTGCTTTTCTACGCCGTCCGCGGGACTCAACGCTCTGCCTCTTTCGACTTTCACCTTCATCCTTCACACCCACCACCACTCCGCGATGGCCCGCCGCTCTCGCGCCGCTCCCGCTCCCGCCTCGTTCTCATTGCGCGTCCAGCCCGCCCTCCGCCTCAACATGCCCCGCGCACAAGCGCTGCGGTACATTCGCGGGCGGTCGACCCCCGAGGAGCAAATCGACTACCATGTCGCCAATCCGGGACTTTATGCGCGCGACGGCAGATACGGCGACGTCTACTGCTGCGCGGAGGTCGACGCAGCGACTTTCAGGAACTTCCGACGTCGCCGAATCTCCCGCGTCCAGTTCTTGCACGCCCTCCGGGTGAAATTTGGCGTCACCACCAACCTCCCCCGCCGTCGTCTCCAGTACCGCCGGTGCGAGCGCACGGGCCTCGTCCATCTTTGGCTCTTCGCCTTCAGAACACGCAACCGATACCGCCTTGGTGAGTTCTTTCTCTTTCATTTTCTCCCCCCCTCAGTTCTTCCCTTCCCAGAGCATTTGTCCCACTTGGGCTTCAAGTGCGAGGCTCCCGCCGATCGTCGTCTCTGCCCCAGCTGCGGGACGACCCACTGCGAATATTGGAAGTTCGCCGACCTCGGGTCCTCGTTCCGCGCCCTGGTCACCCAATTCCGAGCCTTCGCCACCGCCATTGGCGAGCCCGTTCGCATGTAAGTCCCCCCATTTTTTTCTTTCCTCCTTGCTGACCCAGCGTTAGGCGGCGGCTTACTGACTACCGCGTCGCGTTTCCCAAACGCCGCTCCTGAGCGGCCCATCCTCGTTGAGCTCCCTGCTGTAAATTGACTGTCAGACATCGCCCTGTAGTATATTTTGTATCATACCTTCCAATACCTCCGACAGCTGAGTTCAGCTTGTGATATATCTTGGCTTCTGTTTGTAGTATAGCTCACTGTCGTTACGAATGATTTAGCTACGTACCTTACGCAATACAAGATCGCTCGTTTGTCCATGAACTGTAACAACGTCTGAGATGAATAATTTCCCAAAAATCGCGAAAGATACCTACCCCTCGAGGATCGCCGCGGGTTTCGCTTTCGCCGGGCCCAAACTGTTGAGGACGTGGTGATGGAGGTCCTATGCAAGCTCTACGTCGCGGCGACTCAAGTTCAGGACCTTGAATTGGGTCAGCCATGACGATTTTCCCAAAGATGCAGAAGGTACGTACCCGCCGAGGATTGACAACAAGTTTGATGTTCGCCAAGCTCAAACTGTTGAGGGCACGGTGAGAGAGGTCCTATGCATCCCCTGCGTCGCGGCGATCCAAGTCCAGGAGCTTTAATTGGGTCAGCGATAACGAATTTCCCAAAGAGGCAGAAGATACCAAGATACCTGCCCCCCGATCGAGAGCGAGTTTGATGTTCGCTGAACTCAAACTGTTGAGGACATGGTGGGGCAGGTTCTATGCATCCCCTACGTCGCGGCGATTCAAGTCCAGGACCTTTAATTGGGTCAGCCGTGACGAATTTCCCAAAGAGGCGGAAGGTACCTACCCCCCGAGCATCGACAACGACTTTGGTGTTCGCCGAGCTCAAACTGTTGAGGGCGCGGTGGGGCAGGTCCTATGCGTGCCCCACGTCACAACGATTCAAGTCCAGGAGCTTTAATTAAGTCAGCCATGACGATTTTCCCAAAGAGGCGGAAGGTACCTACCCCCCGAGGACCGAGAGCGAGTTTCGCTTTTGTCGGGCCCAAACTGTTGAGGGCGTGGCGATGAAGGTACTATGTAATCCCCACGTCGTGCCCATTCAGGTTCATGAGCTGTAAATGGGTCAGAAATAGGCAATTTCCAAAAGGTGCGTAAAATGCCTACCCCCGAGCATCGACGTTAGGTTTTGCGTTCGCCGAGCCCAAAATCTCGAGGGCGGAATGGGATAGGTGCTATGCGTGCCCGACGTCGCGCCCATTCAAGTTCATACGCTGTAAATTGGTCAGAGATAAGCAATTTCGAAGGAAACTATCATATCTATGATGATCTCCAAGAAAATCCCCGAAAATCCACGCCGCACCAAATCCTCCCGACGCCGAAGCAATGAGCCGCGAAGGTAGGAACACGCGGAGCGCATGAGTGACCCTGGTGAGGTCGATTCAAGTCCCTGGACTGTAAAAATGCGTCAGAGATAAGTAATTCGTTTTGCCGACGTAGATAACCCGACTTTTGAAGAGAGATAATGCTCTATCTTGCTGGGTGAGAGAGAACCTGAGGAAGGAGCGGACGAAGGGGAGGTTGGGGAAGATCTTTATGGAAGAATTAAGTGAATCGAAGAAGAACTCTGGGGAGGGACTTACTGCGTGGAAAAAAGGTGGTGACGACGCGGTCTGTGTCAACAACGAGGAAGGACGCCGACGCCGCGCTCGCACGCAGCGGGTGCGAGAGATGTCGGTGAACAGTTTTACACAAATTTAAGCAAATTGGAGGGGGAACACGGGAATGGGCGCTTACTGGGTGGACAAAAAGACAGTAACAGAGCATGGGCGCTAGAGGTGCCGCAAAGGCCCTGCGACGACCGCAAGACCTTCGCGATATTATACAGAGCTTCGGCGAGACCGCCAGAGCTCCTTCATCGAGTTTTTTCAAGTGCCGCACGACGTACGCACGACTGAGTCGAGAAATTTCTCTCAAGGGCTAGTAACTTTGTCTAGGATTGCGATTTTAATCACGCCTCCCTACGCTTTCAATTTCTGGCTCGGCCGAATAAGATTCCGAGTAAGTACTGGTACTGGGACCCGCCCTACTGCTGGCGCTGGCGTCTGTACACACCCATCCCCACCGCTCTTTTCCTCTCCTGCGCCACCCTGCTCCCCTGCGCTATTAATCCCCTGCAGTGCGCGTTCGGCGACGAGAGAGCAGCGGGACACGGAGGGAATGCGTACGACCAGTTCCAAATGTCTGAAAAGGAATTAGGCGAATTCAGACAAAATTGCGCGTGGAAGGCTTACCCGAGTGTATGTCGCCATTTTTTTTTGGCTGTGTATCGCCTGGGAGGCGCGAGAGACTAGCGGCGCACGGAGGAAATGCAGCGCTTTCCAAATGTCTGCAAGGAAATCAGGCCAGTGCAGACAAAATTGCGCATGGGAAGCTTACCCGTACAAGGATAATCGTATCACCCGCGGTTAGGTGCGGCGCCGCCGAAGTTCGCAGACGCCAGGTTAGCGATGCACGGAGTGTATGTGCTGTATCCTGAGGAAGGTCCTTGTGAGTAATTGAGGTGGGTGGAATTGAAATTGCAGTTGTGAGCCTACCTGAAATTGGAGCTGGTGTGCGCCTGCCGGGACCCGGAAAAGCCCCGCAAAACTGGCCCGGGAGGGATGCAGCTGATCTAACTGGTCAATGGAACAGTCATGATTTTGTAGGCGAAGACGACAAGGCTGCACCTACCGAGGTCTTTGGCGCAGTAAAAAGAAGAAAGAAGAAAGAATTTCCCCTCGCTGCTGAGCAAGCCATTGCCGACATTGTGGGGTCGGAAAAAATGCGGAGGGGGTACCTGTTCAATATTAGTATTGTCTCATCGCAGGGAAAGACAACGGCAATATGCCTTCACTGACATTCGACATGCGAATCCGATTTTGGAGAGGTTTTTGCTTCTACTTGCTCTGGGGGAGAACCATGGACACAGAGTCTAACATGGATGAGCAGTCCACTGAATCAAATTCAAAGTGGAGAACGACACGCAGTCGAGCTCGCTGTGGATGTCGGGAGTGGCGGGTCCTGAGATGGTTCTTCATCAATCATCAAATATCAATAATCAATGAGGCATCAAACGCGTCGCGTTAATATGAGGCTACACCAAACTAAAGTTTCGCTCCTGGATCATCCGTATGTAATGTTTCTTTGATTATACCACTGATTATTTCACCCGGTATACGCCCGCGCGGAGAACCCAGCCTGACCGAATTGGGACGTCGTAGGAAACTCGCGGCAATGTAGGTCCAGTCGTCTCGCACCAAATGGGGTGGTGATGTGATTACTTCTTCGAACTATTCAATTACAGGTCCTCAGATTCAAAAAGCCCGCAGTTCATTTCCAAAAGTATTACATGTACATTATTTCCTCCCAGTCTGCTAGCTTAAACACCCCCTTATAACGCAACAACAATATATGTCCCTCGCGGCGTACAGGAATCGCGCTCCCCCAGCGGATGGTAGACCAGAAGCCCACGGGGCGCCCGCCTTGTCGGGAGAGCATAATGAAACGCTGAACGGTGTTCCCGATCTCTACACAATGAGCCCCTAACACAACTTTGTTGTCCGCCAGTCGTACGCCGCTGTCGCAGCGGGGATATATGGTGAGACGCTTGGGAGGTTTGCCATCCTGGCGACGTATCAGTATACGGAGTGTTGGTCACGCCAGAATTTAATCCCACCTCGGTCCAGCATATGGCACGGACTGGATTGTCAGTCTTGAGATGTACGCCCGTGGGGGAGAGTGGGGAAGGAGGACGCCCTGCCGGTCTCGCACGTTTGGGCGTTTGGGGCACCGAAGGTGGAACGGGCGGACTTTCACGACGTCGGGAACGCAGAGGTGAGGCGGGCACAGGTGGGCTGCGACGCCTGGTCGCTGGCGGGGGTGATTCGGGGACAGGAGGGCTCTCTCGGCGGGGCGGTGATGGGGGTACTGGCGGGCTGCTCCGCCTCGAAGTAACGGTACGATGGGAACGGGTCCTGGGCATCTTGTTTCTGTGGCAGTATTGCGTGCGCTTCCCCCGCTTTTAAACTACTCATTCAAAGCGCATCAAGCACATTTCTTTGTCCTGCGCTTCGGACGGTCAGAGCGTTCACAATAGGTGCTTGATATGGCCCAAGCGCTACTCACAATAAGCACCGGCAAAGCGGCGAAACTTGCGATCTTGGGCGTCGAGCTCACACATCCTGACCCCAGTGTCCGTAACTGCCCGCTGCATCCCGACGCACAGTCTAGAGATACACCATCGACGCGGAGTCGAAAAACAAGTCCTCAGTTCGCTTGTGTACCCTTGTTTATTTCAAATGCCTTAGCCTTGCGCTTGACCGCATTAGGAAGATAGCAAATTCCAGGCGACTTTCATTTTGAGTATGTATTAGACGGTACAAGTATATACAGGCGCTAAATTGGCACTCTACATGATGGTGCATTAGCTGGGAGCTGAGGTATACTTAAGTAGTAGTAGCTAGAGGTATACTTAAGTATGTAGTAGTGATAACTAAGAGATATTGAGATACGCGCAATTCAAGGCGACTTTGGAATCACGAAAGATACAAATACAGTGATGTACTGGCTAAATTGGCACGTTTCGATCTGGTGCGTTAGCCGCGGAGGTAGAAAAACATGTAGCGACGACTCGAAAGATATATTCAAGAACCAAATCCATGCTCCAATCGCATGGGGATGACGGCGGCACGCCCAAAGTAGTCGAAGAATGTTTGCGTGTAGTGTCGGCCGACCGCCAGCTCAAGGTCGTCTCGTTTGGAGCTGTCCCACTCGTGCGCCCGCACCGTGTTCGCCTGCATAATAATTCCACCCGGACTGGGAGTCCACGCCTCCATCAATTTGGCGATGCGCAGGAAGTACTGGTGACGCTCGGCGGAGGTGAGTGCGGCGAGCCCCCGCTTGCCCTCTTCAAGAGGCATTCCCATCACCATATCTCCCGCGAAGCACTTGCGACAATCCTCCGGGCGAACCATTCCGGAGGCGCGACAATCCAAACCCAGGAATTCAAAGCGAAAGTTGCTCTCCGCAATTCCCCAGAGGATCTCTTTCGCGCAATTCATGGAAATTGGAGCGAATGAGCCAGGCGTCACTGGGAAGTCGCGGTAGCCGCCGAGACCACATGCATTAAGAGCGGGCGCCAAGATTGAGGCGATCTGCACACTCCTTTCGCCCGTCTTGCCGCGCCTAAATCATAAGCTGTCTCTACCAGATGATCTGTCCAAAATTGAGCAGCATATCGGATATGTGATGGGATGTAATTGTCAAGTCGCCACTGGAAGTCTGGCATGTTACTGTTTTGCAAGTATGAGGTTGGTAGATCACATATGTTGAACTTCAGGTGGGTGTCCAACACCTTCATAAGAGTAAAGACCAGGGTTCGCTGCTGATCATCCGTTCCACACAGGATTTCTGGCCGGGCCACTTGGACATAAGATATCATAAACTCTCTGAACGAGAGATGTATGATTCTAATTGTTGTCCCTGGAGCATCAGAAACATGGATCACAGCACTCAGAGGGTGTAGTATCCCCAGAACAACTGATTTATCCAGTTCAAGCAAGTCTGCCAGACTCTGGCAATCCAAAGGTTTCAGGAGAAGCAAAATTGTACTCAGAATCTTCATGGTTCGAACATGTGCACGTTGAGCCTGCCGGCCTCTGGGGGCAGCTGCTGATGGGATGGCATAGTTTAGAATCCGGAGGTATAGATCATGCAGGTCAGTGAGAACTTCACCATCCAGGAGGTCATCAACAGATTCTTGTGGGGGTGTTTGTGGTATTCCTGCAAGAACATAGCGAACAGCTGTAGCTGCAAACACAAACAGTCCCTTTGCGAGGGTTGTTATTTCTTCTGCTTGCTTTGTTTGAATTTTCCAGGGATAATGTGTGATCCAATTGTTCCCATTAAGTGATTGCTCAACATAGAGCTGGATATCGTGTTGTACTATAATGGGATCAACTTTGTCGAGGACGACCTGATGTGTCAGATTAAGAAGTTTATCAAATCCCAGATAGGACGGGACCTCAGGCCGTCCAGTGAGAAAGAATCGGATGTGGGCCGGGATTTGGTGAATGCTATCAGACAGCCACCGCAAGAATTTCTGGCCATGGTCTTCCCCACATTCATCCAGAGCATCAAGACAGATCACCCATGGTTTTAACCCAAGGGGTAGCTTCCCAAGAGTTTCCACAAACAGTTTTTGGAACTGCAGCCATGGTTCTGTGTCAAAAATGCCAGTACGATCTGTCTCCAGTACCTCAATAAGGTGAGCACAACAGCTGGGACTGTAACCTGCAAGCTGCCTGGCAAATGTGGTTGCAAGGTGATTTATCTCCCTGCGGTCTGTGTGGTCACGGGAAAAGGAAAAAGATGCTGCCAGAGTATTTTCCTCCTCGGCCAAGATAGTTGCAACCGTCTTGGCAATTGTGGATTTGCCCGATCCTGCAACTCCACTGAGCATGACCACGCGGTATAAATCAGAAGTGCTGGTTAAATGTGTGACAAGGTCCTGGATTATGGCAACTCGTGTACCATCCATGCATTTCTCGGGTGTGTTGACAGCATTATAATGTGCGGTCACACATTTGAGTTTTGTTAGGATCTTGCTGTTAGCTGTGGTACTGTCAACTTTCTGTCAATGCCCTGAATTGTGATTTCCTTACAATCTGTCTGTGCAGTGGCACTACAGTTATTGAGAAACAGCATTTGGGAGAGGATAAATTAACATACTAATTATTCACGGTGAAGTGTTCAGTCTCAACATTATAAGACAGCCTGGGACCCTCCCCGAGGCCCCCACGGCCACCTTGGAGGCCACCTCCCCCACCTGAGCCTCCTACACCACCTAAGGAAGATAAGCAATAACATTGGCTGACCAATTGCCAGGTACCCACCATGAATGGTCTGATTGATGGTATGAGCTTGGTGAGACATAGGGCTAGTCAGCTTGGCTAGTAACTCTGAGGAGAGTGAAGAGTAGATGCTGCGGTGCGAGGGACGTGGAGGTGAAAGAACAAGGGCCGACTGACAGCTCACTGACAGCTACAGCCCGCAACCACATGTATCATTTCCTAATTATAGGACATCAAACTCCGGGGAAATGGCTCAATTTCTCATTGGTGGATATTGACAACCAGAGCATCAATGAGATGGACACAGATCCCTATCACTTATTTGTAGCCTTGAAACTCTGTGCAAGTTTAGAGTTGACTGGTTTCCTAGTGCTGAATATTAACGGGGGGGAAAGGGTCATGGCAGTCTGAATAATGTATTTGAACGCGGAACTCGCAAGTTTAAATCTTGCTGAAATTTCTTTCATATACTGGGGACCATGGAAATTTGAAGTAAATTTGAGTGTGTGGTTGAATTTCTGGCTAAAATCAACCTGAAATGGCCTGCAAAAGAACCCGGAAGAAAATATCCACAAGGATTCAACACACTGCGCAAATATTTCTGTGCTAACCCAAGAAATTACCTTCAACAGAAGGGAAAGTTTGCGACCTATGTCGAATTTTTTGTCTTGTCACACACCTTTCGGGGGGCTGTTGAATTGTCGAATTGGTTGAACCGGTCACGTGTCACCCCCCCTGTCGAATTGAACATAATGGTACAGTAGTTTGAAGGGGTTTGACTTGTAAACTCCGCGACACAATCTTTGATATCTATGTTCTGTCCCCTGAGATCCCACTGCAGCGAAGGGAGCCCGCGGACGATGCCCATCACAAAACCCCCACTTTCAACCAAGTCATTTATTCCGCCGACCAGGTAGGTGTTGACAGCGGACGTAGGGCATTGTACAGCACTGCTCCTCAGGCCTCAGGCCCCAGGCTGATGTACATCTCAAAGTACATCTCAAAAAGGAACAACCTTGAAGCTTGAAGAAGCAGTTGATCGGGTTCAATTCCCCGCATCCACTGCATAGTTGGGATCTCACCGATTTTTCCGGTCTCCAACACGAGGAAAGTGGATGTGGTGCATGGTACAAAATTGCCCTCAATAATTGTGTCCCGTACTGGTTGATAAGGTTCCATTCCCTGCGTCCGCGTTGTCATTTAGTATAGCAGATTTTTTTCTTCCTCACCTCAGGAAACAAGCCCAAAGTTATGATTCAACCACAGACTTCTACCCGAGGAGATACAAAGGGTAACGCTGGGTGAACTTGAACTTTGATATTAGCCCCGTTATTACTAGTTTAAAATTTGAACCGCCCGAGCTTGGATAAGAGTCGTTGAGTCAGTGGTTTTAGAT
Source organism: Mycena metata (assembly GCA_029378385.1). Lineage (NCBI taxonomy): Eukaryota > Fungi > Basidiomycota > Agaricomycetes > Agaricales > Mycenaceae > Mycena > Mycena metata. The sequence goes on along the minus strand of JARKIB010000043.1, from coordinate 183,773 downwards.
CTAAGGGGAGGAATGTCCAATGCGGACGTGGTGCCTGTGGGTGATATCACTCTCCTGGGGGCATTTACGGCTCTTGTAATCTGGCATCCATATTCTACTCGGATGCAGAAAGTGGTGGGGGCCTACAAGTGGTTGGATGACCTCGAGGCTCGCGAGGTCGTGCAGGACACATTGCAAACATACCTACAAAAGTGCAGAAGCAGCAAGCTTGAAAAGCCTGTTATTGGTGCGGATACAGGAAATCACCACTGAGCTGGACAAGTCCCACTCTCCAGGCCAGACTGACACATAGGCGGGCATGACCTAGGGATTCTCGCGTCAGAGGCTTCCTCTCCTGAAGAATTTCTTTTCCCTGTAGCTTTCACCTGCCAACGACGAATATTCATGTTACCATTTATTCCGATGAAAGGATGCATTATATTACGTTTGCTGCAACGATTACACGCCGTCTGATTTAGGCAACAATCATCCAACCCAGCTCAGCCGGGAAGTACAGAAGAACTTGCTGGAGGGGCAAGTACAACTCTAGTTTTTCCATTGATGTTTTTCATTTCGGTGGTCCCCCGTGAAATGCTGTCACAGTGCCGCCATTCGACCGCAACAAGGTGACATCTCCAGGTCTGAGATGGCAGGCCAGGAAGCAGGGTCAGGCAGCACGGCGAGATCTCAAAAGTCCAACCAAAGAGTTTTATGAAGAAGCGAAGCCAGTAGAACACGCAGGTCAAGCCCGAATCTTGACACCGCTTTCGTGCGCGGAGAAGGCGAGATCTTGAAAAGCAATGAAAACCCAAGGAAGTAAGTGAACAGGAAGCACTACCGCCCGCGGCCCCACAAGCGTCGAGTTCGCGCTCAGCGCAGATCGAGACCGAACTATGACTTTTTGTCACCAGTGAGGACTCGGTAGTTACTTGGAAGAATTATGGGACCGACCAGTGGAAAGGATTCTGATCAACAGTCACGAGACGCATCGCCTCCAGGAAATCGGGCCAAACACCCCGCAACAAACGCGTCGCGCGCAATATTTTTCTTGTTTTGAGGTTGAACCAGGTTCAGGCCGAGAACAACGAGAAAATAAAAGGATGAATCACTTGTTGAGTGCTAACAACAACCTGAATGCTATTGACCGTAGGCGAGGACAGTAGATTTAATTATGTTTTTCTACTAGTACATCCTTCTACACTCGGGACTGCGTAGATCTACGCAGTCCCGAGTATCAGCAGTGGGGACGCGCGCGTTGTCGCGCAGCGTGCACAACGGCGGACGAACGCAGGAAAGCGCCAGAACCTCATGGAGCGGCGCTCGACATGGTGCGGGCTGAGGGACGACACTGTATCATGCACCACCTCCGTCCACACTGCTGCCGCTGCGACAAGAGCCAAGGCATCAGCACCTTCGACTCGGGGCGTTATCTATTTCACCGTCGTCCTCCTGCATCAGGAAAAGCTGAAATGCTATGAAGTGAAACCGTGGGTTCTGATGGTCTATTGTGGTCTTTGGTCGTCTGTCAAATGAAGCGGCCGTTTATGTGGGCCTATGCTGGTCTATGGTTGACTATACAAGTCCGGCTCCGTCTCTATCTGTCTTTCATTTTGCATATTTTCGTGACTTGAGTCTCAGAGACCAAAATAGTTATGCGGTGAAAATGACTTTCAAAAGTCATGTAGAATTATTTGAAGCCTCTTTGAGTTCGTTCAATGGCCAGTCGTGGCATTGGAGTTATTTGAAGCTGCATTGAACAACCCTTGAGAAGCTAAGATAAGATGCGCAGGGTGGGGAACTAAAAAGGCTTTTAGTCTTGAGGTCAGGCCTGCACCTGAGTCAGTCCTTCGGAGGTGTTTAAGACTCCTAGTGAGGTGGCCACTGCCAAATGGGCGCGAAACGATAGAGACTGGCTCGTGCGTGAGCCTCGGAAGCCGTAACCGAATGAGCGCTCCGGGTTTAGTTCAGTCGGCAATCTCGAAAGTGTCAAAAACAGCGCCCGACCGATATTACCACACTTTGATCTTGCCACGTCCTTCCTTCTTCCTTTCCCCCACCATCCTCTCGCGTTTTGTACCGTCGGAATCCCCTGCCCTGTGGCGCTCCAAATGACTCAACCAGTTACTCCCTCTCAAGGCACCTCAAGGCCTCTCAAGCTACCAACACACCAAGGAACCTCAAACATGAAGAATTCACAATCCCGCCGTTCAATTGAAGAATCAAGTCGTTCATGTCAAGTCTTAGGCCCTCTAAGATCCTTGAGACTACTCCAAGGCTTTGAAGTTTCAGGCCAACAGCTCTCTCACTCGCAACTCCCGAGCCACGCAACCTCAAACCCTTCAAGTATTCCCGACTCAGCAAGTCTCCCCGTCCAATTCCTGGGTCAAGAATTTTCCTCGCGTACCTCTGGTTCTCACACTGCGCAAACACGTGGTGCAGACCTGCATGTACCGATTTTTTGAGTGTTATACATCATCCTTGGTTATCTGTATTGTACTTGTCATTTGTTGTAGTTGCCTGCAATTTTATTCTTCAAATCTTCCAAAATTGTGCACAATCCATGTCAATATAACAACTATCAGAGCTATACTGCCTATGCACTCTCTCTGTCTCTCATAGACGTGGTAGAGTCTATGTTGGTCTATGAGATTCAAACCGCCCCTCCCACCTTTCTATATAGACGGGGGTTGGCTATGAAGTCTTCGGTATCTTTTTTGGGCTATCATGGTCTTTAGCGACGTTCCGGATTTTCCTGATGTGCCTAGTTCCCACTCCTCATGATTCACCGGAAGAGCATGGGCGCGACGAGGCTGTCCAGCTTCCCCACGTCCCCGGCCTTGCCTCCGTATGGCGAGAACGAGCGGGACGACGGTGTGCAAGCACCTCCGCCTCGTCGGCGACGCTCGCATCCAGTACGAACACGGACGCTGCATCCTCATCCCACCCTCACCCTCAACCGGGTCACACCATCCGATTCCACAGATCTGGGTAAACAGAGGTGGCAGCAGGACGAGCACATCCTCGTCGGCATCCGGCTCTTGCGTCTCGAGAGCGAGCACCTGAAGTAGTGCTGGCAAGGGCACCGGCTTTTTGGCGTGGCATGCCGTGGCGTGGCGTGCCGCAGTGGCAGTGTTGGCGTGTCCCGACGTGCCACTGGAGGCTTTTTTCGGGGACTTGGTTTTTGGGGGCTAGGATGCTATCCAGTGACATAGTTTACCCCCCGTCGCAAACCGCACCTCTAAATACAGCCTGTGGAATGAGATTTTGCCTTATTTAGTTGACCATCAATTGCATTCCCACGGTTGAATTGTCGTGTTGTGGACGCGTTTCTCCTTCAACGCGCTTGGAATTGTGCTTTATCTCTCCAAATATTTGTGGCTATGTATGGCTCACCTTATCAATTGTGTGCTTCACCCAGTTGGTTCAAATTGGAGGCCGTGTGCAGCAACAAGTGTGCAGGTCTTGGTCGTAAATCATAATGCCCTGGCAGATTCAAGTGCTGTGTTTGACGGCTTCCCAGTTGTCAGCCATGTCCTTTCCTACAAAATACACAGCGGCTGAGTGTGCAGGGTATAACTGGGAACTGCTACTCTGCATGTAGCCTGTAATACTCCCTGGAATAGATGTTGGCCGCCAACGAGAAGACGGAGGGAGGAAGAAAATACCCGTTGAATCAAAATCTCTCAGGACTCAAGATGGAGGGCACACAGAATGGAAACGCCCTACACAACCCACGAGCTGGTGCTGCAGTTGCAGCAGGTGCGGCAAAATATTGAACACCATGGTGCACCATATGCCGCAAGAAACCCTGGAGGATGACCTGTTAGTACCAAAATTAAGTAGTAGAGGGCTGAGAACATACGAAGACCACGGTTGTGAGTCGAGCGCTGACGCCCACTGTGGATGGAAAAAAGGTAGAGCAACCGTACGTCTATCAAAATTTTTGATGGCGAGCGAGATTTCCTAAAACGGCCACATTTCCGCGCGAGCAGCATAATTTGAGCGAGGAAGACGTGAATGTAGACCCACTTTGGCAGTAGCAATGAGTATCGGTGAGGAATCGGCCAGCACGGTGGTGCACGGCAGTGCACGGTGCTGCACGGTGCCGTGCACTACTGTGGCATCAACGTGCACCACCGTGTCCCGCCGTGCGTGCAAGTGACTATTTTTTTTCTGAGGGAGTAGAATGTCTCCAATTGATGCCGTTGCTGATTCCTTGCGTTGTTTCATACCCACAGACACAACTTGAGGATATTTGAACGGACTTGGACAGGTTGACTGAATGATTGTAGAGTAAAGAACTGAAAAATATATCACTCGTACAACTTGAGTAGTCCCCGTATGAGTGTCCACTGACTTTCGCTTACCCTTTGGTGTACAGCGATGACTTGGGAAGTGGTATCTGGGCCTGAATGTCGGTCAATGTGGTCAAAATTCAACCAACACAGTTGAACATACTAACATTGATCTAATTCAGGTACAGTTCAAACACAAACATACTAGTTATCACCACATATACCTTCGATGCAACTTTCGAGTGGTTTGGGACCGTGCTAAGATACCCCAGCCTCCCGCCGGGACACGCCAACACAGCCACCACAGTGGCACGCCACGCCACGGCGAAATCCCGGGGCCCGTGCTGGCAAGGTTCGGTTCGGTTCGAGTTCGAGGCACTTCTGCCCGAACGCCGAACCTGAACCTGGCGTTCGGTTCGGGCATCGCCTGAACCCAGAACCTGAACCCGCGTTCAGGTTCAGTTCAGCGTTCGAACGCGTTCGAACCCGAATTTTGATCGGGCTTCTCGGGCATTTGAAAACTGGGTCAGAAGACTCACCTATAGGCTATATCTATGCATCCACCTTGCTAAGGGATCCTTCAGCTCTGTTCTGAGTGGGATAAAACAACAAATATGGCAGTTAACAACTTCAACACTCACCAACTCTGTCCTATTCCAACCCAAAGAGCCCGAGATTTATTCCTAAGTGGGCTCTGAGATCACTAAGGGTCTGTGGAATGATTCAGTGAGGTGTATGAATGCAAAAACTGACCTTCAAACCCAGAAATTTGCCAGAAATACCTGCAAAAGGGGGCAATTTGGTTCGGGGTTCGGTTCAGGTTCGAACATGGCCTCGAAGGCGCGAACGCCGAACCTGAACCCCGCCCTCGGTTCGGGGACTGGCCGAACCTGAACGCTGAACCCGTGTCCGGTTCAGGTTCGGTTCAGGTTCGGACCAATTTCCGAACCGAACCTTGCCACCACTAACCTGAAGCCGCGTCTGTCCTCCGCAGCCTCCGCGTCCGCGTCCGTACGTCCGCCCGAGCCCGAGCCCCTTCAACACCCCGAGCACGCCATGCTCTCTCCTCCCGCTCCCTCTGCTGCTGCTCATCCAGCTTTACCCAGACGCGACAAAGGCGAGCACGCCGCGCATGACCGCATGGACGAGGGGCTCCATCGCCACTCCCACCTCCTTCGCTCTTCCCGCACCTGGGGAACGAGTACAAGCACCAGTGTCTCCACGCTCTACCTCGCTTCCTGCCCCTGCGAGTTCGCCTCATCGACTCCACACGTCCGCCGCGTCCCATAACGCCCCTGCCGCGCATCCACCGCCCCAGGAAGGCCCTCACGACGAGTACGCTGAGGTCCGATAACCCTGTGTATCCACTATCGCCCGAGCACCTCCTCTCTGAGCATGAGCCGACCACACCGCGACCCGATGCACCCGACGCCGCGCCTGCAGGTCACTTCCCAAGCACGCCACGCACGCGCATCCACCGCCCTCGCCCAGATCCAGGCACCCACGCAGACGCGGCCGACGACGTGCATATGTGGATCCCAGGCTCGCGCATCCCGCCGACCCTCGTGCAGCTCCAACACCCCCGCCCCATTCCGCGCCGTGTACAGCACGTGCATGTAGTCCACGGGAGAATCAAAGAAGAAACCGGCTCTCCCGCTCTCCCGCAGTCGCAAAACACTTCCCCGCCAAAAGAAGAAAAGAAAAGGAGCAGAGGGTAGAAATGAAAGAACCGCGTCGCTTATCCTCCGACAATGCGACCTTGCCCGCCGCGGCGCATTCGACATCGGCGATGCGGTAGTCGAGCTTCTCCTGGATTGTGCTAAAGTAAGAATAATTACGAGGACTAGAATAGTCTATCGTTCTTATATTCCTCTTCACCCCACAAAAGTGTGACTTTGAGGGAACAATTAAAATGCATATCTCCGGGGACCCCTACATTTCTTCTTACCTGCCATCAGTGACCTAACTCCGGGTATTCAACGGTTTGGTATACTTTTCGTACATTGCCGTCCGGCCAACAATGATAGTCACATCAGTCACGCAGGGCGGTGTTTCGGCTGTGTCTGTTAAAAATCGATGCCTACCAGTGTCAGGGCTCCGAAAAACACCGAGGTTGCCAGGTATTTTATGTCATCCCCGGCATGAATTTCGGGGTTGTGTGGGAACAACTCATTGATTGATTTGCATTATACCGCCATGCAAGTTTTCTTGTTTCTCAATCTGACTTGTGTTACAAGTTCAAGCAGTTAATTTTCCCGATGGTCGGTGCAGAATATCAGCCCAAGGGGATCCCATTTGCCGAAATATATACCCGCACTCGATATTTTTTTTCAGCGCCTCAAGGGTACTCCCATGGGAAATTTCCTTTTTAGGACGCATTTCCGGCAGCAGGCGACGTGAAGAACGCAGCACTGTTGGCACGCCATGTGGAGTAACTATAGACTACAGACACTATGTAGTATGAGTACACCGCGCGCAAGCATTATATTTCATTGAAATTCGAACATACCCTACAACTTGGCACAGTATGTGGCGGGATTCAGAATCCCGTGGGAACCGGATGTGGCTATGTTATCCGACCATCCGAAATTGTGGCTATGCTTCCCCTCCATAGGATTCTGAGCTCTGAATCCTGCCACATATATCTAGGCATATACACACCAGCCATGCAACACGGGCAACCAACGCCAGGGACAGCCTTGCATCCGGAGCGGCCTTGGCTCCGACAAGGAGGATACTCTGCGTGAGGTCAAGAATGCTGACAGCATCCTTGCGCGTTGCCTCGCCAGGAGGTACCACCTCGCCCAGTTCACGAGCCGTACCAAGAGACGTGCCAATCTATAATTGTGTTAACAATGTCTTGAACAGCAGTACGTCCACGCAGCAGGGGAACTCACGAGCTCCTTTATAATGTTGCGGTAGTGAGTGAGCCGCAAGCCCGAGCGTTTAGTGTAAACCGGAAATTTTGACTTGTCGTTCTTGATGTCGGGAGTGAGACCGTGCTTCTCAAGATAATTCTGGGAGAAGTTAGAGCTATCAACGAAGGGGAGCTAAGCACATACAGTGACACGAGTGACTGGTGCACCCCTTTGAACATAACATGGAGTTGCCGGGTCCACGACGACCAAGAACGCGGCGCGCTCAATTCTGCCCTGACCGAGAACAGCATTAGCTCGGGAACAGCGCTCGAAAGAGAGCAGACATACCTCCATGGCTGTGCTTATGTGGTGAACAGCTTCGCTCGGGGTAATGGCGCCAAGCATTTCCCGGTTTTTGAGCATAAGGCCAAAGATGGCGATACTTTGTTGAGGGCCTGTTAACTGATGTATCTTCAGAAAACAATTAGAACGGCAGCACAGAGACGCACCCGACCGAAGTCCCTCAGTTCCTGGCCGTCCACCGGCTTGAGATGCCTCTTGTTGGTAACACTGTCGGCGTACTGGTCCATATTTTCGGCGGGACGCTTGAGGGGGTTGCAGCCTGTCCTCCCAGCCAAGGGGCTGGAGGAATGAGAACCGGCAGGGGACTGGCTCTGCCTATTGTCGTCCAATTGAGTTCCGTCTGCGCGAGGAGGGCCACGGGGAGGGCTGTCCATCAAATGGGATGGTAGATCAGACATAGGAAGGACGAAGTAAATGTGGTATAAAATATAAAATGAGTGTGTGGCCAACTGGCAGGCTTCTTGACGAGCGGGAAGAGGGAAAAGGTGAGGGTGGAAGAAGGAAAAAAGAAGAATCGACAGCATCACACGATGGTCACACTTAGGAAACACCCCGGAACACCCCTGAGTCTCGACTCTTCGTCCAAATTGAAGATGCCCGCAATTCGCGTCAACGACCCAGGGAAGTCCCAAATATTCCAACAATTCCAGATTCAGTGACATTGAACATTTCTCACAGACTTTAAGGATGTTCCGGGCAAGCGCAATCGTCTCATATGCCAAATTTGCTCCGACTCGGGAACGGCCATGAAGGAGGTCCAAATAAATAGGGGCTCCAAGTCGAGCCATATAAAATCCCTTGGTCATCGAGCAGCCCTTGCGGCATCGGTTGAATTAGCTAGAACCCCACCATCTCCGGATCTCCGACAGTACCAGTCGGTCGCTTTGTCTTTCGTGGATATTTTGGGGTCAACGGTGCAGCAACACAAACCCCCAGAGCCCAGTCAAAGACCACCAGGCCCATCTAGCAATCTCTTCCCAGATATGAGGCAATATGATGATTCTGACGACTTCTTTGACACCTCTGGCCGGCCGGTTTTATTTTCTGCGGGAGACCTGCCAGATCCACTGGCGACACAGCGGAAAGAAATGCAGGAACAAATCACCAGGTTGTCTCTTCTTCCCAACCATTCGTTATTTGGGCAAGTCTCCGACGAGTTGGAGGATGAAATAGATCCTGAGTCCATGGTGGATGGAGCCTTTGCCGCGACGCTCCGAAGGATGGGTCTGCTTGTTCTTCAAGATTTAAGAGTTGTAGAGTCTAAGCTTCGTTGCAGGGATCGATGACGATGAGTCTGACGGCGCGGGAGAAGAGGAATTCCACTTTTCGCGGCCGGATGAAGACGAAGCATGGTTTCCGCATGGATCACGAACTGTAATTTTCGCTTCTTCTCTTCCGCATTGGCAGCAAAAGCTCATGATTCTTCGCCAGATGTTCATGCTTGATCTTCTCGACAATCTCCCCCGTCTTCGTCTCTCCGACGACCATTTAAAGGCCATCATATGGGTTATGCGCGAGTGCAAAACACGAAACGTTCCGAGTTTCTCTTCGTTGCGGAAGAAGCAGGAGTCCTTGACACGAGAGGTCGGAATCAAGAGCGAACATCACACATCCTCGCTCGGAAATCACTTCTACATGAACCATCCTTCAAAACTTTTGGCCCTGGTGCGCTCTATCACAAGCATTAATATAGACTAACTTTTCGCCTCACTCCAGGATTGGGCGAATCCTCTTGTGCGGCCATTTATACATGTGTATCCAGACTTCTCTGGTCCCGTTTCTGAAGCGTGGCAGGCCGATAAATGGACCACTGAGGCGGATCTTGATGACCTCTCACCAATGTGGGCCCATTGGGAGGACAAATCGCGGTCACACCGTCATTTTTACATCAAGGAATTGGTGCAGCTATGCAATGGCACCTTCGCCATTCCACTTCGTTGGATTACAGTACGGAATGTTGTTTACGCCGATGTTCATATGGTGGAGAGGTTACCTACAACGGAGGTTCGATTTCAATGTTTTTTTTTGCCCGAAAGACATAGTTTGATTGCTTCCAGCAGGGAGATCTATTCGACGTCAAGAATGGCATTAAACGTATCCCAGCATTGAATTTCGAATTCAATTACCTCGACCTGAGCAGCTCCCTCACCATAAAGCTCACCGGTTCGTCCGTTGTTTTTCCGCTCCCAAATATCTATTCATAGACAACATAGATTCTTCGCCGCACTATCCTATGCCCCACCCCTTGAGAGCAACAGCTAGAGGGCGTCCCATGTTTCGTTTACGCATCATGCCCTGGAGTGACGACGTCTCAGGGAACGTGAGCAAGCAGTACAATGCACATACAAACATGTATGTCACAAACTAGAACCTCCCGCACCAAAAATTGCAACAAGAATATTTCATACGGTTTGCATCAACGTCGCCTCATGCGTCATCGTCCGAGCAGTTTGTTGCCCTCGCCCAAGACTGGTAAGTATTTAAATTTTGCATTGTTAAGACTCCCCAAATTTCTGACTGCACGTCCCTAGCGTGCCCAGAACCTGGCATGAGGCATACGACTGTGAACTGGAGCAAGAGATATTGTTTGAAATTATCGAGCATGTTTTACCCGCCGATAATCCCCAGCAATCCGAAACATCCTCGCACATAGGCATGATGGGAAACCTTGGATGTCGTCGGGACGATGCTGGTGGTTCAAAAGAGGACTGCGAGACAAACGAGGGATACCATGCAATGTACATGGTGTGTTCTGAATCTTCTCGTGCGGTACGACGAAGCTGACATATATCTCCGCAGCCGGGAAAGCCCCGAGACGTGGATGCCACGGTTCAAATTATTCGCTGGCAGGTCTGGATGGCCTGCTTTGCCAATAAGTCGGCCCTCGAAGCATCCTCTACATCGACCGGAGTGAAGGATAAAATTTCACAACACTGGATCTCAGTCCTGGTTGAAAAAGCGAAGGCCGCACATGTTGAACAGATATCTAACAAGGACACATGCAACCCACAACTAAATGACCCGCGCTGCAAGGGCGACGAGCGTACTGCTCTCAAGGCAGCTATCAAAACTCAGATTGCGACAGATTTGTGGGATTGAGTGGTACAACAGCCCAATGAATTTATCCTACTGCCCGCGAATGATCGTATGTGCCCTTTCCCGCACATATATCTTCTTCTCATTTTATTTCAGCTTTCAGGCTTGGACTCGATCTCAAGGCTGGGGTCCATTACAATATCCTCCTCCAAACTCGAGGTACCAGACCACAATTGAATATTTACCGTTGCTTAACTGACCCTGGTCTCGGAAACAGCGTTAGATCCACACCGTGACACTCCTGTCGAGATCCTCCACACATACCTACTCGGAAACGATAAGTATGTCTGGCACGACACGACCAAGACCTGGGACCCCAAGAAGGGTGACAAGAACGGCCCAATTTTTGCGAGCAGATTGCAGAGTGCCTCTATCTCTGGTCTATCTATTCCCCCTCCTCGTCCCGGATACGTTGTTCAGTATAAAAATTCCCTCATTGGAAAACACTTCAAGATGTTGCAGCAACTCGGAGTTTTCTACCTGCATGACTTATGCGCACCTCTGATTCTCGATCTATGGAAGGCAACCGGAGAGCTCGGAGCATATCTCTGGTTCCCCGAGATCAAGAACATGGATGTTTACATTGTATGGAAATTAATTTTGTGAGGAACTTGGGAGCTGACATACTTATGATTGCTAGGCCGATCTTGACGTGCTGGTCAACAATTTGCTCGATCTTTGGGGCCTGATTGACCCCAATCGAATCCTAGTGAAGGGCAAACTGCACGTCCTCCCTCATACGCCGGACGATGTCCGCCGCTTTGGCCCATGTCTTATCTTCGCGACCGAGATATTTGAATGCTGGAATGCAGTTTTTCGACTCTGCAGTATTCTCTCAAACCACCTCGCTCCCAGTCATGATATCGCTGTGACTCTGGCGGACATGGAACGCTTCAAGCATATGGTTAGCGGGGGCTGGTGGTGTAATCCAACTGGCGAGTATATACGTGCGGGGAGCAGTGTTAAGTCATTCTTGACCTCGAACCGAGAGCTTCAACGAAGGCTAGGATGGTCCGAAAAAACTGCACTTCCCTGTGGTAAGTTATTTATGGTGTTTAGAGTCTTGTGTTGACTTGGAAAACCCACAGGAACCGTGAAACTTGAAACAGTCAAGAAACGTGAACCAACTGAGTGGAACTTACCTGTGCGAGAGCCGGAACCCGTTGGTTCAACCTGGCTACAGTGTAAATATGTGAGTGCCCGGACTGGCGACTTATGCAAACCTGGGTTCTGGGTTTTTGTTCAAACGAGCGGTGTGAGTTCAATTCGTTTGAATTCAACCCATCTGATGTGATGTCGGGTTCAGTTGCCTTTGCCATTTCCGGCACGCATTCAAATTATCCTGGCCAGACAAGGGGCGCCATTGACACCAGGCAATGCCATTGTCATTGTTGAACCATTCATCATTTTGGATGTCAAAAACCACCGATTAAATATGCCCCTTCTTGTTCCATCAACCGACGCAACATTGATGGCCGTAAATCCTGAAGTGCGTGCAATTTGTTGGTTCCAGTTCTTGTACTGACAATCCCGGAAGGACATAATGCTACTGTTCAATGTGCAACACGACTGTGTGCACTGCAAATGCAAAGCTGATAGCGTCCGCGTTCAGCAAGAACGCACGGTCACTGATCGAACGGAGCTTCAATTGGTCCATACTCCGGAACAAGTGTTTATCTTGAACATGCTATCTTCAGGATCGAGTTGCGAGTCATCATCGGTTTGCGGCACAGCTTCGGGAGACAGGTCCCGCTAAACGCGCTGCAACTCAAGCCAAAACTCAGGCAACCAAAGCGAAGAACAAAGAGGGTAGACACGTCTTGGCGTCAGCGCAGACCGATAGACAGCGGGCCGAGCTTGCGGCTGTAATGGACGAAGATTAAATGAATTGACTTTGATGTACTTCCGTTTTCGGCAGTTCGCCGAATTGATTTGTGAACCGTCGACAGGGGGAGAGCCGGATCCCTCTGAGAATTATTGAGAAGTTAGATACCACATGCCGTTGTGTGTGGATCCAGGTACCTGCAGTGAGGGTAAGAACCTGTGCTTCAGTGAAGCACTTTGGGTAACTGGAACTTTATGGTGAAATAGATGTAGTGCTCCGTGTGTTTGCAACTCTGAGAGGGATTAAAATTTCAGGGCTATGTAAAATTATCTGGAGTAGACATCAGGATACTGGTAGTGCTAATTGGCCATTAATTTCGGAGTACATTTATTACAGCAGTGATGGCAACTTCAAACTCATCCAGCACAAATTCCCAAGAAGCACCATGGATTCCAGCTCTCATAACCCTCATCGCAGTCTCAAGTCGAGTACGAGCATTGGCTGCCACCCATCTCCATCGCCCAGTCTCCTTGGTAAAAAATGCGAGGGAAACACGGAGCTGGTGCAACTCCTGCCGCAGTTCCTCACCTTCTCGGGTCAATTTTGCAGATTCCCGTTGAGCATTATCACGTTCCTCTTCTAGATCATTGCAGCGAAGGCGAAGAAGGTCAAAGTCCATGTCGTCTATACGGGGAAGACGCAAATTATCAGCGTTTCAGAAGGTAAACATCGGTGCTGCGGCTGACCTCCCCGTATCTTTGTAGTAGGTGTTCCCGCTGGAGTCAAAGACCTGTTTAACAAAGTTGAATCAAGTCAAAGGGATGTAGGAGGCGCTGTCCGCACCCAGGATGTGCCTCCATTTCCAAGCGAGCACGACGCAAAGCTCTCTTTTCTCCAAGATCATAAAGGGACTGGAGTTCAGCATCCACTGCCTCTCTGGTTTCATCACGCTGTGAGTAGCCCGGGATGATCACTTCCTCGTACGGATCGCTCTCGAGTTGTCGATTGGGCAGGAGTTCTTCGTATGGATCGCTTGTGGGGATCACGGACGACATGAGAGAAAATATCTTGATTATGGCATATTACCCGAGAATTCTTCTACGATATTACGGTAAAGTATTTGAGGACATCCTGAAGATATCCTCAGAATACCAAGAAAAAGCTCGGACGAAGCTTGGCTTGCCGACGTCCTCAGAATGTAATACTGTACTATTTCAACCGTAGATTCAGGCGTTGTGACCTGTGACCCATTAGATTCAACTCTCAATAGCTTCAAGGTCGGCTGGGACCTGTGACCGTCATTTTTATCATTCAAAACATTCAACTGATGGAATGTTGAACTTCGTGTAGATTCAACCAATACACCCCACAGTAGGCTTGTGAGGCCCAAAATTGAATCAGAGAGTGCGCAAAGGCAGAGCGAAAGGAGAGAATCCTGCCAGAATTTATGGTGGGTGAGCTATTTTTCTTGTTGGAGAAAAATTTGAATTTTCGTACCCTGGGCGGGGCAAAACGGCCACTAATTCAACCTCCTTGGTGACCTGTGACCTTTATTCAATAGCTTCAATTCACCAAGGGCTGTGACCTGTGACTTGAATCTATGGTTGTAATGGTACAGTAAATCAATGATCTGAAAATGCAGCCGACTGATGTCCGCGGCACATCAATATAAATTGGCGGTGTAGGTGAGGTCCTCGCATGATGTATCCTTCTCCATTTGGGCAGTTGTGCGAGGCCATCAGGACCCAGACTGTTCTTCATGCAGTCTGCCCTCTTGAAGAAACTGAAAACGAAACATGGGAGTTATTCACAGGTCTCGGACCTCAAAGTAACCTCAAAGTGCTCTCTCTAATGGCCTCATACTTCAAATAGGTGCCTATAGAAACATTTTTGTAATTCATTTTTTAAAATTCATTTCTGTGCTGTGGAATATCCGCGGTATGGAATAGCCTTGGGACCTGTCCCGATGGTATTCCATATGAGCAATTCAACTGTATTCAGTTCCGGGCAGCAAAAAATCCTGGTGGCAGCGGTCCGCCGCGGCACTCGTTCAGAATAGCCAAAGACCACCGTGTGAATTCCTATCGATTGGAGGTGTAACATGGACTCTCAGCAATCCGGGGTCAACGGCCGGAAGAGATGCACCGGCGAGCGTTGAGGATTCTATTTGTTGAGGAACGGAGATACAAAACAGACAGAAATGTCGCCCGTGGAATCAAGTTATCCAACAGAGGAGGCAGGCCCAGTAGCGGTGGTCCGCACTCGCTTAATTTTGCGTTCCTGAGAGTTGATCGGCGAGATGCTCGTTCGATTCGAGCCTGGGTCCTGAGAGCACCGTCATCTTGATTTTGTTTGTATTTTATTCTTGATAACATTGAGCCGACCATAACCGGGAAACCAGAAAAGAGACACGCCGGCGGACGCGGGGGATTGAATTGGAGTGAGCGGTGTTGAGCGGAAAAATGGTGAGGGGAAAGTTGCCGCTTGAAACGCGTTATCCAGCAAGTAAGAACTCGTCTTGTGCAGATCTGCGCGCGCGCAAGAGATTAATTTCGCCGTTGAAGTCGAAGCGAGGTCTTCACAAGGGGTCATGCACCAGCAGGAATGAAAAATTAGCGGAAGGGAAGGAGAAAGAGCTTGCACACCAATTGGCCGTCTCCCGAGTGCCGATGAGCGGGGCAGGTACACGCGCGGAGCGGAGAGGCCTGTACAGCTGTCAAAACGGTCGCCAGTAGATATACGGAGACACAACAAAGACGGCGGGTGATTGTACACCCAGGAGTTGGGACTTCCAAGAGAGAAAGGCGGTGGATGCGTGGGAATGCTGCGGACGGCGAGGGGCGAGCTATAGGCGCGCGCAGAAGACCAATGCTAGAGATTGTACTGCGGATCGTCGCTGCGTTGTGGACGGGGAAGATCATAGTCCGAGTCGAAGTGCAGGGCATCCACGACGCTACGGCAAGGTGGCAATTTGAAATAGCGACGGGCTTACAAACGGTGAGGGGGTTATAAACGGCGACAAGAAACTTAAAAAATAAGAGATAAAAGGAGCTTTAAGGAAAGCTGAGGGAAATATAAAGGGAGAGAAAGCTCACGCATACTTATACGTCTCTGTGGCTGACTGTGGACTGGTTCCGCGCCGCTACAACGAAACACGGTCTGACAGGAAGAGCTAGGGTCTCCTGGCGCGATTAAACGTAGGTTTGTATCAAATTTGCAAGCTGGAGCCGCGCTGAGCGTTTCGCGCGTCGGACCGCGATGGTGGTGGGAGGAAAGAAGAAGGACGGGTCAATTGATCCGAGCACCGCCACACGTCTTCTTGCTTCCGCCTCCCACGACCGACTTGCGAATAGAGCGCTTCCGCCACCTAGCCCCGCAGGAATCAAGTTATCGCTCTCTCTCTCTTCTCTCCTGACCCCCACGCCTAGATACTCAACCAAATCTTCTTGTGCCGGTCCTTTCCCGCAGAGTCAGTTTTTTTTGCAGCATTCGGGAAATAATACAGTAATATGCCCGCAGGGCACGCGGTGGTGCGGGCCGCCGATCCGCGGCGGCCTCCGTCGGCAAATCCGCCAATCATCACCGGCAACCGTCATTGGTCACCACTGAGTTGCAGTGCCAGTCAAATCCGCCCAAATCCGGCGGGTCTCAACGGTTCTCGCCGGTCGTAAAGCACCTAAAAGACCGTCCACCACCGCCCACTTCCGCCGAGCTCCAGTGGTTCTCGCCGGCTTCTTTAAGGCCCCAAAACCGCCAACAACCAGCCGAGGCCGCCGATTTTCAGTGGTTCTTGCCGGACAAATGGCATACAAAAGACCGTCCACCACCGCCCAAATCCGCCGGGATCCAGCGGTTCTCGCCGGCTTTCTTAAGCCCAAAAAAACCGCCAACAACCAGCGGAAGCCGCCGGACTTCGGCGGTTGTTACCGAATTTACGACGAGATTTTGACCATTTGTAAGAGTTACTGTAGTAAATATCTATGTCCTAGATACACCCCTACTCATCCATCTCCATCCTATCAATTCCGTTGACTTCATCCCAGAACTCTTGTGTCAGTTGGCGGTTTTTGGCGATAACACGCTTCTCGACCTTCTCCCCGTAAAGCAGCATCAAGACATGAATGTAAAAATCATAGTTGATGTCGGTCATCTGGCGCAACTGAGATTCGAATCCATTGAGCCAGGAATTGAGTTGTTCCGCTGTTTCCGTGTTGAACGCCCGAGTTTGGTGAGAGTTACCGTGATCATCGAGCTCGGTAAGCACCAAGTCAGGCTGGGAACCATCCGTCGGTGCCGGGTTACACCTTGTTCGACACAGAACGTCCGTCGCCTGGTGCCCAATATAATGCCAAGCATCCACGATGAACTTTGTGGAGGTAAGCCAGAGGTCAGTTGCATCCTGTGTAACAATATGCCTGAGCAAATCACAGGCTTTATCGTACACCACAAAGCTCGGGCGTAATTCAGGATAGTCTGCCCAAACTTTGTTGATGAAACTCAAAACCTGTGGGGTACTCTCGGAGCGATAACATTTGCCCCAAGCGATCGGGACGCCACATGCCCATTGGATTGTTTGCAGGCAATAAATCGATTTGGCCTTGAAGGTATGGACCACCTTCTCGCCCGGCGTGTCTCCCAATGCCTGCAGCTGAACTTGAAGGGATGGCCCGCGAAGTTGGTGAGAATGGTCGTCCCCTGCGGCCATCTGCCGCCGTATGACTCTCTGGACACCGGGAAAGGACAGCCGGTGGAAGCGGTCTTCGTATTGCTTGTGCCACGCAATGTGAGTTGGATCATCACAGGTAACTGCGTCCGCGGAAACTATTGGGCGACCGCATGGAATGATCCCGCAAATGGAACGATAGTCCAAGTGGGCCTCGCAAAATCGCCCGTTCTTGAAGTTAACAAGAGGACCTTCACAGTCGTCAAGAGCACATTTCTATAGATAAGTTAATTTCTTTCAAAAAAAAAAACACCGCACTGCAAGACGTACATGATGCTTGAGACTCTTCCCGTCCATTACAGAAAGCCTAGTATATCCACACGGTTGCCCTGGTGCAGGTTTCTCCTGACGAGGGAGAACATGGGGCATATTTGCAGGGAGAGGTTCCTCTTGAATCAGAGCTGGATCGATAGGCTGCAAGTTCGTATTTTAAGGCTCGACGTTTATTGTCAAAAACAGCTTGCTTACCATTTGTGCAACTCCAGGTTCTGAGCCGACGACGCCCGCAGCATCTCCAACATTCACCTCTCCTTCCCTGTATCGTTTCACATGGGTGCAATCCATGCAGCCATGTCACATTGCCCCAGCGATGATTCCGCCATTCTTCCCGACAACCTCTCGGACCTTGGCCGCAAGCACTTGCATTCTGGCATGCGCTTCACATGAAAATCCTACTGTCTTCCCATGAGCGACCAAAAGGCGGCGCGAGAAGTGCTCTATGAAGAGGCGCTGTGATTGGCGGTAGGTAAGGCTTATGTTAATGTCGTTCGTAGTGTCGTTGACCCAGTCTGCGAAATTCGACCAGCCCGAGTGAAAGCGATGCAGAGCATTCTCTTGAGAGAGGGCAATTTTTCGGTGAACCCATACACCGTGTTTTGAAACACGGAGATATTCCGCATCATATTCCAGCTCTTGTGTACGCTTTCGCCCGGGAACCTTCTTCGTTATCGTGTCGGGATAGTAATCTGCTTTACAGGTGCCACACTGGCCCACAAGCAGGTCGGCAGAGACCCATTGCATGGTTGCGGTCAGCATCCAAACCCGTTGTGCTTTCCCTTTGCGGCGGCGGCGCAGAGAAGGAAGCAAATTTCTATCTCCCGGTGGGCAATATTTGCAATTGAGGCGGGAGGTAGCCAAGATTGGACGTGGATGACGAAATAAGAAGGATGCGGGGTCCTTGGTATCGTCGGTTACCCCTAGGAGCGTGTAAAGTCTGTCGAGATCCCGACAAATATAGTCAGAATATTCTTCGGCCATGTCAATTCCAGTTGTCCAGGCCTCCACATTATTCGCTTCTTCGTGGAACGCCTGCTTTAGCAGGACTTGGATGCTTCCCATCCAGCCTGTGCGGGGTGCTTGCCGACGCGCTTCATTCAATTGATTCAAGTGAAGTCGGAGAAGCGGATATAATGAGAGGAGGACGGTGAGTACGTAGAGGGCTTGTTGAACAGCGAGTTCAGGTGGAAAGAAGAGCTCTAGAATCCAGATGAGCTGCTGCACCGAGGCTGCCATTGCAGAGAGGGGTCACGGTCGTCCGAAAGTATTGATGAATTACATTGGGAATAAACATATGATCACAAGTAGAATACATCGAGAGATGCCCAGATATAGAGAAGCAGGGGAGCTGCAGAAAGTTTCATTGCCGAGTTCTTAGACTAGGGTTCCCGGGCCGTTCGACTTTGCATAAATTTGGAATTGGATAAAGAGCTCGACAGCGGACGCAGTCCTGGCTGCGCGACGAGATGTTACATGGAACCCTACTGCCCAACAACATACAGCCGTCAAGGCGGCAAAGAGCAAACCGGGCTTTTGCACTTCCAGCGGAATTTCGACCTTTCTTGAGTTTGGAGTGGGAAGGGACGACTCACTGACCACCAAGGCGGTGGACGCCGCCCTAGCGGTGCCCAGGGCGGGTATACAAGACCCTATTACATAGGAATATGCAGTTGTTAGAGTGGCGAAAGGTTAACTCAACTTGGGGGACTGACGGAGATGTTTCTAACTTTTTGATCTAGAGGGAAAGCCCGACGACAACAAAGGCAGCGAATACTAGCCTAGCGGTGCGGGTAGGGGCCTTATAAGCCCATACTGCATATGCGGCCTTTAGGGTGGCGAAGGCTGTTTGCAACTGCAGGACTCACCTTTTGGAAAATGGCCTTAAATGGCCTACCTGGGCGTGGGCAACCTCTGCGGCGACGAGCCCTGAACTCGTCAGCGCTGATTCTTGCGGGGAAACATGGGGGACATGCTAGAGGGTCCGTAAGTTGAAGAGACCAAGTGCTTCGAGCTGCAGACGGGTGAGATACATCTGCATTTCGAAAAATGGCCATAAATACCCTACCT
Source organism: Mycena metata (assembly GCA_029378385.1). Taxonomy (NCBI): domain Eukaryota; kingdom Fungi; phylum Basidiomycota; class Agaricomycetes; order Agaricales; family Mycenaceae; genus Mycena; species Mycena metata. The sequence goes on along the minus strand of JARKIB010000043.1, from coordinate 164,291 downwards.
CGGTGCAGGGCAGCTCTGCGGCGACGAACGCGGGACTTGTCGGTGTTAATTCTTGCGGGATAACATGGGGGGCGTGCTAGATCATCCGAGCGTCGAAGAGACTGAGCGATTCGACCTGCAGAAGGGTAAGATACACCCGAATTTCAAAAAATGGCTATAAATACCCTATCTCGGTGCAGAGCAGCTCTGCGGCGACGAACGCGGGACTTGTCGGTGTTAATTCTTGCGGGAAAACATTGGGGGCGTGCTAGATCATCCGAGCGTCGAAGAGACTGAGCGATTCGACCTGCAGAAGGGTAAGATACACCCGCATTTCGAAAAATGGCCATAAATGCCCTACCTCGGCGCAGGGCAGCTCTGCGGCGACGAACGCGGGACTTTTCGGCGCTCATTCTTGCGGGGCAACGTGGGGGACATGCTAGAGGGTCCGAGCGTCAAAGAGACTGAGCGATTCGACCTGCAGATGGGTAGGATACACCGCATTTCGAAAAATGGCCATATATGCCCTACCTCGGCGCAAGGCAGCTCTGCGGCGATGAACGCGGGACTTTTCGGTGTTAATTCTTGCATAGGGACGTTAGGGGGATGCTAGAAGGTCGCTGCGTCGAAGAGACCAAGCAAATCCATCAATATCTTGAAGAGCTCAAGTCGGTTTGGGAAGAGATGGTCAGAATCACAACTTTGAGGTTTCTTGGGCGGTCCCTTGAGTTCCAGCGGTAGTACATAGTTGAAGGACGTGTATTACACAGCCTGCAAGGTCAGAATAGTTTCGCGTCGTTGTAGAGTGTCGTCCTGGGCCCAAAAGACATCGGATGTCTCTGTTCCTGACTCTCCCTCTACGAGCTGGGGCTGGGGTTTTGACGGAACCTGGCTTCATAGGAGAGTTTGTAGGGTTGCCTGAGCTTTTCTGGACCTTTTTCTGGGTAGTGGAAGTGGTGAGTGAAGCACAATAAATCAGCCTGAGTCGCCTGGTGGTGGGCTTTACCATCAGGGAGTGATGGTAAAGGGCGACCCCAGTCGATTTGATGGAAGCGACTCGAAGAATTGAGTTCAATCCAAGCTCGCCGGGGACTCTTGAGGGCCAGATGTATCCATATATTGAATGATACTGGGCTGATGAGGAGTTGAATCCAAGTGTATTGCGAAAATAACAGATGCAGAGGGGAATCTGCTACAAGCTGTCGTCCATATCTTCGGACGTCACCTCTTTCCCCTCCTTCAACTTCTGGAGCTTCCTCTCCAAGCGCCGCACCTGCTTGTCCAAGTCCCCTTCACCAGCCGACGACTTCTTCACTTTCTTCTTGGGACGCTTTCCCGAACTCGAGCCCTCTTCCCTGTCATGGGTGTCCTTCCTCTTGGACGCCACACCCTTACGTCCGACCGCCCTCATCTCCTTGGCGTCGTTGATCTCCTCCGTCAGCTCTGCCTTGAAATCCTTGTACGCCATTGGCCCATAATGAGCCTCCAACTCCGCAATCTCTTCCGTCGCGTCCACATCATCGCGGTGCCCGAGCTTGAGATACTTGCTCACGTCGCCGGTGAGCTTGAGACCCTTCCCAATAAGCCCATGAACCTCATTTGTTGATGTTTTGGCCGCCCCGCCACCAGCGGCTATGATCTCCGGTTTGGTGAAGAGTGTGTTGCGGAACTCAGCCCAGTTCGGAACGAGTTTGGCAATCTCCGGGGATGCCTCGTAATCTGGGACGTATTTAGGAACATCGTCGAGCCATTGTAGGTGTACGTACCAGCGGGAATCAGATATCCAGCTCCTCCTGGCTTTTTGAAGGCGCTAAATTTCTGGAAGAATGGATGAAATTGGCGGTAGTTGTGAAGAGCGTCCTCCCCGGTAGTATTTGTACGAGTGGCAAGCTTTTCATCGCACCCGACCATAAGGCGCAGGAGCAGAAAGAACTCGGGGGGGCTGTTCTTGGTGGCCTGCTTCACGGAAGGAGTGGCGGCACTGGCAGCCCTGTCTCTAGCGATCTCCAAGGGACGGTCACTGCCTGCCCCAGTCAGACTTGTTACCGCGGGGACAGGAGCCGAAGTCGAGGCGTTGGCGGGGGCAGACTGCATCTGTCCGTGAATCAGCAGCGGCATTATATTAGACAAAAAATGAGCTGCGTACCGACGGCGACTCATAGAAGAGGTCGCAAATAAAACCTTCCTCGTCTTTCTTCAAGGCCATAGTATGGACTCGCTCGTACGCCAGTGCCTCTGTGTTCTTCTGCAAAAGCTCACTCACTTTGCCAATCGGCATTTTACCAGCATTCACGGTTAATCCGGGACGAGCAATCCTGCCCAATCCGTCATCTCACGGGGGAAGTTAGTGGCGGGGGGTAACTCGAGTAGGAAGAACATACTCTTGATAGGAGAAAGGCGGTTGATAGCTGCTGGAATCAGCTTCCGCAAGTCGGTCTCATACTTGATCGTGCCGCCCGGAATAATGGTGCTCTTAATGGGAAGACCATGGACAAATGTCTCGGACGCTTGGCTCCGGTCGGAAGGATCACTGAATTTGACCAAGACTACAGCTGGGTTATTAAATAGATGAGAAAGTAAAAGGCCAAGACGTACCAGACCCTGTGGTGACCGCAGTCTTGGGCTTCTCATTTTCGTCCTCACTGTGCACTTCCCCCTCCTCCTCCTCCCCCTCCCCCTCGTCCTCCTCCTCGTGGTCACCATCATTGCTGAGGCCGTCGCCGTGTCCGGCATCTTCATCCTCGCTAGTGCTTAAAGCACTCAGGGACGAGCTCTTGCGCTCTGAATATAATTGTAAGATAACCAACCCGAAACAACGACAAATCAACTTGCCTGTCTTGACCTCTAGGTTGGACTGCAAAGCCAGAGGTACAAAACTCGCCGGGGGATCGGTCGTGACCTTTCCCGCAAAAAGCTTGAGGTTTGCGCTAATAAAAATGATATTAGCCCAATGAAGCTTAACATGAATGGAAAGTGAGATACGGAGTCAAAGTCTGAGCAGGTTTACCCTGCTGGGCAAGCTCTTCTGCTGCCTTGTGAGCGCTCGTCCTGTTTTTGTCCTTGCTGTTTTTCCCTCTTTTGGACTGAGACTTGCGGTATTCGTAGAGCGCAGAGAAGCGCGCGTCATTTTCAAGACTGTTGTCCCCCGATTGGAACAAACGGCGCTCAATATTCGCCAGAAGCACCTCTTTAGTGAGCGATTTAGAGTCTGCCCCTTTAAGAGGCAAATCGAGAGCCCCCGAGAGAGCCTGAAGGCGATCCTTCTTCATGTTTTTGTCCACAGCACCGGAAAAGACCTCCTTGGGGGGGGCGGGGGTAGACATGGTCAAGATCCCGAGACAAAAGATGCAGAGTCACGCCATTTGATAGAATTGTAAATTGAGGGGAGCACAGACCAGCGACGACCGCTGAAGGCCAGCGGTGGTCGGCGGATTTCAATAGGGGCTCATCAAATATATACAAAGGCGGCGGAAATCGCCGAGAGCCGCTATCTTATCGCGGTGACCGCCGGCTACCTCTGACCGCCAACGCCCGCCGGCGTCCGTCAGCGACCGTTGCCCTTCCGGGCATATAACTCAAATAATAGTAGGCGGCTAAGACTTCCCTCCGTCGTACTCTTACCCATCCTTCTCCCAGCCCTAGCCGACTCCGCGGGATCTACGCGCCGCTCGCCAAGTCACCCTTTCCTCTGGTCCCGCATTTGGCGTTTGGTGCCGCTCCTCGACCGCCGCCTTGCCGCGCTGCCTCGAGCTCTCGCTATTTGAGTCGGTCGACGCTGTAGAGAAGGTTTCGCAGGATCCCGGGGCCAGGTGCGTGTTACTGTATCCCAAAATCTCGTCTCATTACCATCCGTTTACCTAGATATCATTAACCTCTACCTTTGTTCTGCATTCCCAATTCCCCTCGAACATTCGCTTGTGAGTGGATTCTCGAGATTCATAACCATTCTTGTGCAGCGCGAAACATACTTGAAGGCGTGCTCAACCTAAGTACCGTCAAAGCGGGGCACGCGACGATGTGCGACACTGCATCCAAGTGCTCTTACTCACCGAGTGGGTCGGGATTAAATTAGCGATGGAAAAGTTCGGTTCGGTTCAGGTTCGGGGTACTTTTGCCCGAACCTTGAACCTGAACTTCGGTTCAGGTTCAGAGATTTGCTGAACCTTGAACTGAACCTCAGGTTCAGGTTCGGTTCAGGTTCGAACCCGTTCGAACTTTTTTTTTCTTCTCACCATAGAATAACCTCAACTTCACCCTGACATCAATTGGTTGTGAGTTTAGGGTGCTTCTGTGAGTATGCAGGTATGTTCCCCACAATTTCCGCGTCCCCTAATGGTGTTCATACATTATTTTCGCTTTGCGGGGCTCACCGGGTAGGCCATCAGATCGATATCAAACGAGAAATTGCTCTTCAAACCCCTCCAAACCACCACCATCACCACTGGAAAGCTTGAAGTGTGTGTCAGCTAGGTGTAACTGAATTTTCGCAAGGTGAATTCAGCGAAAAGTCACCCAAATAAGCCCGAAATGAGCGACCAGAGGTACTTGCGGTTCAAGGTTCGGTTCGGTTTAGCGGTACTTGGGACTTGCCCGAACCCTGAACCGAACCTCAAGTTCAGGTTCGGGCATTTGGTTGAACCTGAACCTGAACTTCGGGTTCAGTTCGGTTCAGTTCGAGTTCGAACCGATAGGTCGAACCGAACTTTTCCAACACTAGATTAAATTGAATTCATATAGGTAAATCGACAAGAACTAAATAAACAAGAATGGAGACAGGACCTAGGAAACCCACTCAATTTGATCCTGCGCCTCCTCGAAGGGGATCTTGTGCTCCCATTTTCCCTGCCAGACAGTCGCCTTCGGGACATACTGCTTGTCCCTCTCTGCGCCATTGCCATACGTTCCCGCCATCCTCATCTGCACCGTGCGGTGAACCCTGATTTTACGCCCATGCGTACTCGCTGCAGGTGGAATCGAGCGTCCCGCACCGTGATGGGGCTGCCGGATGGTCGTGAACGTGGACGTGGCGGCGTCATATACCGACCGCTTCGTGGCGAGCGTCTCCAACAACTGCCACATCGCGGATTTCAGGACTAACTGGTCGTACAGCGGTGCAAGTGCGTCGTCTCTGTCGAGCTCTTCCTCAGTCTTGTTCGGGAGCGTAAGTTCCTTGCCCTCAGGCTTGCGCTGCTTTTTACCAGGTAAGAAACTCTTCGCCCATGGTCCCCACCCCATAGCCTCGATCACTGGGATGGTTTGGCCGCCCTGGGCGCTTACTGCATCCACATGCGGCCGCGGGCGCACCTCGGGATACAGATGTGACGGCTCGATCCCGAGCTTCGCCACTTCTGTGGCGGAGAAAATTATCCCCGTGCGCGCCTTGAAGCATTCGCGGATCATCCAGCGCATCGGGATGTGCGAGAGGTTTGGGCGAGTCCCTTTCAGCACGGAGCCACCGCCAACATCTAAACACAAAAACAAGTCAATTGTGGACTGTGTAGATACGATGCAATATTGACGCACCACAATGGCACCCGGCGAACCACACCTCCTGGACATCGGTAGTAACTGAAGGACCATTCGCATTGGCCCCGTTCGGCGCTGCGTCAGCGCCTGGAAGCTGATTCTTGGGCCTGCTCCACATATTCTGCTTGAACTTTGCCCTGCGCTCGTCGAGCGCGACGGCGTGTCTGAACGTACGCACGATGCCATTGGTAGCGGTATACGCGAGCTTAATGGGGTCCACCATGCCTACGGAGTTGACCGAGTCCCTGCGAAAGAAGATGAAATCAAATTTTGGTAGGAAGACAAGGTCAGCCCGACGGACCAGCACCCCAAGAACTCGACAAGCGGCTTCTTGACTTTGTGCTTCGGCGCGGTTTTAAATTCTCCCCACACGTTAAAGAGAGTGGTGAACTCGGCCTCCCGCTTTTCGGGGTCCTCATTGAGTCGGCTGTGCTTCTCGTATAACTCGTATGCGTTCTCGGTGAACGCGGGGTCCGAGAGGCCCATGGCGTTAAGCATCCCCGCCAGCCTAGCGAGATATAACCTCCTATCAATGTAAACAAAGGGAATTGTAAGCTTACGCTCTGGCGGAGTACGCGCCGCGCGAAAAGCCAAAGATGCAAATCCTATCGTGGTCTCGGTAGTTTTCTGCCAACCACTTATATGCCTCTACAGAAGGAGATATGGATCAGTAATTCAAGGCTAAGGGTACGAAGACGCACTGATAATATGGGTTTCAAACGAATTCGCTACCGCGCGGTCAACCTTCTGCAATACATTCAATAAGGAATCACCGAGAGAATGAGTTGGGAGTAACATACATTCTTAATGAGGGTGGTATAGTCCTTTGTTAAATCTGCACCGATCCCCTCCTAGTTCGTTGTGAGTTAGTCGGCGTTCAGCGCACATTTAACTTGAAGCTGAACGTACAAAGTATCGGACCAGCTGCTTGGAATTGCCATTGTCCCCCTCCCAATTGTACAGTATTTTGCGCAATATCGCGACGTTGGTGGGCTACACAGAATATTTATATTAGCATGGGATTGATAGTTAGATTCAGACTCGGCCGTCCTTACATCTTCGTCCTCTCTGCGCCGTTCGAGTTCAATAAGTAATCCAATCTGCCTTAATATCAGTGCTGGAACGTACGAGTCCCCTGTCCCGTCCAGAAGCACAATTAAAGTGCGGTACTTGACATCCTTCGGTCGCTCGGGGATGTATTGCGGGGTGTCCATGTGAAAGAAAGTGGCTCAAAAAGTATTTGGAGAAGTAAAGAGAATGGGAAATGTAATGGTCGATCCACCGAGTGGGCGTGCTTTATATCCTACGGCCAAGCTCCGTTTGTTGTCGCCGAGTCGCGGGCTTTAGTCCCTCCGGACCTGGGACCTGGGACCTGACATTGACATCCTTCGCGACTTGGCGATAAATGCAATACCCGACGCCAGCGGGACGGGCGAGTATATACGAGAACACTGGGAGTGGATCTTTTGATCAGAATCCATCATTCGGCATCCAAGGATCAATATCGGCACTCGCACTCCGCTAACGGTGTTTTGAGGCAGGCATGCTAAAGTGTACACTGGGGGACGGTAGTCCCCCCGAGCCCCCTCCTTTGGCTTGACGGCACGTTCAAAAGTTTATTTTCGGCCGTTTCGTTCTCTTTTTGACCTTTTTTTTCGTTGTTTACGGGCGCCGGCCCGGACGGCTGGGGTTCTAACCCCCAGACCCCGACCGCTGCGCGGGGCTGACGCTCGCCGCGGAGGTCCACTGTGTGGTGCTCTTACTCGCGGCGGGGCCCACTAACTGGGGCTCTCCCGAGTTTTGCCAGGGTTTAATACATTTTTTGCTGCTTGTTCGGCCCTTTCGGCGATGTTGATCTAGTGATGGCCGTAATGCGTAAGTTCCACTCTCCGTGGTTATCGCAGAGCGAGTCCGACTGATAGGCGTTTAGCCGACGTTGAGCGACGTTGGGCGAGGCTTAGCCGAGTCCCACCAACGCCGAGTAACGACGAGAACTAACGCCGAGTCCCCCGTTCTCGTCGTTACTCGTGACGGGCGCAACCATTCGCGCCGGCGCTCGAGGCTACCCGCCGGCGGGAATAAAACACGAATTTTTGACCGCACCCATTTCCTTGTGATAAAACTCACTCGACTCCCCGGGGCCATAACTTAAGTCGAGCGAAAACCCACCTAATTAGCTCGCAGACAGTTGTTATGTCACCGTACGACATGCCTTTCATTCCAGTTGTCCGGGAATAGACGGTGTTGTTTCAAGTTCACTGAATGGTTCCATTCACTTGAATCTAATTATGTGCGGTTACAATTCCGAAGAAACAGAAAACAAACCGGACTACGGCAGTCGGCCTCAGAATATTTCGGGTTCACTTGGACTTGAACTTGATGGGACGGTGTCTTCGCTTCAACGGGAATTTATACCGTGAGCTTCCAGCGAACCACAGGGACTGGACCAGGACTGAAGGAAACGAATTAATCACTCACCTGAAGTCTGGCGTACCATTGATTCAAGCTGGCAGTGCAATATCGGCACCGTTAGGTGAGGTTCAATAGATTGGTCTTCTCCCCGAAAGATTGATTTCGCTAGCCGGTACAAGGAACTCGGGGAAACGGCGACATCCAACGAACTCTCCGAGTATTTCTGCATTACACGTGTTCCCGGAACCTTTAGACGGCGTGGACCCGCTCCAGTGGGTGGTATAGTTGGCGGCAACAGTTTCTCAACATCTACCGCTTGGTTTGTAACGTCATGCGCGTTCCTGGTATTTTGTTTCGACCATGTGCGATAGATATATCCGGAATTCGCAGCTCACCGTTGGCAAGATACCCGACCTATGTGAATCGCCGTGGCCGAATGTGAGTAAACCGCGCCGGTGAGAGAGGGAGGACGAAGTGTGCGACAAGCTGAACGATCCGGGCGGCCCCCGAATGGATGGAACGCTCACACACACATCCAGAAGTCTAAACGTCAAGCGAGGACCGAGGAGGTTGCGTCGTAAACAGATGAGAGGTGGAACTTGTTGTCGCAGGGAAATGTTAAAGAATTATGACACGGCCGGCGCCAGAGAATCTCAGCGCGCTGACGACGCAAAGCCTTATATTGTGGCCGGGGGAGAACATTATGCGCACCGGCGGCGGAAGAAAGGACTCATGAAGACGCACCTTATCCGGTCCCGCTCCTCCGCTAGCTGGGCCGAAACCGACTGCGACACTAATTCCAATCAAGAGATGGGAGAAAGAAGGCAAGTAAGGCGCGGGATACAACGATAAATTCTCTTAACGTACCTACGAAACGGCTTAACCGCCAGACTGGTGGGCATTTTTAATGCGTGCGGAACGGCTTTGATCAAGTTGCCCGAGTTTGATAGACCTGGATGGATGGTGAATGCGTGTGTTACCAACGTGAGACGCGTTAACTAATCCCGCGAATACTGTACAAGAATTTGAAGAACTGGACTTGGTGGAATTAGTACACGAGCCTGAAAAACCTTAACCCAACGAATTCGACGCCTGTCAAAGTCAGTTAATGGGTGCGCCGTGTAACGACCGGTAAACAGGGGTTGCTGCCCCGGTAATCCCCCCGGTCATTTCTATTCTTTTTTTTCAGCCATGGCGGTTGCGATTCGAGAAGAAAGGTGAATCACGTACCGCGGCATAGCAGTATTTCCTCCAGTATCGCCCTCGTTGCATTGGACCCCATGGGATCTGCGGCGCGCGATGAGGCAGTCGTTACGAGTCAACATAAGAATAGAGATGGTGGAGGGATCCAAAGGTGCGGCCGCGCGTCTCTTCAGATTTTCGTACAACCAAGAGACCATCGTTCGAGCCAGTGAGCGAGACTGGGAGTGGATTCACGCGCGGTGAGTTCTAGATGTGGGAGACTACAACAGGTCCACTCAGATCTCAGAGAACGACTCGGAGAAAGCAGTGCGATGGGCAAACCGATGTGGGACGCGTGGTGGTGGTAAGCAAGAGGGTTTCCGGATCATTATTCCGTCGTCCGATCACGGAGACGCTCTGGCGGGCCGGCCTTTCTTTTCCTTTCTCCCACACCGACTCCCGACTTTCGCAGACGAGGACCTCCCTCAGGTGCGCGATCGCCCGAAGCTTCTCCCTCACGTTGTTTCGCACCTTGCCCGCAACGACTTGTCTTTCCAGAGGTACTGTACCATTTTATTCAATTCGAATGGTCTGTGACCCGTGACCCAGATGTTCGAACTTTGGTTTTCGAATATGGGGTCGGCAGACCGTGACTCACAAAAAAAGTTCGAAGTTGCGCCAAAAATGGCCGGGAGTCTCGCAAAAGTCGTAGGAAATTCCGATTTTGAGCGTCAAACGCCCCGAGATATCTGATACACAACCGATACGCCGGTGTTCCGAACACCGAATGCGGTAAATTGCATCACTGATTTACGGCAGCCTTTTTTTTGCACGAATCCCGCCGCGATGAGTGGCCTTCCCGACGCACTCCGAATCCCCGATGGGCCAGAAAAGCGGAGGCAAACTCACACGTCAGAAATTGGCAATTTGCCAAGTCGTGGGATCTCCGCGGCGTTTTCAACTGCACACAGCGTGCCCGCGCGAAAATTGAGGTTTTAGAGCACTTTTGGGCCATTTTGTGACTTGGATTTCAACATTCGAATATCCTCTCGATGACCCGTGACAGGCTCGAAAATTTTCGAATATTTGGGCCCCCGTGACGCGTGACATTCGAATTGAATAAAATGGTACAGTATACGCGCGCGTTACCGCCCTATGTTAACACACTCGTTCAAGTTCATTGATGGACTCTGGCTGGCTTGTCCCCAAAAACCAGAACGGACCTCTAAACTCTAGAGGACATCTCCCGGCTCTTCTCTGCATTAACTTGTTGCTGACACTCGTACATGGATCTCCCCACCGGTGGTATCCTTCTCCTCCGCGCCACGGGACAACCTCGAAGCCGCGCGCAATAGATGGAAGGTGCTATGGTCCGTCTCCACTCCCTCATTCCGCTCCCCATCCCAGCTCGATACTCGGGGCCGCGCTCGCGCAACGCGCGGCATATCTTCCTCCGTATCCAGAACGCCTCGCCCTCATCTTCTCCAGTCCTCAAACTTTCGATCTGTGCTGATCCTCGTTTTCACAGCGCCGCTATTTATGTCTAGTCCTCGCGTACCACGGGCTGCGCCGCTCGCAGTGCGCCAGTGCCGCCTTTTTATATCCTTCTGCCGTCTGTCTCGCCTGGGTGGCGATTCCACCAGCCTCACATCTACCCGCGCTGTTCTCGGCTTTCTCTCTCAATGCTGTCTAGGCGCCACGCCTCCGTCGAGGAACTCGCCCGCACTTTGCATACGAGAGCAACCTTTCTCCATCAAGCCCTACGTGCGGTGCCCAATTCAGCCCTGTCCTAGGTTGTCCAAGAACGGACGACGCGGACGACGCGGACGAGAGGGATGCGGATATACGTGGAAGAGGGGGGTGGAAGGGTGAGTCTTCACTTCCATGGTTCCTATTTTCCATTCGTGGACGGGACGTAGATGAATGCGCCGGGCACTGTCGGCGGGGCGTTGCAGAGGGTGGCGACGAACGTTGGACGTTCGCATCTGATATCCAATATCACTCATGCGCACCGCACCCACCGGTATTGAGAGTGAAAGTGCGGAGGAGAGGAGCATTGGGTCCACTCTTGCGCGGCATCATGCGATGCGGGTGCGCATGTATTCGGGAGGGGACGGCGGTGGGGACGAAGGGGAGGCAATGATTCAGTTAGTATCGACGCCTGTCATGCAGCTGCTCCTCTTTCCAGCACAGTAGGCGGATGCGCGGTCTCTTCATCGTGCCGGCACATCTGCGTTCGCTGACTGTCCGCGGCGGGGATTACGAGCGCCGCTACGGTTTCGTCTCCCACAGATATTTAGGGCGCGTGGTGTTGCGCTCGTTGGCGTTCGCGTACGCTAACATCCGTGCGCTATGCGTGCCGGGCGGGAGTACCAGTGCAAATACGTGCTTTCGTCCGTGTACTATTACCTGTTTTTCTTCTTCTCCTTCTCTACCTCTCTATAATTCTTCCCCGGGCTGACGCTCGTACTCAAAGCTATATGGGCGCCTCGGACGTCTGACAAGCACGATTTCGAGACCCAAGTGTACATCGAGTGCAACACGCCTCGAAATCACCGTACGTCTTCCTTCATTTATTTTCCGCTCTACTTCTATTCGTTGCATTTCATGGACGGTGCAGCGGCGCGGGGGTGCCGGTGGTTCGCGTCGTGTCATGTACGTCGCCCTCGCCGTGAGAGCCGCACAGTCGTACTCACACGAAAGCAGTCTTTGCGCCCGGGGGCTATGTTATCAACGGAGCAAAAGGAAAAGTGGGGCGAACGCGGGTGAACGGCGCTCGCTCACGAATCATCGGTAAGAGGTCTTCCTGCTGTGCACGTTCGCAGAATCACGCAGACTAACAGAATTTGCAAGGAGAGTAGATTTCGAGGGCGCACGCGTTTCGGGGAAGGAAAGAGCTCGGGGGAGCTTGTGTTTGGCGCTGCACTCGAGAAAGAAGAAAGGCGAACGGAGAAACGTACGTACTTACTGCAGTTCCTTCAGGAAAATGCCTACCCCTTCTCCTATTAATTTCACCGAGTCGTGCTGCGTATGCATTTCAGTTACGAGGACGTAGCTCAGGAGGGCGTTCCGGGGTAAGGAACTCGCTTCAACCTCTTCCATTCATGTTCGATCCTGCCACTTTTCGTCAATCGAGCCGTCATCTGGATTTCCTATCGGCGTGAACAAACAGGTTTCGCAATCCCATGTGGCAAGCCCCGTCACTTTCCTCTCCTTTTCCTATTTACGAAAGGCGGTTCTGTCGCATCTCAATTAAATTTACAGTAAAAGTCCCCGTCTTCGCCGTTTTTTGGACTCCGGGGGCATGCATGACGGATGCGCTTGGAGGTGATGGCACAAGCAGGACTTGGATTCTATACAAAGGTACATTGTTGTGAACCGTTAATCACTTCTTCCTTGATCAAACTTGACATTCTACACCTGTTGCAATCTTTCAGAAAACAACACCTGCGTGGCGATGTTGCGAAAAGGAAGCTTGAGAGGACTTGGCGTGGGAGTTGTGGGACAAGTGGCTGCTGGGAGAGGGAGGTTTTTTGGGAAGTGAGCCGGGTACGCCCTCGCCGACGCTCGCGTTCCGTGATAATTGACATCGACGTAGTTGTTCGCCCTGAACCGGACAGATGTCGATGAACCGGACGTACATTGCATTCAGGTTTTCAAATTCTTGCAGTCCTGCCGCACCAAGCACACTATAAAGCCCTCATTTTCGCCCCAATGTCGGCAAACACCATGTTCTTTCCGCAACTTGTCTGTGTAGGCTGGTCCTTCGTTCACTTACCACTGTTCTGACTTGCTGTTGGTCCGCAGGCACTTATGTCGGTCGGCATGGCCCTCGGCGGATTAGGCATCACCCCCCCCCCCCCCCCCCCCCCCCCCGGTTGCCAACACGATTGTTCCGGTGGAGTTTGCCGGCAACGCAGCGGCGATCCAGGCGCCGGCGTTCGGCGAAGACACACGGATCTACTACCAGGCGAACGTGAGCGGCGGCATCCTCGAGCTTGCTGTCAGCGGCCCGGCCACTGTCGGCAAGGCATTCTCCATTCAGACACTCGTCCCGGCTGAGCAAGTCCAGCCCCACACCCTCATCGCTGCGGTCATAACCGACGGTGTTGACTTTACTGGCGTGCGCTTTTCCTTTCGCGCTGTAGTACGTGGTCAGCTTACCCATGCGCCGCCAGACACACATCTACTTTGTCTCCCCCGACAATATCCTCAGCGAGTACATCAACCCGGGTGGCGCGTGGATTGGTGGACCAACCTGCACAACGTGCATTGACGGAAATCGTTTCGCGGTGCAGCCGGGTAACAGTGTTTTGTACGCCCTTGCGAACAATGGGCCAAGCGAGCCGGCATTTATCCGAGTGGGCTTCGTCAGTGCCGGTGCGCCCGGGGCACTCAGCGAGGCGGTCTTCACGACTGCCAACGGGTGGACACTCGTGCAAGGGTGCCATAAAAAGTAACTTATGAAAACTAACTTATCCAGCCATAAGTTAACTTGGCCTAACTTATGGCTGGGTAAGTTACTTCAGCAAGTAAAGTTAAGTAAAAGTACAAGTTTTTGATGCCATCTGATCCTATAAGTTACTTGTGTTGATCTAACTTGGCGGGTAAGTTAATAACAAGTAACTTATGCAAACTTTGACTTACAGCTGTTTGCAAATTTAATGGCACTACCCCTATTTTTAGAAGAAAGAGCATTTTGAACCCTACCGGGTTTTCAGCTCATTACTCCCTCGTTTTTGAACGGATTGACATGATTTTGGGTGGTTTGGAGAGCGAGGAAGCGTTATTTTTCTACACGTGATTTCATGTAAGCCATATTACATGAGAGATTTATGCATGGCCCCTTAACCTGGTGCTTCCTAAAGTCATTTAACAAGCCTATTGAAGCTTGAGTTGTAGGTAGAAACCCTACCTTATTTGGAAGCCTGCTAAGGATTAACCTTGTGAGGTTCTTCTGTGATCCGGCCTGCAGCCGGCACTTTCACGGAGCAGGTGTGATCGGCGGTAGTGTCGGCGGCGCCGGCATCTCGGCTATTTTTTTTTTTAACAAAAAAAAAGCTAGATGATGTGCAGGATAGGTTGAATTTGAGTAGACACACACCAAATCTAATTAAGCCTCTGCAACGGTGGGTTGGTTCACGTCGCAAGATTACTCGAGTACAAGGCCAGGTGAAGCCGAGCGGACGAGATATCGGCATCGCACGGCCCGTCGATGTTCAACCGCGTGAACCAGTTGAAGCGGCTGATGAGCAGACTGAGCCTCGTCACGACTTTGCATCAATCATGGGAGCACTGATATCCGTGGAGCAGGAGTAGAAGAGCAACAGTACATGTACCCAGGAGCCATGCGGTGTCACTCCGGCCTGCAGGTGAAATGATCTGCAGTCCTTAAGCCAACACTTGCGCGCAGTTGGTTCAGCGACTCAAAGTCTGTCTGTTGAGGTAGGTCCCCCCCATCCCGGAGAGCACACCCGTAAAAACCTGGGTTCCTGGACAGAATTCTATTTTTAGGTGGGGTTTCTGTGTCCAACCCGGGTTTCTGGCCAGAAATATCCCCAGATCATGGTGAAAATCAGGAAGCAGTTGAGGCTTTGAGGACCACAGTACAGAAATCTTTCATGTAATATAGCTTACATGACATCACGTGCAGAAAAAATAAAAACACGTTTTCACGGACTTACTATATCGCGCTGGGAACCTGGCCACACTAGGAACCTGGCCATAGGCCAACTGTAGGACTTGAGAGTGGGTAATATATTCCTTTTGTATTTCCACAGTGGAATATGAACTATTGTGCACCTTGAGAACAAATTACAACCCAAAGTGATAAGTTGATCCAAAGCTGTGCCCAGATTGATTGCGATCCGGAGGGTGAGAACGTCAATTTGATAACGCCGAGCAACCGTCTCGCCCGTTTCTCGACCAATACACAATGGATCCGGGACTTTGGGGGCTTGTTATTTTGGCATGAAGTGAGGCTTCCTCTTAAGTATGCAGGACTTGGTGAATACCTCGATTTACATCCCCAAATTCAGCAACACGCCGGGAACAGGAATTCAATATTTGCCAAGTGAGATTCGAGATAGCAAAGCACCGTTGCAGAGGACAATTCCAAGGCCCTGTAGTATACATAATTATGTCCCAATCTTTCATATCCTCAATAGCGCACGACCTGAACGCCCCTCTATCCCTCCCGATACGAGCACCGAAAGAAAATCACGCATTTGACCCCGAACAAAAGATCAAACGTCGGGTTCTCGACATGATACCTCTAATGTGGATATATGTCTCCAGATTGGTCCATTGGGTTCCAATACACCCAAGTATGAGTTATTTTGACCCACAATTCGTTACAACTCGCGTACCAACCTGATTTAGGTGAAAGTACGCATCCCGCGGCTAAGGCCTGGTTATTTTCTCTCCGCTACCCCACTTGTGGATGCTCAAATGTATACTATAAGTGCCAAAGATACACCATATAGATCCCATGTACACTGCAGACAATGGTCCGGACCCTCATTTGTCGCGAACCATGAGCTTTCGAGGGTGGCCAGGTTCCCTGTCAATTGCCTTTTTGGGGAATCGTTGAAAACTAAATTCGTGGAGCACGCAAAGCGGCACCAAAATTATTGCAAATATGCTCAATCTCCTCGCAAGATCCGCGCCTATCGCCTCAGGCCCACGGACCTGCCAGAATTCCCCAGAGCACATCGGAATTACGGCCAAATGCCTTAGGTGGCCAGGTTCCCGGCGGGAAATAGTATGCAAACGGCTGTAATGTAATTAAAGTTCTAATTAAAGTAAAGTGCTTTTAACGGGATCGAACTCACGACCTGGCGGGTTCGGACAAACTGATGTAGCGGGTCGACACCTTCATTATTCTTCAGGTCCCACTATTATCACATCTTCAACCTGCAGTTCAGACACATAATGAATATCGCCTTCTTCTACCCTCCTATATCAGCACCGAGAGGTGACAACAACGGCAACAAGGTTTTGCATTATCTCGTCCGCTCACATTTACTCACATCCCCCGAATATCTCTAGGACACGATAGACGATGATAGCAGACCTAAGAACGACGTCGGTGACACCCCTACCTCCACCAGCGCCCATCCCACGAATTCTGAGCATCACGGCAGCGGCAGCGGAGCGATGATCGGCAAGCTTGAGCAGAAGTTGGGTGCCTTGGTGGGGAGTGATGTAAGACTGGGATGTTTTTATCGCCGTCGTATAATACTTAGTTGGCCACAGGGGCTCAAGGTCAAGGGACTACAGAAAGAACATGAAGCCCATGCTGCGAAAGTGCAAAACAAGGAAGGCGTCGAGGCGGAGGGAGCCGATGTGGATATGGGTTACCGTGCGAAGGCCACACAGACTCCTCGGCAACCAGCATCTGGCTGGGCAGGGCAGCCCTGCTGGGGCCCGCCAAGGCTGGGTCATACCAAACAATTACCAGTGAAGATAATTTACTGCCTGTATTCGGTTTTCCGTTGCATTTCGGATTGTATTAATAATTGAATTGGTTCGGAGCATCGGATACACCTAACATTCACGCGAGCCCGTCATGAGGTTTTTCACCGATTTTTGGCACAGCCAAAAACTTTGAATTAAAGGGCAAGACCCATAGCAATTGAAAGCCCCCCTTCCCCGCTCTCTGACCCACCTAGAATTATGTAAATGGGTTCAGAAACGAGGGAATAATGAGCTAAAAACCCGGTAGGGTTCAAATTGCTCTTTCTTCTAAAAATAGGGGTTGTGTCATTACTTGTTCAAAGAGCTGTAAGCGGCCAGAGGCCACTGATTACTTACCTTCCTATTCGTGTTACCCCTATGATAGCCTATAATTACGCTGTATGTCTTACGTATATGTTATATAAGGACGGTGGATAGGTCGGAAACATTGAATTTGTTGGATTGAAGTTGGTGCAGAGGTCCTCTATAAGGAACAAGCGCAAGCTACAATCAATCGACCCACGTTCGATTGCCCCTTCAAGAAAAAAAAAAGAGTTTTTTCTGTGTGGTGCGCACATTGGAGCAACATTTTTTGCCAAAAATATTAGGTTCAAGCGGAAAAGCACATTTCAAGGCATTCAAGTGTCAAGAAATTTGTGAAAAGGCTGAGGCACTGATGCCAGAGCCCCAAACACTCATAGAGCTCAATTCCGAATGGGTTCAAGTTCCTGACCTGCTGCTGTCAGCTGGGCTGCCCTACCATGCACAACGCACAATAATCCATGCGCTGAGTCCCTCAAGTCGGGGTCGATAATGACAGAAATCCCTCCGCTCATTGGAAGCGCAGAGAAGAAGATTGACGAGTCTTTAGGTTCATGGAATACTTTTGTGAGAATGTAAATAGTTGCTGAGATCGGGCCCTCCCGGGGATCCCATTGCTCACAGCAGCCCAGGCTGCCCAGCGCGGCTTGCGCAAAACAAGAAAGGTATGTGAGGTGTATTTACTAGTACTGTACCATTTCGACCAAGTGTTCATCAATTTCGGAATTTTCACCCACCGAGATGGCCGATAAATTCTCTTTTGATTTAAGGTGATTTTTAAAGGGCTCAGAAAAACTGGGTATCACGCGTCACCTGAACACTTGGTCGAAATGGTACAGTATTTCGCGTTATGCATTGTAACGTGACCTGAGCGCGACCACACTCACGAAATTAGTCCGGGTTGAAATCCTTCCAACTGAAGTATGACCTCCAGGATGCTTAAAAGGCTCGTTTAATGGCCAATGGTACATGGTATTGTGACATTAATTAGCCAATTCCTTGAGTATAAGTCGAACTCGGGGATTCAGCCCTAGTCCATACGTACGTCCGTAGTTTTGAAATAAATCCACATTTACCTGTGCAGCAAAAATTGGAGCTGTGTCCGGCCTTGGACTAATGAATTGAATCGAAGTCTTACCTGAAGGCTTCTTTGGATCAAGGGTTCGAACGACGCGGGAAAGGGTTGTAAAAATGCCGTCAGCTTAAATTCAACGTACTACACAGAATGACCATGTATCTCGGCTTCGTTGCATCCAGAGAAGCCGACGCCAAATGTGCGTTCACGGGCAGACCGACTGTGAAAATTCAAGTTGTGAGTACGTTGATGGGCGCGAGGCAATACGTTCTAGATAAATTCCGTGTCGAAGTCATGATTCGAGATGCAAAATATAATTTGGGCGTGCCGACAATGTGCCGAGTCTCAGTTTTTTAGTGATATATGTAAACCCCACCTCACTCCCTTCACACAATGTTGAGGTTTACGCTAACAGTCTCAACGAAGGGAATATTCTCGCCTGCCTGAACACAAATCAATGGTGAGTTGATTGTTCAAGACCTTTCCTTGAGAAACTCACCCCAATATCGAAAAAATGCACAACAGTGAGCTCCACAGGTCCAGGAGTAGAAAATGGGGATGGGAAGGTAAAGCTTTGGTAGAAATTGGGTTGGCCGGGAATGCTCGGCGTGTGGAGGGTCGGGGTGTATGGCCCGTTGTATAGCAGTTGCGCTCCTAGGCCGCAGCCTTCGTCTACGTCGCAGAGCTTATATCCGATTGCAACGGAGACTTCTTTTGAGGCAGAGAGGGTATCCTAAACGTCATATGTCAACCGTGTGTATCTGAGGGCAAGGAGACTAGCGCGCACCGGGCGCTCGATTTGAACTGTCAAGTTGGTGGACGTGAGCGGGATATTAGCACCGGGGTGAGGCGCATCCACGACGATGCTTTGTGCCAAAGCGGAAGTCGCGAGGAAGACGGTCATTGCGAGAGATTTGAGGAGATGCATTGCGCAGCGGGAGTACTGAAGGTGGTGGTGGAAAACGGTGCTGGTCTGGTGGCCACGGCTCTTCTACCTCGTATTTATGCGGTGCGTCGGAGGGCAACCTGGCCGGGTTGAAGCCGGCCTCGACTTGACCGTGAGCGAAGTATAGCACGACGCGCCGCGGTGAGACCGCACTCCGACATAACCGGAGGGTGAACACTGGTCCTTGAACACCGGAAACATCGGAGAATTGAGTGGTTCATTCCCGAATCGGCACCTAAGGCCCCGAGAACGGACCGATTTGTCCAACAGTCGAGGTTGTTGAGCTCTAAAATCGAGTTTTATGGCGGCAATATATTACTAGTAGTTATTTTTTTAAATCCTGGTTGATCCCATTTTGGGACCGTTACAGCACAATATGTATCCTCAAAAGGGGCTATCGGAACCAATTGCTTGAATGTGTACTTGCCTCAACTTTCCCTTGAGATCCTATGCGCCCTCCGAATGGCCTCCCATTAATATTCGTAGATCAGAGTGGACCAAACGGCCCGAAACGTCGGCGTCTGAAAGTTCCTTATCAAAGATTGTTTTAATTTAGGGCGGGGTCGAAGTACAGCCGTGCCCTTGGGTGAAAGATGTCCCTGACGCAAATAATCAACAATTATTGCCCAGAGTATATAAGGCATGATGTTCAGGTATTATTCTTCACGAACTCAGTTCCCCCCAATTCCAATCGACCATGCGATTCACGGCTCCTCTTGCTTTACTCGTTACTAGCGCTGGTCTTGTCCGCGCTCTTGACAACTTCCTTCTCTATAATCTTCCTCCTCAAGTCAATCTGACCCAATTCACTACCGCGTACGTGTAAGAGCGGGGAACTCATTAGCGCGGTTCTAACAAGGGTGCAAATAGTTTCGACAGTGTCTGCACCATTTGGCCGGTTGCCATCGCGAATGGTCAGACTCTTTTTGGTGCTCTAGCTGAGCCCCCAATCCATAATGTTGACCCTCCTAACTGTACGTCCCCTCCGCCTTACTGCGCCTAACTTCAGCTAGGAACTGACTCGTCTTTCCTCTCTTTTTTTTTCGTTCCAGCTGTCAGAGTTACATGCGTAAGTACCAAAGTTTTCCCAAGTCCGAACCGAAACTAGATCTGACTGTTACGCAGACATGGATCGATGCAACTACGGAATTCCAGTATGCTGCAGATATAGCGGGCGAGTTGGGGGCAACTCCCTTTAGCTGAGATTGAACAACGCACTTGCGAAAGGGACGCAGCTCTCGAGTTGGCCAAGATAGTCCCTGGCTTCTTGCATACTTAG
This sequence comes from Mycena metata, assembly GCA_029378385.1. Lineage (NCBI taxonomy): Eukaryota > Fungi > Basidiomycota > Agaricomycetes > Agaricales > Mycenaceae > Mycena > Mycena metata. The sequence continues at coordinate 144,113 of JARKIB010000043.1, read as the reverse complement.
AACAGTCTTTTTCGACGATAGTGGTTGTAATCTTTGAACCATATCTCGGTCCGTTCACGTGTTTGCCAGGCGAGATCCTGGCCTTCTGCATCGAAACCCTTTGAACTGGCCCATGACTGTAATGTCAACGATGGGCGCACCGCTCTTCCTGATCAGTTTGGTTGATCCAAAAGTGGGGAACGGATCTGGGTTCAATCAAGCGTCGCGGTTCTCAGTGGTGAGTTGGAAAGAAACGCAGAACGGTTCGATTGTGTGGAGGCGCATCGACGTAATTGTCAGTATATAGATGTTTTCTCATCATCCCGAGTACATACTTCTTTGATACTTGATCTGTGTATATCTAGCCGTTGTGCGATAGTATAGCGATCAATCTATCATCTTATCTTTTACCCCCGCATCTTTTGTGCCCTCTCTGTACTCCTTCACCGCACTTGAGTAGCTTTGCGTCCTCTGCGAGCTCCACTGGCTTCTAGCCACACCGGCATATTTTCTGATAGTAATATTGAAACGAGAACATCAATCGCCCCCGTGCGCAGGGAGACAGCGACAGCAAGCTATGGATCAACGCGCCGTACATGTGGAGACAAACAGGGACTGACACTTCTACTTTGAATTTCTCGCAGCATTCGATGTAGTCGACCCGCGCGCGTGATGCAACTGGTGGTGAAGCAGGGAGTGGGCGGAGAATGATAGAGTCCAGTAACTTGGATTTGAAGCAGCTCTCCATACGCTGGGAAGACGGGCGAGCTGAGACGGGCGAGCTAGGGCGGCACAGCATGTGTGCGGTGTGCTAAACAATGGGAAGGAAGTCGGGGCAGAGGTTGAGGGGGAGGTGGGAGAGAGAGCAAGGCGGGGAGCGAGGAAGGGTGAGGTTCCTTAGAGGAGGTCGTCGTCGACGCGTGGGTGGCCGGATTTGGAAAGAGGTGCCGGCGAGTGAGAGCGGGGTGAGGTGGTGAGGCCGCAATAGGTCGGGCGGGTGGTCGGCGATGCGGTGGCGAGTGCAAAGAAGGTGCTTAAACAGTGGAGGGAATGCCCGAGGGTAAGGTTAGCTGAGCTGGATATTGCAGCGAAATTTGAGCTCCTTGATTGGGATGAATTAGAATCTATGTGGTGCTCACAATCTGACGGGTGAATTGAGGAACCAGATTTCAACCCCGCTTTTGTTCCTTTTGCAGCTGCTAGCAAGGCCGGAAAATGCGGGCCCGTTGGACTTGCATCGAGCCTTGAGGTCGAGTGGAAAGCAGACCCGAAAGAGGGCAAGAGAAGAGGGTTGTGTACGAGGAAGTGCGATGCATGGCCATGGTTGACGAGAAAACAGACGTGGTAGGTAGTGCCGTTTACTACGGTCAGGAAGCCACATCTGCATGTTCTGAAAGGGAAATCAGCCTGGTATGCGGAGAAGTGAAACGACAAAAGGCCTACGGCAAGTGAAGGCCATCCAATCGATACTCAGCTTAAGCTTGTGTCTCGTAAATTTTCAATCCCTGACGCCGGGCCCGCAGTATAAGGAACAGGGAGAACAGGACGAGGAAAGTTATCACTGTATCAAGACATTGCGCGTGGAGCTTACTCTTTGCGAAATCAGAGTCGTGATCAGTGAAGGCGATGAATTGAAGGTATCACACATCGCGCAACTGCCCAGTTAATGTGAAGGGAGGCAGAGATTACGGTCCAAAACAATTAAACAAACTCGTGGCGTCGAGGTCGTGGACGAGGAAGCGTGAAAGACAGTACATCTATGGATGCGAGCGTCAGTGAGGAAGTTTGAGACAATTTGACGGAAGGGGGTAAGTGGCGGGGGGGCGTGAGGAAAGGTAAACTCGAGGGAGAATAACAAAGAAAGCAACCAAAAAGCAACTGTGCGCACTCCACCTCAGAGACACAATAATCGTCGTTCACAAAGATCGCTCGCGCCGCCCGACGCCATGATATCATGGTAGGCAGTTCGTACACCGGAATACACAGCGGTGGATACATTTCGCGCGTATACTTGTAATTTCGTTTGAACCTGGGAGCCTGAAGGGACGGGATGAGGAAAGTAGACAATAGAGGAACTAGGGCCCGAGAACGCGCGGCGTGCACAGATAGACGGGCAGGCGGCGAAGGCGCCGAGCAGCGGGTGGGTATATACAAAGGCGGATTGAGGAGGTGACGGTGTTCGGCAGGAGCTGGGCGCGAGGTGGGGTCACCCGTCGGGACAGGCCGTTGGCTGGGGCCAAGCTGGGGCGTTGTCGTTTGGGAAGAGTCACGAGTGACGTGGCGGGCTGATGGCGTTGATCCGTCGGCCTTATTCGGCGGTATCCATGCTACTGAAGCTGGAGAGTTATCTATACATGGATGGAAAATGGCTATGCGTCGACGCTGTTCACGCGCGGGAAGCATTCTCACATTATTCTCTGATCCTTGTTGTTGATTCGCTGCGCCATGAAGCCCTTCGTCCGCAATATATATATTTCCAGTGTGCCCTATATAAGATGAACTGTGTTTAGGGAAAATCAAAAAATCAAAAGAATGGAAACACAGGGCACAGCGTGGAAACCGCGAAGGTGCAGTTGGTATCAGGAAATCGGGCGCCTCGAGAAACCCCTCCGAAATTTTCGGGCACCGCCCAATTTCTGTACATCTTCAATGCCGGGAACAATGGACACAGTGTATGGTTCAGGGAAGTTGGGTTGGAGGATCTATCTCACAAATATCTACTGGCAGTCTCCTGGTTGTAATTGCGATGGCGGAGCCGCGCGTTCGGCGCGCCTGAGTTTGCACCTCCTCTATGCCTGCTCTCCCGCATCGTACTATTCGGCATTCCGGACAGGACGGATCTCTATGCAATATTTTTGTGTAAGTTTTGTCAGCTGAAATCGCGTACAACGGATTGAAGATGATGAAAGACGGATGGTATTCACTTCCGCCGAGTTCACCACAAGGAGGCTCAGAACCGGACCCGAGCTAATTGGGAATGTACCAGGCAATAATTGTACCCATAGTAAAGCCTCTATGACTACCAGAGAGTAAGGTTTGTAGAATGAACCGTGAGAGCAGTCATTTGATGCGATCAATATTGGCTATTTTATGCGGGTTTTGCTTTGATCCTCCAGGCATTCAAAATATCCATATTCAAATCTATGCCAGTGTTTAAGGATCTTAGGAAAAAACTCGAGAATCATCAGTGCACAGCGCAAACCTCATCCCCGGAAATTCAGCGGGGTTCCTCAATAGACAAATGGAATATTTGCCTGGTCAGTGGGGGTCTCCCATTGGAATAATCCATCAAATACTGAACTATTGTGACCAAATATTCACCGATTTCTTTTTTTTTTGTCGTCTCCGAGATGACCGAAAATTTGCCTTTTGAATCAAGGCGATTCTTTTGACACTTCTTTCGACTGAACTCTCGCGATAATTCGCGTAGTAGTGATCTAGATTCCTACAGACCGAGCGCTGCTGCTGCAGGTGCCGAAATGGGAGAGGATAACTTGATAAAAGCTGGAGTTCCATACGGTAATTATGCATAATATCATTTCCTCCCTAGACAACCTCCCGACAATAAATACAGAACAAGGATTGACCGTTAAGTTCATAACCGTTCAAATCGATGATTCCAATCCTCCCTCTCATTCTCTGGCATGACAGCCGAAAGCCAAACTTGAGAACTACGTGGTTTCTGTCAGTATCAACTTGGCCAATCATATCAAATATGAACCACATTGCCGCACGCGCATCCAGCCTCACTGAGAATATACTCTTCAGCAACCTCATAGATTGGACAGAGGTAGATTCACCTTTACAAGCAATGCGCACAACAAGTACTCAGCTCGCCATTGCAGCAAGCAGCACACCGAGGAAGTCTCTTTTCCAAGAGCTCCGGATTATTAGAGGGCGTAGAGGTGACCGAGGCGGCCAGGACGGCAACAGCAATGAGGGTTGTGAAGATAGAGAAGTGCATCTGCGGTGTGAATTGACTTGCTAAGCATTAGGACGTTTTATACCTTGCGCTCTCCCGGTAGGAGCCGACTTTAATTTCCACGTTCAGGGCTGGATGACACTGGGCGTTGTTCAAGGGTCTTTGGGCGCCGTAAAACCCCGGTATCAACGTAATTCGACGCCACATAATCGCCACTCATTACAGATAGGCCCACCACGGAGCATCGAAGCGGGAAAATCGGAGGGGAGATTATACTTAGGTACTCCCTGCTAACGGTTTGCCCCCTCCGCTGTGCTTTACATGTAACATGGGTACTGCTCAGGCGAACCTCTAACCAAAACCCTGGCCATCCCAACCTCCAACCCGGACCACTAACGCCAATACTCAAGTGGTCATTCCGAATTTCAATGAGTAATTGAATGGGGGCTGACCTATGAATAGAGGTGCCAACGTTAACCATTTGTTGACCTATTGGGGACTAGTTCGGATTGACTGTACTACGGGCGCAAATGTGCTGCCAGATCGCTCTCTTTTGTCTTGTGCCGGCGCTTCTTGTATGTTGTTCGTCTGCCCCAGTACAAGCGACTTTGTTTACAAAACTCTCAGCACAAGACTTTCTTGAGGGTATGGGGCTTCCTAGGATAGTAAATTGTGCCCCTCCCCAGCTTGACTAGCGGTGGCACGAGGTTGTTTGCAGTGACGTGACATTGACGCAGCACCAGCGCCCCTAACATGGCGTGGCATTTACGAGAATCAAGATCGCACCTGGTCAACGGTTACCTTGCATCGCTAGCACGATGGTGCAGTGCAAAAATTCCCACAGTTCCAACGTCGACTGGGAGTCAGCTGTGTGGAGATTATGCGCAACCATGAAAATATGATCGTTCCGGGGGAGTTGCCGGTTCCGCAAAAGGTGGAGTTGAAACCCTAGAATATGCTCCGTTATACTGTGCCGCCTCCGCCGAGGTTGTTGCACTCGGATCGGCTTTTCTGGTTGAACGCTGTCCGCCGTGTCATTGATGAAGTTGATTGAATTTAGCGTCAAGTCTATGGTTTATCTCGTATCGCTTCGTATTAACCCGGCGTCCTTGCACAAGCATCAGCTATTTGACAAAAATCTTGTCCCCTTTTGGCCCTTGTGAGCTTGCCGGCAAGCTCGCAAGGTCAAAAGGGTGAAAAAATATACTTGGAAAATGCAAAGTAGGATTGGATAAGTAGCTTGAATGTTAACAGACACCTAACTCTCCAGGTAAATAGATAGCTTGGTACGGTGATCAAACCCAAATGCAAAATAAATGCATTGTTTCTGGGTCGAACTGGCGACCTTGTGGAATCAACCTCTAACTTTTTGTGACCGACTATGTCGGCCCGGAAGTGCCTTTGAATCGTTCGCGACTCGGGCATGGAATGGAAGGGGACGCAGGAAGGCGGAAGCCGGAATACCCTCACGTAACCACTAGAAGTATAAACGTTCCTCCAAATAAAAAATAAAATAAAAAAACCTCTAACTTTGTGGTCTTGCCGTCTTACAGTCTTTTTGGCCTTTTTTGGCCTTGTACAAGGTCACAAGAGGTTTGTCAAAAGTCTGATGAATCCCGCTTAACTATAGAATTAACTTTATCCCGCTCTAACCTCATTTTCCTTCCACGAAGCAATCGTGTATCAAGGAATATGTAACTACTATTCGAAAGCAGCGGTAAGCAATTTGTCAAAAACCGGGGATCCGACGCCAGCTATCAGGGGAAACATCAGGGGGATAGGGTGATTTAACTGTGCGGACTCACTGAGTGCATCCCATCCTTTCATCGCATCAAACGCAACCTACGATGATTTTCAAAGCAGATCAGATAGACTGCGCGAAATTGGCTGAAGAGCTCACCGATGATGCGGGGCATAAAAGACCAGAGTTGTAGCCTTCATTAATATCCCTGAATGCTTCTGAATTATAAATCCAGGGATTCAGGAAACCCAAAACGGGCTTTCCGGCGGCAAGGAGTCGATCGTTGATCAGAGCGATGATTGACGCAAAGATCGGGGACGAGAAACTCGTTCCTCCCGTGACCCCGGTCATACTCCCATTCACATAGGGTAAACCCCACCCTTGAATACCGACATCAGGGTACCCACGTCCCGATTTATTGAACGTCCCTGCAAAATCCGGGGGAATTGTTTTCAGGAAACTGTCCACCGCGTGGTTCTGGTACCAGGGTCTTGGAAATATATCTGGGAACCCGCCGCCTGTCAGTTTGGTGGCTACCTCTGGGTTAAACAGCGGAACGTAGGGACAGGACGCAGGGAAGACTGGGAAGAAAACATTGCTCTCGCAAGAGCCGGGACTGTCATGACTGCCACGCACACCGCCCTATAACAAAACTCTAAGGTGGGTCGATTAAATCTGAAGAGCGGGCTAACTCACGTCTCCTGAAGCAAACAGAACAGAAATTCCCCGTGCGCCTAGGGCTATGTAGCTATCACAAATCTTCCTGTAAAATATTCGGTGAACGGGAAGCTTCTTGAACCTATTAAATACCGACTTGGCAACAGAGTTTTCAAACTGGTTCTCCATGGGTACATAAGAGGTTGTCACTACAGTAAGGCCGTCGCAAAATCCGAGAGATCAGTTTCTGGGGGTCCCCCAACAGAGAGGAACTCAACGGGCACCGCCGTCCCGAGACCTATCTATTATAATCCAATAGTTTTGGCTGGATCACGCGACATGAATTCCTTTGCGGGTGGGATGCGGCCGAGTCTGCGCGCGCGCATGCAGGTAGCTTCCAGATCCGAGTGACCGTTGGGCGCGCGGGGACGCGAGCCGATTGCACCACCTGCAGAAGTGGAGGCAGACCGGCGCCAAACCCTAGAAGTAAAATTAAAGGGACATCGCGATCAACTTCCACGTATGACCGCCGGGTCCAGCGCGAGGTTTCTGGAACGCCCGGGGAGGGATGAGACACACGATGGAAGATAGGCGAGGACACTAATCCCCGCACCGTGCGCATATTAAAAGAAGAGAAAAAGGTCTAGCGCCGACGGGAAGGGCGAGGACGAACGCAATTGATGGGGGAGCAGGAAGAGAGTAAGGCAAGAAGGAGTGCACAAAAAAAGGATGGAGGTCGTTGTACTACTATGCGTCTCGAAGGTGATCGCATTGAAGGTGATCCCGGCGACAACGGCGCAGGTGTAACGTAAATGGCTGGTAAACCGCCCTCCCAAAAACCCGCTCCAAAACAGCGCAGAAGGGAAAAGGTACTTAGAATGTAAATGAGGGGATACATCAGCCTTTTCACAGATTTCTTGGCTCTGGAATGCCCTTGAATGTGCTTTTCCACCTGAACCCAATATTTTTGGCAAAAAAAGTTACTCCAATTTGCATGAAAACGACGGTGCACTTCACAGAAAAAAACTTTTTTTTACTTGTGCGGGATTCGAACCTGGCTTGATTGCTTGTAGCTTGCGCACTTGATTACCCAATTCAAGCAAGATCAAGGACATTCAAGTGAGTTCAAGGAATCTGTAGAAAGTCTGATGTACAGTCGACCCACGAGGGCGCCGCAGGGCCCTAAAGGCGTGGTGCGCGGGAAGCAATGAGGACGGTCAAGGGCAGCGCTGCTCGTGCGCCCGATGGAGCGGGGAAGGACTAGAGTCCACGCCCAGACGGTGCCGAGCGTGCGGAAGTTGCCAGTAGCGCTCCCGATACCGCGCGTGTAGTAGCATCCGAGTCGTGGCGGTGTTGCAGAGCGGGAGCAGCTAGAAGCGGTGCACGCGTCGCGTACTACGTACCGTGACAATCGGCGTCCACAGGTTCAGGAGGGCCAACGTGGCCGCGCATACTAGATTCGCTTCAAAGCGACGGCGCAGCCACAAATTATCGGACTGCATGCACCTTCTTGATGATGGTCGCGAGGATGCATAGGGACTTCAACTCGTTTAAGGAAGGGAAGTGGCGATGGGACCGGTCAACGAGAGAACGTGAGACGAAAGAGGACGGCATGCGTACAGATTGCGCGAGCGGGTGTCGAGGCCGAGACCAAACCACGGGTCGAGACCGCGCCGGGACGGAAAACGGCGTGGATGGCATTAATTCCGCTCTCGTTTATTCCGTTTGGGAAACGGTAAAAATGAGAACAGGAAGCCCACAAGGTCACCAGTGATATCGAAAACAGCAGGAAGGGATGTACACGCACAGGCGCCTCGGACGAAAAACAGTTACCGGGAGCGCGAGAACGGACGCTGCAGCACCTATGTACGGGGACTGGAACGGCGGGATGCACGCGGAATTAGCGCAAGAAAAAGACAGGCGCCAACCCGCGACGCACTTTAAACACACTGGCTTCGTTCCCCTACCCCACCTGCTCAGCAGTACGACTCGGACAGAAAGTCCGAGACCTAGAAAACGAGAGAGGATTCAGGTGAGTCGTGACCAATGTACGGAACATTGGGGAGCGTATGCGCACCTGGAGTCATGACCTACGGTCGTGGCCGTCAAATACGCGGTGGCGGGAGAGAAGTGCAATGCGTGCCGATGACGCGTATGTGCGGTGGGAGACTCTGTGAAGCTAGAATGTTCGAAAGGCTGGAGAGATACGTAGAATGTCGCGGAATATCAGAGGATTTACCTACCTTCCCTGCAGAGTATCAGCTAGTTTTGTGTCGTTGGGACAAGATCGTATACCCCTCGCGTCGGAGACACCCATTCCACGGCCCCTTGTGGGAGCTTTGAGAATACGACACCTATACTGGGAGGTTGGAAAAGAACATGCCAGAGTCTTGGTGCAAGCGGACGACGGGCAAACGCGGCGACTAGGGCAGATGGTGGCAGGAGGGAACAAAAGTACGGCATTGGTGGCTATGTTGATCGCGGATCAACCGCTCTTGCCTCCCGCCCTCACCATCCTGTTTCACAACTGGCCGTCCTCTCACAGGGCTGGGGCCTAAAAAAAGACGGGAATTAAGTTAGTTTTTTTACTCAAAATATCTTGATAAGATTACTCCGGCCGAAAACCTGATTTGATACCTTAGGTTTAAGAGCCGGGGAAATCTCATCGGTAATGCAATCTTTTGGGGTCCATTTAAACCTCCACTAAACCTCAAGTATACACTGGATGACTTCCCATAAGGATAGAATATCTTTTCGAGGGTTTTCCGAGCTTACTTGAGGGTGCCAGTGATGGTGGCCAAGTTTAGAATATTCTACCTACGCGCCAAAAGCTAACTCTTCACACGAATAAAATCACAAGATGAGTTCAGCCATTTTAGAAGAAGACCGGCCGGAATGGGCTCCGAGACGCGACGAGAGCCCACTGATTTTTTCATGGGGCAAATCGGCCACTTGGACGTTGAAGACAACGGCGGGAAGCATCGTCGCGCTGCCAAACACTTTATTCATCTTTATTCTAATCTGGAGAGGGGGGGGGTACCCCTCTCCAGATTATAGTAGATTCGAATAGATTCGAATAAATCCTTACCGCTTTTGTGTCCCCCGAAGTGATGGGGTCCTGACAGCTGCCTCGGCATCGCTGCCGGAAATGCCAAAAAATACAAAAGAAAAACATCTACTCTTATGGGAAGTCAACCACTCTGGTTTTCTAGCGCACTAAATTTAATTACATTATTTGAGTAAAAAAACTAACTTAATTCCCACTTTTTTTTACGCCCCACCCCGGTGTGAGGAAATCAAGACCACTGGTGAGGCTGTACCAGGTACTGGCAGGGGGGCTAAAAAAAGGGGGGAATTAAGTTAGTTTTTTTCCTCCAAATATCGTAATAAGTTTACCGTGGTTGAAACTTTGAGTTTGTATTCGAGGTTTAGTGGGGGGGTTAAATGGCCCCTGAAACATTAGATTACGAGTTAGATTTCGTGAGCCCTTAAACCCGAAGGATCAGATCGGGTTTCGGCCGGCGTAAACTTATCAGGATATTTTGAGTAAAAAAACTAACTTAATTCCCCGCTTTTTTTAGGGCCCAGCCCTGTGTCTGGACCTATCGCCCCAAAACCGGTCTCTGACCTCTTTTTACGTCTGGAAAATCTCTCTGCGGTTCGTGTGTACGATGGTTCAAGGAAATGCTCGCCCTTCACTGGTTGGGAGATTCAAGTTTTTCAGCACAATTTATGGTGAAAAATATTGTTTGTGTTTCAGACATTTTTCACTGAAAAAGTAGGTGAAAAACTCAAATCATTTTTACCATTTTTTGAGCTTGAGGTGAAAAATTCAAAAGAAAGGCAAAAAGTGGTGAAAAATATCTAAATTTTTCACCTCTTTTTTCACTGAAAAATGTCTGAAAACCCAATGACATTTTTCACTGTAGATTGTGTTGAAAATTTTGAATCTCCCGACCAGTGCTTGGAATTGCAATAGTTTTTGCCAACGAGTTTCCGACTCTGCAGGCTCCAGTTTACTCCCGGGCTTCTTTTCGTTCCGGGCTCCGGAACTAGAGTCAATCGCGCGTTCAGTAACTCTGCACCGCTACGCTAACACCGAAGTTCCGCCTAACACCACTCGGGCGACTACGCCGCTGTTTGTTCTCTATCCTTCATGGCCCTTGCACGACACCTCCGCGCCTTATTTTCCTGAAGTCCGATGCTGTCGACAACTTTCCGGAGAAGCGCACGTGGCAACGCAACCGACAACATCTCGTCGACTCTCAAGAGGGTTGACGCAGGAAATCTTTGTCTCCCTGGTGGACTCGATCGGTGTTCCAGCCGACCCTCCTTTTTTAGTCTTCCCCGGCGGAAATCGGCAACGAAAAAGGTGTCGGCTTTTAACTGGCGTACGCACCCACCCCGAGTCGAACGGGAAGCTCTCCTAAGTCCTTTCCCCACATCCTATCGTGCGCAGAGGCACGCCGTGTGCTCAGGTGCCGTCTTTTACCTTGCCCCGTTCCTCGTTTGTGTGCGAAATTAACGCCGCTCGGAGTATCAGACGAGTCTCAGGCCCGACAGCCCACATGCCACTCTTTCTGCTGGTGAGAGTTCTTCGTTCTCCTCTTGACTCCATGGTAATTCGATCCAGTGATTCCCCGCGTATGTTGAAACACGGCAGAACTGAAATCAACCAAACAAGCTGTTCTCCCCAACCCGAACGGACCCAGCCCGAGTCGAACGGGAAAGCTGCCGGAATTCAGACAACGCACATTGTCATGCGCAGCGGCACGCCGTGTGCTCCAGGTGCGGTTTTTACTTGCCCTGTTCCCCGTTTTGTACTCGAAATTAACGCACCTGGGAGATGAGTACTCGATGAGTCCCGGGTATGACGTGCAACCCAAGAATTATTTCTTCTGGTTAGTCTTTTGTCCTCCTCTTGTCTCCCTCCGGTAATTCGATGCAATGTCCGCCGCGCATATCGCAACACAACAGAACTTGCAATCGAGCAAAAAAGCTTTTCTACACAAACTGCACACACCCAGCCCGAGTCGAACGGGAAGTCTACTAGAAAGGCCTCGTCTGGTTTTTCCTATTGTCTGTAAATGCACGCCGTGTGCTCTAGGTGCCGTTTTTACTTACCCGCTTCCCCGTTCTACGTGCCAAATCAACGCTGCTCGGAGTCACAGATGAGTTTTGGGGCCGATATCCCACCTGTCACTTTTTCTCCTGCTGAGTGTGTTTCGTCCTCCTCTTGTCTTCCCCTGGTAATTGGATGAAGTGATTTGCTGCACAGATCGAAACACAACCAAACTGACCCTGACCAAAAAGGCACTTCCGCAAAGCTAACGCACCCAGTCCGAGTCGAACGGGAAGTCTACTAGAAGGCTTTACGTGCTTTTCCCATTGTCCGCTGATGCACGCCGTGTGCTCCAGGTCCCGTTTCGTACTCGAAGTTAATGTAACGCACCTCGGAGATGAGTCTCGGGTGCAACCGTCTCGGGTGCAACCCAGCAATTATTGTGCGTGGCGAGTTCCTCTTGACGCCCTCCGGTAATTGGATGAAGTGATTTGCTGCATAGATCGAAATGCCTTGCCATTCGTACTTGGACCTTCGATTTCCGGCCGCCTCGCAAACACTTGATGCGTATTTGTTACTCGCCGTAGGTCTCGAATACTGCGACACGCGTGCACCACACCGATTAGGTACTGCGTTCCGGCCACCGCCCTTGCGACATTAATGCGCCGTTTTCGTTCCTCGAACACAGACGACAAAAACAACATCCATGGCGTACAAACCTGGCCCGAGTCGAACGGGCGTCTCCGCGCAAACCCACAGGCTTACCATCCGACGGTGCGCGGATGCGCACCGTCTGCAAAGAGGTTCTGTACACTCACTTCGTTCTACTGCCAGGTTCGGATCTGTCCGGTACTCGGCGTTCTCATTGCTTGATCTTCATTTGGCAATCTTAGTTCCTCGCGTCTCTTCTTTTCATCTGGGCACATGAGGGCCAACATGATGTGCTCCGGTACTGCCTTCCTATAACTCCCTCGCCCTGTTCGTGTCCTTTACTTACTCCCGGGCGCATCTTTCCAGCATCCCCTCGATCATCCGCGTATAGCTTTGTTTCGCTGCAATCAATCCGCACCAATCCTTCTTCGGGCTCATCCTTGTGTGTCATGTCGGCCTGTGCCATCTGTAACAATCTCCCTTAAAATTGGCGCCCCTCCGCTCTCCCTGTCGACGCGCTCTTGCTTTGGCCACTGGTTGCGGCCGAGCTTGAGAGAGCTGTGTGGCTCACGACGGTTCAACTCTGTCTTGTTTGATACCTTGGGTGGATTTAATGTCGGCGGTCACCCAACCAAGTGAGTGGTGGTTCAGCCCAAGTACCGTTTGGTTTTCGATAAATGGATCTGACGAGAATTATTTGCCAGAGAAGTTTCACGCAAGTTTCAACACTACTTATCGCAATAATACAGTGAAGGTGATTGAGTGAGGTAGTTTCTTACTTATCGGCTTCGACTTCCGGGGGCAGGGCAATGTTGTAAGTGCGTCTACCAAAACTTGGTCACCTAATAATCCCACATAACGTCACAAATTAGACGTGTCATATAGCCCAATATGGCAAGTCTAAGGAGAGGCCTGAAAAGTCGCATAGGGCTACGCGCTATAAACCGCGCTATACCTCGCTATAAATGCGCACTATACCGTGCTATATCTATGGGGCGGCGACTTAAGGCTTTTGAGGAGCTATGTGGCGGTGCCTGTCGTGCCGCCATCAGGCCCATCATCGGGTCATCACCCCCGCCCATCATTGCGCCCTTCGCCGCCGCTGTCGGGTGGGAAAATTGAGGTAAAATACCAATAAAATACATGATAAATATAAGATAAATAAATGCATCCCAATGAGCCTAAAGCGCCATTGCGCGCCACACCACCCTGCCCAGTGCGCCCATCGTGATCCCAGACGTCGGCGCACCTCAGTGGTGTGTGCTCTAAAATCCACGAGAAAATATTTATTGAATTAGGTGTGAATAGATAACCTCAGATCACCCAAAGTGCACATGCAGCCCCGCCCTACCCGATGCACCAATCCAGACCGCCGTTGATGAGACAGAAATGTGGTTGTGTGACCGTGACACCACGTGTTGGATCACACCACGTGACCCCAGAGCGAGCTCAGCCCATCCTTTCTTCCACCACCACCACCTCCTCCCCAGCCTTGCATCCAGCCTTGCCACTCTCTTCTATGCCTTTCTCCTGCTTGTTGTAGCTGGCCTCCTGTAGCTTCTCCCCCCTCTCAGTCCTCTGAAGAACATCTTTTGGTATTGAGTGGCAAGGAGGCATCATGTTGAATGGGTAGGTCATATTCTCACCTTTTTGGCTCTTCATCCTTCTTTCCTTCTACTTCCACCCCAATAAACCGCCAGAGACGCAGAGATCCGACCCTGGAACTTGGCCAACTCTGCGTATGGGTTTTTTTTTCCTTTCTTTTTTCTTCTCCTCCAATAAACCGCCAGAGGTGCAGAGATCCGACCCTGGAACTTGGCCAACTCTGCGTATGGGATTTCCCTTTCCTTTATTTTTCTTCTCCCCAATAATCACCAGAGATGAAGAGATTCGACCCTGACATCGCGTTAAAGTCCTACCTTCCTGTCACCACCACTATCTCTCTCTGTACCTCTCACAACACATCTGTCATGTCCTCTCTGAGCCTCAATCATCACCCTGCTGTACTTACTGGCCTCCCCGTCTTCTTAAGGCTCTCGTAGCCACTTATTCCTATGTGGATGGCATAGATTTGTCTTCCCTGTTCAGGCTAGTCCGTTACTCTTTCCCTCCTCCCTTTTGGCTTCCCCTTCCTTCATTTATTCCCTTCTCCTCCTACTCGAACCCCAATAAACCACCAGAGAGACTGAGATCCGAACTTGGAACTGCGGCAGACTCTGTGTATGGGGTTCATTTTTCTTGCTTCATCATTTTCTTCCTTTCCTATCCCAAATTATCTTGCTCATTTACCAATCAATCATCCTACACCATCTGTCAAAGGCCATTGCTGAACCTGACTCATGGAATTCAACACCTTTACCGCCGACGGTATGAATATATCTTCCCTCCAACTTGAACTGCAACCCCACTCCTTCTCCCCAATTCTTTTGCTTTTCCACTTCCACCGGTATTCCTCTGTTCCCCTCCTTTGCTATATGTCCTTTGTCTTGCCTCCGAATCACCAATACATCTGGATAGACTCAGGATCAACGAATTTGAGCAGACGAGAGCAGGACAAAGAAGATGGAGTGTAGATAGACAGCCATATATCTTGAGTCCTCCTCTCTAGTTGTCCTTGTGAATGTACCCAATTTCCTCCTCACGGATGTTGAGGCTGAAATTGCATGCCCGAAGTATGGCCGAGGCTTCGGCCGATGAGTTCGGACACCGGCCCGATCAACAGAGAAAATATTTTTGTGAGGCTCAAGCCTGGGCAATATGGGCCCTGTTTTTTTTCGAGCACTGTTAGAGCATGTAAGTACAATACTGGAAATAATTGAGTCCAGCTAAGATGTACATGAAATGAAATTAATGTTTTGAGCAAAGTGTCGCGAACTCGTCAAGCTTTCGGGTGCTTGAGCATATTTACAGTACAAACTTGGTTCGCCTTTTGTCTTCGTCCTTGCATCTGACACAAAATTCGGAAAATCTTGGAATGATTGATTATCTAGAGCTACTATAGGTGCCCAAGGCATGTACCTTCTCAAGAGAAGGCCAGAAAGCAATACAAGAGCGAGAAATATAATTTTGTTAGTGCACACTGATGTGTTCGAAAATTTGAGTCCTAAGTCAACCTCTTGAATGGTGGTATGAAATTTGTGAGGTGATATGTATATCCTTGTGTTCACTCTTCTACCAATGCAGTGGATCGAGATTGTGACCCATAATTGCAAGTTCACTACATTAAAGGAGGTCGGTGTTTACTTCATTCTTGCTTTCTCTTCGCTGAAAGACCTTAGAATGATTTTCAAGAACTGCTTACTGATATCCGGGCTATCGGCCACACTTCAACAGTACTAGGAATCACACAATGTCGTAATTGGTGGACACATCAAATCTAGTGATCTGTCGGAAATTGGCCACATTTTGACTCAGTCCCTTGCCTTGGGCATAAGCAGACACAACAGAAAGGTTATATTCATGCTATATTGCCTGGTAAAAATACAACTACATAGAGGACAGTGGTCAACAAGGCCCCCGCAAAGAATGTATTACCCGAGCTTGCAGAGAAGAGTGGCGGAAATTTTCAAATCTGGATACTTGATGAGAGGGCATAAATAGTCAGCCAGTGCCTCGGTGGATGCATTCATGAGCAAGATGTGAGCTGAGAGACAGCCAGAAGTAGTAAGCTCAGTTGAAAGGAGTAAGGAAAATCCCAATAACTTGGCAAGCAAGGATTTGGGTGAGGGTGGAACACTGCACAGATGGCAACGGCAGAGGTAGGAGAGGGTCCAAGTAGTCAGGGTGGGTTGAGCTCACAGGGGTAACATAAGGGCAGTGGGGTACTAAGGAGGGCCTGGGTCGCGGCACGCACCGCACAAACTACGTGGATGGAGAGGACTGCTGCGTGAAGTAATCCTGGAAAGGTCCAGGGAAAGGTGAGGGAGAAAAAAATTCAAGCCCAGTGGGAGACATTGAACCCGTTATACAAAGCAATGGCCAATTTAAATTTGATTGTCACCAGAAATATGTTTCAAACTGTCGTTATTTATCTCTATTTTCTTGCTGTTTTCCACTGACAACAGTGGTGGGACAATGGGCGTGCAGGGCAGTGTATGGCCATTGAGGTAATTGGGTGTCCCCCATTTATGACCGATTTAATGGCTATTATCTCGTGGATTTGGGACCAACCGTTAGGTGAGCATGTTGGGCGCGCGGGGCAGTGTATGGCCCTTGAGGTAATTGGGTGTCACCCATTTATGACCGATTTAATGGACATTATCTTGTGAATTTGGGACCAACCGTTAGGTGAGCATGTTGGGCACGCTGGGCGGGGCGGGGCGGGGTGTGATGGCACCTTGAGTATTCTGGGATTACCCATTTACACCTGATTTAATGGTTATTTTTCCGTGGATTTTAGACCAGTGGTTCGGTGAGCACGCCAACGTCGGGGATCACGATGGGCGGGACAGGGGGGCCACGTGATGGCGCGTTGGGTGATCTGAGGTTGTCTATTTACACCCGATTTAATGGATATTTTCTCGTGAATTTCGGAGCACACACCACCGAGGTGCACCGACGTCGGGGATCATGATGGGCGCACTGGGCGGGGTGGTGTGGCGCGCAATGGCGCTTTGGGCTCATTGGGACATATTTATTTATCTTGTATTTATCCTGTATTTTATTTGTATTTTACCTCAATTTTCCCACCCGACAGCAACGGCGGCGGGCGCGATGATGGGCGGGGGTGATGACCCGATGATGGGCCTGATGGCGGCACGACAGGCACCGCCACATAGCTCCTCAAAGGCCTTAAGTCGCCGCCCCATAGGTATAGCACGGTATAGTGCGCATTTATAGCGAGGTATAGCGCGGTTTATAGCGCGTAGCCCTATACGACTTTTCAGGCCTCTCCTTAGACTTGCCATATTGGGCTATATGACACGTCTAATTTGTGACGTTATGTGGGATTATTAGGTGAACTTGGTTGAATTCAAGCACGGCCGGCCCGCTCTGTCGCTCGGCATCAATCATCGATCAGTAACGTAACACCAAGCTTGCTCTCGACCACGACGGCGAATCGACGACCAAGCACTAACCCAACGGACGCCGCCCCAGCGCACTCTTAGTTAATCACTAGCACTGTCCACACGCCCCGCGGTGGACCCAGCGCCGCATTGACACTAAACTGCCACGACTGCTTTTCCAGCATTTTCTGCTGCGACGCCCCTTCTGCCCTGCCCCGCCCTCGCCATTCTGCGCGTCCAATGTCAAATCTTCAATACCATCCCATCCGCCACTGCGAAGCTTCCGACCCTATCCCCTCCGCACGTCGTTGCCGCAGTCGAGCGGAGTCACTGGTGCTTCATTTGACGTACCATCGTCCGCTCGTCTTTATGTGCACGATGAGTGTTCTCGGATAATGTTCTGCTCCTCCTCGCCGCGCGGTACAGTTTCCCTGAGGGGATCTTGCGCCATGCGCGTCCGCAGCGCTCGATGTGTATCTCGTCGTGTCGCGGTCGAGCGCGCGTGTGAGACGGTGGGGATGGTGGTCCGCGCACGGTGGATGCAGGCGTAAAGTCCTCGGGGATTTCTTTGAATGCAGGGCCGAGTGCGTATGCTATCTTGGCATTCAGGATCGAATGCTGACCGTCCCTCTAGCGATAATCGGCGCGGCATAAGCCTCCTGCCGCTCATCTGTGGCCCTGCATATCTTCATCTCCACATCACCCACCCCTCGAATTCTACTTAATCTCTTGGACTTGACCTGCGTGCCTTTCTTCAGTCTCACGTCTTCAACCCCTCGTCTTGAATGACCGTTCCCATAGTTCTCCCTAGGCTTCCTTACCCTCCCACGACTGACCCCCGTCTCCCTCTGCGCGTCTAAAACGGCAGAATGCCAACGCTCGTCCTTGTTCCGAGCTGAGATTCAATCCACCCCTCAGTTCGTCCCATCCTCCTCCTGTTTTTCCCTGATATTAACGACCCCGTCCCCGTAGATCTACGACCTCCCGTCACCCACAGATCTACGATCCCCGTCCTGATTTGTGCCATTCCGTTGTTTACAACGCCGATGCTGTCTTCATGCTTATTCAGTAGGTGAGTCTCTTTGCTCCCAAATATTCTCCCTCGCGTCCTTCCTCCACCTTGAACCCTCCCTTGAGTACGCCTCCCGCCCCCACCGGCTCGCCCGCTCCGTCTCTTTCCCTCGAGCGAAATGCACGAGTGGCTGACTGACACATCATACTCCATGGGTACATTTTCTTCTCTGCGTTATTCGTTCATACTCAGAGGCGAGGATTCCAGGGTTCAGGGCCGACGCTCGAGTCTAGGCAACAACTCAGAAGACCGTTTCTACTCCTCGTATTCTACAGCGCCGACCTCCTCCTTCGCACCTTCCGTGTTACTTCGTCGGTTTCGCTGCGTAATTCTGGCCTCCGACTCTCCATCTCAAAGCCGTTCTCCATATAACCCACGACGGATACGCTTTCCCACACAGGGAACCAAAAAAGAATTTCCTTCCCATCTTACCGATCGGCGACCTAGGCGCGATTCGAACACAATATTCACGGAGACTCGAGATGCAACGATTGTAGGTGCGTACCATCTGCTACTGAATACTGAGCGCTTCTGATGGTGAAAATGAAGGTCATTTAAATTCATGAGCCAACGTGGACTCCGCCTCGGTGCTTCTGTGGACTGACGAAAGTAGAAACTATCAGATGACGTAGGCTTTTTTTTTTTTTTTTTTTTTGTATCTGCATTTCTATACCGCAACAAGTACACTAACTACTAAGACGCGGTGCCCGCACGCAGGCGACTAATTTATGGGGACCCTCGTATGGGTTTTCGGCCGGTGCGTGTGCAGGAGTCCGTTATAGGGGAACATTGCAGAGAGCTCGTGAGAGCCAGCGCGCGGGGGCTGTCGGCGGCGCATAACGCATAACCATAACACATCATCAGGAAAAACGGACTTGGCTAGGTTGCGCTTCGTAGCCGTGGTAGCATGAGAATCCTGGTAGACTAGTCCCCGAATAAGTAGCTCCCAGTAGCAGGGTGCAACATCTCGGTAGCGCCTCGGTAGCGCCGGGTAGCCATCACGCGTAAGCCCGGTAGATCTCCCAAGCGGCCGGTAGTCCCACCTGCTACCAAGCTCTTGACGCTATCACGCAACAGGATGCAGTAGAAATGAGAAATAGCATCCATTCAAATTGATATGTATTCTACACTTCTGCAGCCTCAGCGTCGTCCTCATCCTCATCCTCATCAGTATCCCCGGTCCGGCCATCCAGCTCGTTACGCAATGCATCCTCCTCGTTCTCGTCGATATTTGTTGAGAGAGCCGTTTGGAGGGCCGAGGTAACCAAAGTCTGACTGAAAGGAAAGAGGATAAGGATATGTGCCGGGAGGTAATACAGAAGACTCACGATGCACGTTTATACCAGGTGCGACGAATGTTTTCCACCACAGTCGGGTTAAGCGCGTTCCATTTCTCGACGTCCGCGAGATGAGCACGATAGTTTGCCGCTACCAACCTCTCGGTGAAAAACCCTTGAATAAACGAGCCCGTCGACCATTCTTCGCAACAAAACTCAAGCTATTCAATTTAATCAGCTATACTAATCAAGATCAAAAGAGGCAAAGACGCACCACACAAAAATCAAACGCGATGTAAGGCAGGGAGAACGGATTGAAGAGGGCGGGGAAAAGTACTCCGAACGACACCGTGTCACGGAAAGTGGTGAGCCGACGGGCGGCTACGAGGATTTTATTTTCCCCAAATCCCTGCCGTGTCTTCGTGTTCTGGATTCAGTGAGTTAGGAACGCTACGGCGTGGAAGAAGACATACTTTATAATGAAACGACCCCTTGTACTTGAGATCTTCTGACTTGATCTTGTTGGCGTTGATCACTTTCTTCGATGAGCTGCGTTCGAAGCCAAAATGGCTTGCGAAGAGCGCGCGATACTTCTCGACAATCTTACCCCGCACTTGAGAGCCTCGCGCAGCTATCTGTGAAGCATGTAAGCGAAGGATGACGGAGTAGGGTATGTCATACAATTTTAACCATACGATCAGTGAGAAAATATCGGTCCCCACCCGCAGAGCGGCAGGCCCCTCGGAACACCTCGTGGCTCCACTGTGTTTGTAACCCCGCGCCGGGGAATGGGTTTTTTGCCAGGATACGCGCCGAGTAGTCAGCGCACGAGCGTAGGATGAGGGAGTGGGGCACCGAGGTATAATCCGAGGCCTTCGGTTTAACGCCAGCGATGCCAGCGACAAAGCCCTCGGCGAATTTTGCTTCCAGTTTTATTTTGGCACGCTTCGGCGGTGGCGGCGGTGTGCTATCCGCCGGACGCGAACGTTTCGGTGAGGGCGGCGTGGGGCGGTCAGAGCCAGCATGTTCTCCTGAGGGTCCGGACGGGGACGAGCTGCGTGGGAGTGGCGAAGGAGGAACGGCGAGAGCCCAGTTCTCGTCCCCACTGACCAGGTCGGCGGCACTGGGGGAAGGTGAGCGAGAGGGTTGTGCATCGAGCGCACGTTCTTCCGCTGTCGGCTCGGGAAGCCGAATGAAGACGCGAGCGACAGGCTTGGGTGCAGTCGATTTGACACCGGCCTTGCGTAGGATAGTCTTAGGACGGGCGGGGGGAAGAGGGAGAGGGCCCCGGGGAGTAATCTGGCACATTTGTTAGCCACCAGGACACACCAGAGATTGACCAGGTACGCACTGCGTTCGAGAACCCGCCTTGCACCCCTTCGACCTCTGACATCTTCTCCTCGCTTTCAAGGTCATTGTCGTCGTCGCCAGCTAAAGAGTATGATCATGAGTGAAGGGGAGAGGGAGGGCACACAGATTGAGGCATACCTTTTGTGTTTTTGGTAGACGCGGCGGCGGCGGACCCCTTTTGCTTTTGTATCTGCTTCTTCAGCTTGTCGTACTTTGCCTGGAGGGCGTCGTGGTTCTCCTTTTCTAAAAGGGTGGTAAGTCATGGTAGCGAAGGAAAACTATTGAGTACAACAAATCCTACCATTTGTCGCCTTCTTTTCGGAGCTCCTCTTGGTGCGAGGGGGTAGCGGGGTCTCGTCGGGGGAAACGTCGCGGCCGCGGCGACACTTCTTAGCTGGTGGCGGCGCTGAATCGGATTCGTCGGAGGAAGAGGGCGGGGAGGGGATTGTCGCCATGATGGGAGAAGAGAAAGAGCGTGAGCGATCAGCAAACCTGTTGTTTATTTGGTTCCTACCTGTTGCTACCAAGTTATTGCATGACGACGTGACACAATTCTGGCTGTAAAAAACTGGGAGTCCGCATCATTCTCTCAATATGGCGACGACAATTACCTCGGGATTTTCTTGTGAATACTGCGCGGCGAAGCTCTCGTCAGAGCAGGGATTGCGGTCCCACATCCACCAGAACCAGGCATGCATGGCCCGGCACAACGCCCGATATGCCGACAGCGACAGTAACCATAGCAGGTTTGTTTAAGCAATGGGCGTTGTAATCGCAAACAGAGTTTGAACATTGTTTGTGCACCAGGCCACGATTCTTACCTATCCGAATACAGTGTATGTAGGTGTAGTTTATCAGCTCGTTTGAACACAACGTAGGCTTGGTTCAAACGCTGCTCAGTTTGAACCCCGTTCAGTTTAAACTGTGTTCAAGAACTGTAGGCTTAATTCTAGATTGAAATGTGGGGAGAGCATTGATTGAACCATGTTGAACAGCACTGATATACACTTCCTTGGTCGAGGCAAGGAACAATTTTCTTGAACATAGTCGGCATCACCATCGTTTGAACCGTGTTTGAACCGTGTTTGACCCTTGTTTGAACCGTGTTTGAACTGTTCACATCGAAGTTTATACCCTGTGCGTGCTGAACTTCACCCCGAATCTCGGGTCAAGCAACGTTCAATATATTATCCCAAGAACACCACAGTTGAAATTAAACCGTACAAGATGTTCAGCATATTTTCTCAGACGTGGTATCCTATCATTCATCGCTGGACTCTTCATCGTCGGTAATCAGCGCATATCCCCTGTGAGAAGTGCTCAGCTGAGAGTAATATTATTTGCGGAACTCTTACTTCTTTTGTTTAGGACCATCCTTGGTGACCCTCTTCTTAGGGGCACTGGCTGACTTGCCAGGACGGCGAGAGGAGCGGCGAACAGGTGCTGCAATAGCTTCGATTTTTTTGCTGGAAAATTAAGGTGAGATTCATAGGACATCCCGAACGCGTACACTGACTTCTTCTTCTTCTTGCTAGGGTCTTTGTCGCTATCTCCCTCTTGATCAACAGTGCTGCGTAAGGAAAGTCAACCTCGGGCTCCCGAGAAATAACAATTCTAACCTGGGCTGTTTCCTCTTGAGTATGTTGCCCTTCAAACTAGCGACAGGCCCGGCAGGCACAGGAGTCAAAGGCGGTGAAAGACTGGTGCGTCCTGTATGTGACGGAGACGGAGGCACAGGAGTCAGGTGAGGCGAGACTGGCGACTGGGTTGCAGGATTAAAGGGAGACGGCGAGAACAATGGAGTGGCAGGCTCAGGCGAGAGCGTTGGCGGAGATGGAGGAATACCAGCCGCTATGCCCGCTCTGAAGCGAAACAAGATGGGCTCCGTTGAATTGAAAAACTGGCCCAATGTCAGTGTTTCAGCACTGCTAAATTCTGCCGGATTTTTTAGCGGGAAAGGGAAGATGAATGCGGCGGTATCATAAAACTTGGATGGATCAGACACAATGTCTACCCATGGGATAATTGAATCATCGACTGGGATGTCTTTGTGGTCTGGGGAAGTTCCGCATCAGTTGATTATGTGTGCAACAGCGCATAGAGTACTCACTCCAACACATTTGAAAATAATCAGTGAAGAGAAAACGAAGGTCGCCTAGTGGAATCGTATCCAAGTTGATCCCAGGAAAAATCACAAAACCATCCTTGACGGTAAGGGCGGTTGCTTGGTGGTGGGTCTGAGGCCCTGCATTCTGTGAGATACAATGCAAAGTACTGTCGAACGGGCCTCACGAGGAATGGCAGCCTCCGCAAATTCTGACCAAGGGCCGCCATATGTTGTACCTAATTCATCGCCGCCAAAGTTGGTTTTATTGTGGATTGAATGGCCATGCACCCTGTCAGTATGAGACTCAGCTCATATATATATATATCCAGACAAGCTCAAGAATGACTTACGTTCCAGCTTGCAAGTCACCGTTCTCGGGGATCCGGAAAGCGTAAAAGAGAACCATTTCTGCGTCGCCAAAAAGCCCTCCCTGGCAAAGGCTTCGAAGTGCCAGCAAAAGGTTGCCGTTAAACTCTCGTTGGTTGCTAGGGCTGTGTAAGCAAGGAATGAAATCGAGAGCACTGAAGGTCTCTTACGCTGCTACATCACTACACTCGTCCTCCGCTTTTGCCTCCCAGTCCACCTTTTCATCGGTGTCTAGTGCATCCCACATTGACTTCAGTTCAATCTGGTATGCAGCTGCCTCGTTGGTGCCCTGGTTGGCAATCTGCGCCTTGGAGGCCTCAATGATCTCAGAGTGAAGTTCCCGTGCGAACAACTGCCGGCCGCTGGGGGCTGAACTAAACTTCAACAACGGATTGGCCTTTATGTTGGCGGAGGCAGATGGAGTTTCAGGGTGCTCTTTGAGGTATATCTGATGCAGATAGTTGGTATACTTTCTGACGATCATCTGGATTCATTTTCAGCACAATTCAGAGATAGAGAGAGCAAAGGTGGCCGTACACCAAACCACTTGGTTCGAGGATGCGCGGTAAAATCCAAATCCGCAAACTCTGGTGAGTCAAGGGCTTTTGTTGCAATGGATTGCTTCCACTTTGTGAGTCCACCCCCGCGCACACCCGCATCTAGCTGCTTGATGTACTCGGGCAGCTGCTCAGCCAACCATGCATTTTGGGCCTTTGAAAACTGGCCTTTTGCCATTCTAGAGGTTGCGTGAGGGGACAAAGAGGAAAGGGCAGGAGTGGTGGAGGAAAAGAGCAAGAGTAGTTCAGGAAATGAGACTCTGGGCAAAGTCAATCTTGCCTCTGACAACCAGGAACGGTGCAATCACACATGTACCACTTCCGTTCCACATGGTGTCATAGGGAATTAAATAGAGGTGTCGAAACACCGAAAATACGGGTAATAACATCCACATGTCAACACTTGGTGCACTGCTGCATCAGATAAACCCATAGTGAAAGGCAATGCACACTGCCAGCCTTCTGTTAGGACCCTCAACAGCTACTGGAAACTAATCCCTCTCGCAATACGCAAACTTCATTGAAATCCCCGTGCGCTGTCGTGTCACGTGACCGTGATATTACGTTCTTTGCGCTTCTTTTCCACCGTGGTTTTTCAACTTGACTGGTCTCTTGGGAAGATCGACAAGAAGAGTGGCCATGATGAAGATGAAACCTAGCTACCGCATTCCATGTGGCTCCATCCAGGGTTTTTTCTGTATTATTCCGGCGCCCCACTTACCGCCTGGGCACAAAGAATCACGTACATCGGAAATCACCATGCAAATCCCTCGCTTCACCCTGTCGATCCTATTACCACATTGGTTTCAGTTACGTTTCTCCCTTGTCCACTTTCACACTTTCACAGGATGTTCGGGAATCGCGCCCGATGGGAATGTCGATCCCGCCGCCCGGAACTCGGTTATACGGTACTGCGAGTGTTTCATTCAACGTACGATTTTCAACCACATGGAATTCAAGCGCCAAGACCGAGGAAATCGGACAGTTTTGGCATATAAATTGCGCCTTCAACAGGTTTCCATTCACTCAGCAAAAAATGGTTGCAACTCGGTCTTCTACTGCTTCTCCTCGTCGCGTCACTCGGTCCTCCTCCACTTCCTCTCCTCCATCTACTCCCTCCCGTAAAAGCGGTCATCGTCAGGCATTGGAACAAAAACACGCCACACTCTATCCTTTGACTATAAAACTCGGTATCACTGGACCGAAGCATATCAAACGCCGTGAGGTTCAGCGTCTCATTCGCATCCTCCTCGAACTTCACAGCCCCCGCCCCCCTCCATCGGCGGCACTTCCATATGGGCATTTTCCGTGCTCGTAAGGAGCTCTATCCGGCAAGGCGGTCCCCCCGCAAAACAGTGAAGAGGCCCTTCTTCCCGCCGCTCCCACCTGTGTTTGAGCCCTCTCCCTCTCCCCCCCCACCCTCCTCTTCACCTCCTCCACTCTCCTCCTCCCCGATGGAGGATGATTCATCGCTTTTTGGGGACGTCATTATGCGGCAGTCACAGTCTCCCGTGCCAGGGCCCTCTCACCTCAACGAGACCCTCCGCTTCGACAATGGGCGCTATGGGGGAGCTCATTATTCCCCAACCGGCAGCATTCTTCGTGGCTGGGAGCCGGCCGAGCCTTCCGTCTTTGCCGCATCTCCCAGCCCGGAGAACGTGGTATTTGATGCCAGTACTCCAGTCGCAATCATTGTCTGGCTTGATGTAAGCATCTTCATTACTTTCGTAAACTACCTGAAGCTGAATGTATCTCCAGAGCGGTGCACCATTGCGTGGCAAGGGGTTTCCTCGGGTTGACCCCGATGCTCAGCATATTTGCCTGGGGAAACTCCACCTCATGGACTGCAAGAGTGCTCTGCGGAGGCTAGGAGTACCTGCTGGTGCCCATCTTGAACGCTTCGTTGACACCTCTTCCCCTCTCCTTCGCTCCTGGGTTCCCATTACCTGGGAGGAGACCATCTCCATCTATGGCAGGGACAAGGTGGTTTATCTCAAGACTCAGGATCGCTATGTTGCCCTTCCTGATCATTCCTTCGAACTCCTGGATCCTGACTACTTTGATTAAATATCTGGTTTCCTTAGTACTTTGCCCCACCTATTAAACCCAAAAGAGCTCGCCCTCAGTATATCCATTACATATCTGGCCCTCTTCCTTTAATTTTTACCATTTATCTTCAATATTAATGTCGAATATTGTTCCTGCGTCGATATTTTCAACCAGTCACAGTGTGACATCAAACATCAAACACCGGTGAAAAAACAGACCGGGGATGGGCGGGTAAGGTAGAAATACAGCATAGAAACCATCAGCTTATCCATGTGTCTGCCTTGCATGCGAAACAAATTGGACCAGACCAATGTGCTTTGCATGGAGACCCAACGAAGATAATTGATGGGAACCAAACATATGTTAACATCGTGCGACTCTTACTGTAAAACTCGGTCAATGTTTCACTGTTCCCTTCAAAATTCCCCCTCCTCACTCTACCATGGGTAACTCTAAAGCCAAGCGCAAGGCCGCCGAGCTCGATGATATGTCCGGTAACAGTGTGGCCTTTGTGAACCCCAAGGTTAAACGTGTTCAGTTCACAGTTACCAGTGACTCCGGATCATCCAAACGGACCTCAGTGCTCGCACGAATGCCCATTGCTTCCTCATCAACCTCGTTGAATCCTGAACCAGTACCAGATTTAGATACTCCGAAACCACCACCACTTAAGAAACACCAAACACAGGTCAGCTGTCTAGGCCGTTTATACAAGTATCATTTCCTACTGAATGCACTTCAGAACGCAGAAATTTTGGACGATTTTGGACAGTATTTCGAAATTCTAGGGTCCCTCCTGCTGGAGCACGAAGCAAATCCTTCTGTTGACAAACCCTGTGCATGCGGGCGGTTGGGGATGAAGGCCACAACGCATTGCCATGACTGTACCGGTTACCGAACCGCCTGCGAATCATGTTTCATCGACGCTCATCTTTGCAATCCATTCCACTGGGCGGAGGTTTGGGATAATGCGCAAGGATTCTTCATCCGGCATGATATTTCAAAATTGTCCCCAATAAGACATGGAAGCGAAGCGGAACATCTTTCGAAAGCGAACCACATCATACAACTCGGGCACAATGGGAAAGAGTGCCCTTCACCTTGCGGGGAAACACTCTTCACAATTGTCGATGACAACGGAATCCATTCAACGCGCCTGGCCTTCTGTGGCTGCCACGAACTGCCTCCGAACAAAGTCGACCAGCTCATGCGATCTCAGCTTTTCCCGGCTACAACGAGGCAACCTGAAACCGCGTTCACATTCAACATGCTTAAAAGGTTCCAGCTGCACAACTTGGAGTCGAAGAAGGCTGCCTACGATTATTTGGGCGCCATTCGCCGTCTCACAGACAACTCTTTCACTGCAGATGTTGTGGTGTGTCTTGATCTAAAGATTTGAAGCTGCACACTCATTGATCTGTAGAACCCCTATGCCGCATTCCTCCGTGTTGTTCGCGTGTTCAACTACTTGACAAGCAAGAAGCGGGCCGGCCAGTTCCACAGCATCGATCTGATCTTAGCCCACCGCCCGCCCGGCAATCTGATTGTGTGGTGCCCGGCTTGTCCGGAACCTGGGTTTAATTCCGATCCGAACTGCCCTGAGACACCACACAGCCTCCGGTGGGAGGATTTCTTTTGATATACTGCGTAGGCTGACTTGATGTGCCAGACATCTCAATCAGAGCCAGCGTACACTCGACGGAAATTTCCAATGCAATCAATTCAATAAGAACACCGATCCAGATGATGTCTCGCTTTGCGCCGGGAAAGGATATTTTCCTCTGGACTCTGAGTACAAAAAGTATCTTGCGGGTGTTCCTGTCTCGAAAGAGGTGTGTGTATTGTATTATACCCTACTCATCTGACACGGCCTTGAACCGTAGAAATCGAACTGCAATTATTTGAAGGCCGTGAATAAGCAAGACAAGAAAAAGCAAGATCACCCGGTTCCTGGACGAAGGTCTACAGATCCAGGCTCTTCAGTATGTGTTCCACATTATCCTTATGCAAAGTTTAAGGATTAAACGCACTCTGCAGACGCAAAATTCGACAGCTCATTCATGATACCGAGGAACACGACCTGGTCTCACGTCAAAAGGAGATAGAAAAGCGGACGACCAAGGCCCAGGCCCGCATTGTGGACTGGCGCAAGGTCCAAAAGCAGTTGATGCCACTGGTCGGTGACAAGATCGCGGTGCAATGCCTGCAGGCGGTCCCGGTGCATGACGAGATCCTATTCATGCCTTCGGATTTCGTGTCTAAGGCGGAGCGGACCAAGTTTGACCTGGTCAGTCTGGCGAACGAAGAGGCGAAGTGGAGAGAGGGGGAGGCTTTCGATCACCTTCGAGCTTTGCAGAACATCGTCAAGACGATTAGGGCTCTTCGCAACCGTAAAACACGCGATGAACGTAAGCAGAAGGAAAATACTCGAGCGGGGGACAACATTCGACTTTCGATGACCTTGCGAAATCAGCACATGGAGTCGTACGAAGTAGCGCGCAAGGCCCTCCTCGTGCTGAGGGCGGACTCATCATTTCCTCCACTGGAGGAGAAAGATCTCTACATGAAATCGGTGCAGCAGAAGCGCCGGGTGGGTGACTCCAGACACACAGATGGTGCAGTTTGGAGACTCAATGCTCAAACACCCATCGAAGTTGGTATTGATATGGATGGTAGGCCAATATCCAGTACAAATTTGGAACATTCACTCATTAAACCATTTAGAAGGAGCCGACTTTCAGACCGGCTCAACACTAGTGACCGGTACACAAATGGATCGCCGTAAATCAGGTTCCGTGACGCAATTCCTTATCAAGGATAAGACTGAATTAATTTCCAGCAGTTCGAAAGGGTAAATCAACGGCTGGGATCCCCAAGCCGGCCCTTGATGAGCGTCCAGAGGGCTGGCTGTGGCAGCTTGGGAAACTCACAAAGATGAGTGATGCCGAGATGGCAGAATGGTCGAGCGAAGGTAAGCTGTACATCTTTTAGGATGGAATGGTGCTTGACTCTTTTTTTTTCTTTTTTTCTTTTTTGACTAGGTGATCGAGTCCAGTGGTTTCGTGCAGAGGCCGAGATGCAGAGGTGGCAAGAACAGGGAGAACAAAAGCTCGCAGAGCTTCTCAGGACGAAACGAAGCTTTCAACACATGGAACACACGTGGGGAGCATTGGCTGCGACCCATCTGGCCCCCGGTCACCAGGCCTATGCCCGACAAAAGGCAGCAATGTATAAGAAGCGGGTGCTGCAGGTTGAGAAATTCGTCCTGCAAGCTGGCTATCAAGATCTTCTGAGGGAGGGTGCCAGCATCATCCAGAGGGTTCAGACTGACCGAGATCGAGAGGCCAAGATCATTGCCTCCGCACTTTCTGGCGCCGAGTAATCACCCAATATATTTCATTCATTTGCCTTGAGATCGGATCCATAGCAATAAAAATCCTCCCTGTAGGTGTCTGCACAATACAGGGGTCCTCATGAGGCCGATAAAGCGGCCACCCACCCTAAGGACGCAAAATGAACCGTGGAAATCGTCTGAGTTGATCACATCAATGAGTATCATAACACCTGATTCTAAGTTCAATGTCGCCGTGTTCGTTGAGGGCACTCCCGGTGCAGCCCATCTCCTTCCTACACACTCTGAATGCATTAACCTTGATGAAATGGGAGGTAGTGGCTCTTAGGAGGTGGTCCCCCATCCCCTGAGTGTTCATCAGTGTTCATTCCCTGCCCGAAAGTGATCGGGCAACGTCTTGGCAGAAACAACTCGGACCCACCAGTGTTATATTCATAAAATTCTGCGAAGCCCACAAAGAACAAACTGAATTAAATAGTAGCTAGAGCTAGCCTTTGATCTGCGCTTAGCCGCCGCTTCTTGAGCTTTGGCTCCTCTTTACCGTCGCCAGGGTCACCAGGAGTCGATTCAAGCAAAGGTGTGGCACGCTGATACCCCTTCTCCAGTTTTGAAATTTTCTTCTTCATCTGCTTGTTCTCTTTCTCAGATCTCGCACGTTTGCGCTTACCAGATGTATCTAAGTGGGAAGAGATTCGGTCAAGGCCCCGTATGGCGCGCTGTTCATGGTGTTGTGGGATCATGGGATCGCCCTTGCACACTGCAACACTGGTGACAAATTCAGAAATGTTAAGAAGAGGGAGACCGCGAAAACACGTACTAGGCCGAAGTGCCGATGTGTACAATATGTCCGATGCCACAGTATTCCAGTGGACCAATTGAAACTCCCAACGAGGATTTGACAATGGTTTTGAACAGGTGAGACTCGCGCTCAGTCCCCAAAATCTCTCGGAATGATTTGGGTCGCATACGAGCCTGGATGCTGAATGGAGTTGAATCTTGGTCTTCTACAGGAAAAGAAAATCATACCTGGGATCGCTACTCCAGTGACTGTTAGCGGGGAAACTCTGCGTGATTGACCACATCTCTTTGGGGCCGTGGAAGGCGTAGGTAGGGCGGTGGGAGGATTTCTTGCCACGAGTCTCGGCGTGAGGAAGAAACAGGGGACTGTAAAAACCAGGCCGGAGCATTGTCGGTCGAGATAAGAGATCTTGAGAGAAGTGAGTTATACCGCTGCAGCGAAATTAAATCCACATACTATGTTTTTTGTATAGCATTGTCAGTGGGTCGTCTTGTTCAATAATCTTCCCACCCGCTGCAAGCCAAGCAGCCTCACCAAAGATGAGACAACCGAGACTGGGTACAGATGCGAGTGCTGATGAAATAAACGTCGGCTCAAAGACATCAAAGAGTTGAGTCTCGGCATCGCGACCCCAGACGGTGTCTAATTTACCAAGCTCCGCAAGCCTGGACTATACAGTAATGAGCACAGAAAAAATGCGAATTTCACTCGGGCATACATGAAACTGGTCGACCAGCTCTCCCATTCTATGCGGGATGGAAGTCCGGTCTTTGGCCCAAATATATAGCCAGTTAGCGTAACGAAGACGTTGCTCGGTGGTTGGAGCGAGAACACCGTCATGGACACACGGCTGAAGGAGGGTCTTCCTGTACGTGCAATTGTCAGATTTCTCAGCAGGCTAGACGAAGTAGACATATGGCTCTTACCACAGATCTTGCTTTCCGCGCGCTATATATGAATAAAAGGCGGCGAGGAAGCGGGCGGCTCGAGAAGGGTTACTGAAGACCTCGTACAATGTGAGGAAAGGGGAGAGACCCGGAGAGGCAAAGTTAGGGGACGGTGCACGATAACAAGAAAGCTGGAGAAGAGGACAAACCTGCGATGAAGAACAATTCCATTACCGTATAGACACCAATTCCATAGAAAATAGTGGTGATCGCGCGGTTGTGGTTTGGCTTAGTGAGAAGCTCTTCAATCCAGTTGGCAACGAGGCCGAGATAGTCATTCGTTGAGGTGTAGATGCTGGGGGGAATATTGAACCCGGAAAGCGAAGTGGCCCACGTAGGCTTTGAAATTGCTTAACGCGGTCGATAACAAATGACATCTAAATAACCGTACCTGGAAGACAAGATCACGGCTAGGGAATGCGAGAACATGGGACTCAAAGATGAAGGCCACGCCAATGCAGAAGTTCCGAACCTGATTGGACTCAGAGAGAGAACAGATTGGTGAAAAGATTTCCACTTACCTCCTTATTGACATTCCGGATTGACCGTTCCCACTGAGTACGCGAATAAAACTGAACCGACGTATGGGTCAAGTACTGAAGCTTGAAACGGGAGCATTGTGTGAACAAGTAGGATGAAAACATGAAGATAAAAACCCACCATAAAGAATAAGGTACCAAAGTGTAAAATCATCGCCCGGTTTGTGTATGTGATTTTTTCCAAGACCAATGTACTGAGCGGGGATGGGTACGGGTTATCGGCGGTAGCACGAAGGGTAGGAGGATAGACATCGGTTTGGTGATAGTTCTGGCCTCGTTTTACTGTCGAGGTAGCATCTAGGTCATATACTAGGCCCTCCTTGGCCTCCTGAGAGGCATCACGGCGCGCGGCTTCAGCTTTCGTCGCGTCAACGGCAATTTTCTGTAGAACAAACTGGTGGCCGGTGTCCTGAGCAGCGTTGAAGGATTTCTCGGCTTGTTGACCTGCTGCTTCGCACTCTAGAGCTTCTGGCATGGCGGGCAGATGGAGTGGCACGACACGAGAAGAGAACCACGTCTCGTGACCGTGACACAAATACCACCAAACATGTCAACAAAGGTTCAGAACGACCGCAATTGTGTCATGGCTAAAAACCTCACCTTTGTGCACATGATACATCTAGGTCTCTGAGGCGATATGCAGATGGATTCTCATTGTTCATTCATTTATTGCCCGTTGAGTGCAAAATGATAAAGCAGACCAAAGGCAGCTGGTATATGCAATGTCTTTGTTGTCACTGCTATAGCCAAGTTGGTTGTCTCTCTAAATTCTCCCTGATTACTTAACCTCGGTTCAGTTGACGGCGGTTCAAATCCGCCTTCTGCCTTTTTTGAAGGCCCACCGATTTTCGCAATCGGGTGCTTGAACACTGTTCAAACGCTGTTCAAACCCCTGTTCAACTGAGCAATGTTTAAGCTCTGTTTGCGATTCCGATGTCCATTGTTTGAGCAAACCTGCTATAGATTTATACAGCGATTCCGAGTCGAGCGGCGATGATGCGCCGGCAGCGCCATTGCGGGACTCGGACGCGGGAGACAGCCTGAGGGAATCTTGGGATGGAGATGCAAGGGTGGACAGCGACTTGGAGAGGGACGTTGATAATTTTGGCGCCGATCCTCCGAGTGACGACGAGGTACCACCAATTCGGAATCCAGAACCTCCTTCCGCTTCAAAACGTCGCCGTGCTACCATGGAGGAGGTAGAGGATGAGGATGAACGCTGGGTGCAGGACTTCCCGCAAGAATTTGAGGCCGGCGCGGTGCTGGAGGAGTGTAAGACCGAATTTGAGAAGTTGCGTCAGAAGCAGAAAGCGGCTGGAGAAGAACCTTGGTCCCCTTTCAAAAGCGAAGAAGAATGGGAGATGGCGCGATGGTTGATGACCTCGGGACTGAGTCAGTCCAAGACGGACGATTTTTTGAAACTTAATTCCGTGCGCACCTATTTTGAAGTGAAAGGGACATTCACTTATTCATGCATAGGTTCGCAACGACGTAAAGCCGTCGTTCCACAATAACCGTGCATTTCTGAAACACATCGACGCACTGCCGGAGGGCCCCGGGTGGCGCTGCTTCCCATTCGACCTAGAGGGCGATGAGCGCGACGCCGACGGCGTGCCAAAAGTAGAGACTGTGTATATGTGGTATAGGAATCCCGTCGAGTGCATCCAGGAACTGCTGGGCAACCCAGCATTCAAGAAAATGGGCTTTGCCCCGCGTCGCGTGTTCAAAGATGTGGATGACGAGGGCGAAGGGAAAAACCGCGAATACAACGAAATGTGGACAGCAGAGTGGTGGTGGCAAATTCAGGTGCGACGAGACACGGCTTTAAATAACATAATACTCACCGAGGAAACTCAGAATTTGCTCCCGAAGGGCTCGACCCTTTGCCCAATCATCATCTCCTCCGACAAAACCCAGTTGACACGATTCAGCGGGGACCAACAGGCGTGGCCCGTGTACCTAACCATCGGGGACATCGACAAAGAAACACGCCGTAGTCCCTCTTCGCACGCGACCGTATTAATCGGCTACATCCCTGTTACGAAGCTAGAGATCTTCAAGAAAGCAAGCAGGCAAGCAGTGGCCCACCAGTTATTCCACGACTGCATGCGCGTTCTTCTGGCGCCGTTGAAGGAGGCAGGAGAGAAGGGTGTTCGGATGGATTGTGCCGATGGTTTCGTGCGAATGATGTTCCCCATCCTATCGGCGTACATCGCCGATTATCCGGAGCAGTGCCTCATTGCCTGTTGCCGTGAGAATTCCTGCCCGCGATGCCTTGTCGACCCAAAGCACCGCGGAGATCCGACGCACTCACCCTGGCGGAGTACCACCAACACCCTGCGATTTTTAGACGAACAATCCAAGGGCCAACACCCGCCCGAATTCAAAACCCAGAATTTACGTCCCGTAGTTCCCTTCTGGGCCAATCTTCCCCACTGCGACATATTTTCGTGCATGACTCCGGATATATTGCACGAGCTCCATAACGGACTCTTTGGCGATCATCTGGTGAGCTGGACCAGCGAGGCCATGGCCGGCCTTGGCCCCGAGATTGATGTGCGTTTTCGTGCGATGACGCCTCATCCGAGTCTGCGTCACTTCAAGAAAGGGATTTCCCTCACGACGCAGTGGACGGGCACCGAGCACAAGAACATGGAGAAGGTGTTCCTCGGCATTCTTCCGGGGGCCACTGAGCCGGGTGTCCAGCGTGCGGTCAAGGGTGTTGTGGATTTTATCCACTATGCCCATTTTGAGACCCATTGCGACGAGTCGTTGGCCAAAATGGACGCCGCCTGGGCCGCTTTCCACAGCAACAAAGTTGTATTCAAGGAGCTGGAAATCCGCGACGAGTTCGATATTATCAAGCTGCACAAAACCAAACACTACTGCCCGACTCCATCCGCTCCCGCGGGACCGCCGATGGCTTCAACTCCGAAAATACTGAACGCCTGCATATTGACCTCGCCAAAGTAGCCTATAAGGCGTCGAACAGGCGGGATTACACCCCGCAAATGACCGTTTGGCTTCGCCGACAGGAGGCCGTTTACAAATTCGGGACATACCTGCAGTGGGCGGCTCCCGGATACATCGCCAAGCCAGCAACTGTTGATGACGACGATGAGATGACCTCGATACCGCCTCCGCCGGAACCCCCACTGGTCCCCGATGATTCTGACGATGAGGGGGAGCTGGAGGATTCCCCCCCCTCCGTTCCTGTCTACGTTGTGGCAAAGAAACCGGGTTTTCCCAATGTTACGGCCACATCAATCTCTACCGACTTTCGCGCACCTGATTTCCTCTTGCACCTCTCCGCCTTTTTACATTCAAAATCGATAATCCCTCCGATTGAACTCTCTCCCTCTTCAAAATTCCCCGTCTACAAACGTCTTTCTCTTACGTTGCCCGCCGTTTCCGCGGTTACATCGAAGACTGTTGGTGACACGATCACCGCGGTAAAAGCCGAAGGAATGAAGATCACACCGACCGCCGTGAAGCCAGCGACACACGGCCGCTTCGACACCATTCTAGTACGTACCCACCCTCGGGGAGATGGCGCAAGCCCTGTTGATGGTCTGCGATTTATTCTCTTCTTTTTCTTCAATGCTAAATATATTTCCAGGGCTGCGTGTCGCGCGAGTCAAGGTGATCTTCCGGCTACCGGAATTCCATGGTACCTACCCCGAGGCCTTGGCATACATCGAGTGGTTCCGGCCGCTTACCCAACCTGTGCCCGACATCGGGATGTACCAGGTTGCACCCTCAACCCGGAATCACCGTCCTAACTCAACAATTATTCCTATTACGAATATCGTGCGCTCTTGTCATCTCATCCCCGTTTTCGGCCATGTTTCTGACACTACCTGGACCTCGGCCCGTGTCCTCGATCAAAGCCCATCATTCTATCTCAACCCCTATCTCCGCCACCATGACTTTTACCTTTTTCGTTATTTGGTTGACCTGTACAATTCCAAAAAGGAGGAGGAGGAGCGTAGAGTTCGTATGCGCCGGATGGGCCGTGCGGCTCGTTAGTTTCAACTTGGACTGCTCCCACTCATTTGTATTCTTGTATTCTAACCGTTGTATTCCTGTTACAGAAAAATCTACATCGTATTCGAACATTGTATTTGGTGTGTAACATAGAGCTGTCTTGAATACCAATACTATTCTTGCGGACTCTGGAATGATAGACACAAGCTTGAGTGAAACTCGGGGTCACCAGCTCTCCATGCTCTCTCTACTACTGAGTTTGAAGCCACAGCTACTACTCCTCTCGCGGTGTGAGCAGAAACTACCAGTCCTACTGTGCTATGAGCAAGAGCTACCCATGCTACCCGGTGCTACTGAGCTCACGGCAAGTTGCTACCGGAGCTACGGGCGGGTCAGATCCGAAGCGGCAGCTCTCAATCAAAACCGTGTTTCCTGATGATAGAGAATAAATAGAGGGGGAGGAGGGGGAAGGGTGCGGGGTTGGGCAAGTGCGGCATCCGTATTTGGGTGACCCTGTCACCCGTCTACTATCCTTCACCGTCGTCGTCGGAAGATGACGTAGGCCTTCTTGAGGCGGAAGAAGGTAACTCCTATTTATTATTTCCCACTTTCAGACCTCTGCATTTGTCGCGGCTGTGCTTTTAGGCCAGCCATTCTTTATAGCTGGATTCAGAGCTCTGAATCCCGGATGTGGCTGTGTCTTCCGACCTTCCGAACCAGTGGCTATGCTTTTTAGCCTTCCGAGATGTCCGAGATGAGGCGGGAAAAAAAGTGTCAGAAAAATTCTGAAAAAAATCAGGGAGGTAGATATGATATTCACAGCGCTGCGCCCTCAATTCAATGGGGATTTAAGTTAGTTGCGTAATTCAAAGTATCATAACACATTTAGTGCGGCCGAAAACTCGATTTGATACTTTGGAATTAAGGCTCACTGAAATCCAATCACTAATCTAATCTTTCCTAGTCCATTTAAGGCCTGACTAAATGACAAGTATAAAAATCAAGTTTCGGGCCACAATAAATCTTTTCCGAAACTTTGAATTACGCAACGAACTTAGGTGCTGCTTTTATTTAGGAACCCTACCAGTACCCCAGAATTTGCACCCCTGGTAATGCTGTACCGGGTCCTGGTAGGGTGCCTAAATAAAAACAGTGTTTAAGTTGATTGCGTAATTCAAAGTTTCGGAACAGATTTAATGTGGCTGCAAAATTGATTTTTATACTTGAGGTTTAGTCGGGTCTTAAATGGACCAGGAAAGATTATATTAGTGATTAGATTTCAACGAGCCTTAAATTCAGGGTATTAAATCGGGTTTTCGGCCGCACTAAATATGTTACAATACTTTAAATTACACAACTAACTTAAGTCCCCCTTAAATTGAGGGTCCAGCGCTGTGATTTGGGATTGCCTGTTATATAGAAATCTTGTTGATGGCATCACTTCTTAGAGCGGAAAACGCAAAGTACGCGACGGGAGCCGGCGGTTTCATACACTTTTGTATGTCAAAACGCAGAAAAAGCTGAAAAAAATCAGGGAGCTGGATCCGACCATTACAATCAGCAACAAAAGTTTTGTGTATCTTTCTTAGCTAAGGAATGACATTTGACTGCGACGAATAGTTCGAGCTCTTTCCCCGAGTCAAGTGGAGCTGAATGTCCGTCCCACTCTCATCATGTTCTGTGGGATCCGAGTCGTTCACCCCAGGATGCAGCTCCCTAACTATTCCTGTGTGTTGTCCGGAAAATGGAACGACTCTCAGCGGAATGGTGTTCCCACTGGCACCGAGCGTATTGAGGGTAGGGAGTGTGAGGTCCGCACTACGATGAGTGACACCAAGCTTGGTATGGCGGTAAATGCGGCAAGCCATTATGCTTGTCAGCGTTATATTCGGGATGACCAGGAAGCCGCGATAGATCGGTGTCACGCGAACGTAGGCCATCACCGTGGTGACAATGTTAGCAGCGACTGCGATCCTGGTAAAAGGGTACCCTCAACATGATAATGAAGGTGCCATTAAACAAGACTTACATGTAATACATCTGGCCGTCCATGAAGAGCGACTTGGGAAAGGCAGGCAACTCGGCGCCGCTGAACAAAGCCTTGACTTGCTCCCCGGGTGTTTGCTGCTCCGCTTGGAAGTTTGAGATAAGCCGGTAGGATATCGCGAGGAAGACGATTGTGTCGTACACCATCAGGACGATCCCCGCCAAACCATAAGTTGCCGTACCGTACCGCGGCGCAAAGACGCACACCGTTGGGTCCCCCAACCCGACCGCGCCCACGGAGATGATGCTGTTTATCGACGACGCAGGGACTGCGAGCCACAGACATCCAAATACGATGGTAGGGATGCGCTCGCCCTGAAAAATTGCGCGGACTCGGAGGAAAAAGAGGAAGGCAGCCCCGGACACGCCAATTGCAAGGAAGATATCGAAAGCAATGTAGGCCGTGTTGCAGTCCTGCAGGGGGTACGCTGGCCGATAAAAATAGTGTCAACCGCGCTCTCATAGCAGATTATAAGGACTTGCAAGCAAATATTGTGAATCCCAGCACAGAAACAAATGAGGCAATTCTGTCCGTGCAGCATATTAGTGAACGACCAGGATGGAGGGGCAATTTTTCTTTACCTCGATGCAAAATATGCAAGAGTTGCTGCGTTCAATCGATGTCTGAAGAGCAGAGAATAGTCATTCCGGAGATTGTTCAGGATATCCCAGACGAAGACCTAAACATATGAATCTGCGTGGAGGGTCAGGTGGGTAATAGACCTACCGCCGTCGAGCCCGCAAAGACATACGCCGAGACCTGAATTTGCTTCTGAAGGTCGGGCGGGAGTGGTTCAGAGCCCCCCGCGGATTGAGACATGCGAATGGCCACGTGGGGAACCGAGAAAAGAAAAACTCGATTCACAGGAATTTCGGTGAGGTACTTTATCCTGGGGGCATTGAAAGAAGGAATGAGATGAGAGGGGGCTGAAAGACACGTCGCCACATCTGGTCAGTTTTACATACGACGGACCACGGTTCGGCAATCGAAATGAACGACAGTTGACTGGCGGTCATGGTGAGAAAGCCGCGAATTTCGGAACCATCTATGGGTGATCATAAGTACACGATAAACCACACTCACTGATCACCCTGCTACTTGAATGGTCATGGGTAGGGCCACCTCACTCCACCCAGAGCCATGAAAGATCGCCGCCGATATTCGTGTCGTTTGGTGCATGTAGCTATTTGCCGTCATAAGGGCTGAATGTGGTTTAAGTCTATGGCAGCGCAAATTGGTTGCAGGGCACCTTTTAGGACCTTTGTCCGAAATTCAATTGATGAGCGCTGAGCCCAAGTCCGCCCAAGCCCGCCCAGTAGCACAATGTCACCGTGTCGATTATTCTGAAGACAGGGGCAACGTAAGGGTGGACTTGATCTCCGTCGTGGTTCGTGGAACAAGTGAATACGCCAGCGGGCGCCTTTACGCCACCAAATGCAATATGATCCAAATATGGGTCGAGCTAACAGGATACCACCAATTCACAGTTGCTGGCCAATGTTATAGTGCCCACATGGTGCCAGTTGTCCTGAGGTGTCGAAGGAAACTAAGGAGACTAGCAGGGGCATGTTAACCGCCAGAGAAACTGACTCGGAGAGAAAGGGCGTCTCAAGCCCAAGGGAATCTATACGGGAAAATCACACCGGCGATTGCCGACTTTAATAGTAGTGATAATCACACCGCCAAAAACGAAATTTAGGCCCGGCTGAATTGGTTCCTGAAAGCATTAGAATAGGCTGCAATAAAAATGGAGCTGAATTTGAGTACGAAACTGTAAGATTCAGCCGGGCAAAAATATTGCCGAAACGGCTGAATTCGGCCGCAAAATCAACTGTGTTGAATCTTTGGGTTTTAGACACAATTACAGCGCAGCTTAAATGACTGCCGAATCCAATAGTTTCAGCTGCACCGTCAGGCACCGCGAAACAATTAGTTTCGGAAGCAGTTTCGACGTTGGGCTGAACCTATGGTTTTCGGGCCGGTCGAAACCGCGTGGTACAGGCACAATTGATAATTGCTTCGCTCTGAAGACGCGCGCGACGATGCCATCAAACTCATACGCGCGCTTCAGCGCGCGGGATTGCTCGACGGCGTTGGCGGTAAGGAGATACATAGTCCTCGATGTTGTTGTTGAATAGTCGGGAGAACTGGACTGCTGAGGACGGCGTAGGACATTTGCTGTGATCCTGAATAATAAGATCAGTACTAGTGTTTGAGGGCCATTGCTGCGCATGGCAGTACGAGTCCTTTTTTGCTAGATATCACCCATCTGTTGATTCCACTCATTTCTTAACAGCTATGAGTCTGTCGTTATGGTTCTTATTCAATTTACGGTCGACCTGTATGTGGAAAGTCAGGTTGGACCCCGAATGTTCCGGGTTCGTATCTGCAGGAGATATGGTAGTTTTACTTGAAGCGGCATAAGCCCACAATTCAGCACATCGTCAACTTCATAGTTCTTTAAGGCAGGACCCTTGTCATTCAAATCCATCAGTTCAACCCAAGTCGCTCTGCTGCAACAAGCACAGAAAGTCGGCGAGTACAAACTCACAAGTCATGGTAATCGCTATAGTCTTAGAGACTCTTCCGACAGGTCTTTCACTGAATCTGTGATGTGTTCGGGCAACCATCCACATCCATCAGTAGATTATGCCTGCCGACGGAGGCCGCAATCAGATGATGGAATGTCGGGATGCCCGGCAGTCTGAGTTATATGCCCGGACCCTGAACGTACATCGGCGTACATCGGAAAATAATGAACATCATTGATTCAACTGTCGTTCGGCGATGTTCACTGTGATGCAACCTTCCATTCGGCGATGTTCATTGGCTACGCCGCGTCCGCCGTTGATTGCGCGTTTGAAAGTGATGTCTAACACTCTCGGCAAAATCCGCCGTACTTCAATGAATAGGTATGTGTTTTCCCCTCACATAGAGGCTGTTCACTGGGACTTTACAGTGTTTTTCCTGCAAGGTATACCTTAACTACCGTGTCTGAGTTGGAATAATTCAATGCTGGAACTCAGAGATTGTATTGGGCTTGAAATTCACTCGAGTTCAATGAATTCCACCGAATTCCACCGGACTTCGGCAGCAAAAATATGCACTGACAGCAGATTTTTCGATCTTCACCACAATATGTGAGCGTGACTTCTGTGGTAGAACCGAGACTGATTTTTGTACTGTCGCAGCGGGGTGAGTCAATTTCTTTCTCTTATTTCATTGCACCTTCGCTCGGATTCATCGGAAATCACTGTACATTTTTGGATTTTCTGTGGGTGGTGGGATATACACTGGATTTCAGTGTATCTGACCGGCGAGGCCGGTCTGGGCATATTACAGGACAGCCCTATTGAATGCCTGCAAAGAATACACCGGTGATAATTTCAGGAAGATTTACCACTGTGTCAGCCAAGACAAATTCACAGAGCCCTGGGTTTGGTCCTGCAACAATACTGTCTGGATTTGGTACTACTGTACTATTACGACCAATGGTTCAGGTGACGGGTGACAGAGGGTCATGAACTGAACCAATTTGGTGTAGGTGACGGTGACATTTGAATTTTTGGCCTCAAATAGGGTAGAAACTGTCAAAAAATCTCGACCGGCAGGTGCCGGGGGCTGCCGATCGTCCATTTATGGTAATTTCTGCTGATTGCCGATCAATGAACCTCTAACCAGTGAACCTTTGCGGTGACGGGTGACACCCCGTGAACCTTTGGTCGTAATAGTACAGTATGCCATGACCATATGCCTTTCCACCATTTCCTGTATGGCTTTCAACTGCATGACCATCGTGAATGTCAATCAGGGATTCATCTTTCATATGCAAAGCCTCGGAGACAAAAAAGCCGAAAGAAAGATTGAAACTGCTCAGGCTTTTCAACCCTTCATACTATCCTCTGACCACCCCTTGTGCCACTGCTCTCAAACCATGCCTGTACCCCAGGAGCATGAATCAGGATATGATGTGGCAAACTTCATCAATGTCTGTTTTCACCTTGCGTCTTGAATGCGAGGGCCACTGTTGAATTCTCGTGGTGTGCTGCACTTATAACTTGGATATTTGACAGCCTGCATAGGGATAACCAGGGGTAAGGGTATACCCCCAGAGGTATGGAGAGGGGTATGGGAAAGGTAGAGGTAAAGGTAGCAACATTTATACCTTTCAGCAAACCTCTCCCAACCCCCCAAGGTACAAAGGTATGAAGAGGTATCCAGATTGGAGGTTTACAATGTCCTCAAAACGAGTTTTTTTTCCTGTGGATGTCAACTGCTTAGCTTTACTCATTATTAACTGAGTGGTATATTAATCTGCCGCTTCCTCTGCCTTGGACTGTGGAGTTGAAGGATATTGTGGGCGATCAAATTTTCCTGAAGGCTGTGCAGCAGAACATGGGATTGAATGAGGGAAAGGGAAAGAGGATTGATTCGTTACATTGTGCAACATTTGTTACTCGTAGAGTATACCCTTTATTTGTCCATCAAATATACAGTGTAAACTAATGTGTTTTGAGCCATACCGCGGTAGATACCTTTGAAAGGTCATGGAGAGGGGTACAGAGGTTTGTACCTTCTGAATACCCCTGGCAAGGTAGAGGTATTACCCCTCTAAGGGTAAGGGTTTGAGAGGTAGAGGGAGAGGTACAGTGTTTTGTACCCTTACCTTACCCCTGGTGAACCCTAGGCCTGCATCAAGAGAATCCCAAATGCGATGGCTTCTATGGGCAGTTACATAGGACCACATAGACATCATAGCCACATTGCTATGGCCTCTATGGCCTCTATGGTGTCTATGTGGCAGTCTATAGCAATTTGGCTTTTTCCTGATGTGCTCCCAAGGCTCAACCTCTCTGGTTGTAAGCATCGACAGGTTGGTCTCTCATTGATAATGCTCACCTATCCTAGAGGAAATGTTGGAATGTGCGATGGCTGAGCAAGCCTCGGAGCTCGGCCAACCATTGGAACGAAATCAGTAAGGTAGTCGGGATGACTGATGCGCCCCCCGAGGATGAATAACACTAGGGGCAAAGACCCAGGCACATGAAATCATGTGCGATAAACACACGTCCGTCGCAGATGGACCGGAGA
Source organism: Mycena metata (assembly GCA_029378385.1). NCBI lineage: Eukaryota > Fungi > Basidiomycota > Agaricomycetes > Agaricales > Mycenaceae > Mycena > Mycena metata. The sequence continues at coordinate 101,555 of JARKIB010000043.1, read as the reverse complement.
TATCAAAGGGTAATGTGACAATTTAACAATGATTCTTTACTGCACAAAGGCAAGACAAAGGCTAGACAAAGGGCAGGACCAGCTCAGGGCAGGATCCCCTGCCCCTGGGAAACTTCCCCTGCCCTTTGTCTGGCCTTTGTCCAGCCTTTGTCTAAGAAAGAGCAATTGTTGAACCGTGACCTATCCTTTGTATAGTCTTTCGATATCTCCAGTTCATCTGCGTTGAATGTGCATTTATCGCACATGGCTTCATCTGCCTGGGTCTTTGCCCCTAGTGTAAGCTTGTTAAAGAGTATAAAAGCAGCGACTGTAGTGTACCTATCTCAGCCTCTTGTAACCCACCTGTCCTAATCTACTCTGAGGCAATGACCCAATTTCCACAGGAAATTCCAACTGAGCTGATTCAAGCCAAGTCCCAGACCTACTTCCTTATCATCCCAAATATCCCAAGCACCCGGCAGAACTGGAATCAGAAGCCATTCTAAATATATTGTTATTCATATCATACAAAGAAGATCAGGGCAAACTGCTATGAGGCGAACACTGCAGACCCTTGTTGAGCACAGCTAAATGCAAGATACTGACCCATCTTCAACTGTGGGAAAGTTCCATCAACTGAATCGGTGAGTTGGGTGTATTCGGCTGTCCTATGAAAGCTGTGTATTCTCTATGCCTGATTGAAGTAGTGCAAATTTGTAAATCAGAAGGGTGTTTGTAAGAAGAGGTGTGTTGACAGCTGTGTATTTTTTTATATGCAGTTCGAACCTGTGTATCTTCCAGGAACGCTCCACGTGTGCATTTCCTGACCATGTGCAGAGTGGTGAATAATCTCAAAGGTGTGTGTTTCTTCAGCATCGTAAAGTGGTGTGTTTTTGTTGAAATGGAGAATAATAAATGTATGGCTGTAATACTGTCTCATAATTATTTGTCGCACAGGTTAGAATAATTTCACACCTTTTTCTCAAAAAAGACACTACCACCTGCTGTTACCAAAGAATGTGCACACCCTTAGATTGGGGAGCAAAAGCTACACAATAAACGCACACCTTCCCGGGTAGGAAAGGTTTCACCACCGTCACAGTCTCATATTTAAATTTCACACCCTCGTTCAGGAGAGTTTTTTTCACCACCTCATGTTCAGTTCTGTTGAAGAATAGAAGTTTATAAGTAGGAACATGGGCGTGTCAATTACTAAACGTGGAAGGCTGGTAGGGATGAGCGAAACAGAACATTTCGAAACCTTAGTGCCAGCCACTGCGCACTAGGCATTAGCCCAGATTATGGTCAAGAGTCAAGAAGGTTGATACAAATGTCCGATAATTCTATTCAGCCACCCTGCTGCTGGCATCAACCTGGGTCGCTGCTATTCCACTATTTTTCTGCTATTTAGCAACCCCAAGTGCTTGGTGAGATAGCGGAGATCAGGCCGCTCAAGGCTTCCGTGCCGAGCCAAGGCCGAACGGCCCGAGTCGGTGTTTCTGCCTAGCCAAACACCAAGCCGGTTCAGGCAAACACCCCTTCGGAAATTGGAGGTCGCATTGCCATCATGTTCTCTGTCGGTGTGAGCCGCTAGTTGAATTGATTGCATCACTTGAACTTTGCCGACGACCAGAAAGGCTCACAACAAGTGTCACCAAACACCCCAGTGAACATGTATTAATATGGTAGTCCTCTGGGCCAAAGTCTAGAATACATCGACACTGGAAATGAGGGGCGCGGTGTAAAAAAGAAAAAGAAAGGCATTAGAACCTGTGAATCTCATGTACAGAGCATCAGCAGTGAAATTTTTGTCTTGCTGGGGCTGTGTCTGTTTTTTTAGGTCATTCCAACCGGTGTTGTTTTCCTCTACACCGGTGCATTTTGTTTTGAAGCCTGGTATGAATTATGAGACAGTATTACTCCCATAATAATGTTACAGTATCACCCCCATACACCTGTCAACGGACCGTGATTGTCGCACGACACACCTTCTTCGAGCAAGTCCGCTTGCGAACGTATGTACTCTCTGAGTCCTGAAGCCACCTCCCCCACCAGAGGTTGGGGGTTTTATATATAAACCCTCTGATTAGAGGTAGTACTTTAATATATGAAGCCCTCTGATGAGAAGGGCCGCTTGTAGAGCAGCCATTCCGTGGACATGTGATGTACGTGATCTCGGTTAGTGTTCGGTTAGCGGTCCGGGTTCGGTTAGGGTCTGGGTTCAGGTTAGTAGTTCGGGTTTGGGTTAGTGGTTAGTGGTTTGGGTTAGAGGTTAGAGGTTAGAGGTTAAGGTTAGGGTTTTGGTTAGGGTTTTGGTTAATGTCAGGGTGAGGAATCTATTTAGAAACATGAATTTTGGACAGTGCAAAATCTATTAATAAGAAGACATCTATCACAGAGTTATAAATAAAGTGTCACCTCTAATCAGAGGGTTTTATATATAAAGTGTCACCTCTAATTCAGAGGTGTTTAATATATAAAATCGCCGTCTACGCCTGCCTCCCCTTCGTCTTGTTCCGCCATCTGGCCAATCTGACGAGCCACACACCCCCGGCAGCAGTCTTTGCCTTTTCGCCCTTGGATTCATGACTAAGCATTTCCTTATTTAGATGTTATTTTCATTCTCTGCCTCATCATGCATTTCACACTCTCTCCGCTACCACCATGCCACCAAAATGCCGGACCAATAGCAAAATTCCCCATAACATTCCGCTGCGCATTTAAAACGGCGGAAAGATTGCCGTTTTAGGTGTGATGCCAAAGATCACACAGAGGGACAGTGAAGGCAAGAAAATATGCGGCATTGATGCATTAAAATTTCCCACTACATATCACATGTATGTGTAACGTATGCGGCCGACCGTGTTTGACCTTTGACTCGGCTGTGCCAACACTGTTTTCTACAACTAGCATGAACTTCTAAGCACATCTTGTCACATTTATTGTGGGTGGTATATGGTCTAAAATTGCTGATGATACAGCCGGAATGGGAAAGTAGAGATTGCATCCGTCAACTTTGCATGGGGAAGTCAGCATGTGATACATACACATACACTAGCGAGTCCAAAAAAAGGGAATGGGAAAGAAAGAAAAAAACCGGTGATTGCAAGAATATCGAACGGGTGACCTCAAAAGCAGAATTTGGTGGATACTCAACTGTACTATTTCGACCGAGTGTTCATAGGGTGTCACGTGTCACCTTTAGTGTTCATTTTCTCAAGTGTTCATTCCTCGGTAATCACGGGAAAATTGCCATATATGGCAGTCCGGTATGAAGGCCCAAATTGGACAAAAATACTTTTTTGTTGCAGTGGCATGTTTTTTACTGTTTTTTTGTGCCAGATCTTCGAAGATCTGTGAGGATCTACAGGTTTCTGTGATCAGCGTCAAAAATCTTCGAAGATCTTCGAAGTTTCCGAACCTTTTTTTCTGCGCACCGCCACCAAACTGGTGTTTCTTTGAGGATCCTGCAAATTGCCCTTTCTTCGAAGAAACTTGAAGAAACTGCATCCATTTCTTTTTTTCTGAAGGTTCCGAGGTTTTTTTCTCATTGTACAACACTGTTTCCCTTATCTCCCTCTCACCTAAACTTGTGTTTCGGGGGTCACCCTCTCCAATTAACAGCGTGGACATCAGGCACGTTGGCCTCTGTTCCACTTGGGATCGCCAGAGGCCATGTGCTCTGGAGTCTGATGACTTAACCGTGCCGTGTAGCAGTACTTATAGGTACCACCGACTTTGCCATCAGCCGTTCGGTCTTCCTTCCATCGCTCACCCTGGCTCACCCACTCCCTCTGCATGGGGGCTGCTCCAGCTGCCAGAGGTGCGGCAGTTTTTTTGCTGCACAGTCCACCCGCCAAGCCGTGAGCTATGTAAGTAGTATAATCCCCATCCCTCGACGACTAGTCACCACCCTTGCCTTAGATTCCGCGCCACGCGCTTGGGCTGTGTGCCGCCTGTAACCATCCTCGGTTTAGCCACCTCGCATCCCGTTCTGGGAATCCAGACCAGCAGGGTATCTGCATGCCGACTTCGTGTGGCGGTTTTTGGCCAGTACGTCCTTTTGTCGTCGCTTGTCCCTCAAGTTTGACCACTTCCACTTCCGCTCCAGGCATCGGAGTCTTCTTTCGAGAACAGCTTCCGCTCCCTATGTGTTTGCAACGAGCCTTGGTTCCACCACGAGGCTCTTCGCAACGACTCGGCTGCCAATCCACTGTATGTTTTTCTCTCCGTACTGACCCCAACTCATCAGTGATATCCCTTATCCAGCCCTCCACTGCCGCCTCCTCCGGGCCCGTACGTCCTGTGCTTATCAGTCTCTCCGCTTATTAACCTCTGCAGTCCCCCTGCCCCTGCACCCCCGCTCAATCCGCTCCGTGCATCCCTCCCTACTCCCATATCAACATTCACAGGTCCTTTGTCTGGAGCGGGTACGGCCAACGAAAACCGGAACGCGGCCATCGTCAGACACTTTCCGAAGCCCAAAAGGTACAAGGCGCCACATGCATTCCCGCTCACTGCACCTTCTGCCTCAACATTCCCGGTCCTGATCGCCCTTTGGCCCAACGTGGCGCGAGTCGTTTCTAACCGCATCCCAACCTCATTTAACCGCTTTAAAGCTCCCTGGATCTCCCGCTGATGACGGGAGCCCCACCATCGACTTCGCCTTCACCATTGATCAGTTCACGGAGATGCTGATCACGCTCAAGGCCTGTGGCTTAGCGTTTCTGGCCACCCTTCCCAGTGGCGACCAAAGCGATATTGTCCAAGAGCTGAGTTCACAGCTCAATACTCAGCTCGCTGCTCACAACCTGATTCTCCCCAATGCTGCGGGCTCCAGCAACGACTCGACCACTCTTTGGTTCCGCCGCCCCTAGATGCTTCTTGACTCTAGCCGCCGCAAGACCGTCTACGTATTCGCTCAACATGCCAAAGCCAACGCCAACAACTTCAACAAAAAGCTCATCATCGAGATCGACAGCAAGTTTATCAATCCCGACATCGAGCATCGCGGAATACCCCTTCTCAATCTTGGTGCGTGTGGTTACCTTGTTCATATATTGTTTACTGAAGGTACCACTGGCTCATCAGGTGTTCGATACGGGCCTGTGAAAGGCTCCCTCCCTCATACTCTATCGCCGGAGGCATTGGTTGATGCGGTTCAGCTCGATCAGCTGCACTCTTGGCCAACGTATATTCTACGGCCTTCCCCACAGCATATTCTACGGCCTTCCCCACAGTGGTCAGGAGTACAATGCCCAGTGCCTTGACGGGTTGTGTCCGGACGAGTCGATTGTCAGTCGCTCACACCAATTCCATCCCTCTTAAGCTCATTTATGCATCCTCTCCTGCTAGTCACCTGGGTTAATTGCAGCCCCAATTGTGAGTCGTCGTCACCAACCTGCGCAGTGCTGATCTTTCCTTACTCCAGTCACCTCCGGTTGTGCATCCTCGTCCTCGTGAGCGCACCCCTTCAGCCATGGTTGTCTCCAGCTCACGAGCCCAGATCTGAGCTCGCTCTCCTGAGAGTCCGTCTCCTGTGCGAACTCGTACTCGCAGGTGCACTCAACCTTCGGTACACGTTCCTCCTTGGGCCTTACTCCTCTTTCTGAATTTGTTCTCTACGTTAGCCCATCGAGGTTCTGTCATCGGATGACGAAGTATGTTCCTCGCTCCTGTGCTTTATCACGTTGAAAATCCCGTCTGTAGTTCATTATTCCTCAACCAATCCTACCACCCCGTCATATCCCCCTCCCTCGGCGCTTCCTTCACCTCGTTCCCCCCTGGTCTTAGGTCGGGGCAACCTCATTGAGTCCTGGCAGTATACCACTTCGCTTGACGTTGCATCTGTGCCCGAGGGTGCTACCGTTCGCATCAAGGGTCACGATATCAAGGCCATTGCGGAGTTTATTATCGGCCTCTTCCTCCATTGGCGTCAACTGGAGCTGGACCTCTCTTCAAGTTTTCCTCGTCCCTCCAACATCGTAGAGCCGCGTGTTGAGATGACTCATTACTCCTTCCTCCAGAGTCAGGCATATCGAATATATTTGATGTAAGTTCATCCGACTTCGTCAAACACCAATACTCATTCCTCGGTTACAGTGGCCAGGAGGGCCTTACGTCCCTTGGATGCGGGGTTGAGCAGTCGGTGTGGAGACACATTCTTGAGTCAATCGCCAAGGAAAACCAGTTCTGGCGCCCTTCCACCGTGGAAGCTGACCACGCTACATTTATCCTCTCTCCAGTCTCTACCCCTGTTCACGCTGCCCAATTCCATGTCCATGGACAGCTCATTGCCATCCACATGTATTACTACGGTCATGGCTTGAGTATCGGGCTGTGGCCCGTGCTTGCACTTGCTCTTGGTCGACAGAGCATGCTTCTTGGCGTTGATTTCCTGCAACTCATCAGTCCCGATGTCGCAGCGGAGCTTCGGTCGTGGTTTACCTTGCGTCCGGAGGATCCCATCCCCACGAGCCTCGCCCATCCCGTTTGCACTTTGATCATGGAAACGCTTGATATCCAGGTCGCTGTCTTCCTTCCTTCCTTTCTTCCTGCCGCTCACTCACCATTTCGTAGCCGTCCCTCATCCCCTCTGTTCGCACCTCGGATCAGCACGACAACCTCACCGTCAAGTTAATGTCGCGGAAAGTCCTAGGGTACGATTCTGACACCCTGTGGACCAGCCCCGACTTTGTTTCCGCATCCTCCGGCTTTGATATGCGGCTGTCGCAGGAACACAGTTTCTGTCACGTACATTGCGATAGCAACCTCCTCATCGTTCAGTTGCTGATTTACTCACCTAGGCATTCCGCACTGCGCATCCACTCAAGGCAGCATGCTTGATTGCGGGGATGTATCATCGTCAGGTCCAGAATCTCCCTGTTGACGTGTTGCCTCACCTCCATTTCGCCGCCTTGGGGTACCCAAATGTCCCACCCGTCCTCACCAACTTGACCTTGTTGTTTGAGATGCGCCTCAAACGGTACCTCGCTGGACGCGGGCACCCCCAGTGGTTCCGTGATCATGGCCTGGTGAGTACCGACGTGGAAATGGCACGTAGCCGGCTTTCGGCCTTTATACGCCCCAAGCTTCTCTTGCTAACAGCGCTTGAGTCGTTGCTGTTGCCAATAAAGGACAATTGGGCGATCAGGGTGCGTTATTCAGGTATTTTTGATGAGCGTGTACTCACACATTGGATTTAGTTCACCATTTCATCCTTGTTGGATGGCGTTCAGAGTTCGGAGGCCCTTCCACTCGGATTCCATACGTGCAGCGGCGGGGTTGATGTCAGGGTGAACCGGAAGCTCATGGCGCTTATGATGGAGTCGCCCCACGGAGAGGAGGACACTGATTTTGATGTTTGGGCGCACACCCAGCTTTACAATGCGGATTCGACGTACAACATGATTTAGTTTGCGACTTTGCCTATCTATTTTCCCACTAGGGTGGGGGGGGTGCCCCCGAAAAAAAAGGCGAAAATTGGCGCATATATAGATCTTGGTGAGGGAATGATATTCTGTCAACAAAGTTGGGGTGTGCTCCCTACTGTTCACTTACTATGGGGGTTTTGATTGCAACTGCCTGTGGGACCGCAACCAGGGCCATAGCCATTTCCAAGTCAGTCAGATGTTTCTTTCCAACAAGAACAAGCGGAGGAAACCCACCTGTGCTGCACATCAAATTACACTTCACACAGCCAATTTTCTGCTAACAAAGATAACAAACAGCAAATCCCACTTAGTGGTAGATTTCGAGCCCGTGGGAAAAGACATGTGACTTATCACATCACCTGCCATTATTACAAAAGTTGTGCCCTTTGTGTTTTCAAGTAAAGGACAGGAGTAAGTAAATGATTAGGGTTAGGGTGAGGATGCTACAGCAGCTGCAAATCTGGAATTTTTGCCTTATTTAAGCCAAATTCGGTGGTTTTTTCTCTTTGTGTTGTGTTTGTGCATTTTTGTGTGATTTTCTGTTTTTCAAAAAAATAGCAGTCTAGGAAAAATTGGGAGTGGGCGGGGTTTGGTATTGCGCCGTGATTTATTTTTATTTTTTCGTCGTGATTTTTTATTTTTATTTTTATATTTAAAAAAAAAATTGAAGCGCACAAGAGTGCACATCAAGGACAGCAAAGGCTGTGTTATTGATTACCAAAAGCGTACCATATTAAGATATTCGCCATTAGCATGCTATTGGCCCACAGTATCAGTGTTTGACCGTGCTGCCTTCCGTGCCGGCGGCTCTTTACGTTCTTTGATGCCCGCATAGGCTAGGGCCTGTGTAAGCTTTACCAGCTTTGCCCCTTTTAACTCGTACAGTGGGTCGATGCCCAAGTTCAACAGGATCTCTTCGGCCACACGTCCCTCCCTCGCAAGTGAGGATAGCTCACGCTGGCCCTCCTTGTCGGATTGCGTCCCGTCGATCTCAAATCTCGTCGTTGCCGTCCTGGCCTTCAATTCAGCAGCCAAGACTCGCAGGAGGTCTCTTTCCGGGACACCTATCCATCCCTTGTCTTCTTTTGACTGTAGCTGGCGTGTCATCTCACTGTACACTGTCCCACTTGAACTATGTAATACGAGCGGTTGGTCCCGATCCGTTTGCTGGGTAACCAGGAGCGCCGCAGTAATTTCTGCGCTTTTGGAGGATTGGGGCTGATTTTCGGGTAATTTAAATGCCATGTTCTTCGCGTTTCCTGTCCCATACCATATACCGCCCCCGGCGATTTGCCTCCCCTGCGTATCTCGCCCTGCTACGCCCCGTATGAAGGCACGGCGAGTAGTGATGTTCCGGGCCCGGCTCGGCCTGGAAGCCCGGGCTTGGGCCTGGCTTGAGTGGGCCCGGGCCTGGGATTTCTCAAGCCCAAGCCCAAGCCCGCTCAGGCCCAAGCCAAGCCCGAAGCCCGGGCTCAGGCCCGGGCTTGAGAGGTAGACTTACAGAGTCGTGGAGGCTGATCTAACCCTATAATTTTTCAGTCTATGTGACAGGTAACGTGAATTTAATACTCTAAAACATATTTACATACCTCCTCACGCCGTTTTCAGCCATTTCAACCACATTTCCCTTTTCGGCCATTCTGAATTGGGGTTTCCATTAGACTTTTCACCCGGTTCTAATGCAGGGTTCGACCCCAAATGCATTTTTTGGTTCACTTATAAAGAGTGGGCCCTCAATCGAACAAATTTCTGTCTCTGAACTCAAAGGAAGCTCACCTTTATAGGTGATACCCAAGCCCCAGCTTGAGCCCTGGGCTTGGGCCTGAAAAAACTGAAGCCCAAGCCCGAAGCCCGCTCAGGCCCGCCTCCGGGCCCGGCCGGGCTTGGGCTTGAACGGGCCTGGCCTGGCGGGCTTGGGGCTTGAAGCCGGGCCCTGAGCATCACTAACGGCGAGCCTCTGGAGTGGGTGGAGTGCGCGTTTGCGGGCGCGGCTGGGCAGTACGAAGGAGGTGTGGAGCCTTGGCGAAGACACGGAATCCATCGGCTAAAGACCTAATTTGGTCGGGTGCTTTAAAGAGCTGTCTCTCAGTCTCATGAGAATGCCCATGCCCTGGTGGACAAGTAAGACACCATGGCTGTTCCGAAGGCACACACTGGCCGCAGTGTTGTGGTATTGCCTTTTACTGTTGTCTTCGCCGGAGTGGTGCCAGAGCGGCATCTGTCCTAGGATTTCCATTGATGGGTGCAGCGTGTCAAAGACCACCCCGTATTTTTCAGCACATTTCAGCATACTTTTGTGTCTTTTTGGCCATTTTAATCGGTTTGCGGACCAGGTTTGGAGGAATAGGTTCACCAGAGCCTCTGGATCTGCCCTTGAGTCACGGGTGACTATCTTTTCGAGGCGTTCATCGAGTAGGTCTCCCCATTCCGCACGTAGATCGAGCGCCAGGAAGGATTTTAACTTTATCAGTTGTAGAGCATCGTTACGGGCACGAAGGTCCAGGAGGTTCTTACCGCCCACAGCTCTCGGAGCCATCAGCATTTCGAGGCTCACTGGGGGGGATTTCCCCCCGGAAACGAATTCTCTGGTGGCTTTCACCAGGTGATTTACAATCCGGTCGGGCATCTCGTTTACTTGGGTAAGGTACTGGGTCATCGCGCCCACGGTGATTTGAATTACTTGGCAGCGTGCTTCCAGCGTGAGGTTCATAGCCTCCCATCCCATCAACTTAGCGTCAATGCTCTCGATAACGGGGGTCCACATTACAAAGTTATCAACTCCGTTGCCTACATGGCCGCCCAGAATGCGGTCGGGGACAATATGGTGAATTTGGATGGTGTTTAAGACTCACCCGGAGGGCGCCCCATATTCAAAATAATTTTAGAGGATCTTGAGCGCGTGCATTATGCACATGAATGCTGCAAAACACGTTTTTATTTCCCGCCCCCCGTATCGTCGATATCTCGATGCTCTCTGGTAAGGTAGGCCAAAACTGTTGATCTCCTACATGCCCTTATATATGAGGAAGGGATTCCACGTCTCAAATTACTGCTAACTGCCGCCGTTCAGCAATGCGACGCGTCCAGATGCGGTCAGTCACATGCACGTGCCGTTACAAGGGACAATCTCTTTGTTCTAATTATCTTGGGCTGAAGTCTGTGGGCAGACTGGTGCTGTACACTCCAGAGAAAGCGGGGTGGATGTAAAATTTGAGTGTGGGGGGAAAACGACAAGATGAAAAATTCAGAGAGGTAGCATCAGGAAAAACCAAACCGGCCCCATAGACCCACAGAGACCCACATAGATGTCATAGACGCCATAGACAATGGGCGTCTATGATAGCAAGGTGGGAGGGGGGGGGGGGGGTGAACTCCATAGACACCCATAGACACCCATAAATCCCAGGTTTCTATGAAACTGACCCACTTTCTATGACAATTTTCGACTTTTTCTTTCCCGTAGCCGCGCCAAATCACACAAAAAAATGGCAAAAAAAACATATATTGCAGCGTATCATAGAACACATACTATTAGCAACTGGGTACTGGGCCAGTCGGGGTAGTGGGCCACTTGGATAATAGAGGGATATATGCTGCAGAACTGCGTGGTTTGGTGCTCGGAGGATGGAGTAGGGTGTGTAAAGATGTCGTTCATCAAATTTTGAAGCGGAATGATGTGCTGATCAGAAGCTGTGCTCCGTTTGGTTCCGATGGTAGGGTGAGAATCGATCATTCCTTATCTCCGAACGCCACTTGCCCTCTTCTTTTCCTTCGTTCTCAACCAATTCTCGACCGATTTCCATGTTTGCGGGCTCATTTTGTTGCCTATATCCAAGGCAATGTTTTATATGGTTGTTAGACCCCAGCACGATCCGAAATCCTCCCTAGGCTATCCAAGAACAGCCCGGCCTTCGCTTGACCAGCGCGAGACAGACCGCCCTATTGCGACCCACCCGACATTGCTGTTGGCCTAGAGTGTGGTATGTGCACTGATAACATGCATTCAGATGCCCTACTCATTTGCTTTGGGCCTCTACTGGTCGACTTCGCGTTCACCGACTGTCCTTCCTCGCAACCACCCAATTTCATTGCCATACATAGATGGATTTTGTTTGAAGGGTTATGGGCATGGAGGCGCCATCTATTCTACCCAAGTATGTACCATAGCTTCCCATTTACCCTCCCAATACTTAGCTTCGCCGAAGATCGGTCTGTCTGCCTTGTAGTGCACACGATTTCGTCGATACCCCAATTTCCCCCATCCTCCCTTCCCGGAGGGACCAGTAATCATAATCCTTGTACACCTTTAATTCACATTTTGAGTATTTAAAATCACGTATTGAGACCCCCTGAGTCATTCTGGGGACCCCCAGGTGCATGTTACACGTCTCAACACCTGAATTAGGCCGGTGGCCCACAACCCCGTTTATTGCTATTTTGGGGTACCGCCGAAAATAAATTCGCTGGCGGCTCAAAGCACAACCTAAAAATGCCCCAAAATATCCCAACTCACTCCTGGCATGTCAACCTTCACTCAAGCATCGAAATATGGGTACATAAAGCATCGTATCAGCTGGCCAGAGGGTAAAAGTCGCAAGGTGGCCCAGTACTGGGTGACATATAGTACGTAGAATACGGATCGACGAGAGGAACAACGAGGAAGGTGAATAAAAAGCACGTACAGCGCTGCCAAATCCAAGTTGCGAAATTGAAGTTGAAGGAGAGGACTCGCTTTGGAATGCTGCAACGCTTGAGGTTGACATTGAGGCCTTGCAGTATTTTAAAACTTCTTGGAGGAACGACTTGAGATGACGGCGGAATATATAAGTTGAGTTTGAAAAGTGCGCCCTTGAGGTGGAACCATGCGAGGCTTGACGCGCTGAAACAATCTTGCCAGCCTTGACGCGAGATCTTGCTGTCGAGTTTTCCTTCTTGACGTCGAGAGGTCAGGTACATTTTTAATTCCGTGTGTCGGTTCGGTGTGGAGCTTGAACGCACTTGCGGCATGGGCCTGGCAGGAAATTTTGACGCGGAGGGCGAAGTTTGAGTAACAGTGAGGGGATGTTGACAGTGGTCTAAACTCGGACAGGGATGCATTCACGAGTCTTGGCGGGTGGGCTGGCGCGACAGGCGTCGTTGGGAAGAGCGGAGTTTGGACTGCCCCGGTGTGAGTTTGAAGCCATTTTGGGGGTCGTTGTAGACGCGGAGGTGCACGTCAGCAAGGATTTCCGCTGCAACGACGTCGCGCGTCCAGGTGGTGGTAGTGGTCATCAGATTGGCTGTCCGCTGCGCAGCGACAGATGGCGGTAACGTTCAGCGGGCGCGAGACCGATTGACCGCTGCGCAGGCCTCGGTGGCTTGATTTGAGCCACTGAGTATCTGCTGACAATTATTGAGTGGAAGATGGAACAGATAGCGATGGGAAGGGCAGGAGGGTGTGGGCAGTGGGTACGTCCGAAGTGGCTATGGGCATGAGACCAGAGAAGGTGGGGGTGTAAGAGGGAAACAATGAGGGTGGGAAATGGGTGTAAGATTGAAGAATGGGATCGAAGGGCTGTAGACAGCCACCCGACAACGAATCAAAACTTGAAAGAGGAAATACGCACCTCTTCGCCAACTCTTCGCCAACTAGCACGACGCGAGACACACCCATCAAGCACCAAACAGTGAGTACGGCCACATCGGGATCCATGGAAGTTGAACGTTGGCGGTAGAGGAAATCGTCGAGCGGAGGAAGAGAAAGCAAAAGGAAGAGTGGCGTTTGTTTGTCCGCCATCAAACTGAACCATTTCCATGGACACGTGACATGATTGGCGCGGCGCGTGTCTAATTATATCTATCGGCGCGCAGCTGTTCCTCCGAGATAACTATTTAAAAAACACCTTGGAGATGTTGGATCTGAATGGCACTTCCCATGGCTGGTCAGTAAATTCATCATGAAAATTCCTATTATTAGCAAAAAATGAGAAGTTGTTGAACGTCGTCCGTCCAGTATCCCTCAATTGTGCTCTGTCGCATGACTTCTGACGTCGCTCGGTGACGATTAAAGCACGACTAGTTTTACCATCCATAAAAGTGACCGCTCATCTCGTCTTGCGCATATAGTTGTATCGATCTGTGGAATGTATTACTTACAAGCCTCGTAGGCCGGAAAATGTAGCACAGGCTGTCTAAAGAGGGCCCGTTGCTTTAGTATCAATTGTGAACTTTATTGATTTACATGCCTGAGGACCGGTAACCTATAGAGCTCCATAAACGGGACGGAAACTTATAGACACCCATAGACCTTGATAGATGTCCATAAAAGAGGTAGTCGACGCATAGACATTTATAGACCATCAAAGACCCGCATAAAAGCCCGTGTTCTATCATAGTATTTTGGTTTTTCCTGATGAGGTATGCCTAAGCTCGGGTATCCCTCATTTGGACCCCCAAATGAGGGATAACTATAGCTACAATTTCATTGACCCGGGGGTGTTAGAGAACCGGAAGCAGCCTCCAAATTCGATTCCGAAGAGACCCAAGGTTTTGGTCAAGTTTTCAGCCCGACATAGCCAAACTACTACAGGGAGGGGTGTAGTATGTAATATATAAATAGGCATTCTTTGCCGGTGCCTCATTTTTCTGTAGTAGAGTGCGCCACAACCTGGTAAGCGCGGTACGTACGGCGTCAAAAAGTCGGCGAAACGGCACCCCAAATCCAGATTTGAAAGTCGTGGAAGCAGCTCTTCAGCTTAGAGCTGGTGTGTCGAACCTTGCCTAAAGACAGGTCGGCGGTCGTACATCAATCTTGCCGTCTTACGGTACAGCTGAGTTCTGAATTGTAAGTACTCAACGAAAATACTTTGCGTCTTATTGAAATTCACTTTCCGGGGATGAAACCTTTTCGCCAAGTCCCTCATTTTTTCTAGTAGACTACGCCAGAACCTCGTAAACGCTCGCTTGAATGAGTGTAACCGGTACGTACGATAGCCGTCACGAATTCGCCGAAACGGCACCCAGTTGTGCAAGCAGGTTTTCCACTTCGGGTCGGGATCACGGGCGTTTCGCCTGTGGATTTTTCTGTTGATCTTCCGCGCCTTGCGCCGGGCGCATATCGGATTCCCCTCCAGTATTTTCCTCAACTATGTCTAATGATCCCATCGGTACCCTCCATGCTTGCTGTGGAAGACTTCGGCCTTCTCGGCGATAACGGCGACCCGTCGCATCCAGGTGCGTCGCTCCGCATTACAACGAGTCGTGCGCCAATTTCCTCATTCCCGAGGACCAACAGCGCTCGTACGATGCCAAGGTCAGCACCGTGCGCCCCGAAAATGCGTTCCTTGTTCTCTATTCTCTTTGCGAACTTACTTCTGCGCACAAAGGAACCCCGTGGACCAAGCGGGCGAACTGCACAGCGAGCGCGAGAAAGACCCTTCGCTCCGTCCTCAGCAAGGTCGAGAAGACGCAGGTGAGCCTTCTCCCTGCCTTCACCCTTCCCCTTTCTCGAGTAGTGCTTGACCGACGCCCTTACAGCAATCCCACAACGAATGAATTCAAAATGTGTTCGACAACGGCGATATTATGATCTTGAGAAAAAATGGCTATGGCCCACGGAAATCCGTCCACACGCAAATTTCATTCCTGTTAACTTACCGTCAAGCGGTCGTGCTCTTGGTCCAGATATAGTGATCGGGGGACGCGCAGCGCCCGAGATAGAGTCCTCAGCTAGAACGGTTTGTATTACTCAAGTTCGCTATGCAAAATACTTAGGTCAGTACAGATGCGTCTTTGGAACTGACCTGCTGAAACGCAAGATTGTAGCGTTGATTGCCAAAATCTGCTGCGACGACCAGACCTCGATTTCGAGACATTGTAGGATTTTTTGGCTATAAAGAACGGTACATGCTATAACATGATCATACCACCACATGCACTCTATAGGCCAAACGTTCCTCCATGTGTTCTGCTTGCTCTGACCGGTATCCCCTGCGCACAGCACAACTCCAGCATACATAATAGTGTCGCTGGAGAAAGTGCCCTCTGTCAGAACAGGGTGCAGAGCACCCTCCTTGGTGTCGTGCTAGTGGTGACCGACGAAGACGCCGTTGACGAAGCCCGTGTCGCACGCGAGCGGTCGGCGAATGTCCTTCTTGCGTGGACCAGCGACGAGCGAGAACCTGCTGTCACTCGGTCGGCGTTTCCTTGACATTTTCCGTGTTGGAGCGGGAGTGTATGACGAACGGCTTGGCGAACTTTTTGGTACAGGACAATCTCGTTTTCAGCTCATCAATGCATGATCGCCTCGGTCGTTGGCCTTTTTATTTGGGACCAAATTTATTTCATCACAGGATACAGAAAATTAATGCCAAGTGGCATCTGAAAGATCACTACGAGCACGATCGCAGTTAGAATTACCAGTATGGGTGTAGCAAAGCCCCGCCACGCCGCTTCCCCACATAGCGCCACACTCCCACATCACAATAGCCAGGTCCCACAACTCGCAAACCTTCTGTCCTTGGGGATACGCGATTTCGGCGGCGAGAACGGCGCCGACGTATTCAGTCTCCAGGGGAAGATGGTCGTCCGTCCCTCGCACGAATGCGAGCACTGGCCGAACAAGGAGCTCAGCAACGCGCCGAGTCTCAGGCAACATATTGCTAGCAAGCAAGGCCTGGAAACGATCTTCGGCTGCAGCAAAGGGACGTTCACCACGCTCGACCGCCGTGCCGTATGCGCGGAAATGTTCCAGAGAGGGGCGTTCGCTGGGAATCGTAGCGGCGATGGCCATGACGCTGACGTTCAGGTCGGTCCGGCCGAGCAGGCTTATGGGCCGATGGCGGCAGTTGGCCAATTGCCACCAGTGCGTGAAGAGGATGGCGGCAGCAGCTGGGTTGTAAGTGTCGTTGTCGCGGTACCATATCATCGCTCCTAATAAGCGCGAGTATACTTCCACCAACGGGGCTTCGTCCAATGACCCCCGCGTCAGCGTTGGGATAATGTTGCTCACCTCGCCACATGCGAGATCCGCGCCCAGGTCAATCCAATCATGCAGGAAGCACCCGAGGCCAGCGATAGCAGCCATCTGCTCTCCGCCTCCGGCATCGTAGTAAGGGTGGCAGAACACGGCATCCGCAAGCTTGTAGCGGGCCAAGCGCAAAAGGTCGTCCCAAACCACGAAGCATGGGCTAGAAACGACCATATAGGTGTCCTCGATGATTGTCTTCTGGCGCAGGCAGGCATAATCACAGCCTTTGACTACCCGGACGTCGGTGATGTGGGGTCCAGCGGAGACGGAGGCCTCAGCCGTGGCCGCCACGTCGGCGAAGGCATTAGCGAGTTTCTCCGCCATAATAGTGCTGTTCTTGCCGATCGAATAGTCCAGTACAAAGGACGAATCCATGATGGCCCAAAGGCCCGTGATTGACCCGCCGTACACGCCACGGTTGTACCCCACCGACATGGAGAAAATACTTGTGTTGATTAGGCTCCCAGCACATTCCTCGGCAGAAATAACGTCGGTGGTGATTTGGTCCGGTGACAGCGCGACGCCGCTTAGTTTGGGAGGAAGCGGCTTGCGAGCTGCGCACCAGGTGGGCATCGTTGCCGGGAAGACTGTAGCAAACGAGAGACACTGGGGCTTTCCTGATGAGATGACTTTGTTACGTGCGCCTAGGAGGACTGCAGCATCAGCCAGCATTCCCACCGCGCAATCGACGGCGTCTGCCACCCGGGCATTGCGTCCCCAAGCGACATTAGCGGCAGCATTCAGGACGCCCCCGGTCTGAGCGGTGTCAGCCCGACGAGCCAAGTGGACGGTCGTGATCAGCGTGTCGGTCTCAGCGAGGTATTGCTGGGAGAATTTGCCGGATCCCACCTCGACTGGATCGATGCAGTGCGTTTTCAGTGACCAGCAGGGAGCGCCCAGAGGGCATTCCTTGTTAGTGCCTTCTCCAACAACATAAGTCGTCCCCCATGTCGAGGTCAGACGGACGGTCGTGGCAGGGTCCTCTGCCGAAGTTTCGCCGGTGCGGTCAGCCCAATGCGAGACGCGAGGCAAGCAGTCGAACGCCGGTGAGCGACTGCGGCCACCAGTGACCACCAGCCCGGGGACAAGGTCGGACAAGGGTTGGGGGGCATTGTGGTCGGCTCGAGGGACCTGGATCTCTTTCGAACGGCTGAGAATTCTGTTGAATTGGAGTTGCTTCTCGCTGGCAACTCCATTTCTGACCAGGGGCGAAACCAAGATGGTATTGGAAATGAATTCAGTCAGATCCCGATAGGACATCCGCGCGGGCCACAAGGCCTGTTCTTTAGTTCGCGGATCAACAAGTCCGCCAGAAGCAACGGTCTCCGGCAGATCATCCGTTCGGGCAAGATACATGTTCAGTGTCGTCTGTCGAGAGCACGAAGAGAATTGGCAAGCTTCTAATGGGCGCAACAATTTCAGTCTCCTGCAATGTGGAATCAAAGACTATACCTACAAATGCGTGAACTACAGAATAGATAAATAAAGACATGAATGTAAGTTGAAGAGTAAGGAACTCACCTCAGTCTCCCGTAATGTGGGATCAAATTGATCAGAGACTGAGGGTAATGCATGTCTCCGTACATCTATATATACTGTCGAGCTCCGCATGCGGCTGTACCCGGATCTAGTTCGGAGGATAGACCACCGCCGACAAAATGTGTCGCGGTGTCGGGTTTGCGAGAGCCTCTCTGGTTCGACAGCCGGAATGCCCGAGCTAATGCCCGAGTTCATCTACCTGTCAAATGTAGTTAATATCTGTCAATGTACTTTAGATCCTTACACTGTTATCGTAGTTTTTACGATGGTTACTAAAGTTACTTGGCAAAACTGACTTGTCTTGCCAAAAGTAACTTTACTTTACTTCTTGACTGCAATTGATGCCATCTGATGGCACAAGTTACTTTTGCTGATGGCATTGATCTAACTTGGCGGGCCAAGTTACTTCCAAGTAACTTGAAGGACGGAGTCCGCATCATCATCTTCCCCTGCCTTCATGTGCGCCCACCTCGTCTCCGGAGAATATCGCACCAGTCGAAGATTAGGCTGTTGATTCGAAGCCGCCACCGACACTACCAGGATGTTGATCTCGAATTCAACGAGAACACCCTTCAGTCCAAATGCGAGTATGTATACGCTGATACTTCGACATCCATATTGTCCGAGCTGAGGGAATTGGTCTTGACGTACAGAACTGACTTACCCGTAAGGAAACTACGCCGTTTTATTTTTTTATTTTTTTTACGGCGTCAGCGCAATACGGACGTTTTGATACACTAGTACTGAGCTGGCGCTTTAGCACCTTCAGTATTCTAAGCCAACTTATTTGATGTACTACTTTGCCGGCGGGATTCGTCAAATCAGTGGGGTGAACCAATCAAGGAATTGCACTACGTACATTGCTCTAGCCAAGCAAGTACTGAGCTGCCCCGGCGGAATTCGCTGACTTCGTACGGGGATTTAATTCAGGAATGGCACCCAGGCTACTTACAATGCTCTAGCCGGGAAAGTACCAAGCGGCGCATTAGCACCCTTTCGTATTTTAAACCAAATCTGTGTAGTACTTCGCCGGCGGGTTTCGTCGACTCCATGCGGTGATTTAATTCAGGAATTGAACTCAGGCTACGTACAATGCTCTAGCCGAGCAAATACCGAGCGGCGCATTAGCACCCTTTCGTATTTTAAACCAAATCTGTGTAGTACTTCGCCGGCGGGTTTCGTCGACTCCATGCGGTGAGTTAATTCAGAAGTTGCACTCAGGCTACGTACATTGCTTTAGCCGAGCAAGTACCGAGCGAGCGCATTAGCACCCTTTCATATTTTAAACCAAATCTGTGTAGTACTTCGCCGGCGGGTTTCGTCGACTCCATGCGGTGATTTAATTCAGGAATTGAACTCAGGCTACGTACAATGCTCTAGCCGAGCAAGTACCGAGCGAGCGCATTAGCACCCTTTCATATTTTAAACCAAATCTGTGTAGTACTTCGCCGGCGGGTTTCGTCGACTCCATGCGGTGATTTAATTCAGAAGTTGCACTCAGGCTACGTACATTGCTCTAGCCGAGCAAATACCCGGCGAACGCATTAGCACCCTTTCATCTTTTAAACCAAATCTGTGTAGTACTTCGCCGGCGGGTTTTGTCGACTCCATGTGGTGATTTAATTCAGCAGTTGCACTCAGGCTACGTACATCGCTCTAGCCGGGCAGGTACCTAGCGAGCGCATTAGCACCCTTTTGTATTTTAAACCAAATCTGTGTAGTAATTTACCGGTGGGATTTGTCGACTCCATGCAGCGATTTAATTTACGCACTACGCCTAGGCTATGTACATGGTTCTAGCGGAGCAAGTACCAACCGGGCACATTGGCACCCTTTCGTATTTTAACAATTTTGTGTAGTAGTTTTCCAGCGGACTCATCACGGATTCCACTCGTTCAATGCGATTCTCGACTCAAAATCGGCCTCAGAACCAAGCTCACAGTCGAAGTCAAAATCGGCGTAAAATTGCCAACTCTGGCTTCCCCTATTGGAACATTAGTACGGCACGAGAGACAAAAGACGAAATGAACAGGATAAATGCAGGAACTGGATATAGCAGATAAGTTCTTTGACAACCGGATTGTTAGTGCAGCCGATTGAAGTTGAGTTTTTGCAGGTAAGGGCGAAAACGTGCTCGAGAGGACAACCTATCGGTGGAACCGGGGTGGTTACGACGGGGGGCATTAGCGGTAGAGCTTATCCAACGCCTGCATATACCGTCGAAGCTCGGCAAATTCAACCAACCCGTCTGCGGCCGTCAACGGCCGTTAACGGACGGGTATGGACGGCAAGATTGCCGCCCGTAACCGCCCGCTTACTTTTTGAAGCCGATGCTAGGACGGCACGGGCCGGGGTACCGCTTACGGGCCCCGTCCCACCCGTAAAGACGGCGACGGCGTCCATCCCTAGCATCTCGCCATCTACTCCCTCCTTCTCATCGCACTCAACATCAGGAAAAAACCGCTTGAGTACATCGCGCTCTGTAGCCCAAATACCTGTGGTAACCCCGTAGGCAAGTCCCCCTTATGGTAGCCGCCCGTAGCTACGCGCCAAGATCTGATAGCATCTCGTAGCCATCACTATGATCTCCGTAGCTCTCCCGTAGCACTCAGTACCCAAGGCAGGAGGCTCCAGTAGCCGCCCCGTAGTACCAAGTAGCTTGCAATAGCTTATAATACCATGGATAGTAAACGTGGAAAAAGTCATTTATTAACACACAGACTACAGACACGATCTTAATGAATCAGGAATATACCGCGAGCGGGAGCACTCGCTGAACCAACCACACTACGATGTACTAGCAGAGAGAGGTAAGCACAGACAAAATTAAAAGACATTAAGACACACCGAGGTCAAAGAATTCGCGACCCGCCATCGCCGGGCTGTGCGCCCCTGTGGGACCCCAAGATATCCCTGCCGTTTCATCCCTGTGGTGCGCTGATATTCGGGAGTGTGAAAGAACACGCTGATTTGAGGAAGGGCCAGATATGCGAGACAGTTGAGGGACGGAGCAAATATGAAATCAACTTAAGAGGGACTAGATATACTTGAGGGTAATTGAATACGGATCTTGCGAGCTGGTTCGTGGTCCTCAATTTGATCGAAACGCGGATGGCTTGCGAACGTGGATGGCTTGCGCCTTGAGAGGTTTGCTGTGAGATAGCTTGAATACGAATTTTGCGGTCCCGCGGTTGAGGGGTGGGTCAGCGGGCACGGGCGCTGACAAGATCGGTTGCGGCTTGTGGGATCGGTTGCGGGGAGTAGATTGCACGAAACCGCATGGCGAAAGTTTAGTCATGGACGAAGGGGAGGCCGGCGAGAGTCAAGATCGTTGGCGGCGGTCGTAAGGACGCATGCAGGCTTGCGCACGGGGAAGGCGCCGAGGGCGATGGAGGTGGTACACAGGGCGAAGAACGCCGAGACTATGGCCGAAGCCGTGTAGTGGCAGAAAAGGCAACGCGGTAGCCGACACGTTGAGGGCGAGGCGGCGGTACTATTAGTTTGAAGGAATGGACACTGTCGAGGCGCTAACGGGTGACCTGAACGGCAAAGGAGAAGGGGAAGATGGGGGAAAAAGCAGAAAGGCGAGCAACCAACACGTGTTTGGTCGCCAAACAATCACGCAATCCGCACGTGCTTCGCGGACTCGTGTCATTTCCGCCAGAGTCCCAAAAGAAGGTGTCCATTCTCGAATGCACTCTTTAGATCAACTCTCAACAAAACATGCAGCTCAACACTGTGGCCGACTGCGGGCCTCTGTGGGCGGCCAAAGATCGACATTTCAACGGCGCACAAAAGAGTTCTTGTGGAAATGCATTCACAATACCTTTAGGGTCGGCAATTTCTGGTCCCATATTGAGACATTGAAGACGAATGGAATATGCCATGTCTGTGATGTGCCCGAATCTCTAGAACATATTGCTTTGGAATGCTATTCTCCAGAACAAGACATCATCTGGTCACTAACAAGACAACTCTGGTCAAAGAAATATTCTTCATGGCCGCAACTCAACTGGGGAATAATTTTAGGCTGTAATCTCATGAGATTTAAATCCAAGAAAGGACTCATTGTCCCTGCACAAGGAAGACTGTTTGCAATACTCGTATCACTGGCATGGCACCTTATCTGGAATCTTCGAGTAAACCGCGTCATTAGACACCCAGGTGCGACGATCTCAGCTGATAATGTCCACAATCAATGGTTAAAAATGGTGAACTCCGCGCTGCGGCGCGACTGTATTCTCACGGACAAAGTGAAGTTTGGCCCTCTCGCGTTGAACAAACAAGCTGTGCTAAACACTTGGAGTGGGCTGCTTATGGATGAGGACTCGCTGCCGGACGATTGGACACTCACAAAGGGGGTTTTAGTGGGTATATGGCCAATGAAAAATGGTATAGGATAATTCTCTTGAGGCCAGAGTCCCACACTGGTAAATATATTGGCCAATAACGGCATTTCCTCCTGGACACACCTCGACCGGCATGACTGGCTCTAAACCAGCAACACAAGCGAATGACTCGGAATGCTTCTGCAGACTGAGATAAATCATTATCCCAAACGCTCCAAAAAAAAAAAAAAAAAAAAAAAAAAAATCTCTGCGCTACTCAGCGCTACTGATCCGCGCGCTACCGGCTATCAGGTGCTACGGATCGTCGGTCCACGGTTACCGGAGCTACGAGAGCTACGAAGGGCAACGGAGCAAGAGGGAAGGGCTACAAGGGCTATCGGCCCCCCCTAATTTAACCCACAGCGACGTACTAAAAACTTTTTTCCTGATGAATGGCGTGGTGGGGTCAGAGTTAGCGCCACCAGAATTGGAGAAACGCCAGTGCATCGTGGGGCTGAGACAATGCAATGACATTTCGGACTGTTGCCTTGGTAGTAGCTGCCTCCCCGTTGCCCCTACTACAGTGGGCTCAGGGTAAGTAATGTTGCTCTTGCTCTGCAACTTGTTGGAAAGCTGTTTCCCCTTTCAACGTTCTGTATCGTCTTGTAGGCGACTTGCGTGGGGATGGAAACCGACCTTCGGACACACCTTGTTAGTGTTCGTTGCCTCCCTGATCAGATCCCTGCTGACTGTATAGAACACAGCCACAGTGACATGAACAACTTGTTTCGAGTATGGATTGACTGATTTGACCAGCTATTGTAACATTGATAACCAGAATGAAGTTATTTCTGGTTGAGATATATTGAGGTTTCAACACAGCTACATCAGGCCCACATGGCTATAAGTAGTGCTGTCATCATTTTACTGTAGGACTTCAAACAGATTGAAAGTCACAGGTCACGCTTTCGTTTTCATACGAAGATTTTTCGTAAGTTACAGGGTCACAGGGGACCCATACGAAGGGTTCAGGCAAGGGGGTACCGCTGGTGCAAGCGATGAAATCAACAGGGTACTATACTGTAGCATTTCATTCAATTCGACAGGGGTTGTTACGCGTTACGCCCCCGTACGAATTTTGGAATTCGCACGTACGGGTGGAGCGGTGTTACGCAAAGAAAAATTTGTACCACCACTCGCGTTCGTCGTGCTCAGGTCCGACCTCGATGCTCTCTCCCGTTACTTGGTTCTTCTATTTCCCCATCTTAACACCATACCGAAAGGGAACCGAGTCATAAAAATGAATTATAGACTCATCAGTAACATGTTAGACATTTGATTTTTTGCAGTTTGTTTTATTCGGTCATGAAAATAGCAATATTAACCAAAGGGATACGCTTCGGCAAAAATGAGTTAATGTAAGTTGATGTATACAGGCGAACCGGGAGCGAAAAATTGAAATGTGGGCCATTTTCGACCAATTTTGAGCATTTTTGCGTTACGTTTTGGAAATTCGAGGAACCCGGCTGTTACGCGTTATATGTAAGAAAATATTCGTACGAAAAGGCCAGCGTTACGCGTTACGTTCGAATTGAATGAAATGCTACAGTATGCTCGTGTTTGGCACTGAACATGTGATTTGACTTTATTATCGCCTAAGCTTGGAACTTGCTACCACTGTTTATTTTTTGAGCCATATAATTTACAAGTTAGTTACAATAAGTCATGCTAAGGGCCTGTGTTTGCGTTCTTGGGTTCGTGTCCGTCAGAAGCCCAAGCTTCTGAAAGCTGGCTCACATCACGTACCCAGTGCCAAACACGAGCATATAGTACCCAGTTGATTTCACCGCTTGCACCAACGGTAGCCCCTGAGTTCAGGCGAACACTGTTTTTCGTGAATTTTGGGTTCAAAACCGGGGCAGAGCGGCTCCTAGTCTCTATCCGGATAATGCAAATAATCATACGGTTATTTTCTGTGCACTTTGAGATCAAATTGCTGGTGTATGGTAAACTACCTTCTACACCCCTTCGTCTTCTATGCCCTGCCCAAAATTTTTCCCCTCCTACCTTTCAGAAATGGTAACTTAGCAGGGGTTGCAACATTGATTCATTTTTTGGATGGAATCACACTAAGGCGACTCATTCCGTTCGGTTTTACCTCGTGTGGTTTCGTTTTTTCTTTTCCTTTCCTTGTCTTTCTTTTCCTTTCATTCTTCGGGGCAAGGGCGCCAAATTCAGCCATGATGGATGCAGATGGAGGGATAGTGCATCCATGCTCAAATGCAGTTCAAACAGTTGGAGACCGTTGCACCTGATAATACCACCAACTCCCTTATATATAAGGCAGTTCGCGCATGCGAACTGCCTGATGGGTAAGGGGGTTACGGTACTCCAGTTTTCAACGAAATTGGGCTCCCCATCATCTCCACCAAGGGGTCAGGTGGGTGAAAATGGTCCAAAATCCACCATTTCCACCGCTTTCAGTGACCCTAATGAATTCCATGGTCTCCACAAATTAAAGGTCAGTAAATTTTGTGACCCCATAAAATTCCATCGTCTCCACCAAGTGGGGTCAGTAAATTTTGTGACCCCGTAAAATTCCATCGTCTCCACCAAGTAGGGTCAGTAATTTTGTGACCCCATAAAATTCCATCGTCTCCACCAAGTAGGGTCAGTAATTTTGTGACCCCCCATAAAATTCCATCGTCTTCACCAAGTGGGGTCAGTAAATTTTGTGACCCCCCCATAAAATTCCATCGTCTCCACCAAGTGGGATCAGTAAATTTTGTGACCCCCCAATAAAATTCCATCGTCTCCACCAAGTGGGGTGGGTAAATTTTCCATAAAATGGGGTCAGTGAATTTATGACCCTATTCCATGATCTCCACAAAGTGGATCAGTAAATTTTGTGACCCATTCCATGATCTCCATAAATTGTGATTAGTGAATTTTGTGACCTCGTAAAATTCCATGGTCTCCATAAAATGGGGTCAGTCAAGTCTGTGACCCCATTCCATGATCTCCATAAATTGTGGTCAGTGAATTGACCCTGTAAAATTCCATGGTCTCGATCAAGTGGGGTCAGTAAATTTCGTGACCCTGTACAAACTTGTCGACTAATACAGAAGTGACCATTAGAACTACTCTTTGTCTGTGGCTAAGACCATCACTGTTTCCATGGCCTGTGCCAATATCTGTACCCATAGGGGAGGGCTCATGCAACAGGGAACATGAAATGAACTGAGATTTGCATATGTCTCATAGGTATCCATGCGGAAAAAAGAGATATAAGGGAGGGCTCATGCAACAGGGAACATGAAATGAACTGAGATTTGCATATGTCTCATAGGTATCCATGCGGAAAAAAGAGATATAAGGGAGGGCTCATGCAACAGGGAACATGAAACGAACTGAGATTTGCATATGTCTCATAGGTATCCATGTGGGCCAGGTATATAGCAATGGATTGGCGACGATGATAGACACTGGCATACTGAACCGCCCTAGAAAGACAATTTGACTGGGAGAAGAAGCGCTCATTGCCTTCCATATCCTCCAGCCCAAGCCCAAGGACATATATAGCTAGGTGTTTGAGTTGGCACAAGCGATTGTGGGCATGACCAT
This sequence comes from Mycena metata, assembly GCA_029378385.1. Taxonomy (NCBI): domain Eukaryota; kingdom Fungi; phylum Basidiomycota; class Agaricomycetes; order Agaricales; family Mycenaceae; genus Mycena; species Mycena metata. The sequence goes on along the minus strand of JARKIB010000043.1, from coordinate 75,645 downwards.
GAAAAGCGCCAACTAGAGTCTTGAAATTGAGCTTCTTGGCACGTTCGCCTAGGGGTGAGTTCTTGATTGTGGTCTCATGCCCACAGCCAATATCATACCCTATCCCTAGGTCTGATCCAAATGCATCCATCACTGCATTGCACATCGCAAGCCCGTACTTTGCTCTACAACAATGAGCATTTCTACCACTTCCATGGATACAGTGGAACTTACAGTTCGCCACTGCGTATCATATCTGCTATAAGAAGGACAAACCCATGGCGACACAGAGCAAGAAAGAATCCTGTCTCATCGAAAATGCCCCACATTTTTTATGTAAGCTCTCCAGACATATTCTTCCAGCGTTCCTGACACTCGGACTCCTCAGCATCATTGGTACCCATCTAGAAAACAGTCAGCTGAGGTGTGTAGGCCAACAAGGGAGAAACATACCGGACACTTCACAAAGTCAGCCAGAACTTCCTTGGACCACTTATCTACCTTCTCCCGTGTTAGGAAGTAAGTTCCTCCTGCGTCAGCTGTCCGTGGATCAGGGCGCTCTGAGCCACCACGCTTTGGCACCCCATTCTCATCTACCACTCCCTTCTCTTTGGTAAGAATACGCTTGAGAGAGTCGTTTCCATCCATCGCCATAAGCATCTCGTAGATAAGCTTCTTCTAGCCCTCCAACTTGTACGTGCAGTAATGTTGCCGCGACTCCAAAGTCTGAGTCACGACTCGGCAAGTCGACTTCAAAAGTTGTTTGACTCGACTCGACTTGACTCGCACCCTGCGGAGTCACTCGAGATCGACTTGAGTCGACTTGAGTCGATGAAGTCGGTGTTTTCTGTACATGTTTTGAGACCAGTGGTAAAACAAGGAGTGCATTATTAGACAATTATTAGATAGCTAAGTGGTGTACAGTTACAAATACATGCAAAAATTTGAGCTACACATTTACCTCCTCCGGCATGTGGGCCCTGGTATTCCCATTTGGAAGCTGGAGTCGGAAGCTCAATCTTAAGGTCACCTAATGTGCCCACCTAACCCCTCTAGTTAGAGAGGGAAGGGGGGGGGTGTTCCGGCTCTAACTAGAGGGGATAAGGCGATTTCACGGGAATCTCTTATATCCCTTATGTGGGGACTTAAGGGATGGCCCAACGCCGTCCACCAACTACGCCGGGTGGTGGCCACTGCCTCCACGGAGGTCACCACCCTCCCACCGCCGTCATCGCTTACCACCGCCGTCCTCACCGCCGTCCTCATCGCCTGTCGCCGCCGCCGTCGTCACTGCTCGCTGCCGTTGCCATCACGGGCGCGCGCTGCGATCAAACCACCTCCCGATCACATCGCCCATCAACAACATGTCCCGCACATCACACCGCCACTCCCGCACATCACCCCGACGCCCCCGCCCACCGTCCCGACCCCCGACATCAACCTTATTAATTATTTTTTTTCTATTTTTTCTTTTCACATTCTATTGTAGTATTATTATGTTCTATATGATTCAATGAGATGTAGTCTATAAAATGGCATCGCGGAGTGCGTCCACCAACTTCCCCTAATGGACTTACCTGTTTGAACGACGTAATGCACGGCCTCAGAGCAGGTGATTTTAAGCGCAATCAGTTCGAGCATTCAATGAAATAAAGGCCGCCGATATTTTACGCAACCAACTTCAATTGTCCACCAACTGCCAGGACGTCCACCAACTACCAAATGGCCACCAACTACCTATGTATGTACTACTCCGCCTTTTTTTGCCTCTTCCGTTTACCCAACTGCGCCATAACTTCCTCGCGTTTCTCCCGTGCTTCTGAGCTCTCCTTCCGACGCCCTCGCCTTGTGGCAAGCACGTCGTCGGCCAGGTTCCTACACAGCCGCGGTTTCGAGGCTCACAATCACTGTAGCGGTATTTCACAGTGAATTGAGAAATTGATGGGTCGGAAAATTCGGACCGTGTTATGTGTGATGTTACTGTGACAGAAAGTTGGGGTGAGCCTCTCCACGGCGGCTGCCTGATAACATATACAAACAGCATAGCCACATTTTTGCGAAATTAGTGAGAAATTCGGTGGGGGCTGGTTTCCCCTCGACATAAAATATGCCGTGCAGCTTAAGGGGTGTATTTATGCCTCTTAATTGCTCTGCGAGAGATTTGGAGGATCTGGACCACTCAATGAAACCTTGTTTTGTCTTTACCACCAGAAATCCTGATTCCGGCCCTCCTGTTCAAGAATGGTGAATATATCAGCTGGGAAAAAGGCGCCATTGGTCCGAATACATCTATAGTGGTTTTCAGTCTTTGCAGCGGAATATTCCTCCAAGCTCTGAGCAACAGAATCGAATTTCTCAAAGATTTCGGCAGGTTGTGGCTATGTTGTTTGTATATGTTATCGGGCAGCCGCCGTGGAGAGGATAACCCAAAACTTTAGTCACTCTGTAACATCAGTCACAAACGGTCCGAAATTTCCGGTAACGCTGATTTTCAGAATTCAATTAAACACCCGCTACAGTGACTGTTATCCTCGAAACCGCGGCTGTGTAGGAACCTGGTCGTCGGCCGCTCCGTCCACCAACTCCCTTCCCCCTCCCTCATCCTCTGCTGGGCTCTTCCGCTTCCCCAACTGCGTTTCTCCCGCGTTGGCATCAAAGACCACCATGAGCTCATTCATTGTGGGGGAGGCATTCTCCTTCTCCACTACCTCGGTGGCCGGTATTTTGACCAGGGGCTTGGGTTTGGGCCGGGGTGCAGGCGGTCCAGCCACGACCTTTGGGGCGGAGACCTTGGTCTTTGGGGCGGAGCGCTTGGCACTTGGGGTGGCCCGCTTCACCTTTGTGGCGGCGTCCTTGGCCTTCGCGGAGCGCTTGGCCTTGGCCGCGGGCCGTGCGGAAGTGGCTTTGCGGGCGGGCTTGGTCTTGGGCGACCCGGCACGGGCTTTGCGGGGTTTGGCTGCTGCTGTCTTCTTGGCGGCAGCAGCTGACTCCTCCTCCTCCTCCTCCTCCTCCTCCTCATTTTCGTCATCGTCATCCTCACTGGCGTCACTCACTGCATCCTTCCCATTGTCCTCCGCTGCATCCTCCTCTTTGTCCTCGACATCCTCCTCGCCCTCATCCTCGCTGAGGTCCACGGTCTCCTTCGATTTAGCTGGATGGGCACCCCGGGATGTCTTTGGGTCTCGAAGCCGGCTCTCACCCGCCTTGTCCATCGCCGCGATGTGATTTTTCAGTTCGGTGGCTGTCATCTTCCGCCAGCGCATTTTGTTGGTCACTAGCGCGTCAAGGGTGGATTGGAGGCGAGCTAGGGTGTTGATCTTGGTGGGGTTGATGGGTGCTTTGGCGTTGTCGAGCAGGCCAACAAGTTCGACACCAAGGAGGTAGCGTATCCCGTAGTCGTAGTGCTTGTAGAACATTTTAAGGTCCTTGCGGCCGGTGATGAGCTCTGGAAGAGGAGTTAGTGGACGGGAGTTGGTGGACGGAAGTTGGTGGATCACGAACTCAGGCCGTCCTCTGTCAGCTTCACTATCTCCCGCCGGAGGATAATTGTGCTCTTCGGAGGACGAGGTACTGGGGAGCAGTCAGAAGCTAAGCATGAATTTCAGGCTATGCTGCTTACTGTCGTCTCGCATGGAGCAGTACGCCTCGTACCGCCATAGAAACTCTACCACCGAGATTTTGAAGACATCCGTTAGGAAATCGGCGGCTCCACCGGTGTACAGGCACTCGGCACGCGCTGCATCCTTGATATTGCCTCGGGCGATGAAGGCAAGGGAGAGGACCCCGCAACGCTCCCGGAGACCCTCCAACTTTTGTGGTCGTTAGTCGAGAGATAACACATAGGTAGATGGCTCACCATAACACGAATCTTCTCGCAATTCCGTGAGACGTCGCCAATGTTGGCCAGGTTAGTTTTTCGGACCCCCACGTGCTTCTTCTTCTGCTCCTCCGCCATCTCCTCGCGAAGGTCTTTCTTCTCGCTGTCGGAGAGGAAGTCCTTGAAGGCATCGCAGCCGGCCTCCTCCATCCGACGTGCAATCTCCGCACGCGCATCGTCTAGGTTGACATCTCCACCCAATGATCAGCTATATCCTTCACCGTAGTCGAGCAACTTACGAGGATTGTTCTCCTTGAGCTCCTGTTGCACTTTGCTGACATAGCCATTCCAGTAGTTGGGGGCCCGCGACACGCCTGTGTACGCGGAGCTGGTTATTTGCTTCCGAATCCACTCCTTGGTCATTCGATTTTCCGGAGATTGGCTGTCCCAGATTTCGTCGACGCGCTGGTCCCTGTACTCGTAGAAGTTGTCGATGAGCTGGAGGACGGCGGTCTTGTTAGCCTTTTGGCCACTGGTCATGAGCGCCTTCGTGTTTGCCAGCGCGTCAGAGCCGACTGGTCTCTTGCTTTTTTTTGGGGCCGAATCCTGCGTCGGCTTGCCGGGGTTCCGAGCGGCGTGAGCGGAAATGCGATTGTTAGTGGCCATAGCAAAGAATGTCGACGACGTGTGAGGTAGAGGATGAGTTGAGAGTGAGACGTGCGAGCGGTAAACTTGATCACATGTTCGCAAAACATGGTGCCGAGTCCACCAACTTCCATTCCGTCCACCAACTTCCAAGAAACAGTAGATTTATTGCGGACTCTGTGAACAACTTGTACTACATCTAAGGGAGGTAGGCGATGCTTTGAACCATCCAAACTCCGCTGGATTCCCTGGACCCAGCACGCGTGCCACAGTTCTTTGCTGGGCACTTACTGGTTATGGTTACTATGGCGTTTGGCGGGCGTAGGGGATTTGGGACACGCCCTCGAGGCCATGGCGGAGGCGCTCATGACGCGATCAATGTCAGCGCCGGTCATCCACGCCGACGAGGCGGTACCCGAGCCGGTTTGGAATACATTCTGGCCTATGGCTTTCGTCTTTGGTTTGGGGGAAAATCCCAGAGCCTCGCGGACTTCCTCGTCGATGTCCTCGGCCCTGAGCTGGTCAAAAAAACCATCAAGGTTGTCGCTGTCAAATTCCGCACTATCGCGGCATCCGCCGCCGACCGGGGTGGGAGCAACTTGCAGTGGAGTTTGCACGCGGGCTCGATCGGCGCGCAAGAAAGCCTCCCTCTGTTTTTTATCCAACTCCTCCTGAGACGCGGGGGGTAGTTTGCGCTGCGATGAGTGGGTAGGTGTTGCGCTCTGGGGGGGTTTGTGCAGCAATGACTGGGTGGGCGGTGCACTCGCGGTCTTCGGTGTTGTGCTCGTGGTCAGAAGAAGGCGAATGGTCTGCATGGCGGTGGAGTGGTGGACGAGGTAAACAGAGGAAAGCGGCCAGCGGGAAGTTGATGGACGATCATGTGATGGATCACGCGCAGAAGTTAGTGGACAGGGGAGTTGGTGGACTATGAGCAAAAACAGATTGTTGTATTCACATATATGCACTAGTCACGTCTAACTATCTGCATTTATTTCAGTCCCTTGATGCGAGCAGCCGCCCCAGCATCCCGTCTCGACCTATGCACCCCAATAATAAAAAACTGCCCACTGTTGAAAGCGCGGCGCCATGTCCCGTCCTTCGCCTTCTGCTCGCGGTACGCATAGTCCTTTGGGGTCCAGGGCATCTCCGGTACTTCCCACCAGCGCGCTGGAAGAGGCTCCTCGGCCGACCCCACCCCACTCGCTCCCTCCTCGAAATCCTCGAAACCCTCAACCAGCTCCTTCTTGATTTGCAGAATCTCGCCAGTCGACCGCTCCTTGCTCGCGTTGTGGTCGTAGACGTCGAGGCTTGTGGGGGCGGTGGGCTTGTACAGCAGCGGGTCAAACCGCTTGTCGTAGTGCAACGACGCCCGGTAGGCATGGAGTTCGGCGGCGTTGACGTTAAGCCTCGCGACACGAGCGGCCTCTTCATCCTCCCCCCCGTCCTCGAGTTCCTCTTCCGGCGGCGTGCCGTAGTCGAGCAGCTCCTCTGGGCTACCGGAGTCGATGGGAGGGGCGGGGTGTTTGGCCTGGAGTTCGGCCGCGAGGACATCAAGCTCCGCAATACGAGCGGCCTCTTCATCCGCCCCCCCGTCCTCGAGTTCCTCTTCCGGCGGCGTGCCGTAGTCGTTGCGCTCGGGAGGAGCGAGGGCGTTTTGCTCGGGGCTCACGGGGAAAGGACTCGGGCTCCGGCTGGGGTTCCTGTGAATGTCCCCAAGGGTAGGGGTAACGGCGCGACTGGCGGGAGTGGGGCTGATGGAGTCGAGGGTAGGAGTAGCGGCGCGACTGGCGAGGGTGGGGATGATGGATTCGAAGGGCTTGGGGGGACTGAGTCCACTGCTTGGAAGTTAGTGGACGCGACAGTAGGTGGACGCACTACGCACCGTGGAGGCTCGTCGGGGTCGAAGAAACCCTCTGCGCGCCCCTCGTCCTCCTCCTCCGTCCGCTGTAGGTGAAAGGGCGTGGGGGAATCGAATGGGAGGAAATTGAGTCGACTGGCTGGAAGTTAGTGGAGCGGTGGTGGGAAGTTGGTGGACGCACGGTGTGAGCTCATCGATGTCGAGATCAATACTCCCCGCATTCTGCTCTTCCTCCACATGCTGCTCCTCCTCCTTCGGCGACTCCTCATCCTCTGTAAGGTAGGTATCCAAAATGCCCGGTACACGCCCGTTGTGTAGCAACTTCTGGTGGTAGTATCTCAGGTCCTCGTGGCAGAAGTTGAGCATTGCTGCCTCGAAGGTGGCAACGTGGACGGGTGTCCCATCGGCGTTTAAAAAGGGGAATGGGTGATATTCCACCCATTTGCTGAAGGTGAAATGCTTGGGTTTTTGATACTCGAGCGGAATTTTACCACCCTTGCTCGTGAGGCAGTGGGCAAGGCGGCCGCACCGCTTCGGGTGATACTTGGATTTGCGTGCGGAGGATTCCGGAGGGGCAGGCGGAGCGGGTGCGGGCGGGGCGGGCGGAGCGGGTGCCGGAGGGGCGGGCGGAGCGGGTGCCGGAGGGGCGGGCGGAGCGGGTGCGTGACGTCCCCGCAAAGACATGGTGAGTGGGGGCGGGAGGTCTTCGTCGGGGTCTTCGTCGGTGGTCGGGGCGTCCGGCAAATTGCCCTCGGCGCGTGCTTGGCGTTTTGCAGGGATTTTTGCGGGTCTCTTGGGATGGCTACGGCGAGGTCAGTTGGTGGACGGTCAGTTGGTGGACGTGGTCGTGCGTACCGGGCTTGCACCTCCAACTCCTCCTCCGTTTCCGGCTCCAGCGGCTCGACATCGGTGTCGTCATTGGGGCGCTTGCGCTTGCGCCCAGCCTTCGAAGGAGCGGCTGCTGAAACACCCTTCGGCGCACGCTTGGGGGGGGGTTTCGCCTGGGAAGAGGACACCGCCTTGGTCTTCTTCGGCGCGCGTGACCCCGCGGGTGGCAGCGGCGTTGTCTTCTTAGGCGCGCGCAACCTCGCGGGCGCTGGCGGCAGCGGCGCTGGACTGCTCCCCGAGGTCAGTTGGTGGACGGGTGACCAAACCGCGTATTACGTGCCTTTCATCCTCGGGCTCTTCCTCGGGCTCTTCCTCATCCTCGAGGTCGTTCTTAATCCGGCGGCCACGCGGAGCGGGTCCCGCGCCCTCGGCTTTCCTGTGCAGAATGAGGATTACTGTAAGTTTGCAAGTTCTACACCACGTACCTTTGTCGGTATGTTGCCTTGTACAGGTTCTGCCTCGCACGGTAGTCCTCCTTGGCGGTCCCGGTAAGCTGGCTGCGAAAAGTGCGCATCGCCGCTTTGCTTTTGGCGCGTTCTTCTTCACCGCGTCTGGAATAATTTTTTTTTTGGTACGAAATTCATCTGGCAAACCGGTGCGACTCACTTTGCACGTTGTCGCTGCATGTACTCGCACTTCCTCCTGCGCGTAGCCTCCAACTTGAGACGCGCAGCTTCGTCGCCCGCACCCGCGCCCGAATCCAGCTCCCCCTCCTCCTCCAGCTCATCCTCCTCGGGGTTGGGTGGTGCTTCTTCGCGTTCATCGCGTTTGCGCTTCGGTGCCATCGTGGTGAGTGAAGGGGGGGGGAGTTGGTGGGTGAAAGCAGGGGAGTTGGTGGGAAGAAGCAGAGAAGTCACGGTCACGCGTGACTGATCTTCCACTAACTTCCACAGCTTTCTGCCGGATTTCGCCGGCGCTACCGACTGAGGCCATTGGGGGTGCTCTGGGTCGATGGGTGGACATGCTTTAGTAGGTAAACAGCGAGAGCAGCGCTGATTTCAAGGAATCGATTAGCACTCCACCCGCTCCCGTCCACCAACTGCCGGCCACCAACTTCCCTCATTGAACATTACGCTGTTTCTCCCACCGCCGGGGGCCCACATCGCTATGAAAGGTTGACTAGGCTCTTCCATCAAAGTAAGCATTCGAATTAAATCAAGAGAGCCCCGAGGGAGGCGCCCATCCCAAGCATTTCTCTACTAGTCCACCAACTCCCCCCGCTGCAGTTCTCCTCCTTGCTGGTTCCATGTCACTGTGGGATGTTTGCCCGGCCTCATTCATCAATTTGAATACCCATGCTACCGCAGATGCTTACAAGAGGGCGGCGGATTCGAAAGGATTCACTGCCGGTCCACCAACTTCCCCTTGAACCCTAGCCCTGTTTTTCGCGTCTCCGGGGGTCCACGTTGCGGTTCGATGTTCACCTGGGTCAATGAAGTATGCAAAATGTTTCTGAGGCCTTGGAATTCAACTTAGACCCGGGGACTTCAAAATCTCATATTCTGCCAGAACTCGGTTGGCCGAACACTCAGATCCATGTAGGTGAGTACGACTTTTTCGTGACTTTTTTTTTTGCGTCGTCAGAAGGTACTCAGGAGGTCACTGCAGCGAAGTTCAACAAGTGAACATCGTGGAGGGCGCCTCAATAGGCCTGGATACGAAGATGAAGTCGACATATCTGTTAAATTAAACGCGGTCAAATGTTTGCCAAATACGCGTTGTGGACCTGATAGTTTGGGTCGACGTTGATAAGCCTGGTAAATGCTACACGTGGAAAATCACAATTTCTTCGATTTCACCTGTGAGCTGTAAATACTAGAAGAGCAGATTGTGTACTTCACACAAGTCTGACTATACGGTCCAGATGGCTAAGCAGACCAACTATTATGTGCAACTTGTCCTATGGGCAGGAAGTACCACTAATAGAAAGAGTTGCTGAACACCAAGTGCATGAACTAGACGAATATGTAACAGGATTCGGAAGGTATAAAGTGCCAGCCAGACCATTCAACCACTAAGAGGAGTGAAAAGAATAAATGAACTATACACGAAGCGAATTGACTTGATAAATATTGAACTAGACCATGAACTGGATCCTTTGCAAGGGTTTGGCTTCAGGAACCTGACGCGAAGCCACCACGTGACGAGAACATCGAGGACTCGGATGCCTTCCGAGTCAAAAGTGAAGAATCATATGCCTCGGATAGCTATCCGGGCCGGATCACCAATCCGATGATTGAAGTGAATTGAATTCCCGAGCATCCGAGATGAGTTGAACAGAGCCCATTATCATCTGGCATATACCACACTCCAACCACAAAGCATATCTGAAGCCCTAGAGTCTTCTAGATGAGCTGGGGATATACAGATGAAGAAGACTGCAGGAAAAGAGGTGGAATAATCGAACTGGACAACATAGCTCCGAACTGCCGGCCTCGGATGGCCTTCCGGCCGGTCAAGCACTATTATTAGCTACCCTCGGATACCTAACCGCGTCGGGTACGCATCCAGACTCGGATCCACTTCCGGGACAGCAGTAAACGAGTTGGAAGGAATATACTTGGGCTGGAATAGTTAGCTAATAGATAGAACAGATTTGTATAAATAGGCAGTAGTTTGTACTGTACTGGAGTCGCTCCAGGGCCCGGGTTTCGGCAGGCGGCGCTCCCTTCGTTGGGAGGCCTCTGGCGCGCCATTGGTTGGGTACAGGGCTGGACTCAAGGGACGAGAATGGATTAGATTAGATTGGACTTGCTCCGAACTGAACTGACTCAACTTGAACCAATATACCCCGGACTTGATTGACTCGCTTGGACTTGATTGACTCGCATGGACTTGATGGATTCGCACGGACTTGACTAGATTGTACGGGACTGTCCGTTGTACTACTAGTATAAACCACGCCGGCTTGCACAAAGTCGTTATCGCCCCAACGGCTTCGGCCAACAAAACAAAAGGCTCAACTCCAGGGCTCCTTGTTGAAAAGTGAAAGTGTCCGAATGAGTGATCAGAGATGAAGTGCCATCTGGTTCGCTGAAGGCGTCTGGATTGTGTGCCTCTCTGGTGCTGAACTCGACTTGAAGAGATGGACTTGGTGGGAGATTTGCAACAAGGCATATACTGTGTCCTTGAAACCCCAAGAACTCGAGGCAAAAGGCAGTTAGTTGGTTGGTTTGGGGTGGGTGTTTGGGTTGGGTTTGGTTAGTGTGCACCCCAGGGTGCATGATAGCGCATTTCCGGCTTAGATCTCATTTCCAGCCTGCTGCAGTTGCCTGTGCTTCAACGTGTCTTCTAAGGCAATAATGTGAGTGAGTCCCTCAGGTAGCTCATCAGACTGGAACGTCGGCAAAAACCGATCGTGTCCACCAACTCCCAGCGGGTCCACCAACTCCTGCATGTAAAATTCGGTCCGAGTTTCGTTCCAGGTTCACTGGCGAGGGCAAGAGGTGAAATGGAATTAAACTAACAGCTCACAACCTGCAGCAGTCGTCTCTTATGTATACAAAATTCAATTACACCGATGCGCGTCCACCAACTCCCGCTCTCAAGGCCGCCCGAGCTGTGCTACCCACCTGCTTGGAGCGCCACAGGTCTCTCATAAAGAGAAGACCACGCAGTACAATGGATCGCCGCGGAAATCCATCAAAGGTGTCAAGTATTTTGGTTATTGGTCCACCAACTTCCGTTGTCCACCAACTTCTTTGCGCAGCGCGTCACCGACTCCCCGGGAGACCACCGCAGATCAGCCAGCCGCCCTTTAATTTGCGGGTGCCAGCGTCCCTCATGAATTAAGGCTCAGCAGCACCACAGATCAGGGCTGCACTCGAGGACTTAAGGCATTTCGGTCTTCAGTCCACCAACTTCTTAGTCATGAAATGCGAATTTATTGTGCTGATTCTACCGGCTCTGCTAATTCGACCAACTCATCTAGTGTACTCCACAAACCAACTCCCATCTCCCAACGGGCTTCCTTGCTCGCTAAATTTTCCCGGTATTTTTCAGGGTTCGATTCCGCCAACTCCGCCTCAGTCATGAAGTCGTTGTCGACATAGCGGAAGAGGCCGCCCGCGCTGTACTGGGTAAAGGATGCTCGGTACTCTGTCTTGGCCACTGGGATGTTTGAGTGGGCGAGGGTGGCGGAGGGGATGAGGATGGTGGACCCGGGTGGGAACTCAATGACGAGTTTCAAGTCCCACAGGATCATATGGCCGCCTCGGGTGGGGTCGAAGTCGCCGAAGGCAGTGACAGGGCACCAGCCAAAGGGGAGGTTGAGAATGTCCCGGTGCTTGAAGGTCCATGCGTGGGGTCCCAGGTTGAAGGTGGCCGAGGCGAAGATGGAGCGGGCGAATGGACGAGGGGTGGTGAGCCGTGGGTCGAGCCGACTGTTGCAGCTCCGGTAGTATTGGTAAAGGCTAGGGGCCCAGAATGCGAGCATCGCTGTGAGGGGTGAGAATGAGCGGTGAGCAGGGGGGGGCACGGCTTACCGCTACCAAAGGCGGCAATATCCTGAAAGGCGGGGTCGGCGGCGAGTTGCTGCCCAAGTTGGGGGTAGTCGGAGCGAAGTGCGCTGGGCATCTTCTGGCCCTGCCCATAGGAGATGCCGATGGTGACGACTGCGAAGAGTCCGCGCCGGTGGGATGCTGGGGCGGAACCTGCAGCAGCCCGTACAGCGGCGGTGCGCACCAGCAGGTCAAATGCGCGGGCGATGGCGGCGGCGTAGGCGGGGGTATTAGGCCGACCGGCGAGGACCGCAAAGATGCGCCCGTTTGCGTCGAGCAGGGGCCGGGCTTGGCTGGAAGGAAGTTAGTGGACCGGTAGTTGGTGGACGAAGAAATCACACCCACATTCCATCCCACTGGATCCGTGTGAAGCCGATGCTGATGAGCTGCGAGAGGGTCCACCTCTTCTTGGCGCGAAAGTTCTCCAGGACGGTGGGCATACCCGCCCGATACGCCCCCCACTGGACGGGGAGTGCGTCGGGGACCAGAGTGGTCAGCAGCGACTTAGCACCCACCGCATGCTTGAGATATGCAGCGGGGCGTGCCACATGCCCGGAAGAGCTGACTGCTGCCTCCCGGATCCCTTTGCGGCGACGGTGGGCACGGTTGATTGGCGCCACAGGTGCTTCCAAGCCCACGATGACCACGGGGGTCGCGCGGGGCCGCCGCTTTCGCGTCTTTGTCTTCGGGGGCGGGGGAGGCGGGGGAGGGGTGGGGCCGGTATCCTCTTCATCGGTCGCAGAGGTGGCGTCCGAATAGGTCTCCGAATCCGAGGTGTCGAGGTAAGGCTCGCAGTCGTCGGGTTCGGTGTCTTGCTGGTCGTTGGATTCGGCGCGGACCGCGGCGGCGAGCAGTGTGAGGATGGAGAAGGTAGGGGCCTGGTGGAATTCGGCAAAAATGCGCCCGCTTCGCGTCTGTGGGATTCGAATATGTGAGTATGTGCGCAAGAAGTTGGTGGACAGCTGACTTTTCTGGACTCTGGGAGCCACAGCATGCCTGGGAAATGCGGTTAGCGCGGTGCATACGAATAAGGTAGGTGGAAGGAGTGAGTGAAAGGGGGCGTGGTGGGGGCACACACGCCTCTGCAGCTTAAACGCGCAGAGGCAAGCAGCCGGCGATGCGGAGCCCAATTTGAGCTCAACGCAACGCACTCTCCGGGGTGCGGCAAGAAGGATGCGGTGGGGCAAGGAGAGCAGCTTACCAGGTGCTCTTGGGGGTGAGGTGGGTCGGTGGTGGTGGTGGTCTTTTGCCAGCAGATGATGATCAATGTTCAAGATGTCACACGTGATATCAACAAACAAACGTGATCCGGAAAACAATTGCAAACACCACCGCAAACTTACATGACGCGTACTGCAGGAAAAGTCAAGGGCCGCGATACCTCGGCGCACTCGCTGAATATTGCGTCGGGAAGCACAGGATACGGCCGCCCAGGGGCCCGCCCGCGCATTAGGCTGAATAAGAATCAAGCGATCCGTCTCTCCGACGCCGAACATGCCGCGGAAAAAGAGCGGCGTCTTGGTGAGCTTCCCCGACCAGCCCTCGCCGGTATTTCCTACTGACTGCTTCATAGTTGCAAGTCGCCGCGAGCGCAGGGCACTCGAAGAGCTAAGGCTCCCTGCTGCTGGGATGGACCTGGACGACCGCATTGACGATTACGAGGAAGCAATCCTGCGAGGCGATGCTCAAATGGACATTTCCGCCGCTGGAGAGGTTCCTTTGGGTGATTTGCTCCATCCAAATGAGCTCAGTGAAATGTATGCAGCTTATCTCTCAAAACACGGGTACGTTTTCTTGTCCTAGTCCACCAACTCCCATAGTCCACCAACTCCCCGTCCACCAACTTCCTTGGGTCCACCTACTTCCGTCAATCCTGCTGTTTCTAACCCGGCTCCCGCAGGAGTCGCGTACGGAAACGCAATCGCCGTGGACGTGGAAAACTAATCGTGGACGGTTTTGAGGCGCAGATCCAGGACATCGCCGATGCATGGGAGGCCTGGGAACTGTTTGCCGAAGAAAATGGCCCCAATGCTAAGTTCATGGCGCCGGAAGGTGCTACAGTGCAGAGTGAAATGTCGGTGTACGTCATCGACATCTTCGGTGCGTGGCTACATTTTTTTTTATCGCTCTTTCTGACCTAGCCACAGAGGGGAGATGGGCCTCTGTTCCATTCTTCGCTGGGGACAGCACTATCGCCCCGTCCCTGGTACGGCAGGGGCTTTTCCCCTGCACCCCATACTTCGCCACCGTGGTGTTTACCGCACGCACCCTCAACGCCTTTCACTCGCTCCGTATGCGCTGCCCTCGGCTAGGGAAGCAGGCCTTCCTCCGCAGCATCAGCGACATGCATGGCGTCGCGCCGCAGCCGTACCTCCAGACTCAATTCTCCGCCGCGTACGACCTCTCCCTACGTGTCAAGGACGTTGTTCGTCTCCGAGTGGCCCAGCTGCTTGGACGTGACGGACCCAATTGGCGGCTCGAGAACGCCTGCGCTGCATGCCTCTACAAGGTCGAGGGCGAGGCGGCCCTGGACCCTCCCTTCTTCCTCACCATGGACGGTAACAACTCCCTCAAGCGAGTGGAGCGACGGGAAGGCTACACAACGGCAGACGGCGTCAAAGTGTCCGGAGAATCCGTAGAGGCTATAGATGATCAGGCCGCTCCCCGCGACTACTACATCCCGGCGGCAGAGGTGGATCGCTTCGCAAAAGGCGGGGGTGAAGAGCTGCTCAAGGGCTTCCTGCCGGATCCCAAATGGGCGGAGGAAAAGGACGGATGTGGGGATGGCTGGCACAACATGAAGGAGCACATCACCCAAAAGGCGCGGGGCGTGTACGGAGAGACCGGACTTTTTGGCGCATTCTGTCGCCATAGCGTCTGCCTCCTTATTTGCGACATGATTCGTAGCGGTGAGCTGTACGTTGGTTTTCCGGTCCACCAACTGCTCGTCCACTAACTCTCGTCCACCAACTCCCTCAGTGCCAAATACGGCCTTGCAGCCACCTTCCATCTACTCTCTGTGCTCGGGAAGTATCGTCTCGGCTACGACATTGGCTGCAAGTTCGAGCAATGGGTCTACACGCACCCTCTGACCGCTCTCGCCGCTCTTGAGCATGGGTTCGAAGCCGTCGTTGGAGCATTCCATGGCACTGGGCATAAACGGCTCTGTCAGGTTCGCAAGATGCCCATCTACACGACCGGTAGCGGCCTTGAGGCATTCGAGAATATGGAGAGCGTGTTTTCGAAGTCCAACGCACTGGCCGGCACTACTCGACATGCATCGCGCTTCCACCGCCAGCGGGACATTGTTGAGTACTTTGCCCACGCTGACAATTTTGACGCGCTGGCTGGCATCACCAGTCTAATGGACAGCAAGTATCGACATGCGCTCCAAGTGCTGGCTCGAGCAGATCAGCTGCTGGAGGCGATGGATGGTCTCGGGCTGGATCGAGCTGATAAGAGCGTGTTCTCCACATGGCTTGATGCGGAACGAGCAGCGCTAGAGAAGCTACCCACCGACCCACCTGAGGAGACGTTACAAATGGAGTACTACCGGAAGTTGGTGGACCTAGGGGTTTCGCAGTGAGTCCAACGTGTTGCGTCCGGCGTTTACTGAGTTTCTTCCTCAGGGATAATGCTGACCAGGTTCTCGCAGTGAGGATCCTTGCCTCACCGCCCATGGGGAGTCCAGAATACGACGAGTTTAACAAGAGGACACGGAAGGAAGAGGCTGAGCGCCGACGTGTACTGGATCGTCATGAGCGGTGCATTACCGTGGTAGAGGACCTTGAGCGCAGGCTGGATATCGGGGCGGGTGAACGCTGGACACCGGGATCGGAGGAGTGGGTGGCGGTGGCAACCCTTACACGGGAGTATCAGTACCGCAAGTCGCTCGACCAATTGCAGGGCCTCATTGTGTCACGTCTACTGGAGCTCTCAAAGGCGAACATGGTGGAAACCGGTCAGTTCTGTGCTGTTTGAGCTGTCTTGTCCACTAACTGACGTCCACCAACTCCTCTTCTCAGCGTACAAGATGCGGAAGCACATTGCTAAAGCCATCCAGGCCAGATCCAAATCCCTGAAGACTGCTCTGGCCCGCTATAATGCGGCAGCGGAGAACCTCGGCGACCGGCCGGTGCTCACGTGGGAGGAGATTCTTGAGATGGGAAGGCTCGAGGACTTTGACCTCCTTCGACTGGCGCGGGAGGATATTCGGGACGCAGCATGGGCCCAGCCAGGGGCTCGACCCACCCTTGACCTCTACTTCAAGCTCTTGCGTGCGGAGGAGGAACGAGTCCGCCTAAACGTCGAGATCAAGCGATGGGTGACTTGGATGAAAGAAGAACGGGACTTCCTCCAGTACCACGAGTGCCGTTTGAAGGAGGAAGGGCAGGTGGCGCGGGCGCTCCAGGTTCACAAGTACCGGATGCAGCAAGGACGGTTCTACGGCCTTCACCAAGACCGACTCCTCAAGCTGAGCCGACTGCCTGGCTTTACGGGCAGCATTGAGCCCGGGGTGGGGCTCTGCAGGATTCGCCGGGCGGTGCTGGAGCATGGGGACGCGGCCCCAGCTACCGAGGAGCCGGTAGCCGGGGTGGAGGCAGCCCTGGCGGCCTCTGCAGCGGCCGAGAACGAAACGGGGGGGGATGATGGGGGAGCACAGGATGTAGATGATCCGTCCGACGATGAGGCGGACACCGACGCCGGCTTTGAGGCGGTTTTAAACGTCGCCGAGGATAGGCATGGTGTGGAGGAGGGCGGACAATAGCGACGTGTGAGGTTGGTGGACAATCGGAAGTTAGTGGACATATCGCTTGATCTTGTACAGTAGTCGCACTGTTGTACTCCCTTACTATACATTCACTTGAAAATGGACCCCATTGTCGGATCCCCCACCACTGTAGGTCGTGCATTCCGCACGGCGGGCTAGGTTTTTTTTTATAGGAAGTTGGTGAACGCACTCCGCGATGCCATTTTATAGACTACATCTCATTGAATCATATAGAACATGATAATACTACAATAGAATGTGAAAAGAAAAAATAGAAAAAAAATAATTAATAAGGTTGATGTCGGGGGTCGGGACGGTGGGCGGGGGCGTCGGGGTGATGTGCGGGAGTGGCGGTGTGATGTGCGGGACATGTTGTTGATGGGCGATGTGATCGGGAGGTGGTTTGATCGCAGCGCGCGCCCGTGATGGCAACGGCAGCGAGCAGTGACGACGGCGGCGGCGACAGGCGATGAGGACGGCGGTGAGGACGGCGGTGGTAAGCGATGACGGCGGTGGGAGGGTGGTGACCTCCGTGGAGGCAGTGGCCACCACCCGGCGTAGTTGGTGGACGGCGTTGGGCCATCCCTTAAGTCCCCACATAAGGGATATAAGAGATTCCCGTGAAATCGCCTTATCCCCTCTAGTTAGAGCCGGAACACCCCCCCCCTTCCCTCTCTAACTAGAGGGGTTAGGTGGGCACATTAGGTGCTTAAGGTCCAAAGTTCGCCGCGTTTGTAAATCAATGGGCATGCTTAATTTAGCACAGTTCCTCAAATTAACTCTTGTTCTCTCACATTAGATGTTCACTTGAGAACCAAGAACTCCTGTTCAAGCTCAAGTATTCAAGTTACCCATTAACTTGCCCAACCGCCAGATTGGACTCCTGTAAACGCTGCAAATATTGCAAAGTTCGGAAGCGCTCATCTCTCAGTTTGTACTTTCATTGTTACAGGGGCAATATCAAAGTTTGATGGTATTTAATCTCTTAACTTCAAAGCCGCGCTCCGTCACGTTGAAAATGCGGCACTTTATGTCATCAATTTTAGGGCACTCTATACCTCCCCCTGAGCCCTCTCAAATATGTCTGAGGTAGGGTTTACCATTACTAAAGCACCCTCATGACCCCAAAAAAAAAGATGTGATATCAACATTTAATCTCTTCAAAGCTGCTCCGTCAAATTACAGCTATTTGCAGATCTAATGGCACTAGCCAAATTTCCGCAAACAAGAGCAAATTTGATCCCTTCCTTCTTGTCGCATCCATTGTGAGCGCATTTCTTGTCGGATTCTCTCAAAACTAGGTGCGTTAGAAAGTGTTTTGACGGCACTATCGATCTGACGGGCTCTCCTTCCCAATCTACGTGTTCCAATTTTCGACCTTATTCGCCTGCCGCGCGATTCAGCCCCGCTCTCAAAATCCTCTTCCCGAGCTCAATTCTTGTGCATTCTGCCTGTAAATAGGCGCGTCCGAACCGCACTCTCTGCCCCTATCATACCATACTCACTGTCTATCCCAGAATCACCAATACCGCCATCTATTTGTTCCTCAAGATCTTGAGACCTATCCCCCGCCTATTCTACTTCTCCTCACTCAGTTCTAGGCCAATTTCCCTATTTCAAGGTGTGTTACAAAGGACTCAAAGGCCGTGTGCCCCTTCTCATGTAATTCGGTCCGCTTCAGTAACATGTCGACTCCTCGTCGCTCTAATCGTACCGCTGCCCGGAAGATCACCAAATCAACTGCAAAAATTGCTGCGCAGGACCTCGACGGCTCTGACGATGAGGACCTCGATATTACGATGGTGGATTCTGATGATGATGAAGCAAATGAGGACTCCGAGAAAGGTGTGTGCAATAATCCTTCGGCACGACGTAGCTCATTGTCTCTTCTTCGAATACGTGGATAATTCAGATGGCGTAGACAATGAGAATGAGGAATCTGATGACGAGGAGGAGGACGATGAGGATAATGAGGACGATGATGAGCCTGTAGTTGTGCCGGCGAAGCGGAAGCGTGGCAACGGGAAGAAGATAATCGGTATTTATTCTATCCTTGCAGTCTCTGGATCTCATAATCACCCCATATACTTCAGAAAAAGTCCCTCTTGTCCGCGAAATCACGGTGACCATTGCGGTGTATAGTGCCGCACAGATGAAAAAATCCAGGACCTCCCGTGGATCTCCCGCAAGCGAGATTTATATACTGAACAGTGACGAACCATGGGATACCCTGAAGGCTCAAGTTGGAGTTCGAATATGTTCTGCCCTGAATCCCGTCATCCTTGACTTCGACAACTACAACATGACTTTCACGGTACCGCGCCGTATCTCCGATCCTGTCAAATTGAGCAGCGAAGACCACTATAAACATCTCCTCACCACCGCTCTCGGTATCAAGACTAGTGCCACGGCACGAGTTATTGTTGAACCAAAACCCGTAAGATCTTGTTATATCCCAACTGATTACCATTGAGCACAACTCCCGTCAGGTCGCTAACGATAAAGAAAACGATGATGCCGGCGATAATGGTCCCAAAGCGAAGAATGGCAGAGAGAAGACGAAGAGTATGTCACTTTTTATGTGTTCAAATCCTCGTTCTGATTATCCCAGGTGCGAAAAGAGCGCGACATTTTGCCTGGGAATGTAGCACTGAATGAGAAGATTGGGCTGTTACGAGATAAGTGGCGGTGTCCGACGCCGGGTGGTCCTTGTGGTAGCGAACATTGTTTCGTGCATCCAACCGACCCCGAGCACTTCCCACTCGCACATGCTCATATGGAGAGTTGGGCCGCTGCGTGGGTAAGTGCGATCTTTGACTAAAACTTCTGTGATACTCTGTCACCTGCTCTGGTATTCTCGAGCGAAACCGGTCTCAACGGGAGTTCGGCTCGAGTTGGCTCGAGCTGCTCGAGCTGGATCGAGCTCAGCTATATTGCAAAATGTACTACTACAATTTAATGGTATTTAATGGTATTATCGTCGCT
This sequence comes from Mycena metata, assembly GCA_029378385.1. Lineage (NCBI taxonomy): Eukaryota > Fungi > Basidiomycota > Agaricomycetes > Agaricales > Mycenaceae > Mycena > Mycena metata. The sequence goes on along the minus strand of JARKIB010000043.1, from coordinate 56,203 downwards.
CGAGCGACTCGATCCAAGGGTGCTCGAGCACAGTCTCCGCTCGATCCAACTCCCCGCTCGAGCATATTCACCGCTCGAGCAAACTCCCTGCTCGAGTAAAAGTAGCTGCTCGAGGCAAATACTGTACAGCGCTTGAGCTTGAGTCGAATCCGGCGCTTGAGCCAAGTCCTAGCTAGAATCAGTTCTTGCTGCCGGACGAGTTGTTCTAATACAAAGGTCAGCGGATGTGGTTCATGTCAAGCACATTTAGACAACCTACCGGTGTAATATTCACTCCCCACCCTTCACCAAATGGACAAGGTCCCTCCAGACCCTCCCTCGTCAGAATGCAATGACACGGAAGGCACTCGACAGGAAAACTGACCTGAAACCACCCGATTCATGATCCGTAAACTGACTATGATCCCAGGCAGTTGTCTAAAGAATCACGGCAGTGCTGCTGTATACAGAACGAGGGTCGACTCACCATCTGCTCAGGTGGCATTAGTGGCATTTGGCCTCATTCCGTGGCAATTCGCAAATGTTCTACGCGTGTGGAAGACGTCGGTCCAGGGTGCAGGCGGTGTAGGGGGATGGGTTGGACAATGTCGACGAAAAGTCAGACCGCCGAGAAGTCAGGCGCCATTCGTCGAGTGGTAGTGGTGGATAAAAGGCAAGCGAGCTGTGTAACGCGTGACATTATCACAAAGGCGACTGATGCCGCTGATGCGGCGGAAGCCGGCCCGTGCCGGCGGTGATGTCCCCCTCTGACCGCCACCATCCTTGCACTTCTCGGCTTGCTGTATCAACTGGAACTACTGAAGAAGATTCTTACCGGAATTCAGGCTTGAAAGGAGCCTCTAACATTCCACTGGTACTGTGAACAGTGAATGTTTCAATTTAAAGCAAAGCAAGAAAAATGGACCAGCCCTCGTGGAACGAAACCCTCCGCGCTTCCCTCTCTTCCTACCTTCCCTGCATCCCTGCCTTTCTCCCTCCCCTTCACACGAGCAAGACGGCTACCACACCCGAGGAGTTTGGTGAGTTCGCACAAGGAGAGGACCAGTTTAGGGCTTCGACCCATTGCCGTCGCTGACGGGTACGGGTCCCGTCGCGACGGCACGGAACCCGTCCGGCAGGCCATTGAGGATCCGTTTTCGACGGCCGGGTACGGGACAGGTCAACCCGTTAACGACCGTCGACGGGTTGACGGGTTGAGCTACTTACTTTATAAAGTTCCGGCAAGATATACAGGCACACCAGGAATAAATATGTTTGGGCGGAGGCGCCGTTCGAGTCCCACTGGTGCATACGGGACATCCCAGCATTCTGTTTTTCTTGAAAAATAACTTGAAGTGCGCGCGCCTGGAAGCAGAAAACGAATCACTGGTGGATTTGCAGCTCACAAATTCAAATTCACAGGGCTTCGTGCTCGGGGGCGTTTAGATGGCCGGCCGCGCGATTTCTGAGGGTGTTGCGTAGGATTCCGAAAATAGTTTGCTCAGATTGTAAAGTAGAAACATGTTCACTTGGGGAACGCGAGGGCATACGGATACGGCTCCAAGATTACATGTCTACTTGGGGATCGGATTCTGGGGTAATGCTGTGTTGCAGCAAAGAAACATCGAGGAGGATAAACAAAGAGCCCTTCCACTTCGGATCCATTGGACCAGAGAGCATGGCGCGCACAGTGCGAAAATTGTGTTGGAGGCAGTGATAATGAAGATCATAAAATTTCTCTCGTACGCTGAAGTGCATTTGCGAGGAATTTTGCAGCAGTTTGTCCTAGAGCGACATTATTCGATTGGCCTAGTGACTGGCTGGAGTAGCCATACATCTTTATGTCCGCGGAGAGAAGTGGAGAGCGAGCTGGAGCTCAATGATCACTTGAAAAGCCGGAGGACCCAAGCAACTATTGAGATCGGTTTGTCTGGGGAAGAGTTTGAAGTTGAAGGGTTTATTTGGGACTATCCTCCCGCGTGATGAGGCTCATGGGTGTAGCGAACGGCGGAATGCATGTAGTGGCGGGAAGAAAGCGAGTCACGGCCGGTTCCTGCCGCGGCGGGCCGCGCGCACCGGTTTCCGCCGCGTCATTCCTTTGTGAATCCGTCACGCGTTATGCCTGCCCTTTCTCCACTACCACCACCACTTGCGTCTAACGGACCGTCGGCCGTTTGACTTTTCGTCGACATTGCCCTACCGCGGCGCCTGCGGCCTCGACCAGCACATTCAACACGCCGAGAACATTTGGCGCGAGACGGGAATGCACTTCAATGCCACCGGGAGGGTGAGTGGCATTTTTTTCTACATCGCCGAGGGGCCCTGACAATTGCGACTGGTGCCTACATCTTGCTCACAAATATCCCGCCACCGTTGCGAATTCAAGCAATGTTTTTCGTTCTTGAGTGGCGTCGGTCACCAGTGTGATCACATTCTGACAGGGATGGCGCGAGCTTGTTTGATTCGGTCGACAATAGGCGTGCAAGAACGACGGAGATTGGCATTTTGTTTAGACAGGAATTTAATTCACCGGCATTTACTGCCAACCTTATCCGAACGACTCACTCGACTGGCTGATTGAGTGGTTCGAACGCAGGACTTGGTTCAAGCCGGGGTTTACTCCAGCGCTTCGACTTCAGTGGTGGATTCGTTTCAAGTGGGTGCTTTGCTCGAGCGAAGTTTGGGACTCGAGCGGGGAGTTTACTCGAGCACGCACTTGGATCGAGTCGCTCGAGCGACGACAGTACCATTAAATACCATTCAATTGTCATGTAGTAGTAGTACATTTTTCGAAATATGGTGCAGCTCGAGCAATTCGCCGACTCGAGCCAAATCCCGGTTGAGATCGGGGTCGCTCGAGAATACCTGGACAGGATTCATTGATACTGATTCCGAACTGATAGTTGAAGGGCCCGCAATTCGCGGATATCAATAAACCGCCCAACAATGAATTGTTTGACAAAATTAACCCAGCCAGTCTCGCTGCCCGATCCCCCCTTCTCCAACGCCGACTAGATTTAAACCAGATGGCTCCAGTCAACCAGACACCGACTATCAACATAAACTTTCCACCAGAAATTGCTGGTTTGCTTGGCCGTGCTCCCGCTGTGGCGCCTCCTCCTGCGCTTGCGCCTGTCCCTGCCCCTGCGCAACTGCCTCCCCGAATTACGGACCCGAACGCACCTCTCATGCTCATCCCCATCAACTTTGTCGCAGGTCCGTCCCTCACAATCAACAACTTTTGCAAAGACTACAACCTCGACGACGAAATCTGCACTCGGTTCAAGCAGAATAGATTCAAGACAACTGATGCCTTTGCGTTCGTCGCGATGGCACAGCTGACAGCAATGGAGTTTATGGTTGGGGAGATAGCGGAACTGCAAGTTGCGATCGGGAAGTGGGCCGTCATAGCATAGAATTGTGGTATGTGTACAAGTACAATACTGAGCTTAGAAGTAGCCAGCATGAATGTAATATCCAATGGCATCCAACTCCGAAACCACGTTCATCGCCTCCATCAGGTCGTAGATGCGGGTTTCTGGTTCTGCATCAGGTCCATAGGTAAATAAGTCGTTGTCGCGGCGAATCCATGCCTTGATCTGGGCAAAGGCCTCCTCGATCGGGTTGAGATCGGGCGAGTATGGAGGTAAGTGAACTATGCGCACACCTGAGAATGATAATAATAAGATTGCGTCGCGTGGCGTAACAATTGAACGTACCGAACCGATTACAGAGCTCGAGAATCTCAGCACTGTGGTGAATGCGGGCGTTGTCCATTACCAACACACTCAGAGGGCCCAGATACGGCGAACACAACGGAAGCTGTTGAAAAATATCATCAGGTAAAAAAGATGTCTGCGGCAAAGACACTTACAACTTGCTCCTCTAAAAACTCAAGGTATTGATCACGATGCATGGACCCCTCAACGACCTTGCACGCGAGCATCCCTTGCGGTGTAAGGAGGCCGGTAGCCGTCAAGCGAGGACCGCGAACAAATTTCTGCCGTTTTGTCGCCCGCTTCCCTTTCTGTGCTCTTCCGCGACGCCGAGCTGAAGTTTTATCATTCTTGGAGGTTTCGTCAAGGAATCCAAGGTAGTCTGCTGGGTATTGTGCAACCTTGCGGATATAGTCTAGACGAATCGGCTCGCTCCTTTCTTCGGCAATTACTTTTAGGGTCTTGGTCGAAAGGCCTGCACGTTCAAGCTTGCGATGGATAGTGGTGAAGTGGACCGAAATAAAGCGGTTGTGTTGAAGAAGATCCTGGAGTTCATCGAGAAAATAGTCTGGTTGGTGCTGAACCAACCGCAAAAGATAGTCAACGTCATCGAAATGGAGTAGGCGGGTGCGCCCGGTCCGCCTGTGAGATCGTACAACGTCGCCGGTGGTGCGCCAGAGCTTGAGAACACGGAAGAAGGTCCTGCGAGAAAACCCGACGCAGTCCAGGATTTCGGTGAGGGAGAGACGGCCGTGTTCATAAAGGTTCAAGGCCGCTATTTTCACGTCACAACTGATGCTATGATTCACCATTGTGCAAGTATAGGGCTGCAGCAAGGCATCGGCCGCTGAATACGCCGTGAAAATGCATTGTAACACACCTTGAAATAGGGGAATTGGCCTAGAACTGAGCGAGGAAAAGTAGAATAGGCGGGGGATAGGTCTCAAGATCTTGAGGAACAAATAGATGGCGGTATTGGTGATTCTGGGATAGACAGTGAGTATGGTATGATAGGGGCAGAGAGTGCGGTTCGGACGCGCCTATTTACAGGCAGAATGCACAAGAATTGAGCTCGGGAAGAGGATTTTGAGAGCGGGGCTGAATCGCGCGGCAGGCGAATAAGGTCGAAAATTGGAACACGTAGATTGGGAAGGAGAGCCCGTCAGATCGATAGTGCCGTCAAAACGCTTTCTAACGCACCTAGTTTTGAGAGAATCTGACAAGAAATGCGCTCACAATGGACGCGACAAGAAGGAAGGGATCAAATTTGCTCTTGTTTGCGGAAATTTGGCTAGTGCCATTAGATCTGCAAATAGCTGTAAAAGTGTGGCACTTCATGTGGTCAATTTCAGGGCACTCTGTACCTGTTGCTAAGCCCTCTTAAATATTTCTGAGGTACATTTACCATTACCGAAGCACCCTCATAACCCTCGCAAGAAAAACGATGTGATATTGACTTTCAACATGATTTTCCGAGGTTATATGACTCCTCTGGGTAGTACATGATGAAAGGTACCCAATTGACTTTTGAGACCGACTCGAAGTCACTCGAAGTCGAGGTAAGTCGACCTGGTTTGACTTGCGAGTCGCACAAAGTCACATCCGTGACTCGACTCGACTCGACTTAAAGTTGACTCGTGGAGTCGACTCGGGGCCTCGGAGTCGCGAGTCGCGGCAACATTAACGTGCAGGCAGGACAACAGTTTTTCAAATGCCAGTCTGGTGCATCCCTCTCCAGGGCCTTGTTAACACAATGGTCGACAGCTCTAAGAATATCAAGATACACGTCGAAGCACTTGGAAAACCGATGTATACTGTAGGGCAAAAAGCTCTTCCCATGGAGGTCTGATAGAGTCTTCACCCAAGGCTGGATAGCAAGACTCGGGCAACGGAGGTGTGCAAGTCGGTAAAGCTCGTATAGACACAGCCTGCTTGGGCTTCCATGGAGAGCATGGAATGATACCGTGCGATATGATTCCAGAGGCAACATATGCGTCGTCAGCTGTCAAGGAGACTTCCATTGTGTAAGCATCTGTGAAGAATAAACCTTTCAGTATGCGCAGAGGCTCAAGACTCCGAAATGGACTAACTGAATATATTAGTAACTTCCAGCTTCAAAGTTCTCTCCACGGTCTCTAGCGCAGGTGCAGGAACGGCATTGGTATCAAGACCAAATTCCCCCTGTGTAGCACCCCACTTGATGTAAGAATCTGTCATCGCTGAAAGCTGGGAGTGGAATCCAATTACATGGCGCTGTGTTGCATCCCAGCGAGTCCGAGTATCAACATGCTTACGCCTTTCATCAAAGCTCAACACGGAAAACATGCCAAAAAATAGCAAAAAAAAACACACACACCTGTGTCTTTTCATGGTCACCTCAGGACCTTCCTGAAGGTCCTCCATCTCGCCATCACCATGGCTGATATCAATGCACACATTCCCCTGCACAACGTCATCATATGTGAAAGTGTTGCCTGCGTTTTCATCCTCGGAGTTGTCTGCACTCTCTTCAGTTGCGGAGTTTATTCCAGAGGTCCCTTTGCTTTTTGCTCATACCTGGTGGATGTGCCGCCTGAGCCGTTGGACACAGACACTGGCATGCGGACATAGTTGGGACGAGTGCGAGCTCGCCTACGCTGGGGGGCGATTTCGGCCATCCGAGTGTAAAACACGAGGAGCACAGCTTTTGAAAGAAGATCACAAGAATTTCCCAGACTGTCAGGTGTCCATGGCAAACCCCGAGACGAGCCAAATATTCTGAGAGTTTGAAAAACATTATTTACAACTGGTGGAAGCGGTGGATGGTGGAGATGGCGGAAATTTTTGGCTGAGCACACAATCATGAAGTCCGTGTTCAATTCTGTGGAGACGGTAGATGCGTGGAAGCCATGGAATATCGATAATTTAGACGTAACAAACAAAGCACTTTGTCTTCTCTTACCTCAAAAAGGGCTGCTCACAATGGTGCCACTGCTCGCTTTTCCTTCTACCACCACCATCCCCCCGAGAACTGAGTCTTGTGCTCTCATTGATGCCCGATGCAGCGAAGTTCGATGGTGAGCTTATTACATTTCCTTTTTGGGACACATCGTCCTTTGTCCATGCTATCGACATCGGTGATGGCTGCAGCACCCCTGCATGCCACTCACCTGCCTGTGAAATCCATGCCCGCTTGCAGGGGCGACTGCTCTTCCTTCCGCTGCCTTTGGCGTCAAAAACGCTTTGCTTGGCACTGTGGAGCCCTTGCACGGGAACCTAGGCTATGGCTTGTCGTAGCCCGCGTTGCCACCCACCTGCTGGCGAAATCTATGCCTGGAACTCGCTGCAGGTGTTTTGACGCTAACTTCCTCTTTTAGAATATTACGATCCGAGTCCGGGCGCTGATGCGTTCCAGTATCGCAAAACACAGTCGGGTCGCTCTTTCTCCGAATGGGAGGCCATCAGTACTCGCACGTTTGACATCGTGGCCACCTTATCCCTCTCCGCTGAACTCAACGCTGGCCAGACGGAGGATCTAGCTGCACTTGACAGCGGGCCCCCTGTGACCGCCATTGCTCAAACTATTGGCATCACCGCTTCCCCTATTGATTGGGTTCCTGGAATTGTGCCTCTGCCTGCCACCACCGGTCGTAAAGCTCGTGACAAAGCCCGTTCCAAGCTGAAAAGCGGTGCAGACCGTGCAGCTGCCAAGCTGAAGACTGATCAACCCCTCAACGGCTTCCCTCGCCACCCACGCCACCTGCGCAAGGCCCCGCCCGCCATAAAATTGTCCTGCAATCTACGTAAGGTTCGCATTGCATCGACTGGCTTTGTCGGTCTTCCCGACAATGGGGTCTGCGATGATGAGGCAGCGGCCGATGCAAAGGAGCATGGACTGTCCCCTACCCACCGTCTCCACCATTTCTTTGGACCGCGTCCGTCTTTCTCTGGCTTCAGATTAGTGCCCTATCTTGGCCCGTGAGTCTTCCTTTCCTTTCTCTCTCTTTAATACCGATTTTTCTCAAGCCAATCCCGTGGAATCATCGACGCTGCTGGCAAGGTCATCGCTGTCTTTGCAGCCTGGATGCCCGATGATCCCAATTAATTGTTTCCGGGACGTCCATGACCCTGCAGTTGCCGCCATGGAAGACGCTCGAAAAACCGCTTCCTTCAGTCCCGACCAGCTCGAACACCGTCGCGGCCAGTTTGCTCAGCTTTCATTGGCGACTCCTTCGGCGGCGGCCAGATCAAACCTGGGCAATTTGCCAACGGCGTTATCAACGCCGGTGTTCTGCTTAGCTTGCTCAGCAATAGCGCTTTCATACGGCTGGCTGGTTTTGCTACAGGTGATGACCGTTCCTTTATTTCGGCTGTTCCCCGCTAACCTTTTCCACAGGTGCTTTTGCGAACTGGGCTCCCAACCTTTTCGACTTCTACGTTACCTACATGAGTGCGTTCTATAAAAAGAACACTCACCTTCCCCACCCCTTCATCAATGGCATCTTCTCCGCATGCACATTTAATCTCGGACCTTCGACATGTGCACTTAGCCATCGGGACGTCCTCAATCTGGCATTTGGTTGGTGTGCTATCACTGCCTTTGGTAAGTTCGACTTTAGGAAGGGCAGGCACCTTATCTTGTGGGGCTGTAAACTCGTGATCGAGTTTCCACTGGGTTGCACCATCCTGATAACATCAGCTGCAATTTACCATTCCAATATCCCTATTGCGCCTGGGGAGACGCGCTATTCCTTTACGCAGTACACTGCAGGCGGCCTCTTCTGCTGGGTGGAGCGTGAATTCATGTCTGAGCAGGATTACTGGGCGAAGTTGGATGCAGCGGGTCGGAAGGAGGAGAGAGCAGCGGGTTTGGAACGTGCAGAGATCGGAGTCTCGCTGTACTCCACCTTGGACGAGCTGAAGGCAATGGATTAGTTGAAATAATCACTTACCGTACATATTGTCTTGTATTTTGCGATTATCTGTATTGTTCATTTTTCTTGATCACAATTTTGTAATGGTTTTCAACCGCCTCCATGGAATCACTTGAAAGAATGTCACAAATTTATGATGAATTCCACCATCTCCACATGAAGACCCTCAAAACGGTGATCACGAACTCGATCAACCGTGATCTCGAACTCGTGACATTGATGGCATGGCCATTTTTTATATATAGCTCAACCACACCCTCTTTCAAAATTCTGAGTAGGCAGTTCTGTTATTTCGATGTCCTGCTATCATATAGAAATAGTTCAGATTTTTCCGATGTCTTTATAGACAATTTTAATCAAGGCCACTAAACGACTCAAGTTTAGCTATATTTGTGTAGACGTACCCCATTCTTTGACTCTCACCACGACACAATTTTTCTGGGCCACTCGAACTATGACAGAGACTAAGAGGTATACCTCTCAGTCACTCTGAAACACCATCTCTGGCCCTTCTAACCTCTCAGTTAGTCCTGGAAAGGGCAAAAATCATCAAAAAAATGTGTCAAATACCATCTCGTACGCCGGAAGCCAGGTCCTTGGCCCGTGCCAGATACAACGAAAAGTGAGTTGCCCTGATGCAGAAACATGTTTGTAATTCAATTTGGGCCAGGAATCACGATGAATTGAACGAAAAAGCACAACTTCATATGCGTCGGTAAACATTTCCTTTTTCAGGGTCTCATCTCCCATTTTTCAACCCAAAACTGTTGAGCAGTCTTTGAGAAAAGAGGAAGAGTGACCCCGAAGCTGCTGAAAAGCAGTTGGAGCGAGCCAGGGAGGCCAGAGCTAAATATGAGGCCAGGTGTGTGTGATCGTTATCATTTCAATGTTCGTGAGTCCAACAGGGTCCCAATAGTCATCGAGATCTTCGTGCATGGAAGCGTAGGCTTGTCCGCGCAGAGAAAGTCAGCCGCGATGGACAGCAGAAGCCCAAGGATTACGAGTTTGAATGGGAGCTGTATAAGGAGAAGAAGAGGCGTTGGATGGCAGAGAGGGTAGCAGATGAGCTGTATGTTCCTGCTGCTGATGAGCACCGTGTTAGACGCCATGACGGCAGCTTTGGATACATTTACCTTTAATAATATTCTTTTTTCGCTAATTCTTCAGCCATGGAGATGGTGGAATCAGCATGCAGAAGGTGGAGGCGGTGGAAGGCTGGCAATACTTTGACTAATCTCAGCACATGCCCCGTGTTGATCTTGCATCTCGTCCATGTTGTCTTCAAACCACCGTTGCTCTCCGCCCTTCCACGACGAGCCTGAGGGAGTTCCTGACGCCCGTAGCACCACGGAGTGCTACCTGGTTACAAGTCCACATGCCCGAGACCCTGGCCATGGTGTTTACTGCAATTGGTGCATATTAGCTGTATACCGAAAATGTTGAGGGAATTGAGTTCTTTGGCCAGGCAATCTGCACAGCGGGTCGCTGAGGATGTGCCTCGTGGTGGCGCGAAGTGCTATAAGTGCTACACTCACACCTTGCCTGCGTGGCATGCGTGTTGTGATGCCGGCGAGCACGATCACCCACCGAACCCTTCCCAGCCATCGTCTGTTTTGGTTTCGCCACCCAATCTGCCTCCCCTAGTTCCTCAAGCCCCAGGCCTTTCAATTTTGTCGCGTCTGGTCACACTCACTCCTGTCCGCATGGACCACTCACCTCCAGCCACACCGACGGCATCGCATCATCAAGCCCAGCCGTCTGCCCCAATGGCATCCACGGCAGCCCCTCCTGCCTATGTGACTGCTCCCTCTGACTGCTACGCTGTGCGTGGGGGAGGGGTCGTACATAGCAACCTTACATCTGCCCTTGCGCAGTTTGAAGCGGTTGTGGCTGTTCGGTCGACTCAGCTCCTCACTACGGAGGACAGCCGTGCAGCCGCGCACTTTGCTGCGGGTTTCACACGCATCCAGGCCATGGCTGTGTCACAGTCCCAGAACGCCACTGATGTCTGGCTTGGGAGCAATCCTCCCAGCTGGACTGGCCTTTCTGATGCTGCTCGCCGTGCTCGTCATCGCCACTGCATCACGGAGCTGTGCCAAGTCCTTCGCATCCTCAAGGATCGCAGAGAGGAGTCCGACTCTGAAGGGATGTGGGAGGATGTGCGGGGTATGGTGGATTTGGATTTGGATGAGGACGATTGACTACCCAGGACATTTTTTTAAATATCTGTGCGCCGCCAATTGCTGTTTTTTTTTGTATTCGCGTTTTTTTTTTTTTAATGAATCGAATGCGTTGCCCTCCCTACTGAACTGCCTGACAATCCTGAGCAGATAGGAAACCGTTTGAATCATTGTCTGACCTCAAGATTATAGGAACAGCAGTGGTAGAGATGGTGGAAATCGACTTTGCCACTTCACCAATTTGGCCGGGGCATGGAGACGGTGGAAGGTGGAGATGATGGAGATGCTCGATCTTCTCGAGCACGTGATGAGAACTTTGTCTCATTTCAGCTCATCTCTACCATTTCCATTTGCACAACTTCAACTCGACTAAAAGGTAAGATTCACAACTTCGGAATCTTTTGCCACTCACAAAAATGTATTCTAGCAACCAAATGCCACCTCGCACGGCCAAAAGGACCGCCGCAGCTGAGCACAAAACGCGCAGCAACAGCAAGGCTGCAGAACGCGATGCCCATGCCCGCTCACGCTCCAATTGTTATGCTCGTGCACATTCCTTCGGATACCTCCGTCCTCCGGACTTTACGTCCGGAACACTCGGACAATTGTGTCCGCTTACTCATGATGCATTACGCTTCGATCTGATGCACAGAACCATTGGGATTTTCACGCATTGAAGTCTTCTGAGCGTTTCCCCAAAATACTTATGATCATATGCCCTATGTCCCACATGCAACTCCTTATTGTCCCTATTGTCTTTCGATGTTCTTATTGTCTTTTACCTACTTCTCCGTCCATATCCAGAAACCTCCGGATTTAGTATAAATACGTAGTTGCTTCATGGATGTACTTTAGCTTGTTAATTAATGTGCTTTGCCTCCGCATTGCTCTGGTCTTACCTCCGTCCTTCATTCTACCCGGCTGCCAAGTTAAGGGCGCTCACCCTTGTCCTCTGTGGTGATCTGCGCTAGCTCCATCTCACCCCCGGACCTCCGTCCTTCCGTCCCTCCGGCCTCTGTCCCTCCGTCCTTCCCTTTGTTCGACACAGATATAACAGTATTAACAAACTCACCTTTCTTGGCTGCTTTAAATGGTGTTCCCTCACCTTCTGTCTACACCAGATGCCCAAGGTAAACAACGGCGTGACTCGACTCTCATACAGTCGATGGTTCCTTTGCATCCACCGGCTCTTGCTACTAGTAATTTCACTCCCGCCTATGCTACGGCAACCATTTTGACACCTGTTTCCTCTCGGCACCCTCATTTCGAGGAGCTCCGTACCCTCCGGCCAAATGCTCCGCTCTCGTGGACCCGTCCTGTGCTTGAGGATCCTGCTGGTTCTTCCATGCGGGCTCCACGACTCAGTCTCTCTCCGACACTTTCCCAGTTTCAGGTACCTGTTGGAATGCAGAGCATTATGGAGGAACAGTTCGAGCATCGGTTTTTGCCAGGGAGTCACCATAGCTCTCCCCATCTACCAAGCACACCCCAGCCAACGCCTCCGGATACTTCGACCCCTCCAGTCGTTCCAAATCCTCTGATCACCCCCATCACTCCGGTCGTCACATTTGCTCCGGTAGCTCCGTTTCCTCCGGTTGCTCTGGTCGTTCCACAGCCTATAGCTGCAACCCAAGGCGTTGGTTCAAACCCTCCGAGTGGTCCACCTGGAGGAGGTGGTGGTAACGGTGGACCTCCTGATCCGAATCAACCGCTGGTTATTCCTCCTATTCCGCCTATCTGGCCTCCCACTCCGCCTGCAGGCCCGCCCGCTGGTCCTCCAGCTGGTCCGCCTGGACCTCCAGTTCCTGGAGGAGGCGGAGGCGGAGGAGGTGGTGGTCATGGGCCACCAAATCCTCAAGGTCTTCCTGGTCCCCAGGGTCCTCCCGGCCCTCCAGGTCCTCCGGTTTACATTCATAATCCCCAGCTCGACGCCGTGATGCAGACTTTTGCAACCGCAATGACTGCCTTCGCCCAAAACGCTAATGCGCCTCCTCAATCTTCCCGGAGCACTCTCAAAGCTCCGGATACGTTTGACGGTGATAAGCCGTGTATTGGAACACGCAGAAATCGCGTCGTTTTACCAATTTAATGCACGCACATAGCCTAAACAAGGACTAACGTGTCATCCTGCACGGTTAGTTAAAGGACTTACTGTGGTAATCACAGTTCGTGCGCGACCCGCTTAAGCAGAATATTCACATACTGCTTAAGGAGTTTGACGTCGAGCATGACTTAGGCATGGCTGGATAATGGTTCAGAAGCCACCACAGGGTCTAATTGATCAAGGGATTAGTACATATCCACTCTGTCTAATATTGGGCTAAAGGGAGAACCTACCTTAAGCCGACTTCTCGAAATGTTGTGTTTTGCTTGTTCACTTTAACGCGACGCGCCTGGTCACCTGATCTGCCGCAGTGCTTAACTCAATGGTGGTTAAGCACTGTGCCGGATGTCCGACTTGGCCGGCCTGCCAAGGAACCGATCAGTAACTTCCTAAAACAGGGTTGCTATTGATGATGTGAACTACATGTTCAGAACCACAAACATATTGGTGTCTACAGAGAGCTATTTAATGGCTGAGTTCAACCAAGGGATCCTTGTTAAAGGGATAAACGGTCACCTCGAGTGCGAGGTGGTACAAAACGACTTACTAAGTGATCGATCGACTTAGGCACCAAGTGAAACCTTGGTCCGCTTTTAAATGCAACAAAGGAGTCGGATAGCTTTCCGACTGAATAGAATGACTGTAATGGACCGACTAAATCTCGGATAATAACCGCCGCATGATAATAGCGTGTATGTAACTAGTATGTAGGAAATGTATATAAGGGAGGCATAGTTTAGTAGGACAGCACGAAATCTCCCCCAAGAGAGCCGGCAGCTACCAGCGCCCGCGCACCAAGGGAGACTAGGGCTTGTTTGCTAAGACTACCTCCACGGAGTAGCTCGAATATAACAAGTTGACTGGCATTGATTTGCGAAACCCTTAAACCAAACGGACCGAGTTACGGAATTGTGGTTACCAGACAAAGTGATACTATACAACGGGTTCCAGACAAAGTGATACTATAACGCTGGAGTTAAACGGAGAGAGAACACAGGATTTATTGTGTACGAAGTGGGACTTTGTCCGAACGGTTACTTAAAAGAGAATCGCAATCGAAGCTGAGAAGCTGTAATATCTACAAGTCAACTCAGGCGTTCAGGACATTGGTTCTGTACTTGACGAGGCGAACAAACGGTGTTTTCACGCTTAACCAGCGCAATTCATAAAAAGACTACTTAAGCCATCTCGGTACTTGGTCCTCGTCCTTGGAAGTACATTCGTGTAATCTTGGACAAGCATCTTTACTCGTCGGCGATAGACCTTGAAAGGGGTGTTTTGGTGTTAGTTTTGGTTAGTAGTTGTTAGTTGTGAAGGCCTTATCCACGGATTTGGTTTAAGCAGCAAAGCATCTTGCTTGTCAGTTTTAGCATTAGTTTAGCATTCTGGTCTGTTCCCCGAGCACCCGTTTCACCGGACCCTCGACCCCTCCCCCCCTCTACCCATATGGTAATTTCTTATCCTTGACCCCCCTTGATTCGAACGCGTAGTAGGTCACCGTCGTTTCGTTCTTTCTTGATTCCAGCTGTCCAACTGCCAGTGACAGTCACAATAAGTGTGCGCACCATCGGACCGCAATTCTGTCCAAGGGCCGTTCCTGGACCTGAACGGTGCTTTCCAATCGCCGTTCACACCGTGATTCGCGCAGTCAGACTTGGCAATAAATTGCACTGAATATAAGTGTCAAGAAAGTCCGCTACTATGGGCCGTATCCAATGTCCTTCAAGGAGGGAATATGTAATACCCTCATTGCATCGCATTTCACAGCACTGAAGTATGCTAGATTTGATCACCAATGTCAAGGCCAAAATTGCAGTAGACTTGAAAGATGGTTTGTGGATCTTTATAACGAGATGCAGAAAAATGATCGAACTCTAGGGATTAGCAAAATCGGTAGTATTCCTACGACTTGCTGCTGTCCTTGATTTTATATTTTCTCAGCCAATTCAATGCCTGAAGTCATTTGTCGTTCATGCTCCGTTTATGTCGCTGCTCGCGTCCGCCGCTCCCCTGGCCTCGACAGCAGGAACGGTGCCTGATTCGAACAATGCTAAAATAAAACCTAAACTGGACCCCTTGGCGCTTAAAGTCTGACACCAGACGTAAGTAGCCATGATTAATGGACTCACGACGTACTTATCAATGCAAAGGCCGCTGCCCATTGCGCCTCAACTCACCTCTCATTCTGTGGTTGCCATGACCATCGAGAAGAAGGCCTACGAGGACATCAAGAGTCTTGCTGCGCGCATCGCCAACCTGCGCAGAAAGTGCAACTCGACGGCTTGGAAGATAGATTACCTCGAGTCGGCCGGGTTCCTGGACAAGGACGGCAACCATATTTCCTTTCCGTCGGGAGGGTGGAGTGCATTGGCGACGGTGGGCATTCCCAAACCCGTCTCCAGAAATATCCCTGACTGACCGACATGTCTCAGCGGTTCGAGAACCTTGGGCCTCCCTGCGCGAGGAGTGCACTTTCCGCAACGAAATGTTCGTCTCTTCGTGTTCGCTATTTCCCTGCGACTAATGACCTATTCACAGCTGTCTTTTTTGCTCTCACGGACCCGCCGCAGTTTGACGGACACGACTTGGAAACAGAAATTCAGGAGTTCATGAAGGAGCTCAAGAAGGAAGAAATTAACGTGCTAGAGATTAGAGAGAAGCTTCAGAAAGTGCTGGACGATATCAACCTCTTTGCCGCCAATTTTTACGTTTTCGCCGAAAAGGCACGAGGCGGGCCAACTAAGGAAAGGTTTGCACAGTATAAGGAGACCACGCTGAATGAAAGGACTGCTGTCGGGGCTTTTCGGCATGATGCTGGTTTCGTAGTTGACGTTTGGACCAAGGTTCGTCATGGTCCTCCTCTTATCGTCATAATTAACGTACACGTCTGTAGATCCACCTTGACATGCAAAGCCTGTACGAGGCTCTCTGGGCAGAGTTGAAAGACGGCCCGGTAATCACAAAGGTGTGTTCTCCATGTCGCCGCGGAACTTGATTTAAACAATCCGCAGTCATTCTTCAGGGAACTGAAAGTAGCGAAGGAGATTTATGGTCCCTTACACTCTTTCCTCACATGCTACGTCACTATGTGAGCGTCCAGAATATTCAAACATCTTTTGTCGATGGGGACTCGGACCCGCGTCTTCCCTTGGAATGAGAACTAGACGAAACTGCAGCAAATGACTTAGTCTATTAGTTACCACGCTACCGCTAGTGGCGTCCTGCGTTATTATATAAGCATCCATTTTGGGACATCACATAACCAGCTCTAGTACGCGACTTCAGGTGTCGCACACTATTACAGGAAGTTTCGGTTCACTCAAAGGCTTTGGAAAGATATTCAATATCTTCCCTGCACTTCTACACTTTACAGAATGTCACTGGTTGAACATTTCAAATCTTTTGGCCAGTAAACTTGTGAAAAATGTTTGCATGTTTTCACTACTCTTTCCAGCAAAACTCAAGTGAGAAACCTGTAACTTTCTAGTGATTTTTGCAAATGTTATTGAAGACTTGGTGAATTTTTCCCGGAGTTCAAAAAATCCACTAGTAAGAAGTCTCGGGTTTTGCACCTGACTTTTGCTGCAAGAGTTGCTGTAACCGTCAGAGTATTTTTCACCAGTTGCTTCACCAAAAAACTCGAAATGCTCAACCAGTGTGTCCCTTCGACGAAGACCGAACATACCTTGAGAAATTCACAAGTTCCCAGGCGTGTCAAGCCAAATGAGGAAGGGATGGCGCGGCGGGGCTATTGAGTGGAGACTTTCGTGTGAGAACAGTCGGGAATTCCTCTGAGTAGTTGAAACCGTCGCCTAGGGCTGCCACCCGTTGCCGTGACGGGCACGGCCGTTGTTTAAACTTGTTTTACGGCCCGTCAATTGGGTTTTCTGAGCTCCGACGGGACGGGATGGTAACGGGACGGCCGTCACGGCCGTGGAAACGGGTGATTTTGCGTTGAAGTTCTGTTTGACTGCAAGGCTTCTCGGGTCCTTACAAGGGGTTCTAGTCGATCAGAGTGAATCCGGCGGGTCCAGAAGAATTATATTGTGTGCAGGACTCTAGCTACGAGCTACGGTCTTCGTTCCAAGAACTAAAGTCGAAGGTAGGATTGCCTACACTCCTATGACTTCAATTTGCCTCACACGAATTGTCGTGATGAGTGAGCGTTGACACGTCGTACGAGTTCTGTTCGACGAGAAAGATAAGAATTCGTTAGTATTTGTAAAGTCAGTGAATAGTCGTAATAGTTGTATAGTTGCCAATGCCTTCTGCTGCTCGGACTCCGGAGGTCCTCGACGAGTTCAGGAAGGCGCGTTGGCGAGATGGTTTGGGTTTTGCTGTCGCTGAATTCGATAAGCGGTACGAATTTTCTTTGACGTTAACCATCATTCTTTCAAGGCAAATACAGATTTCGGCAGATTCCAACCTTTGGAGGAAGCACGATTCGGTGTTTCGACTCCAGCGTTTCCGACACGAAGAAGCTTGCCGCTTGCAATTTTGAAGATATCCTGCAGGTGAGTTAGTAGTATTCTACTTTAAACCTACGTTAATTTCTTTTTTTAATTGCTTAATCCCTGTGCTGGAGGGACTTCTACCCGAGCCGCATAATGGAATTGTTCTCAGCCTCATTTTTACCCTCGCCACGTGGCTCCTCAACCATCGGCACCTTCAGAAATGTCACCGCTGAATTTGGTGTAAGCGCACCACGTGCGAACTAACTACCGTGACGCAACCTTCGAACTCCCGAAGGAGCAGGAACGTCGGGGGAAAAGGGATGCAGCCAAAGACCCAAATCGCGCAACAGCCTCGTCTGCCAACCTCAAGAAACAAAAACAATGGAATACTTCCGCCTACAAGTACCACTCGATGGGCGACTATCCCGACGCCGTGGTAAGAATGGGTACGACAGATTCATACTCAACTCAAATCGTGAGCCCTCTCTCTCCTTTTCTTTTTTTTCAAGTCACGGCTAACATGTCTACAGTCTGAGTGTAAGCACAAGGAGGTGAAGGGCTATTACGCCCGTACCAATCGACGTAATCACGGTCAACAAATTGCCAATCATGAGTGTCGACAGCACCTTTTGCGCGCTATTAACCGCCGCATGGCTACTGCAGCAGCGTTTGAGGCAGCCAACGCCGCCGCTGCTGCCGGGGAGAGTACTCAGCCACCGACTCCCGCAACGCCATCTCCTGCGGCTCAACGCACTGCCGTCGCCGATTTACTTCGGCCTCAGGAAGATCCGCTCCCGCGGACACCGCCAAGACTTCATCACCACATTTCCGAGTCAAAACGATCCTGGTTAGACATATATGAGTTCCCGGCCTTGTCCATCCTGCAGGATGACCCCGCTGTCCAGGTATTTTCGAATTCAAGAGCTGGAGATAAATGTGAAACTGATTGAATTTAGGAATTCCTCCCGAAGCTCAAGGCACATTTGCTGTCTAAATTATTAGGCCTTCCTTAGGACGGCGATGAGACGGAATTTGCTCCGCATGATTTGCTGAATGTCACAATCATGCGAGATCGCATTTACACACACAAGGTCATGCGCGTGAATTTCACGACCTATGATGTACAACAGGACCAGGACTCTGTTAACCCCCGCACCCAACCCTTTTTACCCCAACCCGTTCATTCCAATCCCTTGGAAAGACTTGTTTCGGTCAAACGGTTGAGCTAGCTCAGAGATTAGAGTTGTTTGTTGGGATATTTCAGGCCATAAATCATTGCTCGTGCACTAGGGAATCAAACCAGCAGTCACATACTACGACTTGGGACCCGAACTCACTAGGAAGACGCGCTAGTCTTAGTGTTATAATCATAAGGGGATTGGTGTGGTGTATTAGGTTTTAGGTGTGGTGTGTTGGTGTTCAAGCTAGCCCATACTTTAGCTTAGCTAGCCTCAATTCACTGTCAGCGCATCTTGTCCATTTCACCGTGGTTGACTGATGCATGATTCTGGACTGGGCAAATTCTGCCAATTCTGCTTGCACGGGGGGGAATTTAATTTCCCTGGCCCGCCAGAACACTGGAGGTCCCAGTGATGTTGCAGTTGAGTTCTTAAGAGGTCTGAGACTCCCTAAGACCTCGACTGCACCATCACTGGGACCTCCAGTCTTCTCGCAGGCCAGGGAAATTAAATTCCCCCCCGCGCAAGCAGAATTTGCCCAGTCCAGAACCTTGCATCAGTCAGCCATGGTTGGAATGCAAATTTTCTGCCGATACTGGGGATTTGTAGGGGAACTCCCTAAGAACTCGACTGCAGCATCACTGGGACCTCCAGTGTTCTCGCAGGCCAGGGAAATTAAATCCCCCCCGTGCACCCAGAATTTGCCCAGTCCAGAACCTTGCATCAGTCAGCCATGGTTGGAATGCAAATTTTCTGCCGATACTGGGGATTTGTAGGGGAACTCCCTAAGAACTCGACTGCACCATCACTGGGACCTCCAGTGTTCTCGCGGGCCAGGGAAATTAAATCCCCCCCGTGCACCCAGAATTTGCCCAGTTCAGAACCTTGCATCAGTTAACCACGATTCACTGTCAGCGCATCTTGCCCATTTCACCGTGGTTGACTGATGCATGATTCTGGACTGGGCAAATTCTGCCAATTCTGCTTGCACGGGGGGGAATTTGATTCCCCTGGCCCGCGAGAACACTGGAGGTCCCAGTGATGTTGCAGTCGAGTTCTTAGGAAGTCTCCCTACAACTCCCCAGTATCGGCAGAAAATTTGCATCCCAACCGTGGTTGACTGATGCATGATTCTAGACTGGGCAAATTCTGCCAATTCTGCTTGCACGGGGGGGGGGGGGGGGGGGGGGGGGAATATAATTTCCCTGGCCCGCGTCTGCTTGCACCATCCCTTGTGCCACTCCAGGGTACACACAGTTCTAAACCACACAAGCTAGCGAAACAGTTCATGTCATTCTCCTCTCTTCCACCTTCTACCCCCTTTCCTTATGTAATTCCTCAATTCAACTTGTCAGTTTTAAGCCAGGTTTCAAGTTTCTCACCAGTATTTTCAGCTGAAAAACTAGTGAATTTGTGGTGGAAAACTTGAAATGAAGGTTTCAAATTTTCCACTGGAAAACTTAAATTCAGATTTCAAGTTTTTCACCTCAATTCTAGGCGCAAAATGTCTGAAAACTGTTTTGACTTCTTCACCTATATTTCCCCTGCAAAAGGTGGTGAAAAAAATCCTGGAAAAAGTGAAACCAGGTTTCAAGTTTTCCACCACCTTTCTTTGAACATTTTTCAGCTATTTTTCATGGATTTTCCCACTGAAAATTGTGGTGAAAAAAGTTTTGAATTTTTCACCATCATTTATGGCTCCAAATTGGGGTGAATTTGAGCTGAAAAGTTGGTATAAAACCTTATGGATTTTGTTTCAAGTTTTTCACCTTAAATTTCACTTGAAATAGTGGTGAAAAATGTTTGAATTTTTCAGCTACTTTTCCAGCGAAAAATGTCTGAAAAACTACTAGAATTTATGGTAAAAATTTAGCATGAACTCTGATGAATCTTGTTTCAAGTTTTTCACCTTGAATTTCACTGAGAATTGTGGTGAAAAATGTTTAACTTTTTCACCCTTTTTTTTGCTGAAAAATGTCTGAAAACCCAACAACATTTTTCACCGTAAATTGTGCTGAAAAATTTGAATCTCCCAACCAGTGATCCTGATGCATAGCGGAATATTTCCTCAGAGATTCCATTATAATGGAGGAATGAACAATGCTGCAGGAACATGGCAGCTGGTGGTGTGAGCCGGTCAAAACTCATTTGCCATGTTGTGTACACCGTCCAAGCATAATTGTCATGAGACTGAGCTGGCTTCTCACTAAGGAGTCGTGCCTGGTTTTCCACATAGAGAGCCAGATAGCCATCCAGATTTCGAGATTCTGATATAAATGCACCGGCCTGAACAATTGCCAGAGGTAGATGGTGCAATACCTAAGGAAGTGTTATAAAAGTTGAATATGTTCCAGGCCTAATCATCTTACCTTCACAATTTCTGCTGCAATTTGTTCAGTATGGCTTGTGGCTTTTTGGAAGGCACTCTTGAGCAACAACATCACTGCATCTTCCTCTTCCATGTCCAACACAGGGGAGTAGGATCCAGCATAAACACACATTTCTGGATTCCGAGAGGTGATAATGATATTCCCATGATTGCACTGAGGAATATAATCATTCAGATTGATGCCTGGATTGTCTGCATTGTCAAGTACTGTACGAGCCTGTATGGGAGCAACGGTAACGGTAACGGCAGCCCCGTTGCGTTGCTTGTTTTTGGCGGGGTCACGGTCACGACGAGGCTCGTTGCCTTGAATTTATCGTGACGCCGTACGAAAAAAAGTTGAAAAAATTCCTCTGCACTCGAAAACACCTGAAATGAGTGAGAAACCAAGAGTTTAGTGCCCCAACAGCAGACAAGTGGACAAACATCCATGATACCCAAATTATATCTGGCCAGTTGCTGCGCAAATTTATTTCTTGTTGCTTCTTTGAGCAACCGTCACGCTCACGGTAGGTCGCGTTGCTTGAAAAAAAGGCAATGGGTGTGTCACGGTCCCGGAGCCGTTGCTCCCATACAGGCTCGTACAGTAAGACTAGCCATTCTGCAGCTTTGCTGGTCAGCCATAGTAAGCCATCTTCTGGAGAATTTCCAAATTCTTTCAGGACAGCTATATTCTTGAGACCTGTCTCAATCATGGCAATGGTGCTGGTTTCAATGAAAAGGATGCCTGAAAAGCTGGCATACAACTGAATCAACAATCATTTCCCAGATGTATGATCAAGCTCACCGAGATGATGACCCATTGATGAATTTTAGAGCAATCTGTGTTTTTCCTGCCCCTCCTAGTCCATGTAGCACATAAATGTGTTGGATTCCAGTGTCACAGAAAAATTGATGCATCTTGTTAAGGATATCCTCTCTGCCACAGAAGACTCTTGATGGAGGAGGACAACGACTGGCAATTTGAGCTGCCCGGATGTTGTCAAGTCGCAACACCTGGTCCGTAGCAACTGTGGGTTGTAGATTGTGTGTGATTAACTGTGATGCGGTAATATGCACAATAGGACCCTGCCCCACCCCACCAGTGCCACCTTGGAGGTGTGCTGGACCCCCAGAACCACCGTGGCCACCTATGGGAACTCATCAATTCCTTTGAAGCTCAAGCGAAGCAGTCCTGTACCGGTAATGTGGAGTGATCGAGAATCGCCATCTAGGGACAACATGAAGCTGTGCCAATCTTGAAAGGTAAATATCAACCAGTGGCAACATTTTTCCAGGGGAGAAACTGACTGGAAAGGTACCACTGCAGTAGTGGAAGTGGAGGGAGAGGACAAGAAGGTGACACGCAACATGGACAAGGCCAGGTGCTGATCTTTACCATGATTACAATCAGTCATCCAGTCATCAGGAACAACAGGTGACGTGGGTTCTGATGGTTTACTGTGGTCTATCAACAGAGCGGCCATTTATGTGGCCTATGCTGAGCTATAATTTCTATCCTTACAAAACTAGGCATGTCTGAAGCCCTCAAACTCTGACATCTCACTGCAGCATGACTGACACGGCAGGCAAGGACCCAGGCACACGATTGTCGTGTGCCTTAAATGCACGTCCCGCGCACATGGCCCGGAATTAAGTGTGACTTGTCACAAAGGGGTTTGTTGGTTGGTTTAAAGCTCTTTGTGAGCATTGTGTTGCTGGTTGACCAAATGATAGCTATGATGTACCTAGTAGGTGGCAGAGCCACAATGGGATCCATGGCCGAGTCACGGCTCAGCCAAAAAAAACCCTGAGCCTAATTTACAAAGTTTACTCGTGCTCAAGGCTGAAAATGAATTTCAGATTCCTACTAACTATGTACATTATAGCTACTACATAACACAAAGAGCTTTAAAACGACCAACAAAGCCCTCAGTGATGTGTCACAGTTAAATCCGGGGCATGTGCGTGATATGTGCATTTAAGGCACACAACAATCGTGTGCCTGGGTCTTTGCCCCCCGTGTGATCTCAAAGGCAAAAAATATTACCTCCGGCATGCCGAGTATGCCGAAGTCTGGTTTCAAATCACGACACATCTCTATCATTGAAACTCAATGGCTCCGAGATTTATATTTGCATTACCCTTATAACTGAAGTGGGGGGTGCGAAGCCCCACACTCTTGTTGACTATACGAGTCTGGGTCTGTCTCTATCCATCGTAGGTCAAATAATATTATTGTTGGTGGTTGGCCAACCCCAAAACTGTGAAGGTGAATAATATTTTAGTCCCCCAGGGGCTGATGGGCCAAGTCCCATTATGCTGGGCTAAGAATATGGAACCCATCGGCCGAACACAGTGCCCAAGGTGCAACAATATTATTGCTGGTGGTCGGCCCATTCCTGGCTTCATGGTTAGGCAAATATTTTGGCCCCAGTCAGCTGAGTGCTAGTGTGTAGGCATTAAAATATTAACATACCCACACCTACCCCATGGTAGCCCCGGACAGTAGCGGTAGTCAAAATGGGCCCAATGCTAAAGTCTTGGCCCCCAGAATATTGTTGTGATATTATTATTGCCCTCATGTCTAGGATTCGGCCGAAAATCCGGCGGAATTCGGAGCCCCCTACACTCTAGGGATTAATCATACGTAGGGGGCCTAAGCTCTAGGGAATTATGGACTGCATATTGTGTTCAAACCACAGTGAGTAGAGCACGTTTAGATATGAGTGAATCAGCCTAATCAAGGTTCAAGCTTTATAAAACCTGTCGAGCTAATCGTGGGCTTGCAGTTTTGTACCAGTTTAGACACTGGCACTGAATAATTTTTTTTTCTCCGGTCTTACAGCTTCCCCCTGATACGCTGACTCGGGGCCTGCAAGCGGAGCTGAACAACAAATGAACAACAACACTCGGCAAGCGAGAGTCTAGATGTGGGTGTGTGAGGTGGTCCAAATGTCCCAATACCGATCAGGTATGTGTGAGTGGACTAGGTGGAGGCGACGGAGGACAAGTGTAGGCGATGGTGACGGTGGAGGCGATAACGACAGTGATCGGGGACGACGATGGACACAAAAGGGACAGTGATCGGTGATGACGAGGGACTCAGAACGTGGGCAGATGACATCAGGAAAACCTCCCTTTGCCAATTGCGTGGAAAATGTTCAGAATTTACAAGAATCTGCCAAACATGCGAAATGCCGATGAATGTGAGCAAATGTTGGCATTTTCCCACAGTTCTGACACATTCCTGCGTAAGGTGCTTGGAATAGCCCCGTAACAATACTCCTCAGTGGCTTGGCATCCGTGAACCTGCTGCTACCATTTAGAGGATGTGTTACATCGAATTTATCATTTGAAGTTTTATGCCTTCTGCTTGAAATCTTCATAAGTCGTTCAAACTCCGCATAAGGCCGATCAAGTCTAAACATCAAACCAAATGTTGATCAGATGGAGAGTTTTGACGTCGGATATTTATGCGATGTACAAAAGGTTTCGGTGCCCACGTCTTCGCCGACATTCTCTCTTCCTTTCCCCCACCATCTCCCACCTGGCCCATCCCATTTATTCCCTCTCATGGCCACTCTCGTGAACGACTCAACTCCTCTGGTCTTCCCTGAATAAGCACACAACTAAACTCTCCAGCCGAGTATGTCAGTGGGTCCGGGGACATGGCACAGAGAGAGGTTCGCTGCCGTTGTCTGAGCTACCCATAACACTGACCCCCCATGTAGCAATAAAGTATTTTTCAAGATCCCCTTTGTATTTTACCGCCGCTGCCTGCAACATCATTGGTATGTTTTCGACTTACCTCTTCTGTCCCTTCTCTTGTCCATCCTTCCTTGCAGTGCCTGAATGAGGACTACTATTCACTACCTGAACTCCCGGGCCCATCGAGTCACCGCACGCAGCAATCTTAATGTTTATATTTGTTTGCGTCGCCGTCGGGGGTGCGTCTTGTTTCTTCCGTTCTTTGTCTAATTGTGCCGTGCAGCGCCACTGATCCCCCGTGAGGGCTTCGCTTTCGTGGACTGGATAGAGAGGTACATTATAACTTGCTACCGTCGAATACCCATCTCTCAATACCCAGTGTTAGTTCACCAGTTTTCCGGGTGAGTAAGCTCATTACTGTAAATGTGGTCTCAGCGTCATATCGTATTCCGACACCAACTACCTACCTACCTACCGGCCGTGCTCCTTCGTAGTATTTCGTAGTTTGTTACGCACCATTACCATGTATTCCATCCTTGTGTAGTCGACCCGTGCAATATAATTTGTTTGACCCTTCCAAAGTTCCACCTTCTGTTGCCCTCTCTCAACCGTTCATTCTATGCAACTGCAATGGCCTGAAACTGGCGTAAAAGTAACAAAAGTGCGCACATTATTCACCAAATGGCGAGAAATTCCACAGAATTTTGGGGGACCGATCCATTCTGCCATTTTCCCACAATCTGACATTCCCATCAAATTCCAACAAAATGTTCAGAAATTGTGGGAAGTGCGCAGATTTTCCACCAAATGGTGAGGGGAGGTTTTCCTGATGGAACTGCAGAGGGTGATATGCAAAGGGCAAATGAGAGATGTATTGGTGGGGGGCCGGTCTCTACAGTACAGTGTAAGGACTGGGGCTTTATATAGGAAAAGAGGGAGGTAGTGCTATGTACAAATAAGGAAATGGGAGACATCATGGGTAAAGGTCCGTATGGATTGAATGCGGAATGCGGAGTTGTTCTCACGGGAAACGGAGCGGAGTTGCTCTCACGGGAAACGGGGGTGAAATCGGAATATGAAATTCCATGAGTCAAAAGGGGATAGGCCACAGCCTCTCTGTCAAGCGATACGGAGGCGGAGGTGTTTGTAGTTGTATTCGGAGTTCGTGCGGAAAGGTGCTGTCGAGTTGCAGAAGGATCAATTTAGTTGCGGAGAGATTGATGAACTGTGGGAATGTGTCCGCCGATTGCGTGCGTATGCGCCCAGCGCGGGCTGGTGCGTATCACCCCCTCCTGCCCTGACATAGAGTGCTTTCCCAGCACAATACCTGTTCAGCCAAGTTGAACTCTCTTTCAAACTGCTAAAAACTTGCTCAAACTATCACCCTCATCTGCCTACTCCTACATAACAAATATACACCATGTTTTACATTGAGAAGCTCAAAGTTTAAACAAATGTGCTATGGTTACTGCCAATTTAACTACACGAGAGTCGGAACAGTGGATCTGAGATCAACTATGGTGAGATTTCCCGCCTGCGAACCTGTGGCAAAAATTCCCTTCCGGGATTGCCATAAAGTCCTAAGCCAAGGTTGGCGGCGGCTTGCTGGTACCCAACATATGCGTTTCCCGGAATGCGGGAGAGTGATCCATCCATCTTCCTGAAGGTAGTGTAGTTCATCATCAGGAAGCAAATCTCCATACTTGACCAACTCCTTTCCTTCCCGAGAGCCTCGATCAGTCTGTCGATCTAACCTCCACTCTTTGTGGGACCAGATCTGGAAACTTGAACTCTTTACCTTCCACACATTCACGGATTCATCCTCTAACCAAGAGGCAAGCCAGTGGCCATCTGGTGAAAACAAAGCCCACAAGATTGGACTGGGGTTTCCCCTCAGGATTGTCATGCGGTTTCCGCTTTCCACATTCCAGATGTGAATCTCGCCGTCCAGCGTGCCGGAACATACAAGCTTCTGGTCCGGAGAGAATGAGGCTACCCCAACGCCGGCACTGTGAATAAGGGAGTACTTGGGCTTCTTCATAGAAACATCCCAGATAATAGCTTTGGCATCTGGAGAAGCGGAGACGAGGAGAGTGTCATCAGAAGAGAACTCGACAGTGTAGACTTCATCTGTATGCCCCTTGAGCACGGTGACATTGGAGCCGTTATCTGCGTTAATAATGCAGATAGTATGATCCGCAGAAGCTGAAGCTATGAGCTTGTCGTCATGTGTGAAATCCAGGCACAGAATGATCCCATGGTGTACATCAACCTCATACACCAAACTCCCATCGTCGGTCTTCCATAGCGCAACCTTTCCTTTGGTCGAGCCGGATGCGATGTGTTCCATATGGTCGGGGATCTCGACAGCCATAACATAATCCTCTGAACCCTGTACACCCTCCATGGTAGCATCCCACAACCGAATGGTTCGATCTGTAGACGAGGAGAGAATGTGGGTGCCGTCGGATGTAAGCCTTGTGCACTCCACGGGGCCAGAATGTCCTCGATATTCAGCAACACAGGATTGACTGGCAGGATCCCAAAGGCGAATGATTCCATCGGAAGAGCCTGAAACCACCTTATTGATTTGTGATAAAGCGGAGAGTGATTTGACAGCTGCCGTGCCTCCAGCTAGATAGCTAATCTCTTCGAGGTCATCACTATCTCTAATAGCAATGACACCGTTCTGGGAACCGGAAAGGATTGTCGACTTCTTTTGTGGGGGAGAGTAAACAGAAAGACACAAAACGGTGTCTGCGGTGGAAAGCACCTTCAATGTAGTTTTTGTCTTTATATCCCAAAGACGAAGGGTAGAATCCGTGCCTCCAGACAAGATTTGAGAGTCATTGGCAAAAAAGGCAATGCAGGTAACTGGACCTGAATGTCCATTCAGTGATGCCAGTTGCTTTTTCCCCTGGGCGTCCCATATAGCAACTGTTTTATCATCGGAACCAGAAGCAATTTTGTAGCCATCACCATCACCAGAGAATATGACCACCTTGACACTGTCTTTATGGCCAACAAAGATGAACTGACTAGATCCAGTAATGGCATCCCAAATGCGAACGGTAGCATCAACTCCGCCAGACACAAGATAAGATGAATCCGGAGAGTATTCAACGGACTTCACCGGCCCAACGTGGCCATGCAAAGAAGATATTTGGGCTCCATTAGAAGTATCCCAAACACAAACTCGGCCATCATCCGAAGCTGAGGCAACGCGACCTCCTTTTGGCGACAAAGACACCATGTTCACAGAGGATGTGTGTCCTTCGAGAACCAGTAAAGATGCATCCCATGTTACAGTTCGAGGGCTTGTCAGGTGGATTTGGGGCAGTTCATGTTCGTAGGCTTGGAGAATGGAACAATTGGGGATGAATACAAGAGCAGAGTTATACACCTGCACCGCACTGACACTGAGTACTTTCTGGAAATCAAGCACCAGGCGGTAGGCATCATATATGAGACGGTAAGTCTCCGGAAGGACTTCCTACAAAGACAATGAGACCAAAGTGACCCGAAGAACTATAAACTTACCTTGCACCATGGGAAGGCAGCAAGCAAATTACTGATACACGCTGGGAATCTTCCCTCCAGGCTCAACACCTCTACCCAATAGAGGAGTCCAGTGGAGGCAAATACAGACATCCTGTCCTCCAATTCATCTTGGAGCTCTGCATTTTTTGTGGATTGTGACAAGTGATCACCCCAGTGCTGGCATGCATACAAGAGTGCTGGGGAAACACAGTCCCGGAGCTTGGTCTCAAGATCTGGTATTTCGGAATTTAGGACTATGTCTTCATCAATGCTACAGATATTGCGCTTCAGATGTCCAAGCATGATCTTGAGGCAGTACAATGCGAGCTGAGCATGTGTGTGACCTTCTGTGATGGCAAACCGTAGATCTTGACATCGCTCTGTGATCAAGAGGAAGTCACGGAAAGAAGGGTGAAATATTTGAACAGGTTGATCGCGATTGGATGGGATATTCAGAACAGAGTGAAGTGGGGTCAATGCTCCTTCAAGATCGGCCTCGCCATGCTCCAGTAAATGTGCAAGGGCAGATATAGAGAGAGGATTCTGGAGCAGGATGATGGCCCCCACAACTTTTTGGAATCGGCGACAGAGCCAAGGGGCATCAGCTCTGTTTTCCACAGAGCTTTTCAAGATCTGCAGGTATAAGAGGTCTACTTGGCTGTATAGCGCCCCAGATTGCAAGTTTCTACTTCCCAATAGGCGCTCAAGCTGATTTTGTGGACTATAGTAGGTGTCGGCCACAATATTGACAATGGTAGCAGCAAAGATGAAGAACAGCCCAGCACGTTGCACTAGATCATTGAAAGCCTCGTTCCCCGGCCAAGCTGGCCAAGCAGGATGTATATTCCTAGAGACCTGTATGTGCTGTAAATGATATTCAAGGTAGCGGCTAATGTCCTCTTTAACAGCAGATTGATCCATGTCCTGGAGAACCGTGGAGTCATGAATCTTCATTTCGTGACTTGTGACCTTGAACAGATCTTGAATTGACCGCTGTGGACGACTGGTGACGAGAACTTTGATGTTCAATCCAGAGCCAGGTAGCTCGCGTAGGAGGAGGGGAATAAGATCACCGCCTTCCGTGCCTCTTTCCTTGTCACACTCATCAAGAGCATCAAGGACGATGAGGTATGGGGGTAAGGATGGAATCTCCCGCAGTGGATGCAAGAGAAGCTCTCGAAGCTGAAACTGCTGGGCCCGAGATGGTGCATCTGGATGCTCTTTCAAGACGTTACAGAGTTTACTGCGGTACATGGGATTCACGGATGCTAACTGAAAGGCAAGTGTCGGAATGACGGAAGTCACCCGTCGTCTATCCGCTTCATCTCTTGTGAAGAAGAAACTGCCGCCTAGTTGTCCATTGGCGTAGAACTTCTCACATACTGTATGAGATACTGCAGTTTTTCCGGTACCGCCTAAGCCAGTCAGCCAAAATATCTGGGGAGCTCGAGAATTTTCCTGGTTGAACCATGTGGAGATTTGGTCGAGCAGTTTTTGCCGGGTCCCTTGGAAGCAACCAGAATCAAGGGCACGGTGAAGGTAGCTTGCAGTCATAACAGGTCGGAGGAGACCTTGATGAGTACTTAAGATTAGCATTGATTGAGTTTTCTGTTTGAGCGCAAGACCAACTGTTTATGAGCAAAATGTCGCGTGTGTTTTCTCCCTCATTGATTGCTGTGAACAGCTGGTTTAGTGTGTCTTCGGTACGCATTTTCTCCGTGATCTAGAAACATATAGTTGAAATATATGCAGATCCGAATAAGACATACGTTAAAGCTGTCAATTGCAGTATCCAGTCTCTGGCGGAATATTGCCAATTTGTTATCAGCTTCACTGCGTTTAATGAACCGGCGAAAGGGCGAAGCGGATGAGAGTTCTTCCAAAAATGTTGATATGTCTCGCAAGGTTCTAAGTTATTTGAGAATATGAAATTCGTGGCAAAGGTCCAAACCCACCCACGCAGAGCAACAACACTATTTTCACGTCGATCCAAGGTCGCACGATCGCTCTTCATCAGCTCAGTGGTGATGGCAGCTGTTATTACTGCAACACGTTCAGCTAAAGACTGACATTGCTCCTTCTTCATCTTGACGTCCTAGCCAAGGGTTAGTATACTAAGTCGGAACATGGAGTGAGGCATACATCTTTAGCTTGGAGAATGAAAAGTGCGGCCTCTAATGAGCCCTCGACGATATTCCCAACTAACGGAATTGTCTTGGCCAGTGGTATAGCTAGCTGGAGGACCTCAACAGCGCCAAATCCTACCATCTCTGAAATGGCGCTTTTCTTTTTTGCACGAGGAACCATGGCGAGGGGGGATCAAAGTGGGCAAAGGGGCAACAGCGTGGATACCTTTATCATGACTCCGTCCTGCAACCCACGCTCACCCGTGTCGTGATCACAAGAGCACAGATTTTCTCACACCGACTCTATGGCGTGCTCGATTTGAATCACGTCTCCACGAGGCGATTGAGCGGCACTTCGAAATCATCATTCCCTTGAATGATACAGGCTGTAAAGTGGTCTGACAATGTCGACATTGTATAGACTATAGTGCAAGCCCTGACTGTGCGGTGGAAATGATAAATTGAGGAACGGTGGATGACCTTTTGAAACTGACTTTCGCAGTTTGGGTGTCAAACTGTCCCGTAAAGTTACGCAACGACGGGCAGTAAAAATGGTTACGCCCCGTACCGTGCGGCCAATCTTGAGTTACAAAGACGGTCGTTTTAACACGGCAATTTTACGGTAAGTCCCCTGGCTTCATGAGGTCTTCTGGCTGTTGGTGGGTCTGTATTCCTTAAAGAGTCAGTTTCATACTCACAAAGAATTAGTAAGTACTTCAGAGGCGGTTACGGTTACGGGTACGTGCGTAAAACGGACGGTTTGATGCCCTATTGAATCGCAGTTCCACACGTGTATTGATGAAAACTTCCGGAGATCGTACATTGGGCGCTTGAGTCGGAGAACATCATGTTCCGGGGCTTGACCTGTGAGATTATAACTCGTAGGCGCCGCAAAGTCAATCATAGATACCGGCCGCTAAAACGTGTTATAACAATACTAACCGCAACCAGGGTGAGCGTGAACAATGTGAGCACTCGGGGTCCGTCTGAAACTGCTGAAAAGCTGTTTTGCATTCCCACAGGAAAGGATATTTTGGTTACACGATACCGAGGATGCCGAGCACGGGCCGAGAGTTGCTGTGTAACAGCTTTATTTTCAGGGCTTGAGAGTTTTTACAGCTTCACTACTTCTCCAAGATTGGTATCATCCCTCAGTCACTGAAGTGGTGGGGCGCAAAGCACCCCGCCGCGCTCTTGTATTCCTACAGCAAGCGATCAAGCTCTCGCCCTCCATATTTCAACCGAAGTGGTAGCATCCCGACCGCGCTCTTGTGTCAGGAAACACGAGGTTAGAGATAATGGCAGCTGGGATTTAGTGTTTCGCGCCGTCGACCTCACTGCGTTAAGCGGCTGGGTCGGCACGGGTGCCGACGTCTGACGATCTCTGTCGATCATGTGAAACATAGTCACACCGGCAATCACGAAATTTCGGGCGGCCCGAGCCGCAAATCGAAACTCAAAGTGTTGAGTTAACAATAGTTGGGCGTGAAATCCAAGCTGATTCTCTAAGTTTCGTAAAAGAATTCATGTGTGCTGAAAGCCAAAGAAAAATCTTTGTATTCGACTTAACTCAAACGTTAATGGTACTCAAAGTTTCAGTTTACAAAAAAGGCAAGCCGAAATCATGTTGCGAAACTAGAGGTATCGACATACAAAAAGCTGGAGCTGAAACTAATATAAAATTTAGTGTCTCAGGTGTACTTTCAGCGCTGCTGAAAGCAAAGTCGAAACTTTGCATTTCGAACGAGGTGAAATTAAACCAGATTCGATTTCACCTGGTTCGAAATGCAAAGTTTCAGCTTTGATTTCAGGTGAGGTAAAAGCACACCTGAAATGCTAGAATCTGTATTGGTTTCAGCTACATTGTTTTGCATGTTGATGCCTATGGTTTCGCAACACAATTTCAGCTTGCACTATTTGTGAACTGAAACTTTGAGTATGTCACAGACAAAGCCCTGGTAATCTAATCTCGTCCAGCTATACTGAGATAGTGGATTGGGGAGTGAGATCTTAGTCCAGCCAGAGGCTTCGTAAAGATGATCGAATAAACGACTAGGGAGGGTACAGAATACTCTACTAACTAGTCGTACTTATACCGTCTGGGTGTGAACTACTAACTACTAAATATGGTAGCGACTGCGTGGTACTTGTTGGTATCCTCGTGGCGTCCTGGGAATAATACCTTTAAGCATGTGTTATGCTGTCCTTTGTCGTGCGTGTGGCAGGTGTCATTTAATATATACTTGCTGCGGCTCCTGGCGTCCAGCCTGTCTTCATGGATCGGCATACACCTTTACTTCTGTATGTTGGGAGTTCTCTCGTCGTCTCCACTGATCCTTCGTCCGAGGCTTTGTCTGTGAGCCAATAATATCCATCATGCACCTTGGCGTGTGTCTTGCCATGTGGGTGCGGGTTCTTCGTCGATCGGTCCCTCGATCAAGGTCTTCTATTAACACCATGTGTCCTTGGTGCTTCTTCGATCGTAGGGCTTCTGTATTCCCATGATCGGTGTGTGCGTTGTATGGCAGGCGACAGCTGTCGGGCGGTACTGTCGGTGTACGGCCTTTGGTGTCCCGCCATGTCTTCTGGTGAAGCGCTCCCGGAGCGTCACGCGTGACTAGTCATTGCGGATTGTCCCAAGCGGACAATATGTGTCGCGCAAGACTGTGTTCCCGTTTAATCTACAATGGCGGTGCCATGTCCTGATAGGGATATCTTCTATTCCCATATTGAGTTCCTGTTGTAGAACTCTTCGTCGTCTGAGGGGTCGTCCTCGTACGTCGTATTCCCTCTGAAGTCCTGCGGCGGCTCTGGCTCATCGTCGTTGCTGCCGTTACTGCCGTATTCCTCGCAGTACTTCCTTCGGTATTCTAAGCACCGTTCCCATCGCGCGTTGTTCTCTGCGATGAGCCGTGCTTCGGCTTCTTCCTCCGTCTCGTCATCTTCGTCGCTATCTTCTTCTAATAGCCTTCGGAAGAGATTGTCTATCTCCTTCCGGTTCTTGCCTTTAACCGGTTCTGCCCGAGGGACTTCTTCCGGTAGCATGATATGGTTTAGGCGCTTGGGCGCTTCCACTATCTTAGACGCCTGTGGGCGCCTCTGCACTTCGACCTGTGCCCGTTCTGCTATCTCGTTATCACCCTTATCATTCTGGGCGTCTACGAGATCCTCGACCTCAGGATCTATATCTTCTGTGATCCCTTGGTCGGCGGCTTGGTTCTCTTCGGCTTCTTCCTGGAGAACCTTCTGCTCGAGTTCGGTCAGTCTCTGCCTTAGCAGGTTGCCAGCTTCTGCATCTCCGGCTTGGCTGCCGAACGTGATCTGTTCGAGAGCGTCGAGCCACTCCTGTAGCTGGGCTCGGCTTCGACTCTCGGGGGTTGACTCGGGCTCCGGCATCTCCTCTTCCGAGACTTCGGAGTTGTCGCCTTCGGCTGACTCCTGGCCGAAGGTTTGTTCGTCTTGATCTTCGGAGATGCCGAAGATCTGTTCCTGTTGATCTTCAGGGGTGTTGAAGATCTCGTCGTCGTAGTTCAGGTCCTCGAACTCGACTAGTTCCATACTCAAGCCGTATCCCTTCTCAGGTGTAGGCTCGGGCTCAGGGGTCTCTTCCCGTTCTGACTCAGACTTAGGGGTCTCGTCCGCCGTTATCTTATCTGTATGCTCCTGTTTGGCAACAGTCTCAGATGGCGTTGGAACGATAAGATTGGAATCGAATCGTGACATTACCCCCTCTCTAGAGTCAACGTCCTCGTTGACCGGGGTGGACTTTGAATATTCTAAGGATTCCTCCTCTTCGGGCTTTATCCCGGCGTTCTCCTCCGTGCCTTGCTCGGATTCGACAAGTATTATAGGGACTTCTCCCACGCTTTCCTCTATTTCCAGCATCTTATCTAAAAGTGCCTTCAAATCTTCGAGGTTCTGGGCGTCGGCTTTGGTCTGTGACGTGACCTCGGCTTCTCCCGTCGTTGAGTATTCGTAGGACTCCTCCTGAATCGTTGCAAGCCGCTTTCCTTGCTTGCCGTTATTCGTCTTGTTTATACTCGCGTACATTCTACGAGTGTTGATCTTACGGCTTCGGAGTGCTTCCCGAACCGTCTTCGCTGCTCTCGGCGTTGTCTTTGCTTCGAGCGTGAACGCTTCCTCGATGGTGATCGATTGAGTTCCCACGGCTGTGCCGTCCTGTTTATCCGCACTATTTGTACCAGTTTGGGTTCTGGGTTCTTCGCGTGAAATGCCCTGTGGCGTTGGCATTTCCTCGGTTTTGGTAACATCCGAAGTCCCTGACTTCATCTGTTCCTCTGGCGCTTCCTCCCTGTCCGTCCGGGATTGAGCCATCGCGGCATTGCCGCCCTTTTCCGCGTTGTCGGATCTGCGGCTACTGGCATCTATTTCTATCCCGGCGGCTTCTTCCGGTTCCTTGTTGGATTCTTCTTTTACATCGGCATGTCCACCGACTCCTTTTTGTTTTAAGGTCCGATCCTTCTTTGATCGGCACCCAATAAACATCCCTTTCGGGCTCCACCCCCTCTCTAGGGGGGTCTCTTCCTCTTCGTCTTTTTTGTTGGTTTTAAAATTTTCTTGTTCCGCTAGGAACGTATATCTGCCATAAATATTTCTGGCCGCCGTTTCCGGCTTCTCCTCCGGTTTCTTCTTGGTTTCCGGGTCCAATTTAAATAAACCTCCTGCCCGTAATTTCTTGGACAGGACTTGCAAGTCTCCTTGCGAATATTCGTCTGGGTTAAATAACCCCGTGGGAAACCGTCTGCGAAGCGGCTTCTTGCATTTTCGGAGCATATGTCCGGCTCCTCCGCAGTTATAACACCGAAAAATGTTTCGGGTTATCTTTCGCCATTTTGGGGCGAGTCCCTTTTGAGCTTTTAATTTCTCGGTAAGCTCTGCCATACTCCGGTGCGTGTATGTCGTGACACACAGAGTCTTCAGATCGAATTCGTGATCTGGGCGCTTGGTTTTATTTCCCTGCTCTTTCCCTTGAGCAGTCTCGTTGACCCTATTTACAGCCGGCGTCGGGGCTTCCTTCTTGTTGAACTTGGCCAGTGCTTCGGCAAGTTCCTTCATCTGTCTGATCGGCACCTTGTCTGTACCGATCACACTGGTGATCGTTTTGATCGCCTTTCGACGATCCTTCTGCTCCTTCGGCTTGGCGACCTCGGGAGTTGTCGGCCCCTTGGATTTCGGGGGTGCTTCGGACTTCTTTTGTCCGGTCTTCGGTTTTACTTCCCTGGGAAGGTTCTTTATAGTCGACCGCCGGATCGACTGTGTCTGTTGGGACCTGCTGGGTCCCCCGGCCCGTTCCTTGGCCGTGTTCTCGTGATCCCGCCGTTCTTCGGGGATCGGGGTTCGTTGCGGAAATTCCCCTTCCAGGAACATCTCCGCCTCCTCCTGTTCAAGGCTTTGGTATCGCCCGAACTTCGTGGTGCCCATTACCCGGGGCATGGGTTCTGCTGCAAATCGGACTTTCTTCCGAGTCCCGGCTTGCTTTTTCGTCTTGGATCCCGAAGGATCCGTCCGCTTACTACCCCCTGGGTAGTGGTCGACATGAACCCCTTTGGGTTCGGTTCTGCTTGAAGCCCCCGGCTTCACTGCGTTTACTGCTCCCCGAGCAGTCTTCGTTCGTGAACCTTTATTTATAGTCGTGGTTCCCACGACATTTTTCGTCGGTGATGATCCGACAGTCTTCGTGACTCCCTTATTTAGAGTCGCTGGTCCTGCGACGGGCGCTGTCCCGTTATTTATAGTCGTGGGCTTCACGACAGTTGTGGCGGCGGGAATCCAAAACATGCCGCGCGGCAAGCTCTTTCGAGCCGCGGGTTTTTCTGGTTCCCTGCTTAGAGGCATCTCCGGACGCCTGTAAGCTAGTGGGCTTGGCAGCCGCACTCGGATTTGTTCTACAATGGCCATGGTCTAGGCCACCGTTTCTCGGGTTGGGGGAGGGGTGAAATACGCAGAAAGTGCGCAGGGGGTGATGGGGGGAGGGGCGGGGTTGGCGTGGACTCCGAGGAGTCGTTCGGCGATGCGCGGTTTCGTTCGCGACTTGTCTTCTTCCGCACGAGGCGGGGGGTGGAATCAAAGAGTGTCTGTTGCAAACAGAACTACCCCGGGCCTTCTCTTCACGTGCCCGGCGATAGCGAGCCGGCCCCCTGGTGTTAACAGGTGGCGGGACTCCTGCGACTGCTATGTGGCTTGGGACGGACTCAACGTTTCCCGTGGCCTAGCGTCTGTCTGTTTAAAGAGTGGACCTCTTTAATTTGTCGTTGCCGGATACGCCTTACGTCCGAGCCGCGTCTGAGAGTCGGGGGGGGGGAGGAGGAGGGGTGGCGATGGAGACAGGAACGGATGGAAGGATAAACGTACGCAAATAGTGCGCGAGGGGTTCGTTTTCGTGGTGGTTGGGTTGCACAATAGTGTGCGGGCGATGGTGGGGGTGGTGTTGTTCTTGGTTGCGCAAGTAGTGCGCGGAGTGGTGAGGGTAAGAATACGCAAAGAGTGCGCGAGGGGGGAGGGTGAGGAAAGGAGGTCGGGGTGACGGTACGGTGCGGTATGAAGAGTAGTCGTTTATTATGTCACAGACAAAGCCCTGGTAATCTAATCTCGTCCAGCTATACTGAGATAGTGGATTGGGGAGTGAGATCTTAGTCCAGCCAGAGGCTTCGTAAAGATGATCGAATAAACGACTAGGGAGGGTACAGAATACTCTACTAACTAGTCGTACTTATACCGTCTGGGTGTGAACTACTAACTACTAAATATGGTAGCGACTGCGTGGTACTTGTTGGTATCCTCGTGGCGTCCTGGGAATAATACCTTTAAGCATGTGTTATGCTGTCCTTTGTCGTGCGTGTGGCAGGTGTCATTTAATATATACTTGCTGCGGCTCCTGGCGTCCAGCCTGTCTTCATGGATCGGCATACACCTTTACTTCTGTATGTTGGGAGTTCTCTCGTCGTCTCCACTGATCCTTCGTCCGAGGCTTTGTCTGTGAGCCAATAATATCCATCATGCACCTTGGCGTGTGTCTTGCCATGTGGGTGCGGGTTCTTCGTCGATCGGTCCCTCGATCAAGGTCTTCTATTAACACCATGTGTCCTTGGTGCTTCTTCGATCGTAGGGCTTCTGTATTCCCATGATCGGTGTGTGCGTTGTATGGCAGGCGACAGCTGTCGGGCGGTACTGTCGGTGTACGGCCTTTGGTGTCCCGCCATGTCTTCTGGTGAAGCGCTCCCGGAGCGTCACGCGTGACTAGTCATTGCGGATTGTCCCAAGCGGACAATATGTGTCGCGCAAGACTGTGTTCCCGTTTAATCTACAATGGCGGTGCCATGTCCTGATAGGGATATCTTCTATTCCCATATTGAGTTCCTGTTGTAGAACTCTTCGTCGTCTGAGGGGTCGTCCTCGTACGTCGTATTCCCTCTGAAGTCCTGCGGCGGCTCTGGCTCATCGTCGTTGCTGCCGTTACTGCCGTATTCCTCGCAGTACTTCCTTCGGTATTCTAAGCACCGTTCCCATCACGCGTTGTTCTCTGCGATGAGCCGTGCTTCGGCTTCTTCCTCCGTCTCGTCATCTTCGTCGCTATCTTCTTCTAATAGCCTTCGGAAGAGATTGTCTATCTCCTTCCGGTTCTTGCCTTTAACCGGTTCTGCCCGAGGGACTTCTTCCGGTAGCATGATATGGTTTAGGCGCTTGGGCGCTTCCACTATCTTAGACGCCTGTGGGCGCCTCTGCACTTCGACCTGTGCCCGTTCTGCTATCTCGTTATCACCCTTATCATTCTGGGCGTCTACGAGATCCTCGACCTCAGGATCTATATCTTCTGTGATCCCTTGGTCGGCGGCTTGGTTCTCTTCGGCTTCTTCCTGGAGAACCTTCTGCTCGAGTTCGGTCAGTCTCTGCCTTAGCAGGTTGCCAGCTTCTGCATCTCCGGCTTGGCTGCCGAACGTGATCTGTTCGAGAGCGTCGAGCCACTCCTGTAGCTGGGCTCGGCTTCGACTCTCGGGGGTTGACTCGGGCTCCGGCATCTCCTCTTCCGAGACTTCGGAGTTGTCGCCTTCGGCTGACTCCTGGCCGAAGGTTTGTTCGTCTTGATCTTCGGAGATGCCGAAGATCTGTTCCTGTTGATCTTCAGGGGTGTTGAAGATCTCGTCGTCGTAGTTCAGGTCCTCGAACTCGACTAGTTCCATACTCAAGCCGTATCCCTTCTCAGGTGTAGGCTCGGGCTCAGGGGTCTCTTCCCGTTCTGACTCAGACTTAGGGGTCTCGTCCGCCGTTATCTTATCTGTATGCTCCTGTTTGGCAACAGTCTCAGATGGCGTTGGAACGATAAGATTGGAATCGAATCGTGACAGAGTACCATTAAAGTTTCACTGAAGTTGAATACAAAGACTTTTCTTTGGCTTTCAGTGCGCACAAATTCTGTTACAAAACTCAGAGAATCGGCTTAGATTTCAGGCCCAACTATTGTCAATTCGACGCTTTGAATTTCGACTTGCGGCTCGGCTCATCCGAAATTTCGTGATTGCCAGTGTGAGTCTGCCGACGCTGATCGGCACAGCCTTTGTCGATGCCTACCATAATCGGCATAGGGTCATCAGATGTCGGCAACATCTGCCGATGCGGCCGCTTAACGCAGTGCCTGTCGTCTTGACTCGCAGCAGATGCACAGTGGTTGATATGATATATTCACACAGGTAAAAGGGGTAAAATTGAATCTGTACAAGGCGCAGCCAGGCGCCCCTGTTGTGGGAAAGGAGAAAACAGGTGCCTTCCCTTCGCTTCACCGCACGTCGCCTCGGGCATGCTCCATTATGCACAGGCACTCATGCAAACACTCTTCCGAACATGCTTTGCAACCGTTGCCATTGCTATGCCTGTCCTCGGTGGAGGCACCAGGGGGCGGCCGAGACGGTGCAGTCATGTTGTCCTTGATCTAACGGACGGCGTTGTGGTGGCACCAGTGGCAGAAATTGTTCGCAGCAAAGAAGGCCCGCTGGTGACGCACACACGACGGGCAAAAACCCAGGCACACGATTGTTGTGTGCCTTAAATGCACTTACCTCGCACATTGCTCGGAAATATCAATCCGCCAAACAAAGATAGCGTGACAGTTGAACAAGGGTTCCTTGCTACACAAAGAAGGGATAAAGGCTAGACAAAGGGCAGGCAAGATTTCCCTGGTGCTGGGAAATTTCCCCTGCCCTTTGTCTACCCTTTATCTGTCTTTTGTCTACCAAAGAACCAGAATGAACTGTGACCACCACTTTGTTAATGCTGTGATTATTTCCGAGGAATGTGCACCGGATCTGCATTTAAGGCACACGACAATCGTGTGCCTGGGTTTTTGCCCGTCGTGACATGGCAGGGGTGAGGAGGTGTCGGTGCCATCGATCGATGGCATAGCGCTGGTGGCAGCGGGGGTATTGGAAGGTGTCCAGTACGGTCCAGACTCGAAGTACCCGAATTCAGTCAAGCGGGAAGTGGTTTGTCCACCGTCAAGGTTCGCCTCCTTTGGCCCGGCGTGTGTGCAGACCCAGTTGCGTGACTCTTGGACTTGAGGCGATTTGTCAAGTCCAAGAACTTGCCCCGGGTGGGGCTTCTTGCTTCAATTCCCAACGAGAGCCTCAGTTCTTCTCCGGTCGCTCGGTGCAATTCTTTGCTGAGAGAGCTTGGAGAGCACTGCGAGGTGCGGTCAAGGAAGCCCCTGGCCCGGGATCATCCGATCATTTTCAGGTACAGTCACCTCGTCTCCGTGTCACCGAGTCTTTCTCTCCCGTTCGATTCCACCCTTAACACAGCCATTTCCCCATTGCTCGCCACGCTAATGGAAGGTGAACGTAACTGTATATTAAATGAGACTCAGTACTAAAATGAACACCAAGGAGTCCATTTGCTTGTGGTTCAACAGAACTACTGAAATAAATATTAACTCATCTGAACCTAGCCCTAAGGGCTCGGAAGCGCTGGTACACGTGGGTTTGGGACGGAAGAGGAGGCAATTCAAACTCCGCTGTTATGTGCCGAATCCGTCCGAAAAGGCTCACGTCGTTAAGGCGAAATCGAATCGAAATCTGCTCCAAAACAGGCTACAGTGGAGAGGAGTCCGCAGCTGCGGGAGGAGGCATAGGACAAGGGTATCGTCTATAGGGGCGACGATTGCAAGGTGTGTCCTATTCCCTACTAGTTGGCCCCCCAAAGGCCGCCGCAAAATTGAAGTACCCATACTCGACGGGCGCAATTCTGCAGGAAATACCCGTGTTTATTGCCTCACGTTGGCTCGGTCGACTACTGAAACTGTCACTCTCAATTTCAGCGCTCTGGCCCTCGAACATGAGCACTAGCGCTCTCCGAGTCCGCGCCGGCGCCTGACTGGGACGCGAGATCCCCGAGGCTGTCTCTGTTTTAAAATAACTTACTCCCGGCGCCTTCTTCAAACAGGATCCCTGTGAACGAGCGCGTTTTCCGGGGCTCTGCTCTAGTTTCGGCCGATCTCTTCTGCAGATTCTCGTGTCAAAGATGCCACTGAAATGTTTATCCTCAAGAGAATTCTGATGCCCGCCCTGTGAAACGCGCGCCTCTAGGTCGTTCAATGGCTCTTATCGGAAGGATAGGACTTCCCACATCAACGTAAGTGACAGCGGGTCGACAGCGCGAAGCGCGTTCTCCTACATTCTCGCTGCCAGTATCGCTGTTCTACTCACCTCGTGTTTGACTGACACTCTGAATGAAGTGGGATAAGCGCCGCCTAGATTAGAATGGCCTCGTGCTGATCATTTGGGCGCTTCGTGCAGAGGATAAAGCCTCGTCCTCCTCGCCCACACGATCCCAACATACATTGCAGCCCAATTCGTTGCAGCATGTCCAATCATCCGATTGCCCCAGAAGATGAACTGGTTTCTCTTGCGGATGCTGCTCTTACGGCAGCTGAAGCTGACGCGGCAGCGTGTGTACAGTTTAGTCCCCACCCGAGACCGGATTACTTATCGCTGGGGACTCTAGACCGAATAGCCCACTTATATTTCGCCCCGAATGGCGGCCAGAACCCAGAACTCGATCCTCTGTGACTCAACCGGCACCGTATGTGTTCAGTTGTCCGATACTTGAGATATCTGATGTCTCACGGTGGCTTGCTAGGGCGACGCGCGCTTTCTCTTGGGCGTCCCTTGTCAAGGATCAACTATCTCGTGCTGGGCTTCACCATGATCAGCCTCTCCCCACACATCCCGCATCCCCATCTTCTACCGCCTCCGCCGAATCTCCCCCTACCGCGTCCGCCACTTCTGCCTCCACCACATCTCCCCCTTCTACTGCATCTGCCGCATCGTCACCCATTCCCGGGAGCACGGCTCCGCCTCCACAGGATGCCGTTGCAGAACTAGTCAAGAGGAACCAGAAAGCCTTTGACAAAGTCGTCAACCACCCGTTTCCTCGAGCACTCGGCGAGGGTACTGCATCCCTCGATGGATTCCGATACTACATGATTGTAAGTCATCGCAGCTTCAACTTCATCTGGGGAGGTTCATTATTCATGATTGCGGCACAGCAAGACTGGCTGTATCTGCGCACCTGCACCCAGCTCAAATTCCTTGCACTTGGTTCGGGATCCTATGGAAAACAGGTCGAAGAATTTGATGTCCGTTACAAGGTCGAGTATACGAACAAGTTGGCGGAGACCTGCCGTACTATGCTCGGCATCCCCGAGAGCACTATGGAAGCCACTGGACGAAGTGGGGAGCTCGATGCCAGCGAACATGTATATAGGAAGGTCCTTCAAGACAACAACGCCTGGCTCGGGTTTGTCTTGATCTGACCTTGTATTTTTGAAAGCGATGTTGAACATTTCTGAACAGATACTATGTTGTGCTGTTGCCTTGCGTAATGGTGAGTGAGGCATGCCTCAAGTTGGCCCGTTGAATATGTCTGACCTTCCACACTGCTCAGACGTACGGGGAGATCGCCCAACGTTTGGTGCATAATCCATCGACGGCTAAAAGTGCGCATCGCACCCTACATTCTGTGCGTTCCTAATGTCCATCAGATGTCGTTTACCACCGAGCGTGGACGGAGGTCAACTATAATGATTCCTCCTTGAAGAAATATATCAGTATGCCTCCAACTTACTAGATTCATTGTCTTGGCAGCTCACAAAAGAACAACCAGAGTTCGTTAACGAGAATATTGCGGCCCAAGGCGGTGTAGATGAATGGAGCTGGGCCTTCAATGTTGCTTGCCTCCTTGAATCACAGCTTTTCGACATAGGCCTCGAGGCGCCTGTCCACCCCTATGAGATTATACCCAATGGAACCTACTCTATCCACACTTCCTCTGCAAACAATCTCGTCCTGGCTGTTCAAGATGTTACACACTTCTTGCGGCCGCCTGCCGCGCAAGTCCTGGGTGGATATCTTCCGAGCGATACCAGATCGTCCGTGGTGGGAATGGAGAAAATGGGTGGGGATAACGAGAAAGTAGGTGCCGCATACTTAGTTCTTCCGCGAACTAATCAACCATGCAGTGGCTCATCTTTGCAACCAAAACTGGATACACGTTCAAAAACGTGGGGACTGGCCTTTATCTCGGGATGTCCACAGCACCCGATCGCGCGCAATACCGAATTTTGCAGGCTGTTTCGGATCCGTACTGTTGGTGGGTCAATCCCAGTTCAAAGCAGCCAGACCAAGGACCTTCAGCATACCAGTATGTTGTCTTGTGAGCATCGCGAGGGTGCTGAAAGTTGAACACTTCCCAGGATCCATGACTCGTTGAACCTACGGTACACACTCCACGCTGCCATTGAAGCTCTCAACAGCATTGCGTCAACTGACCTTTCGTTCACTCCGGTATGCTGCTATCTATGGATGTACCCGTGGTATCCGTTGACAAAAGCCGAATCCAGATCACCGCCCACGAGAATTCGGAAGCCCCATGCCAGATGTGGTCATTCGACAACTACAATTTTAAGCAACCCGAGCGCACACAGACCCATGCGGACGACCACCAGCCCACTGAACAAAGACCCACTGAGCCAGCCGAACAATTGCGGGAGGCAGATGCGACGATCAAACAGCTTGAAGCGGAAAGGGACCTTCTTCGAAAGGATCTCGAGAAAGTGAGGTTGGCACTCAATGTTGATGAATCCAAGGTCGGAACACTTTCTCCGTTGAATGAGAAAACATCCTAACATTTTCGAACAGATCCCGACCGGCATTGAACTTTCAGCAATGATCAGGAGCCTAGCGAATGAGCACGAAAGCCAGATGCGGTATTTGAACGATGATTTGACGCAAACGCGCAAGCTGCTGGCGGAGGAGTCTGCGCGCTTGCTACCACTCGAGACATGGGAGAGAAAGAAGAGGACCTATGTAAGTGCCTTCTTTGTGCTCTAGCCTTAGCCTTAGGATCACACTGACCGAAGTGAGCGGTAGATCTGCTATTGGCAGCCTTTTAGCCCCAGTCTCGAATCTAAATTCGACTCTGCCACCTTTAATCCTGCCCCTATTGAGTTTGGCAATGAAGAAGGTTGCCCTACATTTATTGTGCGACACAAGTTGCTCGGGGATGTCAACCAATTTGCAAGCGCGATCTCAGATGGCTGGCCACTTGGTGAGCGTACCTGCATTACGTGTTGGGAAGAAGTGACAATGCTTTGACGCAGACGCGCACGACGTCCACGGGATTTACACATATGAAGTACTTGTGGGGGATTCGTCCTCTTTGTCATGGATTCCAATTGATGAATCATGGATCAAAACTGCGCAGGACGGTCCCCCGAAGGTCAAGTCATTGGTTCACAAACCGGTCACTGGCTGGAACATAGGCCTCAGTGAATACAATGACGCGTTCATGTTCTTTGGCCGTTTTACCTTTGCGGGCAAGTTCTTGGCAGGCCAAGTTATGAAGGGGTATCTTCGTATGTCATATACTACCTTAAAAAAATCCCGTTAATGCCCCATTTTGGTAGGTCCTATCGGGTTGTGGCGGTCACCCGAATTTTTGGAAGCAGAAGTAAGTACAGCATCAAAAGTGGCCGAAATAACTTTAATTCGTCGTCATAGCCAGCCTTTGAGGTGCTGTGTTACAATTCCTTAAAGGATGCGCAGAAGTACTATGTGCGTTGAGGAACATGTGGGCACTGTAACTTGTCGCTAGCAGTCAGATCTTATTTTTTATGCTTCTAACCGTACGTATCATTGTAAATTGCATTTGCTAGGCATCGAGTAGGCATTCAGCGCGAAGTTGTGTCTGCAACAAAGTTTCATCCTACGAGTTTGTTGTCCTACCTCCGCTCATTTGCGCACACACAGAAGAGGCTGCAGTTTAAAGCAGCCAGACCAAGGACCTTCGGTGTACCAGTATGTCATCTTGTAAGGGGTGGGCCAAGGCTGAAACACTTGCTAGGATTCACGACTCGTCAAACCTGCGGTATACACTCTACGCTGCCGATCTTTCCTTCGTCCCGGTACCATATTTACAGATGTACCTGAGGCATCTGCTAACAAGGACCCAATCCAGAT
The DNA here is from genome assembly GCA_029378385.1 of Mycena metata. Taxonomy (NCBI): domain Eukaryota; kingdom Fungi; phylum Basidiomycota; class Agaricomycetes; order Agaricales; family Mycenaceae; genus Mycena; species Mycena metata. Next base: position 11,412 of record JARKIB010000043.1, on the reverse strand, counting down.
CGCCGCCCGTGAGAATTCAGAAGCCCCCTGCCAGATGTGGTCATTCGACGACTTCTATTTTAAACAACCGAGCGCACGCAAACCGACCCGGCCGACCACAAGCGGACTGACAGAACTGCTGAGCCAGGTGAACAACTGCAGAAAGCAGAGGCAATGATTAGGCACCAGAGGCTGGGGTGTTTCTATAGAAAGTCCTCTAATTAGTGATGTGCGGGCTTGGCTTGGCCCGGAAACCAGGGCTTGGGCTTGGCTTGACCGGGCTTGGGCTCGTTGACATTGAAGCCAGAGCCAAAGCCATAAGCCTGCAAAGCCAAGCCAGGGCTTCTGGCTTGAGCCATGGCTTCGGCGATCGCTTTCCCACGGTTCACGTAGTGTCAATCTCATCTGTTTTCAACACAGTTTGCCTAAAAAAATGGCGAAACGAAGCACAAATTGTATGTACTCCCCTGTATAGCTCACCTAACTGCGCACACATGCCCAGGAAAGGCAAAACCTAGCTGTCCATCAAGTGTTCGTTTTCAGTCATCCAAGATTGACCAGAAACCTGTGGAACCTAGTCTCCCAAAATCAGACTCTAGAAAAGTTGAATGATACCAGTAGCCAATTCAGTTTTATATACAGCTATTTTCGAAAAAGTAGACGGGTTTTGATGGAGTGGTGCTCCTCAATTTGTGCTTACAAGTGTTTACTGATTGATTCTCGGTTCTCAACCCCAATCCTCCGAAACTGCCCAACTCATCTCAATTAAAATATCTTTGGACGGCAATGGGGTAGCAGAGGCCTACCCTTGGTCTACCGGGCATTATATACAGGCCAGAGACGATTCTACCAGCTGGAGGCAGCGGAGAAGGCGCGATGACGTCGATGTGGGGCAGCAATCAGTCAACAGCGGTAAGCACAAAACGAGGAGCAGTGGTCCATAAAAACCCGTCTACTTTTTTGAAAACAGCTGTAGAGTCTGGTTTCAATCCAAAGTCAGATTCTCGTAGTCACACACTCCTTTCCCAATTCAGATTTTTGGCACAGCAGGTTTCTGACCTAGGGATCAGTTCAGAAGATCATACATGACTGTTTGGCACTCTCCTGAGGGCAGAATAATTTTATCCTGGGGACCTTGATCTGACATTACCTGTTTTACAACAAAGTCAGTGTATTTACCTCCACCATCAGTAAAACACGACGGGTGCTTCTACAAACAGTGCAGGTATATACATGGACCCAAATTAAGTCATTTTCCCTATACTTATCCTGTGCTTAGGTGCAAAGCATCGAGAACGAGTGAAAAATCCCGATTGGAAACGTGGGAAAGTTACACGGAAGTCACGGAAATCTGACTTCCGGTTTGGCCCCTCTCCCAATAGATTCAGGCTATGTTGAACCCTATGTCATGGGAATTTGTCCTTTTTCCAGGTGAAAATAGATGAAATGGGACTGGCAGCAGTGATTTCGGCACCCATCAATGCCATCAATTTCAAGCCCTGGCTTCATGGCCTGGCTTAGGCTTGAAAATTTGAAGCCAGAAGCCCAAGCCCACACAAGCCAGCAATTTGGCTTGGCTTGGCTTGCGAAACCAGGGCTTGGTACCACGGGCTTCTGGCTTGCAGCCCAAGCCTGCACATCACTACCTCTACTGTAGTATTACGACCACTAGTTCAGGTGACAGGTGACGGAGACCTGTGAACTGAACTAATTGAACTTGGTGACGGTGACAAGAGTTTTCCGGGCCCAAATAGGGGTAGAAAAACACAAAATTTCGCTTCGGCATTCGCCGAATTACCTTTTATGACAATTGTTGGTTGATTGCCGAGGCATGAACTTTGATTTCAGTGAACTTTGGTGGTGACGGGTGACACCCCGTGAACTAGTGGTCGTAATACTACAGTAATGTGAGGTTGACTATTTATGTAGAAAACTCTCTGATTAGAAGCTGCCTTTTATATATGTGTTAGAGAGACTCACGTGCATCGGGCACAGCGCCGGCGCTGTGGCCCACGACGAGGAGAGAATCAGGGACGACATCGAACACGTTGCTTTTGTTTGTCAACGCCTTTGGACTGATGAGTGATGGCATCCAAATTGGGCAGACAGCGGCAAGGAAGCTTGCTCGTTGCCATCAACGATGACCTCGATTTTGCGGGCCAATAAATTCCAGTAAATTCCAGTAAGTCCCTACACAATATTCGTACATGTGTGTGATATAACTAGTGGACAGCCTCTTGCAACGTAGCAGTAGGAAAAAATGAAATCAAGCCAGCGACTCCTCCACCAAAGACGCGATAGTTAAGGAATCTGGGGTAACGTCCGGAACAGGGGCATCCTCGTCCTCAATGTTGTCCTCATCGTCATCCTCCCCCTCTCCCCCCTGCAACGGCTCGTCCGGAATCTCTCCCAATCCATCGCGCGCGAGCTGGATGTAACGCGGTATGTCTTTCCAATTGTCTTGGAAACGCGCGCGTAGATCAAGCTGCATTTGGGACTGGCGGCGTGCGTACGCGGTGACTTCCTCCCGGAGAATGTTGTTCTCCACAAGCCCTGGCCGTTGATCCCTTCCACCACTCCGCTTTCCATCGCAAGAACTCAAGCACCCGCCGCATCTCCTCTTCCACAAGGTCCACCTCCTCCACGGTTGCGTCTTACGGTGTGCGGTGTAAACGGAAATCTAAGGCTCGTCGGTTTTGCGAAGGCGGCGTGGGAGCTTTAAGCTCCCACGCCGCAGTTGAGTACTGTAGTATTTTGACCAAATGTTCAGTGACGGGTGACACTGAACTTTATATGATGTGTGCAAAAATCTCCTTAATTCAAAGGGAAATTTTTTGGTCATCTCGGAGACAAAAAAAACCCAAATCAGTGAACATTTGGTCGAAATAGTACAGTAGACTGCCATCCAAAAATTTGTTGGATGGCAGTCTACTCAATTGCTTCTCAGTCGGCTTGCTTGAATCAACGAACACTACTATATCGCACCGGGAACCTGGCCACCTAAGGGTTTTCGACCTGTTCTCGCCTTAATATAGGCTTTCTCTGGCCGGCGCCTTGACCCATGCGATAGGCGCGCATCTTGGGAGGATATTGAGCATATTCTCAGAATTCTTCACCCTGTGTTGAGCACAATACAAATATAATTGTTCGGGACTTCCCAAAAGGGGAAATAATGGGGAAGCTGGCCACCACGAATATGTCATTATTGCGGGCCATTATGCGCCCGCGATCTGGACTATGTTGCATAAGGGGTTCATACCATGTATTCCGGTCACATTCATTGTGCATTGAAGGGCATAAATCTGTGTTAAGATATAGTTTATGACTCCAATTGGAGCTTGGAAGGCCTCCCGAGATTTAAACAACGCTGGGGCACCAGTGTTAGGACATGGTTGGCCAAAATAAGCTGTTGGGAGGTTCATTGGAAGTTAATGAACATACCTGACCACAGAGTTCCACGTCTGAAGGGGTTTCCAGAGAACCCGGCGTTTGATCTTTTTTCCGGGGTGAAAAGTGTGCTTTTATACTTCTTCCCCCACGGAGCATGACAGTGATTGGTTGGCAGAGTGTGTAGTGCATTATATTGAGGTTTTACCCGATATATTGCCCTGGACAAAACCCGAAGAGTGTGTTCTGGACGGGCACGTCGGTATCTTGAGTCGAAGATGGAGATCGGTAAGTTTGAGCAGCAATCATGCAAGCGGACTGGTAGATGCCTACGGCAATCGAAGGCGTGGGCTGAACGTCTATGACAGGACCCGACATTGGGCGAAAATTTAGAGAGTTTAATCTCGTGAATTGGTGAAGGATTGGATGAGAAAGAGACGAAATAGTCGCGCGGAGTTAAGGAAATTGATTTTCTCACCCTCTAACGGGAATCAAACCGGGCACAGCCTTTCATCAACTCATCACTTTTGGTTGAAAATCGGTCTCAAGGTGCACAGTGGGTCACAGTCCACCATGGAAGCACAAGGGGAAAGTATTATCAAGTCCTGGCCCTTGTATTTCACAGCTGGCCAGCTTCTTAGTGTGGCCAGCTTCCCAGCGCGATATAGTAGTACTACTAATTCCAACCGTTCAATCAACCTTTAATCTAATCTGGACACAGTCATGGCGAAGGGTGAACGGCGTAGCTATAGGCTCTCTTTTTTTTTTTCATCTACTTTCGTGGGTAAGTAACCAACCAACCATTCCCGCAGACTTTGAACTTTTCATCTGAGTTTGCCCGCCTCGGGTCCAAATATAAGTAGTGATATCGACTCGGAGATGTCCATGCTAGTAAGCCACGTCGTTCTCATTAACGCAACACGTCTTGTGCAGCGACCAGTTCAGCATCGATATTAATGTGTGCTGCTTGTGAATTTTGCAATGGGATCGCGGTATGTATTGATGCGTTCTTTCGACATTCCTCAACGCGGGCCTGGGCTTATATCCTAAGCAGTTATTGATGTGCTGGATACATAACAAGCTCACTTGAATCCATTCGACTCGGCCTCGATGGATGCTGAGATTCCGAGAAGTGCGAGGGAACATAGGTGTGTGTATCCAGCTACTCAATTTTCTGCCGAATCAGTCGGTTATTGAGTAGTCGCAGAAGACGTGTGTGACTTACAATTTTGTATCGGCGTATGTCTGAAGCAAGGGTGTGAAATGAGGTACATACATTGTGGAAGGTCAAGGCGGGTGGGGACCAAAATCAAACAGTTCTCGAGTTTCAGGCGAATCGAGGTCTATTTGAACGGGAGGATGTTTTAGTTCAGGATTGAATAAGTCCTATACACTAAAACACAACTAGTGGAGAGTCAGGTGATATATCACATGATATGTCACATGCTTCTTCCCACGAGATGCCCGAGCGTTAGCGAGGGCCAAAAACAGGTGAGCTCACAATCCACCGTGTCTTTGCAGGCACGGAACCTACTGTGGACCTGCGCGCCGAAGGCGGGTCCTACTCAACTTGTATGCACGGAAAGAAGAACTACGCACCTGAGCAAGGGGGATCAAAGATAAGAAAAAACGATATCACCTACAATTTTATTTTTTCAGGACTTTGGGCCTACCCCTCCCCCGCCTACGTAACGATGATGCCATCAAATTCCCTTTTAGAGAAGGATATCCGAGGCGGTAGAATATCAGGCTCCAATATTTTGGCAGTAGAAAGTGGCTGTAGCAGTGATTTTATAACAGAATAAGGGCACTACATGTGAGAAGAAGTCTTCTCGTTGAACCATCGATGTTCTAGCACTTAACATTTACATGGGTCGGTTGAAACTTGGTTGAAAACGGACGCGGTGACCCAACCTTACCCAACCTTGCTAATTGGAGGCCTGTAATAACACAGTTATACTCTTAAACCATGCTTGAGGTCCTGTATGGATCCTAAACTCCCCAGCGGACCTTCCGGGGGGCCAAAGAAATTCACATACAATTTCTTTTTTCGCCGGACCCTCGACCCCTCCCCCCCTCTACCCCATATGGTAATTTCTTATCCTTGACCCCCCTTGCACCTGAGGGAAATGAGGGTAATTGCCGAATACCGCAGCATAAACCAGGGATGTGGACGGGAGCGTGGAGAAGCTCGCGAGTCCTTCCCCTCAAGCACTGCATTCAGCCGCCGGATAGCCGGGGCCCCGGCTAGCTATTCTTAGCTTCGGCTATGTTCGGCTAGCCGGCCAGCTAGCCGCATCTATGGCCCGCTTTGTCTAGCTCTTGGCTAGCCGACCCTCGGTAGCTGTGAGTAGCTGCGGCTAGCCGGCCGACTAGCCGAACATAGCCTCAGCTAGCCGATGTCAGCGGCGAGGCATCCCGGTGGCTATCCCACCCTTGAATGCAGTGAAGTTGAATTATTAGAAGGAAGTCGAAGCGTATATCCAGCATTTGCACTTGAATCTGAATCAAAGGGAGACGACGCATTGATGAATATTGGAATCTGCAGAAGACTCGAGCCCAGCTTGTTGTTTCTGAGCAGCAAAATTTGGAGGAATCCGCTCATTAGCATTCAGACCTGATTAACATGTGACCATGTTCTTTGTCCGGTCGATTCGATGTGGGATTGAGTTAGCGCCAGAGGAGAGCTGGAGAGATTGAACCATTGAAGAAGGACAGAAACGGGTAATTACATGTAAGGATAGATACCCCAAGTGACGCGGATGAATTCCTGACGGCATCTCGTGAGGGAGGGCGCGAGAAGAGGCAACAAGAAAGGATGGTGAGGGCAATGTACCGCGAACCGGGATTCAGACCCGTGCGAGGGCTTCAGCGTCCGTCGAGGAGTAGCTGCAAGGGCTTTGAGTAAATTTGAGTCTTGAGGTCGGCAGCGGATGTGGGCGCGAGACATTGAGGAGTGGCGGGTGTGAGCGGAGTGCTGGGATGCGGGCGGTGGGAGGCGAGCGGTGGGCGGTGTGTTTTGTTTGGGAGAGCACTCGTGGTGGTGCTTGACGCGAGGTTGAGCGACGGTAACCGTCGCTCAAAGATTTGCAAGGGGTTGCCGGGCCGTGAATACCGGACCCGGACCAGGGAGGTTGGTTCGGCCGCGAGGGTGAAAAAACGAAACTGGGACCCACTTATTTTTTGTTGGGGAACAGTCCAGTGAGGGAGATTCAAGCATTATACACCTCTCTTGAGCTTCACATACACCCCACCTACCTGGGGCCCTCGAATGTTGAATCCTTGGCCAAATCAGGGCGAAAATTGATGGCCGAGAGGTCGGGATCAGAAGTCCCGAGTTCCCTCAACATAGTGTGCATTGCGGTCGAGGAGTGTAAAACAAAAGCTCTGAGGCTACTCATTTCATTCTCTCTCTCATCATTCTCCTACCACCCGGTACTGCAGTGTGCAGTAAATAGGGTGGAACAATCAACGGATACTACTTCCCAACAGCTGCGTCGGGCATAATTAAGAGGCTGAAAATGTGTGTGCTTGCTGCTACCTTGCTAGATAAGATTTTGGACCATGTATGTGCTCTCTGTCTCTGGGTGAATTTTTTCAAGATGTTCAACACCTGATAAATTCCCTTATGGGGATGTATTGCTGACGTGGGTGTGCTTACGAGGTAGGGTGGTTCATTGGTGGTTCAGCGACCTTGCCTTAACTTGAAAAAGTGGGTCCGGTTCCTCTTTTCACAGAAATTTACCCCCTTGAAGATTTGGTCATTACCCCTAAATTCCACCGGGACAAGTTCAAGCCAAGGGTTTGAGCGCGAGACGTTGAGGAGTGGCGGGTGTGAGGCTGTGAGCGGGTGAGCGAGCGGGCGGGGCGGGAGTGCCGTAACTGTTGCCGTTAACGGCACAAAGCAGCTTTCATCCATCCTCAGTGCACCCACCACCGCGCTGCCTGGCAGACCAAGAAAGAACCAACACGAAGAACGATAAACGGTAGCATAAAGACCAAGAGATTCACTTCGCACGCTCGAAATCCCTGGCACGACTTCAACTACGACTTTTAGCCCGTGCCTTTCAAGAAGGCGCGCCCTGCGTCTTCTTCTAGTAATCCTACCACCGGGGACACGGACAAGACCAAGCACTAAAGAGAGCGAGAGCAGGCAGAGAGGGAGACCACGCGTAAGTCTTTTAACGCGTTCATCTATTCCCTTCGCGTCGTATTCTACCTCCCGTCCCTTTCGCATCTTCTGACCAAGCTTGCAGGATGGCTACCCTTCCTCACGCGCGACACTCCATCCGCCGCAAGCTTTACGCTTCCCACTACACCCCACCTAACCTGGCCAAGCTTCAGTCTGAAATTGGCGACACTACAGGGCAGATGATTTGATGTGCGTGCCCTTCTTCTCTTATTTTTCGCGTCGTCCTGCCCTTCTCCGACACCCGCACCCTCCACTTAACGCTGACTTCGTCCCGCTTGATGTCCCGGTTGCGCCCTGTCGCTTTCCATTCTTTACTCAATCTTCTTGCTCGCGCCATCGCAACTCACATCCATCTCACAGACCCTCCACGGAGTCCCCGCGCACACCCCGCTGGAAACTTTGTCTCTCTTCCGACACGTGCGTCTCACATCGCGCATTTATTTCCATGTCGACTGACGCGACCTTAGCTCGCATTCGTCTCATCGTCTGATGGCTTCCAGTTGGGCGCCATCCGCAAGTGGGCTCCCGAGGCCGAGGAAGGCTTGACTAGTGACCATCCCAATGTGCGGTATTTTCGTACGCGATTTTTTATTTCCTTTCTTTCGACCGGACCTAGCGGACGCGTTGCTGCTATCTCTCCACTGTCCTCACGCTTTTCTTGATTTACTTGTTCTTGTGGCCGTCATTACAATTCCCCACTCGAACTCTTTCGCTGATATCTGCCCTTTGCAGCGCGCGCCGTCCCGACTCGTAACGAAGGCCCAAACGCGCGGCTCAAGCTGCTGTGCGACTCTTCGTTGCAACTAATCAGTATTACAGTTGAGACGCGTCAAATTTGAGACTAATTGCTTGAATCATACCTGGGAGTGTCGGGGAAGGTAAAACACGCGTTGAATTGAACAAAGACGAGTCGAATACCTTTTTCTTTGCCGCAAGCGCAGTCTGATCTTTGCCTCGAAAAATTGAGTTCTTGGGGCGGTTATACCTTCAAAAGATCGTAATTTTTCTTCGCCGCAGGAGTTGGCTTTATGAGTTGGTGTTCATCTATGTTGCCAATGAAGATAACACTGAAGTGCTTCAAAACATCTGGCCACGCGCGCGTTTGAAATTCACGAGTATGAATGCCTCTACCTCGTTCCTCGGTGGAAAATCACATATTATTCACTCCTGAGACGCGTACGCGTCAATTGGCCCTGGGATCTGCGTTAGAACCTAGAAGTGTCGTCCGCACTTCTCTCTTCAATTCGACGTGTAAACTGAAATGAAGTACCATCTTCCTGTGCCGCAAGCGCTGGGCTGGTAAGCCGCGTTGGTTTTCCAAATAAAAATTCGCGCCGCGGGTGCCTTCCGAGTCGAAGGAGGTGAGGCTCTTCCGTAGAAAGACGTGTTTTTTACCGCTGCAGCGGCGTTGGGAGAGTCGGTGGAGTGGGTGGACTCGTGTCAATTGATACGGTGAGCAACCCGTCTCCCAGCGCCCAAAACTCAAGAGAATCGGCCCGCAGGCGCAATTGACTTACCTACTGGATATATTTGAGGCCGGCTACAACCCACGCGGAAGTACTGTTTTTTCTTCGCCGCGGGCGTGGTCCGGGTGAGTTGGTACAGGTTGAGTATAGACTTCTCATTGAAAAATCTATGGTTGCAAAGGCCAAGGTCAGCGAAAATTCTGCCGCAGATGCTAGCACTGTCGAATTGAATGAGACGCAGGATATTGAGACCAGGTTTGAGGGTCTCTTTGCGTTGAAAATCTTGATTTTTCCTCCGTCGCTGGCGCGGTGTTCAACCCCGTCGAGCAACGTTGAATTGTCCCTGATCCTTACCTGTCGTTTAAACCTGTGCCCCTGAGGCTGAAAGGCTTCCAAAAAAAATCCGCTGTGGGCGCTGTTGGTATGAAGATATGCCATATGGACACTGAGATCGGTAAGTTTTCTCTGCCGCCGGCGCGGTCTTGGTAGACACTACTTGTGCAAAATGAAAGTTTTCTTCGTCGCGGTCGCGGTGAGTCGAGGAATATTCACCAGTGTGGACTACAGTCTACTTCACTTGAGGTGTTGAATGCACTTGAGATGACTCAATTCTTGGCTGCGGGCGCTTTGAGTTGGAAAATACTGCCGCAGGCGCACGAGCCCATGCATTTGTTTCCGTTGCGTTGGCCGATTTGTCGAGTTTGATAGGTGTTGAATGCACTTGACTTGTAAATCAACAGAGCTTCTTCGCCGCGGGTGCAAAAATAAATCCCTTGGAGCCTTGAAGGCGGGTAGTTGCTTGAGCCATTGAGCGACATTGTGGCCGGGAGTGGGTTCACCTTGTGCTGTGTGGAAAATAAGTTGAAGGCAAAGACTGAAGGCAAAGACTGAAGACGGTCCTCGCAATTGAAGTGGTTGAATAGAAATTGACAAGAGAAGTGACTCCGTGGTCCCTGCTGTGTTATGAACAAGTTGAATAAGAGTGTGTGGACTCGAGCCACCCGTACCCTATTCAACATCGGAGCCGTGGTTGAATTGAAACATACCATTCAATGGACTGGTGAATATTCTCCTGACGGTCTTAAACAATCCTGAGTCTGTGTATAAATGGCAGTAAATTGTCCGGAGGGTCGTGAGTGGCCCTTATATCTCCTTGGTGATTGTTTGGTTAAGACCAAGCAATAAATTGTTAGGGGACCTGTAAAGCGGTTACTGCTGCTCCGTTGCTTCCATAAAATTATAATATGCTATTAAAACTCACTTTGATTTAAAGGTTGAGCGTTAACAGAGCACTGGTCTATACTGAGCTATAAAACACGGAAAATGCGGAACTTGTCAGTCGTGGGCCCTGACATGCTATAATATTGAGGTGAACCTACTGCAAGCTTGAGATACATGAATGAACCCCGCTTACATGTATCAAGTGACCCGCCGTGCATCTTAGCTTCTCAACGGTTGTTCAATACAGCTTCAAGTAGCTTGTAGCTGAAGTGAATTTCCCAATGCCACAACTGCTCATTGAACAGACCCAAAGAGGCTTCAAATAATTCTACACGACTTTTGTAAGTCACTTCACCGGATAATTATTTTGGTCTCTGAGACTCACGAAAGTGTGTAAAATGAAAGATGGATAGAGACAGACCCAGACTTGTGTAGTCAACAATAACGCAGTGGGGCACTTCGCGCCAGTTATAGGGGTAATATAGATATAAATCTCGGAGCTGTTGAGTTGCAATGATAGAGCATGTCGCGATTTGAAAGCAGACTTCGGCATACTCGGCATGCCAGAGGTAATGCTTTTTGCCTGTGAGATCAGCCGTGCCGCAGTGAGATGTCAAGGGAGTTTAAGGCTTCAGATATGCATAGTTTTGTAAGGAGAGAGATTATATGACCAGCATAGGCCCACATCAAACGGCCGCTTTGTTGATAGACGACCAAAGACCAGAGTACTTAGACCATCAGAGCCCACGCTTTCACTCAGTTTTTCTGATGACTGATTGTAACCAGGATAAAGATCAGCACCTGGTCTGGAGAGAAGCCTTGCCCACGTTGCGTGTCATCTCCTTGTCCTCCACCTCCACCTCCACTACTGCAGTGATACCTCTGTTTCTCAAGTCAGTTTCTCTCCCGTAGAAATGTTGCTGCTGGTTGATATTGATATCTTACCTTTCAAGGTTGGCACAGCTTCATGTTTTCCTTAGATGGTGATTCTCGATCACTCCACATTACCGGTACGGGACTGCTTCTCTTCAACCTCAAAGGAATTGATGAGTTTGCGTAGGTGGCCAAGGTGGTTCTGGGGGTCCAGCCCACCTCCAAGGTGGCACTGGTGGGGTGGGGCAGGGTCCCATTGTGCATATAACTGCATCACAGTTAATCACCCACAAG